>JARHVA010000079.1:6880000-8080000 GCA_037957365.1 Torreya grandis
ATGCATCTAACATCAACTTCCAATTCAAATCCAATCAAATTTCAGACCAATAACAAGGCATTCTGATCAATTTGAGTAATTTATGCACAAAGTGATTAATCATGCTTAAGAGTTAATTAAACCAAATAAGAGCCTAATTAAGAATTCCATAGAAACTTGTTGAATACTTTTTTTTAAAAATTAATATTGAATAAATACATCATTAGGTGACCTCATTTCTTGGGAAGGCATCCCTAGGCCATAAATGCCACAAATATCTGAATCAAGCCACCCCATGCCTCATCAAATATCTCCCATGCCTAGTTAATGCCACTTTATCCCAAATATTGATGAGCTTATTTATGAATTTTAATTGTAAAATTGGATAAATCCTTAGCCACACATTTCAATGCTGAGATAAATGGTTCAAGTTGATTCTATCCATTTGCAAAAATCTATAAATAAGAGGGCTTGCCACATGAATTTTAAGCTTAATTTGTGCAAAGTTATAATGCAAAATTAATTCCCAAGCCTCATGCAAATTAGTGTTATGATGCCAAAATATTGAGCCAAGCTAAGCCAAGCCAAGTCCAAGCAAGGTGCCAAGGAGAGATGGAGGTAGCCAACCTTCCATTGATGCAGACTTCATGAGAACAAACTTGAGCAAGCCACTACAACAGACATTTGGAACATCCAAGGAAGGTGAATGATTTTTGTGTTTCTTTACTTTTTAGTTGTGCTTTTCATTTATTTTTGTTATCAAGATCACCCTAATAACTAGGCATGAATGTGTTAGTTTAGTGTGCTTTTGATTTGATTTATTTCACTAACATGATACTAATCTCCCTTTCATCATCAAAGTCCTAGTTCACATAATGGCATACTCGGTGGATGATTCTCCACAAATTTAGTTAAAAAGCCTCTCCAAGAAACCTACTAGTCCTTTCCATGCAGGATATTGGTGTGGGAGGTTCAAAAGATTGAAAATTTTAAGTTAAATTTCTCTTTTTCTAATTGTATTTTTGTTCTTGGAACCTCAATTTTGCTCTCTGAAATGATATCACTATTATGCAGTTACGATTTTGCGTAAATGAAATCTCTATTCTCATAACTATGATTTCATGGACTTGAGAAGTGATTTTGTCATTCAAAATAGTGATATCATCCTTTGGTGTAGACATATCATTATTTTGGCTAGTGATATTGCTCTTTTTAGTAGTGATTTTGGTTTTTGGACAATGATTTCACTCAATAGCGATTTTGTCCTAAAAATTAGTGATTTTACATTTTTATGTTCTCTATTTGGTAAATAATGGTTTTGTTTGATAATAAAAATATCGTTATTTAGGGTAGTAATTTTATTAAACTGGGTAGCAATTTTGTTTATCTATGTAGTGATTTCATAGTTGAAATAGTGACAATATTATCTGACTGGTTTAACCCGTAACTATGATTTTGTTTTATGTAATTGTAATTTTTCAAGAAAAATAATGGGATTGATTGTGTAACAATGGGATTGAAATAGAGAGTTGAAATTTTTAATCTTGTTTTCTCAAACTCTTAAGTGCTTCAAAACATGCCCTTATAATTGTATTGTTGCAGGTTGAGGAGTAATTTGAAATTTGGTTTGCATGTTTTTGACTAAACAAACACACTCTCATTTGGGTTTAAAATGAACATGCTTAATCCCACATAATTGAATTTGGGCTTAAAATGAACCTAATCACACATTTCAAATTTAGTGTAACAAATCAACATCTTTTTAAATGTTTTACAAATTTGCTTATTTTAGCAAAAATAGGCATGCATATATGCTCTCCCATCCATCCCTTTTAGGGAAATTTTGGGATCAAAGATGCCATCTCATTGCAATTTGAGCCTAGTCTAAGGCCTAGAAAGAATATCATTTAAATCACTCCCAAAAAACTCATCATAGTTTGGGTCATATTGAAAATGACCCTAAAGTCTTTCTTTTTATATCATTTATTTTTATGGAACTTGGCTTACGAGGGGGACTTCATCACCTTTCATGAGTTTTTTAGGGAAACTTTGACCTGGGGTTTCATCTCTCAATACTGACTTCATATTTATTCCACTAAGATCGAAGGTTTGAGTAGTTAAGCCACCTTCTAGCGTTGGAGTACACATGAGAATTATCTATACTTTGGACATCATACTACATTGAGTGAACAGTAGGATATAATGGTTGCAAAAAGTACTAGACCTTTTTTCAACAAGTCAAGTGCCATGGACACCCAGTTATGGGATTTTATTTTGGATCATGACGTGAAATTCATTGTGTAATTGATCCTCTTAGAAATGTTCAAAAACTTGCTAGTTTAGTCAACCCCATATTACCATACCTTTGTTAGGATTTGAATGATTATACTTAGTGTATTTTAGTCATTTTTTTTACTTGGTATATTTTGAGACTAAAAATTGTTTGTTTATTCATAAACCATGTCAAACCATGTATTCGAGTTGAGGAGGGTAGCATTATGCTGCCCAAATCATGTCAAACTATTTTTGCCTTTGAGTCTTTTGAAACATATCATAGATTACATCATTCAAGCATGCTTACTCAATTAGGCTACTCAATTTGTTTGAAGACTAGTTTACCTTGTATCACAAACTATTTGTTTCAAACCATGTCATGTATACCATTTGGACATTTTTCTTGTGCCATCATGCTATCCAATATTATCTAGCTTGTTTGGTTAAATCTTAGTTTTCAACGTCAAGTTTTCAATTAACCTTGTCAAAGTTTAGATTTAAATATTGATTGATTTCTATTTAGCCCTCAATTCATAGAGATGATATAAAAATCTTTCTCTTTTGGGTTGCATAACTTTAGTTAATCAATTACCTAAATTTTTAGACTTGATGTTTTATTTATTCACAATGCCTATCCTCATCATTATTTGTATCTTTATTTTGGAGAACACAGTCTTTTCTCCAAGTTCCTTTTGCCTTATGCATTTTACCAATTGATCATGTTTATGTTTGATTTCATCTGCTAGGTCTATGCCAAAGTTGTTTTCAAACTTGTTAGATTAAATCAATTCATATCATGTCTTTGTTTCAAGTCTAGATTTTGATGTCATTTGGCCAACAGTCCTAGCACGTGCCTTTTTGAGCCTAGATTTTGACTCCGCATTTGAAGAAAAGACCTATAGACTCTTTTCCCTTTCCTAGTTTAGACCTTGTTTAGAACACTTTGACCTAGAATTTTAACATGATAATTTTTATTCAAATGCTTGACCTTTTGTGTGTATGACATTTAACGTTAGACTATTTTATGTTAAATCTTAGCACAAATAATTTTGGAGATACGACTCCACTTTCAAACTACATTGGAGATATAACTCCACTTTTGACCAAGTTAGACCAATTTTGAATAATTTATCCTTTGGACATAGTTTTTCAAAGCTTTCATCATTCATGTGGATATGTCTAGTTACACATATGGTGGAATTACGTATAATCCAACTTATTATAGAATAGCCACATAAAATGACTTTTATGGCTTTAGTTAAGACCCCAATAATGATAATATGGTTTGTGAGACAAATTTCTATCCACCTCATAATAATCATTCATGAGATCAAAGTCATGAACCAACTTATAATCCAAATCGAGACCTTGATGGGTATGAAAATTATGAGAACTTTAAAGATCCAACTATAGATAATGTTGTTTGGGATACAGATCAATACCCTCTTTATGATAATCAATACATGGAACATATTCAAGAACTATCTTATGATCCAACTCAAGATTGTGATGATTTGGTTTATCAAGAGGACTTAGATGCTTTGGCTTGTGTAAGCAATGAAGATCCACAATGACCCTTCATCATTCCAGGACCTAATCTTTTGGCTTGTAAGAGCAACCAAGCCCCATACCACCCTGTTGTTACCATATTATGACTTCATCTTTTGGCTCATGTGAGAAATCAAGCTCCATAATGTGCTACTATTATCCAACCATAGGCCATTCCTTATCTAATACCAATCCCATCAAAACATCAATCGATCCAATAATTTGAAGAACAAACTATGTTTAAAACTCGTATTTTTTAACTCATTGGAAATAAAGGCTAAAAAAACCAACCAATCCAAGATGTTTTTGTTAAACCAAATATTTTTGATAAGTCAACCTATGATGAATCACCCATTGATCCCATATTAGTTATCAAGGAGTCTCACTCTGATGAGTAAATATTTTTTGAATCACTTCTTAATGATTATAATCACCTTTGGGTAAATCATTACCTTGACCATATGCCTATTTTTCAAGAGTTTCCCTTGATAAGCCAGTCTCTGAGGAGTTGTCTCTTGACCTTGTTCCCATTATGGAGGAATCTCACTTTGACAATATAGTCTTTGTGGAGCCCATTATGCCATCACAGGTCATCACTCGTCTAAAACCAAACATTCAACAATACATCATTGTAACAAAGTACCCATCAGATGAAGAATTAGAGTTAGATTTAAGTTTTATTTTTGAATTGACATCAGATTTAGCATCAAAATTAGAATCAACATCAGTCTGAACATTGGATTTAGGGTCCCTTGAGTCAGAATCTGATTTTGAAATAGATTACATTCATGATTGTTACAATATTGGTTATGCATACCTAGTAGATCAGTATGAATACATTTGTGATCCTAGCATGGTTTTTGAGGATGATTACTTTAGCATCGAAATAAGTTCTCCTAGTATCTTATATGAAGATTATGTAACCTCTCCCAATTCCATTACCATTTCATAGGCCATTACCATCAACCAACATAGCCATATTATTGACATTCCACGTCCCACAAGTGTTGAATGGGATTGATATAATCACATTTTATTGAACTACATTCATGGTGACATAGTAGTTGAAGAATAACAAGGAGGCCAAGACCACATTCATCTAGCAAAAGAACACTCTCCTAGTGAAACCTTTTCAGAGGTGTTAGGGTACATGCAAAGTTCAAACTCAACATCTTTTAGTGAAACTTTTTCAAAAGCACTAGAAGAAAATCAAAATCCAAAGCCAATGTTCATTAGTGAAACCTTATTAGAGGTGTTATGGAAGAATCAAGACAAATTCATTGGTGAAAACATCTTTGAGATACCAATAATTGAGCACAAAATTTATTCAATGCTTGATGAAGATAATATAAAAGATCAAATCAAAATAGCTTCCAATCCATAGCCTAATCAGATGGTAGCTACTCTCAAGATTAAACAACAAAAATTCTAGTGATCTTATCGAGAGAATATTTAGAGGTCTTCAAGCCCACCACAACCAAAGTTATGTTGAATTTGGCATCAAAAACATTATGTGTGACTGAACATCTTGATCTTCATCTATTTTTCAATAATTACACATTCCATTATCATCTACCATTATATTTCATAAACAAATCTGTCAACCATTATCTATCCCTATTTACCATCCATGACCTTAATTTCTTTTGTAGAGGCTACAAAGATACCTTGTCTCAACATTTGAAAGAATCAGAATCAATGACCAATGAGGATCACAAAAGCATTCTTGACAACTAGATCTGTAGGCTATTCTTGATAGAGCAACTATTCAGATGAGGTGTTGGATAGTAATTTACATGATTGACTATTTTGTTTGTATTATTTACTAATTAGGATGTACATCTCCACTTTAGTAGGAATAATAGAATCATATGCCATTTATCACAACCAAGCTAGAAACATGTACCATACCATTTCATTGACATGCCATTTCCATTGTTACATATCCTTTTGCCATTGTCGCATATCCCAACTAATCACCTTACCACTTGGGGGAAACCCTCTTACCATTTTATCTAATTTATCAAACCCATTATTATCCTAAACAATTTCATTCTACCATATCATTTCTATCTAGACCAAATCCTATTTTTAGTCATTCTACCCAATCCTGTTTTGATCTTGGTTCATTTGGTTCTTTCCATACCTTTTTGTGAGAGGATTCTAATCAATTTTCAATAATAAATCAAATCTATGTTTATAATGACAGTCTATGAAATTAGTGTGATAGTTGATCTATAAAGATATCTTTCATTTTTCATCATATATCAAAGTTTGTTTATGTGAGCCTGATTATAACTGCCTATGGAAAAATTAGTGTCTCACCAATCTTATTACTAATTATAACTTCCTATATAAAAATTAGTGTCATTGATCTATGTAATTATATCCTAGTTATAACCACCTATGGTTAAAATAGGTGAAACACTTATTTACCATGCATTGGCATATCACCTTGCCATTGTTGTTTTCATTCGACTAGCCATTTGCCAAATTTAAGAATTTGTTAGGACCTAGTTGGTTTTTCCTCTCCGTTTGTATGGATGGAATTAATATGACTTGAGGTCATTTTATGACTATGTAGGTCATGCTCATTTCATGTTGAGGTCACCTTAGCCCCCCCTAGTCTAAATGCTCTTGTTGTTTTGTGAGTAGGTATCTTATCATTCTCTAAAGAGTTAAGATACCTCAAAATGCCAAAAACATTTGTCCTGTTTAAGCCTAGTTAGTCATCTTCAATTTTACCTAATAGGGTAAAGTCATTATTAAGATGATTTCTTTTGCTTTTCTTTTGAGGATTTCTATTTGTTTGTTTTTTATGTCAAGTTTTTAGTGTGTTTTATGTGTGTTTGTTTATTTGTTCACTTGCCTATTTTTTTACTTTCAACACTGTTGCCTTGACTCAGTCTATATGTGCTCATTCAGTGATTCCTTGCACACATTATTATTGAGTCCATCCATATTCATAGGTCACTATTATCATTGGTGCATTGTTTTCAAATTTTTATTAGATTGGGAGTCAGTCCTTATGCATATTTTGGCCAAGTCTTCATGGTGTTCTATCATGAAGCTTACCATCACGTGCTACAAAAAAAATTAGCTTCAAGAAGGTCTATAATCAATGGATTTGTATAATTTTCTCCTTGGAACCTTGGTAAAACCTCCCACCCTTGATCAAATTAACCCATTGGCCATCTTATTTGTATAATTGCTAATAAGGATGAGCATCTCCTTGTTCATAGGTATAACTAAATCATTTCACACTGATCAATCTTATTCTTCTATTCATCTCTTTCATCACTTTGTTCCCACTCATCTTTTAATCTATATTCCAGCTTATATCCTTGAGTTATACTTGCTAATCAACCCTAACTGGGGCACCATCATCTTTAACCAATCTATATCCTCTTGATGATTATAACCTCCTATGAGAAAATCATTATTTTAACTTTTATTCCTGATTATAACCACCTTTGGGCAAATCAATAGTCTTTTTTAAATCAATGCATGCAAGCATGTTCTCATTTAGATTAATCTCAACCATAGGTTAATTCTACTTTTTCTTCTTGCTTATTTTTGAGGGACCATCCATCAATAATTTGTGATCAAGTAATTTGATAAATAGAGGATGATTAGTATTGTGTTAGTTTTAAAATGAAGTAAACACACTAGCATAACATCTCTAGGCGTAGATCTTAAGGGGAGCTTAATGAACAAACAACAATTAAAAACCCGACTAAAATTAAAAAACTAACAATATTTACCTTCCTTGAAAGCTCTAAATGATTTATAATTTTGGTTTGCTCAAATTATACATAAAAATTCTTAATCAATGACATATGGCTAACATCATCTCCTCTATGCACCATTGTTGAATGCTTGGTTTGATTGTTGGCTTGGCTCAATTTCAAAATTATAACACTATGCTTTTAGCTTCATGAATCTATTCTTAGATTATAAATCTAACTTGATTGAGCTCCTAAAATGAAGAGCTATAGGCTTACTTTTATAGGCTCTCAAATCTCTTGAAATGAGTTAAATCTGACCATGGTTGAGTTTGGAATATTCCTAAGATATTCTATTTAGATATTTTCCAAAAGGGACAACTCACAACTATGGTTGAGTTTAATAACTTTGGTTGAGTTTGACATATTCTTAAAATATTATTTTAGATATTTTTCATTTGAGACAACTCACAAAGGTATTTCTCTTGAATTTCTTTTTTAGTAATTTATTTAATTGATTTATTAGCTCATGAGTGAACTCAATTAAGATTTAAAATTGATTTAACTTGCTAATTGATTGATTAGGATGTGCAATTTAATTAATTCTTTTTAGGCATTTGGTCATTTATTTGATTTTAATTAATTTAATGTGTGTATTTGTCTTGTTTAATTGATTTAATAGGCCAAATTGATTTAATGCAAGGTTATGAAGCTAAATTCGAGACTAATAGAAATGTTTGGGCTAGATCTTTAATGATTGGCAAGAATGATCTAAAGTTGGATATGAAGCCATTTGTGGCCAAATTTAGGTGTCTACAATTTGCCCCTAATTGGAAATATGTTGCAATCCATAAGCATAATAACATTTTTTCAAATAATAAAATGGTTCTTTATGCTTACGAATGCAATGATAATGATTGAACTATAGCTGCCCCCTCAAGGGAGTGGTTGGCAAGTGGGTCGACAAATGGACCCTCCAAAGAAAGAAGCAAAATGAGGGGACCAAACAAATGAAGATGATGGGGTGAAAACATAATGATTTACCCAAATTTGGTAAAAATCACTGAGAAATTCAAGTGGGATGGTGTACAATGGTTTGCCCAAAAGTGGTTATAAGCATTGTACCTTGATTATGGCAACATGGCATGATAACACAATGATTTACCTCAATAGATGATATAATCATTGAGAAGATGGAGATACCCTAGTTAAGATAGACAAAAAAGAAAGAAAAATTGGTGATAACACAATGATTTTCCCTAGCAGGTGATATAGTCATTGAGATTGCATGTGGGACAGTGTATAGTACTGATGCAGTATACCCTGATGATGAAAACATGATTGATGGTTGATGATTGATAAGTTGATATAGAGGATAAATATGAATTAGGAAAAATTACTATTAGGGAGATGCTCATAAGAACTAACAAAGGCTGAAATTATTTCATTACTTAATTACTCTGTTTGGGATATGATTAGGTATTGGATTAGAATTGTTGTTGATGTCAGTATTGAGGAGATGGTGATGCTGCATTGATTTTGTAGACCTCTCAAAGCTTATTTTTTCTATAGTATTTTATGGTAGGCCTCATGATAAAACACCATGGGGGCTTGGCCAAAATATACATAAGAACTAACTCTTGATATCTGATACTGAATGAAAAACAATTGCACCGATGATAAAAACCATTATGAAAATATAGACATTTGAATATGGATAGATTCAAGAATAATGTTTAAGGAATCACCCAATGAACACACATAGACTGAATCATGACCATAGTGCTGAAAGCAAACAAACATGCACACAAACAAATAAAGAAATAAAATAGACAAACAAAGAAACAAATGAGATAAACAAAGAAGCAAACAAGTGTTAGTCCCTATGTTAGTATAAACAACACAACAAACATTACCCCTATAAATTAGATGAAAATTAAACAAATAAAAAGAAGGGGGAATATAATAAAAGGAAAGGGGTGGTTGATCTGTTTCCATATGCGCTAGGCAAGTGGACGTTGCCTACATAGTTTTATGGATATGACAATCCAATAAAACTTTAGGCCAAATGTGGTTCTCCCAAGAAATGGGAAGAAAATTATGATTGAGAAAAGACATGATGGATGTGATATAATAATAGGGATGAATTCACAAATGGTGATAACATAGTGAAAAAGGCCAAAAGGATCGAGAAACTAAGGAACAAGTGATTTGCTTGTGACTTAGTAAAGGTTCCCAGAATCTTTAAGGTAAAGAAGTGGTCAATGTTTTTGGTTTTTTATAAATAATTTTCAAATGTTTTTAGAATTTTCAAATAATCTCAACTCAATATATAATGACAAGACACTAAAATGGTCTAAGCTCATAAAACAATGAGAGTGTTATAACCTAAAATGACACTCATAAAATGGCGAGAGTGTGAGAACTTGAAATGATGCTTGTAAAATGGCGAGAGCGTGGATAATTAAAGTGATGCTCATAAAATGATGAGAACATGGCTAAAAGGGGACTAAAATAACCTCAACATGAAATAAAGATGACCCACATAGTCCCATAATAGCTTTATCTCATAGTAGTTCACCTCACAATAGAGGAACCTGACTAGTGTAGCAACTAATTCAAACAAAATAAGCACAATTGGTATTATGTCATAGTAAAACATAGGAGTGGCTAGGTGATATGTCAAGGCACAATAAATAAATGTTTCCCCTAGTTTTCCCATAGGTAGTTATAACTAGGATATAATTGATAGATCAATGATACCAATTTGCCCCAACAGGGGATATAATTAGTATCAAGACTAGTGAACATGTATTTACCCCAGAAGGTGATATAATCAAGCTCACATAAACTTAATAAGAAGGGAATAAAAAATGAAGGATGAAATTACCAATAATTCTATCATACTACTCCAAAATACTACCTCTATTTGAAGTGATTTAAAAAATTGCTAAAATTAGTCTGATTTTGCATGCTAAAAATGTGAACCCAATAGATGAACCAAGGTCAAAAGGGCTAGGTTGATAAGATTCAAAACATGTTTGGACGAGTAGGAATGGAATAGTTGGATGGTCTAGTTGGAATGTCAAAATAAGAGGTTGGTATAACAAATAGTTTGATAATGGTACAAAGAAGAATATTGATAATATGGTATAACTTAAAATGGTCCTTATAGATAATATGTCAAGTTACTCAAGCATAGTACCACTTGAGGTGAATAATGTTCATCAGCTCATCAAGTTCATTTCCATCTAGTGTGGTAAGCCTATATGCTCCAGTGCCATAGTCTATAGTGATGATGAAAGGACCCACCTATTTGGGTTTGAACTTTCCTTTATGTTTCTTTTCATTTGTGGTATTCTTTTGTTTCTCTTTTAGGAAAAGATAACTAAGTTCAAATGTTCTATGTTTTACATGCCAATTGTATTGACCCCAAAGTTGATTCTGATAGGCCTATAGATTATTTATAGTATTTATATGCTTCTCATCAAGTAAACATAGATTTTATAGGTGAGCTACTGGATAGTCATTATCATCAAGAACATGCTTAAAAGATATGCATAATAAAGGCAACTCAACCTAAATGGGAAGCATGGCTTCAGTGCCATAAACAAGGGAATATGGAGTGGCTCCTATGGGTTTGTGATGATTTTTATGGTATGCCCAAAGGGCATGGAATATTTGAAGGTGCTAATCTCAACCAACATCATTGAAAATATTTTTGAGTATGTTGATAATGGTTTTGTTTGATACTTTGGCTTGACCATTACCTTGAGGGTAATACGTCATTGAAAAGTGTTGTGCGATTTTGTATTTGACACATAACTTGTTGATATCATTGTTATTAAATGATCCTCCATTATTAGATATAATTTCAAAAGGGATATCATAGTAGTAGATGAGATGGTTAAAGATGAATTTGGAAATTTACTTTCCAGTCACGTAAGTGAGAGGCATAGCTTCGACCCACTTAGTGAAATATTTAGTGATGGTGAGAATGTGTTTATGGCCATCTAATGAGGTGGGGTTTATCTTCCAATTGAGGTAAAGGCCCCATGTAGTAAATGTCCATGGTGTTAGCATTGGTTTTAAGGTCTTGGTGGGTGCATGAAAAAAATTAGCATGATGTTGACACTTGTCACATTTCTTGACATATGCAACTACATCTGCATCTATTATCGACCAATAGTAACTAGTATGTAATATATTTTTGGATAGGACTACCCCACTAGTGTGGGCTCCACATATTCCTTCATGAACTTCTCATAACACTAGTATAGATTTTACCAAAGGTAAACAATGAAGTAGAGTTCCATCAAAACTATGGAAATATAGGGTTTGTACAAGTAGGGTGTAACGTTGGGCATTATGGATGAAATCTTTGGTTTGTTTTTGGGATAATTATGGTGTGAGGATTTTATCATGTAAATAGTCATATAAGTTTTAGTACCAATTAGATATGGGACCAATAATATCACATATCATTCCAACAGTTGAAAGTTCATGGGTTGATGTTGTTAGATTTTCTATAAGAAACTGATACTTGCTAGCTTTATTTTCAAGATGAATCAATGATATAATGGTATCCATAGAATTTTTTGTTCTATTTCTCACTCTTAGTATATTCTCAAATTTAATGTCAGTGATCTGGTGCTTGAGAGTGTCAACCATTGCCTTGTATGGAACCAACTTGTCATCTTTAGTTTGGAAGTGGTATGTAACCTGATTGATGATTAACTGATAATCACCATAAACTATTAGATGACATATGTTCCATTGTAATAACTATCAAATCCCTATGATGAGTGATTCATATTCAGCCATGTTATTGGTATAAGCAAAGTTGATTCTAAATGACTTGGGGATTAGATCCCCCTGAGGTGTTATAAATATAAGGTATGCCCCTGATCCATGTGTAGTGAATGATCCATCAAAATATAGCTTCTAGGGCTGATATTTAACAATTATTTTAATGATGGTCATGATGGATTCATCAATAAATTGGAATGTTAATGGCTCTATGTCTTCAAGAGGTGCTTCAACAAGTTGAACTATGAGAACTTGCCCCTTAATTAATTTTTGATTTACATACTCTATCTCAAACTCACTGAGTAGCATGATCTATTTGGCCATATGGCCTTTTAAATCTATGTTTGATAGTAGATATTTAAGTGGATCTACTTTGGAAATAACCATGGTCTTATTGTTCAACATGTAGTGGCATAGTTTTTGAGCTGCGAAGACCATATTGAGACAAGATTTTTTGATGGGTGTATAGTTGTGTTCATACACAACTAGTGTATGGATTAGATAGTACACTACATGCTCTTTTCTCTTGTCATCATGTTGAGATAGAAGTGACCCCAGAGTATTATCAATAGCAAATACATATAACAAGAATGGCTTCCCAGGAGTCAAAGGTAATAGAATTGGGGGATTTGAGAGATAGTCCTTCAACTATTAAAAAGCTTTTTGACAATTGTTATCCAAATGAAATGTAACACCTTTCTTTAGTAGGTGTGTAAATGGATGGTGCTTATCTGATAATTGAGATATGAAGCATCAGATGGATGGGATCTTGCCCTGTAAACTATAAAGCTAATTTAGATTGGTTGGTGGTAGCATCTTTATTATGGTTCTTACTTTAACTGGATTAACTTCAAAGCCCCTGCGAGACATGATGAAGCCCCATAATTTTCTTGATGTAACTCTGAACACACACTTCTTGGGGTTGGGTTGGACTTTATATTCTCATAGTTGCTCAAATATCCTCTTTAATGTTGCTGGATGGTCGACCCTCGTTTTGGATTTGCCTCGTATGTCATTGACATAGTCTTTGATAGTGTCATACATCATATCATGAAATATGACTGTCATAGCTATTTGATAAGTGGCCCCTATGTTCTTAAGTCCAAATGTCATAACCTAATAATAGAATATTCCTCATAGAGTGGTGAATGCTATTTTTTGTTGGTCTTCTAGTCCTATTCTGATTTGATTGTAACCTAAGAAACCACCCATTAGTGAAAGCATTTCATAACTTGTTGTGGAGTCAACTATCATGTCAATGTTAGGTAGTGGAAATTCATCCTTAGGGTACACTTTGTTAATGTCATGAAAATCAGTATAGATTCTAATTCCCTCAAGTTTCTTGTTGATAGGTACTACATTGAAAATCCATTTAGAGTAGTCAATTGGTCTAATACATCCTGCTTCTAAGATTTTCTTCAACTCTTTCTTCACGAATACATCAATACGAGGATGTATATTGTGTAACTTTTTTTTATTGGTTTGGCATCAAGATTGACCACAAAGTGGTGTAGAACCATGTGGGGTCCAAACTAGGCATGCTAGATTATGCCCATGCAAATATATATACAAACTCTCTCAATAGGGCTGTGAAGGCTTCATGTTATTTCTCAGTAAGGGATGCACCTAGATTGATCCACTTTGGGTCATCTAGGGACCCAATTTTAACCTCTATTGTATCTTTGACTAGAAGAGTGGTGCCATCATCAAGGATAGTTGGTAATGTTTTGAACTTATTTGTAACATTAGAATCTTCTATTAGGATTGGTTCTTCAACAAGCTCTCCAAGACATGATAAATCAAAATCTCCTAATGGGAGATCAGGCCATGTGACAAAGACTATTGGAAATTCTTGTAGGACTTGATCAAAGGCTTCATGCCTTTAAATATTGAATTTAGACCCATTATCATGTTAATTTTTAGCATCCTCTTGAATGATTTGATCAAAATCCTATTGCTCTTTAGGGTTGAATTCAGATCCATAGTGAACTTCATCATTATTAGTTTCTTACATGATTTGCTCAAAATCTTGATGTTCTTCAATACTAAATTTAGACCCATAAACAAGTTCATCATTAGTGGTCTCTTGGTTTATACATGAAGAATGTTCAACACCCCCATCTAGTGGCACCTAAAATAGGTTTTCACTATTAGACTGGCCTTTATCTTTACTATTTCCCTGGTTAAAAAGTGCCTCAAATAGGTTTTCACTTTGAGACCTCAATGCTTTATTTGATTTATTTTGGCTAAGGGTGTTCATCTACTCTCCAAAATAGCCTTTAGGATCCAATTTGATTGAGAATCTTGATTTATGATCTCCCAACATAACATTGTCCCTAAGGCCTAAAAAATCACAGAATGTTTCATCATTTTGAAACTCATCAACTGGTATGTGTGTCTCTTGTTGGTCCTAATCTATTATTTGGGGATAATATAATGGTAGGGAATTATTATGAGTGATTGGGCAAAGGGTGAAAATGGTGTTATTATCAAATAGGTTGGTCTAGGCTAAGTCATCGAATAAGCTATGATCGAACTCTACTTCATTGTTGGCACCCTCATTACTAGTCAATGGTGATGGAACATAAGTAAGGTATATGGGGTCACCCTTAGGTAGTTTGAATCGAAGTCCATAAGGTCCTTTGTACTTGGTCATAGAAATAGGTTCTAGCATTCCCTATAGATTGGGCTCGAGGCCCCTTCCTTCATAATCTTGATTTTTCATGATACGATTGGGAATGGGATACTTGGGGTTATTTTAATAATTAGCCAAATTATCATTATACAACCATGACTCATCTCCTTCAAGAGGATCTTATTCTAGGCTAGAAGCTAGTATGAAAATGATTAGTCTTGGATTATGAACATGGCCTTTTCCCTTTCTTTGCCAGTGCATGTGTGGCATAGCTTTAGGTTTTCCAAAGGCTTTTACGTTTTGAGGAAGCTTTGTAAAATGAAATGTATCATAAGTCAAGTACTCTCCTGGGCCATTAGTTGAGATGGTAAAATGATTGGATAATTTGGGAGGTGGCATGTGACTAAGAGAATCAAGGGTATTAGGTTTAATGGAGTTATCTTTTGGAAATTCAAGGAGTATTACCTTCCCTTTATCTTTCTCATTAGATGGATTCATGCCAAAATGGTAATTGCAACTTTGAAACTTAGCCTGTAGATGTTTACAATGCTAATATGGATGCAAATTTCTTGTAATGTTAACCTCCATCGCTGAATGGGAGAAATTGATGCATTGGTGTAATGTCGATGGGACTGCATGGATCTCATGTAACCAAGGCCTGCCCAAAAGCATATTTTATGACAAATCAAGATCCATCACATGTAAAAGGGAATCATGAGTCAAGGGCCCAATGATAATTGGAAATCTAATTGTGCCCTATGATTCATGCTCTTGATTGTCATATGCTTTGATGGTGATTGTTTTTGCTTGGAAATCCATCGTTGTATACCCAAGAAGCTTGATGAGCTTTAGAGACACTATGTTTAGACCTAATCCATTATATATAAGGACACATTTCACTTTGTGTCACATTATATATACTTTAATGTATAATAGATTGTTATGCAGGGGGCCAAGAGGTGACATATCACTTTGGTTGAATGTGACTTATTGGGTTGGAGCTAGGTGTCCCACCAAAGCTTGAAATTTATCAGGGGATATGTCATTCATAATAGTAGATTGGCTAAGGTATTCATTTAATATTTTCTTATAGATTGTTGACATACATAACAAGTCCAAAATGGATATATGTGTTGGCATTTTCTACAATTGTTCCACTATATCAAATGTCTTTTCTTAAACAATGTTAAATGGATTATTCTAAGGTTGAATGGTGGGTTGGATGATGGGTGAAGTGGTAGGTGGTTATGGGCTTGGTATGATAATTTTAGACCACCAAGTTGTGATTGCAAAATCATGATTAGATACAGGACTATTGTTGCTAACTGATGATGGTGGAGGGGGGCTAAATAAGATAAGTCTCAATCACCGATGCAATTGAGTGTGGTCATGGGCAAATGATGAGTTATCATTATAAGGTCCTAACATGCGAATCCCTACTTGCTAGTTTGCCTGTATGTGGTCCTAGGGCAAAGAAGGGTTACCAGAATGATTGGATTGGATTGGTATGAGTAGAAATGGTCTTATTTGGTTGAAACTTGGTCTATGATTGATGGAAATGGTATTAACGCTACCTCCTAAGATATGACCTACAATTGAGTTATAGTCATGTGCAATGACATGGTAGGTTTATTGGTTGTGGCCACTATTTTGGCCTTAGCTTTGTCCATTATTTTGGCTTTGCTGATTTTATTGCTAATTTTACTGACTCAACCTTTGTTGTTGATGTTGTTGATATTGTTGTTTGTTGTTGCACTGGCTGATTGTTATGTTGAGGAAATGTGTTCTGATAAATGCCAAGATTTTGATTGGATGTGGAAGCTCCATTATCTAATGTGATATTTCCATTCTCTAACAACATGGGATTTTGATTGGTTGTGGCTACTATTTTGGCCTTAGCTCTATCCATTATTTTGGCTTTGCTGATTTTGTTGCTAATTTTACTGACTCAACCTTTGTTGTTGATGTTGTTGTTGTTGTTGCACTGGCTGATTGTTATGTTGAGGAAATGTGTTCTGATAAATGCCAAGATTTTGATTGGATGTGGAAGCTCCATTATCCAATGTGATCTTTCCATTCCCAACAACATTCTTATTGTGGTTAAATTTTTTTGGCCTATCATTATTATTGGCCTGTGTCAATTCTGATGCTTGTACTTGGTTTAGATTTTGATGTTGATTATTGGTCTAATTTTGGCTTTGGCCATTATTCTAATTAGTTGAGTTTAGTTTTATGATCCTTTTATTAATAAGGGATCTTTTGATCACTAAACCTTTGTCAATAATCTCTTTGAATGTATGCACACATTGTAACTCCAGATAGTAGGATATTTCACTATGTAAATTTTTGGTAAACATATATGCTAGTTAATTGTCTGGTAGACTGTGGCTGGAAAGAGATCTCCATCATTATAGATAACTTGCAAAGCTTTCACTTGGTTTTGTCTTGCTTGCATTAAGTTGACCAATGAAATATCACACTCAAAATTATATGAGAAGTGTTATACAAACTTATCTAATAGATCATCAAAGTTAGAAATTGAGTTCTTTGGTAGTTTCAAAAACCATTCCAAGGTCTATCCAGCTAAACTCCTTGGACACAAAAATAATAGATAAATATCACTATATGCCACTGGCTGACATGCAATAAAAAAACTTTGTTAGATGTGCTTTGGGATCACCTTTCCCCTTATATTTGTCAAACTTGGGTGGCTCATATCTTAGAGGGAATGGAATTTTTAAGTACTCCATGTTAAAAAAATTTAACCTATTTTCCAGCTTGGATGGCAAAAATTGCATCCTTTATTTTTTGTAATTCTTTCTCAAGGAAAATTATTGGAATATTGACCTAGGTTGATGGTTGGGTGTTCACAAGTGGATGAATTGGACTGGGATATGATGGAGTGGTTTTATAGAGTAGGTTGGCTTGGTTAGGGAATGGTCTAGGAATGTGCATGCATGGAGTAGGGTGCAATTGTTGAAATTGTACCTATAGTAGTGCAACATTCTGGTTGGGGTTGGCTATGTATGATTGATTTTATGGATATTAGGGTTTTGATGGAGGGATATAACCATACTATGATTATTTTGGTTGAATAGGGACTTGTTATTGACTATTCAAACCTTTTTGTTGAGTGGGAACTTGTGAGCTAAGACATTGTCTTTGAACCCATGGTATATTTTGCACTAAACGCAATTGCTACCTAGAAGGTACGTGAAGAAAATTAGAACCTCTTTGTTGTGTGAATAATTATTAAGAAGTGGATTCTTGTTGGATATTTGATACCTATTGTTAACCAATATGAATACATTGTTGATTAGACATAATTTGATTTTGGATTGGTATATTAGCCTGTGAAGGAAGAGGTATGTTCACTGCTACTTGTGAGGGTAAAACATTGGTTGCCCCATGTTAAGGTGGTAATGTGTTCAACCTATATTGCATTGGGATACTTGATTGTACTTGTTGTTGTGGAATACTACTCATCACATTTTAGGGAGGAGTAGGATTCAACATGTTTTGTTGTAGTATGGTAATTCTTGTTGGCTGGCTGCTTAATCTTGTTGGTTGTGCGATTGAAGAAGTAGCTAGTTGAGGATTATAAGTAGTTGGTTGAGGTTGGGACATATAATTTCCTACTCCCTGATTTTGAAAACCACTAATGGCACTAGATGAAGGCATGTTTTTTTGTGGATTGATTGTTTGTGTGCCAACACTATTTTGGTTTAAATTGGATGTTGCTTGTATATTATCACCTATGTTTTGCTTAGTATCATGCATATAAATTGAAGATATTTATTTTATATTTGGTGTATTAAACATGGTTTATACTAATGTGTTTTGCATAAATGGGTCTAAACCTTGGTTGTCTTGACCTGTCAACTCAATTAAAACTTCTGTTCAAGGAGCTAGATTAATGTGAGGTACATTTGAAAAGGCCATATTAGTGAAGTTATGCACTAAATTGAGATATGTCTGGTATGTTTGATGCATTTTATTGAAGTGGTCATCCATGGGACCTCTTTGTGGGATAAGCACATGGGGGTTTTGATAAGGTATTGGTATAATGGCATTAGGATTACTAGAAGATAATTATCCATGAGTTTGATTGTAAAACATGTTGGAAGGCTCTCTTTCTATATTTTGTAATTTTTCATACCCTACCTTTTTAGTTCTATTGGGATCATACATTGACAGATTTCTGATGAGATAAGTTTATTATGGAGTACTTTCTATAACTGATGGTATGCTAGATAAGTATTGGGCCATTATCTCTTGATCTTTCTCTATATATGGAGGTGTACTAACCAAATAGTTGGCCAAAAGATCTTGAATTTATCCCCCCAATTTAATATTTTAGGGTGGATAATAATCTGTTTCCCAAATGACATTGTCTTGAGTAAGGTTTTCCATGAAGTCCCCTTGTGTGAAAGGATTTACATATCTAGAATTATACATAGCTCCACTGTGTGTATAGTGAGCCATGTTCAAATTAAATGACAAATATTTCACAATAAGAGAAGGGATTAAGGTTCCATAAACTCTATAAAATCTATGCCTTTTGGAAAGAAAATATATGAGTGCCATTTTTGATCTAGCTTGGTCAAAGGTGGAGCTGAATCTCCAAAAATTCTATGCAAAGACTTGATAAAAACAATGTATCATCAAAAAATAAATTCTAAGTGTCTGATACACACAAAGGTCATGCAAAATGACCTAAAAATCAAACTACCAAACTCTAATGTTGAAGTGTGTTCCAAGTAGGTCTAAGCTACTAAAGGGAAAAGTTACTAGGTCTTTTATCCAAATGTGGAGTCAAAATCTAGGCTCAAACAAGATATGTGAGGACTAATGGCAAAACAATGGCAAAATGTCAACTTAAAAAGGATGATTTATTAATCTAACAAAATTGGAATAGTTTAACATAGACAAGGTACATGACTCTAGACATAAAACATGATCTGATTGGTATAAGATGCTAAACAAGAAATGTTTGAAGATAAACTAATTTGACTAAAATAAAAGCATAAAACAATATAATTTTCCAAATTTAAGTGACAAATTAACCCAAATTACATAATCCAAAAGAGGAATATTTGAGTATCAACCCCACAAATTGAGGTCTAAACTGAAATCAACCAATATTTGAATTTGAACTTGTAATAGTAAATCAAAGACTCAACTAAGGATAAACTATAAAATTGATGACAAAGAGCTAGAAAGAATTGAACAACGTGACCACGCTAATCTAAGATTCAACAAGGCTCAAGTGATTGGTTACAAAACATTGATAATGAAAACAGAAGATGAAATAAGATAAGTCTTTTGAAACAAAATGGGAAGCCTAATGAAGTTAACACTCCCAAAAGATGATGTGATACATGGTTTAAGTTTTAAGACTTTAAAGGCACAAGATTTTAAAATGATTTAAGTAGCATAATGGTACCCTCCTTAATCAAGTGCTACTCCAAATGTTTTGACACAAAAAAAGAGAATGCTTGCTAAGTTAAATCAAAGTGTTAAACAAACGGCATAATTCCTCTTCAAATAATGGAGTGATGTGGACTCATGACTCATTAAATGATATGGTTTGAACAATACAAGTTTTAGTCTAACACACCAAGAAAAAATTGACCAAAATACACTAAGTATAATCATCCAAATCCTAGCAAGGGTATGGTAATGTGGGATTGAATAACCTAATTATTTTATGAACATTCTAGATGGATCAATTGCACAATTATTTTCACACGAAATGATGTAAAAAAAATGCACTTAAATTGGGTGTCTATAGTACTTGTCTTGTTACAAAAAGGTCTTGCCTTTTTTCAGCTACTACATCCATCACTTACTCAGTGTAGTGTGATGTCCAATGTATAGATATGTCTCATGTGCAACTATAGTACTAAAAGGTGATTTAACTGCTCAAACCTTTGATCCTAGTGAGAGTGGTTGAAGTTAGTGCTGAGAGATGAAACCTCAAGTCAAAACTTCCCTAAAGAACTTATGAGAGGTAATAAAATCCTCCTCACAAGCTAAGATACATGAAATAAATGATATAATAGAAAGACTTTATGATCGCCTCAAGATCACCCAATACTATTGTGATTTTTTGGGGAGGGATTTAAATGACATTATTTCCATGCCTTGGACTAGGCTTAAAGTGTGATGAGATGGAATTTTTGATCTCAAAGTTTCCTAAAGGGGATGGATGAGAGAGCATACATGCAAGTCTCGTTTCACAAAAATAAACAATCAACAAGAAAGTTTGCAAATAATTTAAGTGAAGTTAATTTCATTTCACCAAATTGAATGTGTTTGATTAGATTCGTCACTATCCCCTTGGCTTTGATAAGTGTAAATAGAAATAATTACAAACCACCTAAAAAGAAGTTGGTGATTTTGATCCGAAAAGTTCCCTGAAGGGGACGGATAGGAGAGCATACACACACAACTTCTTATTTATTCAAAAAAGATTAGACTAAAAAAATAATGAAAACAACATGCACAAAAATTTTAAGTGTATTCAATTTTATAGCACTAAACAAAATGTGTAGTGGTGTTATTTTAGCCCCTTGACTTTAGGTTGTGAACTTTGAAAGAAACTACAAAAACTTAACCAATAAAACACCCTAAAAATTTTCTTTAAACACCAAAATGAATGATTTCTAGGTTGTTTTAGACATCCAAATGAAGTGTGGAAAGACTAATTTAGATTGAAATGGTTTTCTCTAAATAGGTCCTGCAAAGAAATGGCCAAAACTTTGTTTAACCTTGAAGCTTATTTATCAAATGAGACAAGTAATTTTGAAGGGTTAAATCTGTCAACCCAAAGAAAAAACCCCCAAAAAACAAACATGTTATGTTAAGTAAAGGTTAGAAAAAAACTCAATAAAAAAATTTAAAAAAAACTTAAAATAAATAAAATAAACTTATGAAACATGCAAATAAGTTAGAAGGTAAAAAATAAGAAAACCAAACACAAAAATCATAAAAAATTGTAATCAGTAATTTAGCCATAACTTTTAAACTACACATCCATTTGTCACAAAAATTTTGGAGGTTGTTTATAGCTTTAGGTTGTACCTATTTAATAAAATTCAAGTCAAAAAAAATAATAAATAAAGTTATGGTCTCTGTACTAACCATTTTTATAAGAAAATTAAAATATAGAAAGTGATGGTCACTAAAAGAACTACAACTTCTAAAATATAAAAAGACAAACTGTAAAATTTTTAGATCATATCAATGACATATTTATATATATTAATAAAAAATATTTAGACAAAAATGTTGAGTAAATAAAAATTTATGAATTATTTATTCTCTATTTTTACTCAAAGCAAAAATAAATAAATAAAATTAAAACTATGAAATACAAAAAAGTTTGTGGGTTGCGCTCTCATGAAGATAGTCCCACCGGGTGTGCCATTTGTGATAAAAAGAATTTGATAAAAAGAAGATGATTAGTATTGTGTTATTTCTAAAATGAAATCAAAATGAAATAAACACACTAGCATAACATCTCTAGACCTAGATCTTAAGGGGAGCTTAATGAACAAACAATAATTGAAAACTCAACTAAAATGCAAAGAATAAAAATCTTTACCTTCCTTGAAAGCTCCAAACAATTTATTATTTTATCTTGCTTAGATTATGCATAAGAAGTATTCATTGATGACATATGGATAACATCATCTCCTCTATGCACCGATGTTGAATGCTTGGTTTGATTGATGGCTTGGCTCAATTTCTACATTATAACACTATGCTTTTAGCTTCATGAATCTATTTCTGCATTATAACTCTAATTTGATTGAGCTCCTAAAATGAAGAGCTCTAGGCTTAATTTTATAGGCTTTCAAATCTCTTGGAATGTGTTAAATCTGATCATGGTTGAGTTTATTAAGCTTGGTTGAGTTTGACATATTCTTAAGATACTCTATTTAGATATTTTCCAAAAAAACAACTCATAACCATGGTTGAGTTTACTAATTTTGGTTGAGTTTGGCATATTCTTAAAATATTTTTTTAGATATTTCCCATTTGATACAACACACAAAGGTAAGATACTCTTGAATTTCTTTTTTAGTAATTGATATAATTGATTTATTAGCTCATGGGTGAACTCAATTAAGATTTAAAATTGATTTAACTTGTTAATTGATTTTGATTAGGATGTGCAAGTTAATTAATTCTTTTTAGGTATTTAGTCATTTATTTGATTTTGATTAATCCAATATGTGTGTTTGCCTTGTTTAATTGATTTAATAGGTCAAATTAATGCAATGTAAGGTTATGAAGCCAAATTTGAGACTAATAAAAAAATTTAGGCTAGATATTCAATGATTGGCAAAAATTGGTCTAAAGTCATATATGAATCCATTGGTGGCAAAATTTAAGTGTCTACACAAATGTGATGGCCACTCCCTTGAGGGGGCATCATCATAGGCTTCCCAAACACTCTTTAGAGCTTGTTCTTTAGTCATCATCTTATTTTTTGGCATACAAGACATCTCTCATTATTTGAGAAGACATTGCTTTACCTATGGTTTGTAACATCTTCTCAAATAGGAGAAAACTATAGACACCTAAATATAGCCACTGATAATTTTCAATCAAACTTTTGACCAATGCTTACCCAACATGCATAATTTGGCCTAAAAACACTAAAACACATTAAATGAGTTGAAATTGATATATTCAAGTATGAATTTTGACCAAGGTATCATTAAATGGGATAATGTAATTTATGGACCAGCTAACTTTGATCAGTTCATTTCGAGTCAAAATGCCAATTTCACATATAAGTGCTATGGATTACTTTTTTTTGTCAAATCTCTTACACAAGACATGTCCCTTTGTTATTTTATATTGACAACATCCTAAATGGGATAATGGATCTGACACATTTGACATCAACTTCTAATTCTAATGCAATCAAATTTTAGACCAATAACAAGGCATTCTGGTCAATTTGAGTAATTTATGCACAAAGTGCTTAATCATGCTTAAGAGATAATTAAACCAAATTAGAGCCTAATTAATAATTCCATAGAAACTTTTTGAATACTTGTTTTTAGAAATGAATATTGAATAACTCCATCATCATGTGACCTCATTTCTTGAGAAGGCATCCCTAGGCCATAAATGCCATAAATATCTAAATCAAGCCTGTCCATGACTCATCAAAGCTCTCCTATGCCTAGTTAATGCCTCTCTATCCCAAAAATTAATGATCTTATTTATTAATTTTAATTTAAAAATTAGATTAATCCTTAGCCACACATCTCAATCTTGAGATGGATGACTCAGGTTGATTCTAGCCATTTACAAAAATCTATAAATAGGAGGCCTTGCCACATGAATTTTAAGCTTAATTTGTGAAAAGTTATAATGCAAAATTAATTCCCAAGCTTCATGTAAATTAGTGTGATTTTGATTTGATTTATTCCAAAATATTGAGCCAATCCAAGCCAAGCCGAATTCAAGCAAGGTGCTAAGGAGAGATGGAGGTATCCAACCTTTCATTGACGAAGACTTCATGAGCACAAAATAATGCCAAAATATTGAGCCAATCCAAGCCAAACCAAATTCAAGCAAGGCGTTAAGGAGAGATGGAGGTATCCAACCTTTCATTGATGCAGACTTCATGAGCACAAACTAAGTAAGCTACTATAATAATCATTTGGAGTATCCAAGGAAGGTAAAGGATTATTATTTTTCCTTAATTTTTAGTTGTGTTTTTTATTTATTTTTGTTATCAAGATCACCTTAGTAACTAGGCATGAAGGTGTTAGTTTAGTGTGCTTTTGATTTGATTTATTCTAGTAACACGATACTAATATCCCCTTCATCATCAAATTCTTAGTTCACAAACATCACAACATGAACATAAATATATGTAATCATAAACAAACATTGTGAGCCATAAACTACATCTATCTAATCACCAACATCATCAAAATATTGAGCCAATTAAAGCCAAGCCAAATTTAAGCAAGGTGCTAAGGAGAGATGGAGGTATCCAACCTTCCATTGATGAAGACTTCATGAGCACAAACTAAGTAAGCCACTACAATAAGCATTTGGAGCATCCAAGGAAGGTAAAGGATTATTATTTTTCCTTAATTTTTAGTTGTGTGTTTTTTTTTTTTTTTTTTTGTTATCAAGCTCACCTTAGTAACTAGGCATGAAGGTGTTAGTTTAGTGTGCTTTTGATTTGATTTAATCTAGTAACACGATACTAATCTCCCCTTCATCATCAAATTCTTAGTTCACAAACATCACAACATGAACATAAATATATGTAATCATAAACAAACATTGTGAGCCATAAACTACATCTATCTAATCACCAACATCATCAAAATATTGAGCCAATCCAAGCCAAGCCAAATTCAAGCAAGGTGTGTAGACACCAAAATCGTGTCTACTCCTTGGTCATCCTCTTCGTCTCCCCCTTGGTCCCTTTCTAACTTCTAAACCATGCCTAACCTATGTCTTATTAATTTAAAATAATCATCTTATTTTAAATTAATAATTCTCTCTCCCCTTGACACCTCACCACCCTTGGATGCCCTCCTTGGATTCTCTCCACTACCCCATGCCAAGTCTTAAATGCCTAAACCCCATTCATGACCTATTTCTATCGTCTCATCCATTTTAATCCACCTTCAACCGTTTCTTCCCCTGACCCACTGACCCGACAGTTGGGAAAATGGACAAAAGGCTATTTTTAGCCTTTTTCCTACCTTCCAGCTGCCGACATCGGTCAACTGTCGACCAACATCGGTGGTATTGCCGGTGTCAGTTTCCTTCAAAATTGCGTTCTTGACCTGAAATGCAGGATTCGACCCTTCAATCTTTCAATCTGACCTTTTGACCTTCAACAATCTGATCTTTCACTCCTCAATCCATCAATCCTTCCAATCATCAGACCTCTCACTCTCTCTCTCTCAGGTACACACAACAAGCTACAAAAACAACAGGTCTTTTACACCAGCAACATCAGCAACAGGTCTTCCACACCAACAGCATCAGCAACAGGTGCAACCAGTCAGCAACACTCCTTCAGTAGGTATGAGCTAAGAATGTTTCATTTATTTCATTTCAATAATCTAGAAATGTATTAGTTGTTAGCTCCCATTCAACACTTCTTATCACCAGAGCAGACCTGAATCCTTATCTCCCTATTGCCTCTACTTTCCATCTGGTCCCTTTTTCAGACCACACCCTTTGCCTTGTAGCCCTGCATAGAGCATTCAACCAGACTCTCAGACTACCTCCAACCAAACCCATAGCCCTTCTCAGACCCATCCATAGACCATAAGCTCGTCCAGACCCGACCAGACCTCGTCCAAAGACTACTTCCCTAACTGATGCCGGTCACAGAGACCACTGCCTTCACCAACGTCGGTAGACTTGACCAACTGACGTCGGCAGACTAATCGACATTGGTGACTGTGACCAGACCAATAGCAGCATTTAGGTGTCATCCTCCACAACCAAAGAGGAGTTCCTTCTGTCGTCTGAATTTGGTGCGCAAGACCTCATTCGGGTATCTTCTAACCCTAGACCATATCTCTTAGTTTCTCATTTCCTTTTTGAATGTGAAAGCGAAAATCATATAGAAACATTCTGGCACGCCCGGTGGGACCCTAGGGTCTTCCTTGGGTTCTTTTCATTTCTTTTCATATAGGTGCATTAGGTTTCTCCTTTTCACCTCTTTCTTCTATCTCTTCCAAAAGACACTATTAGCAAAACTTAAAAAGAATCATTCTTGTTCTTTCTTTTTTTGCATCTTAGACTAGTCAAAAGTCATACTCTTCAACTTCTTCTCACTTGTCTTCATACGAACTCACATTTCTATTTGGGCTTAAAATCTACTACATCTCATTTTTGATTGACTGCATATTTAGTCCACACATCTAGTAATTAAATCACATCATGAATAAAGTGTAGGCCACTTATGTTACACAACCAAATCACTTGCACAAATCAAACATCTTAACTTACCTGAGATAAGGCCCGACTGGGATTTCATCACCCAGCAGATACCTTACCCATCCCGGCAATCTCACTTCGACTTCACTACCAAGGGGAAAGCCCACTCTGTTCTTTGGCAGAGGATAATCTCTAGGGGAAGTATATACTGGCTAAGCAGGCCCAGCTTATCACTGGGTTCGTGAAGTGAGGGGAGCTTGCTCCTTAACACCAAGCCAAGTATGGAACCTAACATAGACTCTTGAGCACCGAAACTAACCTAAAACCATCTTTAGACTACTTCTTCTAGGACCCGTCTCAAAAGACAATCTCCTAAACACATTCTAAGGCATAAGCCAACATGATTCTAAAAGTTGATTCTTAGGATTTAACGCTTAGGGTCTATCTGTCTCTATCTTCTTTTCTATCTTTATCTAGTTTTTTGAGCTAGTGAGGACGTTCTCTTCTTTCCAAAAACTTTCAAACCTCTGAGTTTCTAGAAATCATAGTAATTGACATCGGTTTTACCATGGACGTCGGCACCTTTCTTCGCCGGCATCGGTCATCTGATCGACATCGGCAATATATTCCACCGACATCAATTTTTCAATCGACGTCAGTCACTGTCCAAAACTTTTCTTCTCAAAACAACAAGCTTAAAACCTAACTTTTTTGCTGTCCAGCACCCATTCTAGTTTTTTGAGACTAAAAAACATAGTTTCTAGAACCTGACCCTTCTTGCCTTGAATGGTTTTGACACGCAGTCAAACCAGAACTCTTCTTGACCACGCAAGGCAACGACCACTCCCGCCTTCGCCATCTATTCCTAGTCCTCTAATGGAGTATCATTCAGAGATCGAACGAACTCCTACTCGACCAACTCCCAATCAACCTTCAATTGTCCCCGAAGGGGACCCAAACTTTGAGAGACTCCTTGACCACAATGTCAAGGCTCTCCAACACTATCTCACAAGAAACCAAATGCAAGACCCTTCGGGTGAAGCGGCAATGACATCAACACCATTTGCTACCCAGCCTTTTATGACTCAGACTATTACCTCAGCCATTAACCCGACCAGGGCCAATATGCAAAGTTTGGCCTCCCCATCTATTTTTGGACTGACCTCCATCGGGGTTTCATTACCCCCTCAACCACACGCAATTCAACCAAGTTCTACATCATACCAGAACTTGATTATCTCGACTCCGCACACTCTTACGCCTATAAATGCAGGAGTGTCTACCTCCCCTTTTGCCAATGCCACCATGCAACCACCTTTTTTGGTATCTAGTCAACTTATGCCTTCTACCTTCATAACCCAACCACCTTTGGCCTCCACTTCTGTCCCAATGACTAGTTACCCATATGTTGCGCCTATACAAGCGCAGTTGACTATGTCATATGCCTCTTCTAGCACCTTTCAAGCACCCTAAAACCTAGGGGGTGCCCCACCCACCAATCCATTAGCAGATATCATCAAAATGCTGATGGATAAAATGTCTAGTCTTGAGGCCTCCATTTCTGGTTCAAGCAATGCCCTCTCATATGACCAAATTTGTAACGAACCCATTCATCCCTCTATCCCGATCAGGTCGTATCCCAGTCAGTGGGATCTTCCTAAATTTTCTCATTTCCAGAGTAAGGAAGACCTACAACAACACCTACGAGCATTCAGACATGCTTGTTATCTCATATCCCATGACGATGCATTATTGCTACGCACGTTCCCCATGTCACTTTCTGGCCCTGCCCTTGATTGGTATAGCTCTCTTACCAGTCACTTTATCTTTTCATTCACTCAACTCACCCAATTATTCCTTGACCATTTCTCAATTAATATCACCAAAAAGGTCTCTATCATAGACCTCTACTCTATCAGGTAGTTTGATGATGAATCAATAGTTGATTTTGTCGCCCGTTGGAGAGGATTAATTAACCAACTCTCCTTCCCTTTGCCTCAACCCGAGTTCATTGAGCTCTTTTCTCGAGCATGTTCTAGGCACATCTCATCCACCTTACGGGTTCAAACATTCTACACTTTTGACGAAACTTTCACCATGGCCCAAAAGCTTGAACTCTGTTCTATTGAAGAAAATAGGGTCAAATTGCATAATACTAATGCAAAAACTGATGACCCTTCTTCTTCCAGACCTCTTTCTTCTGTCAATTCTAAATCCAAAGGAGTGGCCAACACTGTGGTCTTTAGATCACAATTTTCAACAACAACTGACCAATCTCAACCTTCTACATCTCAAAGCATCACAAAACAATTCCAACAACGGTACATACAGCGTAATTACACTCCACTTGGAGAATCATACGCTTCCATTTTGGAAAAACTTGTCAAGCAGGGGGTCCTCAATCTCCCTCCAATCCAACCACCTCAATTTGACCCTTCAAAATCCCTCCCTACATGGTATAGGGTGGCTGACTCCTGTCACTTTCACCGTAACCAAGGCCATGACATCAACAACTACCGAACTTTCAAGAACATTGTCCAAAACATGATAGAAAGGGGGATCTTGTCTTGGACAACCTGAACGCGCCACCTAATCAAAACATGGACATCTTCAAACAACCCTTTCCTAACTGTAGACACCGAAATCGTGTCGACTCCCTTGGTCATCCCCCGTCTTATTCTTCTTCGCCTATTTAACCCTTATCGATCACTTTTTACACCAACCTTGACCCTGGCAGCATGTAAAAATGAGCACAGAGCTAAAGCTAGACTCTATCCCCATTGTGCATCTGCCGACGACGGTCTTTACCTGGCCGATGTTGCCGACATCGGTCACTTATCGGCCGACATTGACAATCCTACCGACATCGGTCACCTTACCATTATCCGTTATCAGTTGTCATTCAGTTTCCCGAACGGTTATCGAACCGTCTCTCGAACCGTCCCTCACCTTCATTAGCATCCGCCGATCAATCCCGAAGGCTAATCAACCATTTTTTGAATCAAACCGATCAATCAATCAATCGACCTCCAAACTCCGACATCCACAGACTCTGGCAATCAACACTCTCGTGATCAACCAACTCCAGCATCAACCAATATGCATTCGCTTCAATCAGGCACTGCACAGACAACTTCAACTGCCCCGACCGACGACGGCACCTCAACCGACGTCGGCACCTTCCCAGACCGACGCCGGCACCACAGAGACCGACACCGATGACTGTGCAAAACAGTGCTGCATATCAGGTACACATTTTATTTTCTATCATTTATTTCTATCATTTTATCTTTTATTATCTACTTTCGTCCAATATTCTGCTTTTTTATCAGTGGGTTGATATCCTTCTAGGAAGTCTTCGAACTTCTGGGATCGGGCGTTCGCCTGACAGCCCACCATATCTTTGACTAACGTTTTTTCGTGTTTTAGTCTCTTTTCTTCACAGGTGTCATTCCTCCACAGCCAAAGAGGAGAATCTTCCAACATCTGATTTCGGTGCGCACGACTTTATCAGGTACTTCTAGCCTTGACCATCTCTTAGTTTCTTATTTCTTCTTTGAATGTAGAAAGCAATTTTGCATAGAAACATTCTGGCACGCCCGGTGGGACCCTAGGTCCTCCTTGGGTTCTTTCTTTCTTTTTTTCATTCATTTAGGTGCATTAGGTTCCTTCCTTTTCACCTCCTCTCGTCTCTTCTTAAACGACATCATAAGCAGGACTAAAATGAACATTTCTTTCTTTCTTGCACTTCTAGACTAGCTAAAACTCATATTCTTCGACTCTTTCTCCATTCGTCTTCATACAAAGAAACATTTCGACTTGGGCATTAAAACACTTTGCATTCATTTATGTTTGCCTGCATCTCTTAGACCACACATAGTAATTAAACCTCATATTGAATTAATCTAGATCACTTGATGTTACACGACCAAACCACCTGCACAAAACAAATATTTTAACTTACCTGAGACAAGGCCCGACTGGGATTTTGTCCCCCAGCGGATACCTTACCCGTCCCGGCGATCTTACTTGGATTTCATCACCAAGGGGGAAGCCCACTCCATTCTCTGGCGGAGGATAAACTCTAGTGGAAGTATATTTTGGCTAAGCGAAACCAGCTAACCACTGGAATCGTGAAGTGAGGGGAGCTTGCTCCTTAGCACCAGGCCTGTACGAAAGCTAACACAGATTTTTCAGCACCATAACAAAACCTGAAACCATCTATAGACTGCTTCTTCTAGGACCTGACTCAAAGCCAATCTTCCTCTACACACATTCTAAGGCATAAGCCACTATAATCCTAATAATTTACTCCTAGGGTTTTAGGATCTGCTTGTGTCTTCATCTTTTTCGTTCTTATTTGCTTGTTTGAGCTTGTGAGGATGTTCTTTCTTGCCTTGAATGGTTCTAACTCGTAGTCAAACCAAGGCTCTTCTTGACCACGCTAGACGTCAACCGCTTTCACCTACCCCATCTATAACCAACCCTATAATGGAGTTCAACTCGGAAACTGAAAGAACTCCTACCAGACCATCTCCGACCCAAACGCCTATTATCCCAGAAGGAGACCAAGATTTCGCACGATTCTTGGACCTCAACGTAAAAGCCTTGCAAAACTATCTCGCGAGAAACCCAACGCGAGACCTTTCGGGCGATGTGGCGACGACATCAACACCGTTCGCCACCCAACCTTTTACGACTCAGCCTTTTGCCTCAACCGTTAACTGACCATGGCCAATACGCAAAGTTTGGCCTCCTCATCTATTTTTAGACCGACCTCCACCGGGGTTTCGTTACCCCCTCAACCACCTGCAATTCAACCAAGTTCTACATCATACCAGAACTTGATTGTCTCGACCCCACACACTCTTGCGCCCATATACGCAGGAGTGCCTACCTCGCCTTTTGTCAATGTCGTCACACAACCTCCTTTGGCGGTATCTGGTCAGCCTATGCCTTCTACCTTCATAACCCAACCACCTTTTGCCTCCACTTCTATCCCTGCGACTAGTCATCCGTACGTTGTGCCCTTACTGGTACAACCGACTACGTCGTACGCCTCTTCTAGCCTCTTTCAAGTGCCTTATAACCTAGGGGGCACTCCGTCCACCAATCCATCAGCAGACATCATCAAGATGCTGATGGATAACATGTCCAGTCTCGAAGCTTCTATCTCTGGTTCAAGTAATGTCTCTTCATATGACCAAATTTACAACGAGCCCATCCATCCTTCTGTCCCTATCCGACCATACCCCAATCATTGGGAGCTTCCTAAATTTACTCACTTCCAGAGTAAGGAAGACCCACAACAACACTTACGGGCATTCAGACATGCCTGTTACCTTATCGCCCATGACGATGCGTTACTTCTACGCACGTTTCCTATGTCTCTCTCTGGCCTTGCCCTTGACTGGTATAGCTCTCTTGCCAGACATTTTATCTTTTCATTCATTCAACTTGCCCAATTATCCGTTGATCATTTCTCAATCAATATCACTAAACAAATCTCGATCACAGACCTTTACTCTATTAGGCAATTTGACGATGAATCAATAGTCGATTTTGTCGCCCGTTGGAGAGGCTTGATTAACCAACTCTCCTTCTCCTTGCCTCAACCCGAGCTCATTGAGCTCTTTTCCCGAGCATGTGTCAGTCACATCTCGTCCACCTTGCGGGTTCAAACATTCCACACTTTCGACGAGGCCTTCACCATGGCCCGAAAGCTTGAACTCCGCACCATTGAAGAGGATAAGGTCAAATTGTGTAACACTAACACAAGAACCAGTGACCATTCTTCTTCCAGACCTTCTTCTACCCACTCTCAATCCAAGGGGTTGGCAAACACTGTCATCTTTAGACCATTATCTTCAATAACCAACCGACCATCATCTTCAACATTAGACTACATCAATAAACATTTTCAACGTCAATCCATACAGCGTCAATTCACTCCAATTGGGGAGTCATATGCCTCTGTCTTGGATAAAATCGTCAAGCAGGGGGTCCTCAATCTCCCTTCAATCCAACCACATCAATTTGACCCCTCAACACCTATCCCTGCATGGTACAGGGAAAATCACTTTTGCAACTATCACCGTGTCAAAGGCCATGACACGGATCACTGTCAAACTTTCAAAAACATCGTACAGGACATGCTCAACAAGGGGGATCTTATTTTAGATAACCCGAATGCACCGCCTAACCAAAACCTTGACATTTTCAAGCAACCCTTTCCTAATCACCCGCCTACCCAAGAAAATGTCCAAACCATGACCAATGACCCTCAAGACCATGATATACACACGGTCGACACTATCTTTTCTCTTATCCCTGACCAACCTCTTTCACAGGTGGAAGACCCTTCTTCCCCTATACTTCCTCCACATGGTGAAGAACTTTCTTCTCCTACTTTTCCTCCATCAACTTCTCCCATATTAGAAGATGCTTTGACCACATCAACACCAGCTGCCTTGCCTTCATCCTTCTTATCATCCATAGATAATCACACCTTTTTGACTCCCCAACCACACACAGAAGCCATGACTACTCTGGCGCTCTTTCCTCTTAAAGAGCCCACACCTTCAATCCCTTCTCCATCGAGAGAAAAACCGTCTACATCTAAGTCCAAACCCGCGCAGGCGTCCATCATGCCCAAAGAGATTAAACCTCTTGGTGTTTGCCCCACATCTAATCTCGCCTCGCACAATGGTGGCCCTCAACCCAAACCAAAAAAGGCTACTAAACCACACCGGAGGCCTCCTCCCCTATCTTTGTCATTACCTTCAATCTTGGGCCCACATCCGTCTACTTTACTTGGAGTGCTTCCCACTCCCATACTTCACAGAGGCAAGTCGCCTCCATTATTCTATCAACCTGTCAAACTTATATCTCCTCCAAACCATCAACCTACGTATCTTACGCCTCTCAAATCAAAATCACTAACCCTCACTGTAACAAAACACTTAGACCCGTTAGCAAGTTCTTATGCCTTGCTGTTACGGCAATTGTTGCAGTCCTCTCGTATCTATCTCCCGCCACTTAGACCATATCAATCTCTCAAACCAAAACCACCCTGGTTCGACAACACTCAGGTTTGTGCATATCATCGCACGCCTGGGCACGACACGGAGCATTATTGTGCCCTCAAGGTTGCCATTCGCTAATGTCTTGGGAACGACACCTTTCTTTTCGACCACGTTATCAACAAACCTTCAATACCACCCCACCCATCAACTCGCGGATCAAGACCATCTTGGTTCGACAACTCTAAATTCTGTCATTATCATCACACTCTGGGACATGACACCGAGCGTTGTTGTGCTCTTAAAGTTGTCATTCATCACCACCGGAAAAAGGATTCCCTTCTTGTCAAGGATCCTCTTGACCACCCCTCCAACAAATTATCAACACCGACCCATGCCTCTCCAACCTCATCACCTAAATTGGGATCTCCACACCATACTAGGGACCCTTCACCGCCTTTAACCCCTTTATTCGACATCAACACTGTCAATCTAACCACTAAACCTCAATCGACCTTAACCAATCCGTCGAACATTCTCCCTAGCCGCTGGGGGAATTCAACCTTTATCCATGCCTTGACCAACCTTCCAACCCAATCTCGACCACATATCAATCACTCTTTCAACTTAGCCTCAACCAAACTAACAACCAAACATTTAACCCGACTTCAACCAAACATTCGACCCAACCAAAGACCAAATACCAACCAGTTAACCCTTGACCAACCATTGACCAACTATCAAATCTCAACCAAACATTCAACCAACCTTTTTTATCAAAACATTCAGACCTCTCAACCAATCAACAATCATATCAACCAACTTCACATCCACTCATCAATCAACACCTGACCAATATGGAGCAAAATAAACGAGGCAAGTTTGCTCCTAATTGGCTCGGACCTTTTATTATCACGCATAAGTATGGATCAGGGACTTACCATCTGTCTTCTCTTGATGGACGACCAGAACCTGAGCCTCTTAATGCGTTGCATCTACGACCGTTCTACTGCTAGTCGAGTACTCGTCCACTTGACACTTAACTTGAGCTCTTCCCTTGAGCAATCCCCGTCCTCTTAAATCCTACTTCCTTTCAACCCTATTCCTCTTAACAATTCCTATAACCCTTTTATGATGTATGGATGCTTTGTCCTAATAAAAGGGAGCCCTTGACCTTCTATAATATTGTCCATGACTCACATTTCTATAAAAACAAATCAAGATGTCACAATATCCATGGTCACTATCTCAATATCAAAATCAAAAACCAGACTGCTCCCTCGAAGGACAGCTGTACTATCATTGCTGTAATTAATAGACTGCTCCCTCGAAGGATAGCTATTCAAAAGCCTCTATATTAAACAAAAATCTAGACCACTCCCTCGAAGGATGGCTATGAATAATCTGGCAATAAATAGCACTATTTTAGAAGCTTCTCGCATTGATCAGCTTCATAACTGACCACCAAGCAAATGACATCTCTATGTAGGCTTCCCGCATTGATCAGTCTGCGCCAAAAAAAAAAAGTCATGGACTTGACTTATAGTTGTCTCAGGGTCTCCTATAAAAAGGGGCATAGTTATCTCTGCTCTTAAAACGGGTTACCCTCTTTCCTCCTCCTATCCCCTGCTCAAGGGACTTCGAGCTCACTTTAATGTCGAAGTGATTTGATTACCGCTCTAACATAACTATGGTCAACGACGTCACGCATGACTGGGGCTCTTGATTCTCATAACCCCTATCTATGCTATCTTTTTGGTCCTTGTCAATGAAAGAGCAATATGCTTTTCACTTCTTCTACACTTTGGTCACATTCACCTTCATCACTTGTCAATCGACTCAACTCAACTCTCTTTTCAGACCATCAACATGACCTAGCCTATTCACCCTAGTTTCTATGGACACCAATACACATGGAAACTATCAACCCACCACAATTTATGTTCAGCATAAACCAATACTTACTGAAGCATAAATAAACCTCAATTCATTTTTAGCATACATCCATCATGAATATGGAATATGGCTAGGGATGAAAAACCCCTCAACCAATGTTGCAGAATACACCATTTGGAAAAGGCTGCAACATCTCTTCTTCCCTCATCATTTCATCATAACCAAGACCAATATATCAACCATTTTAACCACCTGTCAACCACTCAGACCCTTTGTCTGAACTACATTGGTCTGAGGCCCTTCCACAGGGGCTATGTAGGCAGCACTCAGTTGACATGAGGTCTCCTGGGGTTAGCTTGGCCACATCCTTTCATCCATCCATCCATCGCCCACTAACCATTGGAGATCATACCTATCTCCTCCAACCTCGACCACTTCCAAGACACTGTTGCCTTGGTTGTTTTTTGCATATATGCTTCCTCATGGCTGGTTAGCAGAATTGTGTGCAAACCTTTTTGGACCCTCACAAGTATAGGATCGCAAGCCAGTTGATCCCCACTACTTGTGACTTTTTCATGTTTCTAGGAGCACTTCCTGAGCCTGGGATACCTAGATCGCGATGACCCATTTGGAGCTTCAGCTTCGATTGAATAACCCAATCAGCAGACGACTAAATGCTGGGGCCTAGTTATTTCAATTTTGGCACTCCTCGACCCTTGACCTGCGACACTTTGACCTAACCCTCTCGTGCAGTGGTATATGCGTAATCACGAATTTTGCAGCGTTCATCCTCCCCCCTTTTTCTTCCACTCTTTGTCAAATCAGCACCCGATTCCCGGTTCCCTTCCCTCGACTCCTACTTTGAGGGGGAATACCTTATCCATAATCAGGGCAATCCACTTCCTATTTTGTCTTGCAGTTCATTCGAACAACCAACAAGACGAAATCAACCTTATCCCTCACCTAGGGCAATCACTCCTGTTTTTGTCTTGCAGTTCGTTTAGAACAACCAACAAGACAAAATGGGGCAAATGTAGACACCGAAATCGTGTTGACTCCCCTGGTCATCCCTCGTCTTATTCTTCTTCGCCTATTTAACCCTTGTCGATCACTTTTTCCACCAACCTTGACCCTGGCAGCATGTAAAAATGAGCACAGAGCTAAAGCTAGACTCTATCCCCATTGTGCATCTGCCGACGACGGTCTTTACCCGGCCGATGTCGTCGACGTCGGTCACTTATCGGCCGACGTCGGCAATCCTGCCGACGTCGGTCACCTTACCGTTATCTGTTATCAGTTGTCATTCGATTTCCTGAACGGTTATCGAACTGTCTCTCGAACCATCCCTCGCCTTCATCAGCGTCCGCCGATCAATCCCGAAGGCTAATCAACCATTTTTCAAATCAAATCGATCAATCAATCAATCAACCTCCAAACTTTGACATCCATAGACTCTAGCAATCAACACTCTCATGATCAACCAACTCTGGCATCAACCAATCTGCATTCGCTTCAATCGGGCACTACACAGACAACTTTAACTATGGCTTTCATCACGTCTTCTGACAGGTAAGTATTTTCTCTGTTTATTTTCATCTCTTTCTGATTATTATTTGTTCATTATTTCTATCATCCCGAATCTTCAAACCACAGACCCAAGGCCTGAATCTCTCTTTTACATCCCTGCCCACTACCCCAATCTATAACTCTGTCCATACTCGACTAAAACCCCCAGACTCTGTCCAAACCCGACCTTACCTTGCCCAGACCTTGTCCTGACCTTATCTCGATTCCATCAGACCCTGCCCCGACCGACGATGGCACCTCAACCGACGTCGGCACCTTCCCAGACCGACGCCGGCACCACAGAGACCGACGCCGGTGACTGTGTAGAACAGTGTTGCATATCAGGTATGCATTTTATTTTCTATCATTTTATCTTTTATTATCTACTTTCGTCCAATATTCTGCTTTTTTATCAGTGGGTTAATATCCTTCTAGGAAGTCTTCAAACTTCCAGGATCGGGCGTTCGCCTGACAGCCCACCATATCTTTGACTAACGTTTTTCCGTGTTTTACTCTCTTTTCTTCGCAGGTGTCATTCCTCCACAGCCAAAGAGGAGAATCTTCCAACGTCTGATTTCGGTGCACACGACTTTATCAGGTACTTCTAGCCTTGACCATCTCTTAGTTTCTTATTTCTTCTTTGAATGTAGAAAGCAATTTTGCATAGAAACACTAACCATCCTCCTAATCAAAACAATATCTAGACCATGACCAATGACCCCCAAGACCATAATATACGCACGGTCAACACTGTCTCGCCTCTTGTCCCTGACCAACCTCCTTCACAGGTAAAAGAGCCTTCTTCTCCTATTCATTCTCCAACGACCTCTCTTATATTGGAAGACACTTCGACCATACCAATGTCATTAACCCCACCTTCATCCTTCCTCCTATCAATGGAGGACTCTACCTTACCTACTCCTCAACTGCAAATAGAAGGCACCATCATCCCTGCCCTCTATCCTCTTGAGGAGCCACACTCTCCTATTTCTTTTCCACCAAGAGAAAAACCAGTCTCTTCAACCATTTCAACCGAGGAAGACCCAGTCATAGTTTTCTCTTGCCTTTTGCTTAAGATTGCTACATCTCACTCACCTCCGTCCACATCTGAACCCAAACCCGTATCTAACCTTGCCTCACACAATGGTGGCCCTCAACCCAAACCAAAGAAGGCCACTAAACCACACCAGAGGACTCCTCCCCCACCTTCATCATTACCTTCAATTTTGGGCCCACATCCATCCACTTTAATAGGAGTGCTTCCCACTCCCATACTTCATAGAGGCAAGTTGCCTCCATTACTCTCTCAACCCATCAGACATATATTTCCTCCCAAGCATCCAACACCTATCACCACCAAAGTGCCATCTACACATGTGGCTACACCACCCATGAAAATGATGGTATGACCAATGCCTCTTACACCTCTCAAACCAAAGTCATCAACCCCCACTGCAACAAGACACACAGACCCATTAACAGGTTCTTATGCCTTGCTGTTACAGTAATTGTTGCAGTCTTCTCGCATTAGTCTTCCACCTCTTAAACTATATCAATCTCTCGAACCAAAATTGCCCTGGTTCAATGACACTTAGATTTGTGTGTATCATCGCATGCCTGGGCATGACACTGAGCATTGTTGTGCCCTCAAGGTTGTCATTCACCAATGTTTGGAGAAAGACACCCTTCTTCTTGACCACATTATTAATAAACCTTCAACACCGTCTCTTGCCTCTCAGACCTCCTCATCTTCCTCACACATCAACTCTCAGATCAAGACCATCTTGGTTTGACAACTCTAAATTTTGCCACTATCATCACACTCCGAGACATGACACTGAGCATTGTTGCACTCTTAAAGCTGCCATTCGTCAACACCAAAAAAAGGATACCCTTCTCATCAATGATCCTCTTGACCACTTGTTAACCAAATCACCAACATCATCACATGCCTCCCAAACCTCTTCACCCTCATCGACATCTCATCAACAGACTATGTTCCCTCCACCGCCTTTAACCCCATTATTTGAGATTAACACAGTCAATCTGACCACCAAGCCTCAACTGACCTTGACCAATCTGTCAAACATTCTCCCTAGCCACTGGGGGAATTCAACGTTCATCCTATCTTTGACCAAACATTCAACCTGACCTCAACCAAACATCAACCAACCTTTTCATCCAAACATGCCTCGACCAAATAAGCATCGACCTGACCTCGACCAAACATTCAACCTATCTTCGACCAAACATTCAACTCGACCTCAACCAAACATCAACCAACCTTTTCATCCAAACATTCAACCAGACCATCGCCCAAACCTTGACCAAACATCAACTGATCTTTTAAATCATTATATCGACCAATAATTGACCAAATATCAATTGACCAAGCCATTGACCCAATCTCAACCAAACCTCGACCAAACATTCAACCCAACCATTGACCAATCATCGACCAAATATCCATTGACCCGACCCTCAACCAAACATTCAACTAGTCTCGACCAATCAGCGACCATATCAACCAACCAAGCATCAGCCATCATCATGACCAATATGGAAAGAAGTAAACAAGGTAAGTTTTCTCCAATTTGGCTTGGACCACATCATAATGCACAAGCATGGACCAGGGACTTATTAGAACCTGAGCCCTTTATGCCTTGCCTCTGTGACCATTCTACTATTAGTCGAGTACTTGTCCACTTGACAGTTAACTTGAGCTCATCCCTTGAGCAACCCCGTCCTCTTACTCCTTATTCCTTTCAACCCTATTCCCCTTAACAAATCCTATATAGCCCTTTTATAATGTATGTATGCTTTGTCCTAATAAAAGGGAGCCCTTAAACTTCTATAGTCTTGTCCATGACTCAAAATTCTGTCAAAAAATAATAAGATGTCAAAATATCAAAGGTCATGACTCTAAAACAAGTAGAATGCTCCCTTAAAGGACAGTTGTACTATCATTTCTATAGCTAATAGACTACTCCCTCGAAGGACAGCTATTCAAAGCCCTTAAACATATAAAAAGCAAAAATATAGACCACTCCCTCAAAGGATGGCTATGACTAAATCTTGCTACAAACAACACTCTTTTAGAAGCTTCCCGCATCGATCAGCTTCACAAATGACCACAAAGAAAAATGACATCTCTATGTGGACTTCCCGCATTGATCAATCCACTCAAAAAAAAAAAAAGGTCATGGACTTGGCTTATTGTCATCTCAGGGTCTCCTATAAAAAGGGGGAAGGTTCTCTTTGCTCTAAAATAGGTTACCCTATCCTCTCCTATCACATCACCTACTCAAGGGACTTTGAGCTCACTTAAATGTCAAAGTGATTTGATTACCTCTCTACCACAACCCATGGTCAATGACGTAATGCATGAATGGGGCTCTTGGTTCTAATAACCCCTATCTATGCTATCTATCTGGTCTTTGTCAATGAAAGGGCAATTATGCCTTTCATTTTCTACCCATACACTTTGGTCACATTCAACCACATCATTTGTCAAATCAACTCAGCCCACCCCTTTTTAGACAACTCACATAGCCTATTCACACATAGTTTTTATGGACACCAATACACGTGGAAACTTTCGACCACTCAATTTATGTTAAGCATAAACCATTACTTGCTGAAGCATAAATAGACCTCAATTCATTTTTAGCATACATCCATCATGAATATGGAAAATTGCTAGGGATGAAAGACCCCTCAACCAATGTTACAGAATACACCATCACACAATATGGAAAAGGCTGTAACATTATCTTATCCTCATCATTTCAACACATGACCAAACCAATCATCGACCACTTTGACTCTTCGCCTGAACTACATTGGTCTGAGGCCCTAAGATCAGGGCTATGTAGGTAGCACTCAGATGACATGATGCCTTCTGGGGTTAGCTCGACCACCCTCATTTGTTTGTCTCTCTAATGGATAAACCTTCTTTCCTCCTTTGACCCTGACTTGACCCCGACCAGACCAATCCATAACTTTGACCCTCTTCCTCCCTTTTAGGGAGAACTACATTAGCCTGAGGCCCTTCACATAAGGGCTATGTAGGCAGCACTCAGATCACACAACATCTTCTGAGGTTAGCTTAGCCACATTCTTTCTTTTGCCCATTCATTCGACCAGCTATCTATCTCGACCCACCTCGACCAACGACCTTAGAGATCACGACTATCTCCTCAGACTTTGACCACTTCCAAGACAAACGTTGCCTTAGTTGTTTTTGCATGTATGCTACCTCATGAATGGTTAGCAAAATTGTCCGCAGCCCATATTTCGACCCTCACAAGTATAGGATCGCAAGCTGGTTGATCCCCACTACTTATGACATTTTCGTGTTTCTAGGAGCACTTCCTGAGTCTGAGATACCTGGAGCACGATGATCATTGGAGCTACAGCTTAGATTGAATAACCCAATCAGCTACAACTAAATGCTGGGGCCCAATTACTTCAATTTTGGCACTCCTTAACCTTTTGACCTATGACAATTTGACCTGACCATCTCGTGAAGTGGTATGTACACAATCACAACTATTACAACATTCACACTCACACCTTCACCTTTTCCATCCACTCTCTGTCAAAACAGCACCCGATGTTAGGTTACCTTCTCTCAACTCTCGCTTTGAGGGGGAATACCTCATCTCACATCTGGTGCAACCACCTCTTGTTTTTGTCTTACAGTTCACTTGAACAACCAACAGGACAGAATCAACCTTATCCCACACCTGGGGCAACCGCCTCCTATTTTTGTCTTGCAGTTCATTTAAACAACCAATAGGATAGAATCAACCTTATCCCACACCTGGGGCAACCAACTCCTATTTTTGTCTTGCAGTTCATCAAGAACAACCAACAAGACAAAAAGGGGCAAATGTAGACACCAAAATCGTGTCTACTCCTTGGTCATCCTCCTCGTCTCCCCCTTAGTCCCTTTCTAACTTCTAAACCATGCCTAACCTATGTCTTATTAATTTAAAATAATCATCGTATTTTAAATTAATAATTCTCTCTCTCCCCTTGACACCTCACCACCCTTGGATGCCCTCCTTGGATTCTCTCCACTACCCCATGCCAAGTCTTAAATGCCTAAACCCCATTCATGACCTATTTCTATCCTCTCGTCCATTTTAATCCACCTTCGACTATTTCTTCCCCTGACCTGCTGACCCGACAGTTGGGAAAACAGACAAAAGGATATTTTTATCCTTTTTCCTACCTTCTAACCGCCGATGTCGGTTAACTATCGACCGACATCAGTGGTATTGCCATCATCAGTTTCCTTCAAAACTGCATTCTTGACCTGAATGCAGGATCTAACCCTTCAATCTTTCAATTCAACCTTTCAACCTTCAGCAATCCAATCTTTCACTCCATAATCCGTCAATCCTTCTAATCATCAGACCTCTCACTCTCTCTCTCTTAGGTACACACAACAAGCTACAACAACAATAGGTCTTCTACACCAGCAACATCAACAACAGGTCTTCCACACCAGCAACATCAGCAATAGGTGCAACCAGTCAACAACACTCCTTCAGCAGGTATGAGCTAAGAATGTTTCATTTATTTCATTTCAATAATATAGAAATGTATTAGCTGTTAGCTCCCATTCAGCACTTCCTATCACCAGAGCAGACCCAAATCCTTATCTCCATATTGCCTCTACTTTCCATCTGGTCCCTTTTTCAGACCACACCCTCTGCCTTGCAGTCCTGCATAGAGCATTCAACCAGACTCTCAAACTACCTCCAACCAGACCCAGAGCCCTTCTCAGACCCGTCCACAGACCATAAGCCCGTCCAGACCCGACCAGACCTTGTCCAAAGACTGCTTCCCCGACTGACGCTGGTCATAGAGACCACTACCTTCACCGACGTTGGTAGACTAACCGACGTCAACAGACTTGACCAACTAACGTTGGCAGACTAACCGACATCGGTGACTATGACCAGACCAACAACAGCATTTAGGTGTCATCCTCCACAACCAAAGAGTTCCTTCCATTGTCTGAATTTGGTGCGCAAGACCTCATTCGGTATCTTCTAACCCTAGACCATATCTCTTAGTTTCTCATTTCCTTTTTGAATGTGAAAGCAAAAATCGTATAGAAACAAGGTGCTAAGGAGAGATGAAGGTATCCAACCTTCCATTGATGCAGACTTCATGAGCACAGACTAAGTAAGCCACTACAATAAGCATTTGGAGCATCCAAGGAAGGTAAAGGATTATTATTTTTCCTTAATTTTTAGTTGTGTTTTTTATTTATTTTTGTTATCAAGCTCCCCTTAGTAACTAGGCATGAAGGTGTTAGTTTAGTGTTCTTTTGATTTGATTTATTCCACTAACATGATACTAATCTCCCCTTCATCATCAAATTCTTAGTTCACAAATATCACAGCATGAACATAAATATATGTAATCATAAACAAACATTGTGAGCCATAAACTACATCTATCTAATCACCAACATCATAATAAACAAAATATCCATCAAAAAGGAATAATATGTGTAATAAATGTATATCATCTCTCTCATGTACATCTTGCATCATCGACACACAAGCTGGTATAAAAAAATCATGTACATACAACATATCAAAACATGTAATATCATGCCCTTGGGGCACCACTACCAATATCCCCTCTTTTTCCTATACTTACACTACCATCTGGTGTTGGTCCTATTAGGATTCTTGTGTTTCCACTCACTATAAAGGACCACTATCTTAGAGTAGCCACAAATGGACCACCTACTAGACTATCTCTATACTCCCCCATCTGAGCTCATTCGACAACTATGCCAAAATAATAGCCTCATAATACTATAGATCCTCTACTATAGCTAGGTATTAGGCTATAGGAGTGAAACCCATTGGCACTACCTATCCTACCACTACCCCTACCATCTACTTTAGGGTATCCTTCTCTTGAGTCACTAAACCAAAGGTGGTCCTCGCATGATCTCTTCCAATTATAACAGTGGAAATCTGACCCTATAAAGTGATAATCTAGCCTCACACTGTGGCTAATTATCCCTATAAACCTATGATTTGTGCCTATGTAGTTACCAGTGCTATTATATCCATCTTGACCACCACCCTATGCCTGCACCCCAGTAGGATCCACATCCATGGCCTATCAGCCCTTATCATCCCATCCAAAATTGGTTGCTACATATAAGACCTGATATCATGCCACGTATCCATCAACAAAACCATAATCATCTATCACTACTCTGGTTGGTAGTTCTTAATAATCTAGTATTACATCCTATGGTTATAGCTAGGGTTGCAAAAACTTTGCTTCCTCTCTCTTATACCTTTGGAAAGTAGCTAAAATCCCTTGCATGAGGCCAAATTGCCTCTAAACTCTGTCAAATGGAATCATCTGAGTCTCCCCATCTTACCTCTAATAGATCTAGCATCAACTCTGTAATGATAGTATGTGTCATGTATAATGGGCTCACCTAGGCCAGCCCACATATGGTCTCTAGATCACATCCCCCACCAACAAACCCTCTAGTGCATCTCGAAACCAGTCTGTGTCCCTCACCCCTTCATCAACACTTGATAAATCATAGTCTCCTCTCCATCATACAAATCCCATTATGTAGGGTACCTGGGTGTAACCCTCCATGGTAGCCCTAATGGTCTCAAAACCTTGATGTGATCATATTCTGATAAATGGAGTACAAACCCAACATTGATCCCATATCATTTATGAGCTTTGAATGCCTAGATCTCCCTATAAATATAGACCAACAAGACAGGAGCCCACCTGAACATTATCTAGCCCAATAACATCTCAATCAATACTCCTAGCAATAAATATGGAAATCATCCACTCCAAAATTGCTTGAATGCCACCTTACATGGGCCCTATCCTCACCATTTAGTAGCTCCATCTACTCCTCCCTTTCCTTAGATTTGATGTGGCAAATTAGTTCTCCTTAGATTAGCATTCGTGTGATCCTGTGGACATATTCTAAGAGGATGGTGATCTCTCCTATCGATAGTAAGAAGGTGTTAGTGACCAAATCCCATCTCTCAATGAGGGCCACTATCATTTCCACATCTCATGATAATTTCTAGTAATGTCACATGGATCCTAAGCTAACCCCCTCTATGTGTGTTCACTCATCATTTTTCATACCTCTATGGATCTCTATAAAGATCTTAGAAACCTGATCCCTCATCTGGATCTAATCTCATGCTTGACAAATAATCACATTAGCACACATACTTAGTTTTCCAAATCGAGCTCAGTAAAAACCTCTACCCAATTTTTTTTAACCTATTACAACTATAGCATTATCTCTAGCACCCAAACTAACATTAAAACATGAAAATTATATATTAAAAAAAAAAAACATCTACCCTACCCTGCAAAATGTTTAGCAACCTTCCCTAAACTTATAAAACCTTTTTTTACCTAGAACTACCCATTTTAACCTATTTATCTTACTCAAACTTTCCCCACCCCACCTCAGTCCTTTAATTACTCTTAACCCTTTTTTAAAATTTCAACCTTTTTTCCCTAACTACTCGACCACTGATAGTTCTTATAACCATCGATGATCAAGTGTGTTTCCTTCTTCGATAGTCTACCATCGACGGTTAGGTCTAACAGCTGAGGGTCACTATGTGTGACCACTGAAAAAAAACCCTTGACCTACCGTCTCATAAAAACCACCCAAGAAACCACATTCAACAACCAAATCATCTAACTTTAACCTATTACCTATCCCAAACCCAAATTTTTATTCAAATTAATTTTCACCCACTAATTTTCCCAATTTCAACTAAAACCTAAACCTAGGTCAAAACCCTACCCAAAAAATTAAAAATTACCAAAATTCAACTATTAAATAATAAAATTAACAATCTAAGAATTCAAAGTAACCCTTACCTCATTCCTCGAGTGCTATCAAGGTTAGAGCCCATGTCTTGCTACTCAGCCACATCCTTGTCTACCCTGCATTAATAGTCCCTGCAAAACACCTCAAGAAAAATACCTCTCACCAATCAAAAACCTTTACCTCAGCTAAACACCTAGTCAACTCTTATAAAAATGCTAAAGTACTCGCTCATCGACTTCATAGAAAACTCAAGACTCAAAATAGTAAAATCTAAAAATGAAATTTCGTTTTCACTTTTTATTATTTGACCGTTTAGGGTTCTACCCTGACCGTCAATGGTTAGGGTGACCATCAATGGTTAGGAACCCACATTTTAAACCTTTTTTTAGCACCCAACCCAAGTGCTACCCCTTGGAGTTCACCTTTATCCCACCTACACTTTTGGAGTGAACCCTTTTTTGGCCCACCATTCAACCATGTCCACCACAACATTGGTCATTTTTGACCCACATTTTTTCATATTTTATGATGACCATGCTTTATCCTTTTTACCATCTCGACTGACTTTGTCATATTGACCATTTACATTTACACCACCTAATGGACAACTAGATTACTTGTATCTTTTGGGATAATTTCTTACCTCATATACCCAAGACACTTGACCTATTTGTGTTTTCCACAAGAGCACTTCTTTCCTTAGATGCCCATGAAAACACTAACCTTATCTAAGAGACTAACATGTATACCCAGTTACCACACCTAAATACGATCATGTGATACATTAGTCACTTATCCTCTTTAACATTAACCCTTATTATTTTTAGCAACATTGGAAACTTTGGTATTTACATGATCTTGACTATTTCACTTAGTCACATTTTGTGCATAGGTTTGTATTTCAAATGCCCAACTCTCTTGTCACCCACCTCATGACTCATCATATACTGATAATCAAATACACACCTGATTCTATTCTTCCTGATCAATTCTTGATTTGAGTGGGAATACCTCCTCTCATACTCAAGGCAATCAAACCCTTGACCAATACTAATTTTTATTCTACATTTAGTTAACTCAATCCACTAATAAAAAAAGGCAAAATGTAGACACCAAAAATTTGCACATTACGATTCTGAATGTTAAAATACCCCTTGGACCCCCTAAACCACCTTAGGTTCCCCTTGGGACCATTTGACCCTTTGACCTTTGACAAAACTAACCCATAATTAGTTTAAATTAATTGGTTTAACTTATCCTTTTATCCCTTTTTACCCATTAGCACTCGACCACCGATGGTCAAGCTGACTGTCGATGGTCACCCTGACCACTGATGGTTAGAGTGCACCTCTCCAACCAAGAACATGCAACTACCCACTTTGATTTTCTAATAATAACTTATCTAAATCCTATTATGAGCTATTGCATGTATGAATTAATTTTTGAAGGCCCAGTTTATGTGTTGATGCAACTCTCTTGCCTTACCTATAAGAAGAGAGGAGCCTAAAGGTGAAAGGGGATATGCAATTATTATCAAGAGCTTGTGCATCTAGGAGTTTATTTTTTCAAGTCAAATCACCATCAATAATCCAGCAATTCAATAATCATATCAAAGAGTCAAGTTGTTGTTGCATCTCCACCAAGCCTTTAGGAATTGTTACTCTACCAAAATTGAGTTAGATTCTCTTTCCTTGCCTATAAGAAGAGAGGAACCTAAAGGTGAAAGGGGATCTACAATTGTTATCAAGATCTTGTGCATCTAGGAGTTTCTTTTTGTAGGTCAAATTTCCATCAACAATCCAATAATCATATCATAGATTCAAGTTATCATTGCCTCTCCACCAAGCCTTCAAGTACCGTTACTCTATCAGAATCAAGTTAGATTCCATCAACAGACCAACTATCTCAACCATCCACCCAATCAACTTTTGGTAAGATAATTACTTATTTCTCAGTATTCATATACTTTATTTCCATTTCACAATCAACTCAAGTCTTACACATATCTTGGAATCCGTCATTTATATTTCATCAATCAGCTAAAATTACCAACCCAAATCTTCACATAGTAATCATCAATGGTTGACTCAACCATTGATGGTCTACTCAATTATCGATGGTCACATTAACTATTGATGGTCATCCCAACCCTCGATCATCATGATGGCATCAAAAGTCAACAAGTTGTTTTCACCTATCTACACCCAATCAAACCTAATTTTCTATGTTTATGCCTATCCATAGACCTCTTTTTAAATTTATAAAGCAAAATCCAACACCTTATCACTAATATTAATTAGTTTATCACTAATTTAATCATTTATAATTTATTTTCTTTGTAAGAACTTTTGTATTCAATTTCAATACCTTTTGATTATTGATGTAAGTACCTTATTTTCTATTTATAAGCTTAATTGTTTTAAAAGTGTGGATTGACAACCCCTAAGGAAGTTCTCACTTCTAGGATCTCACTATCACTAGGTAATCCACCCAACTATTTATTTAACAAATAAGTTTACTTTAGTGGTTTTTTATCTGTGGGTCATCTTTCCAAGCCAAAGATAATCTCTTCATAATCTTTTGATTCCAATGCACACATTATTAATCAGATTATTCAACCATATGCACACTTAGTTTCTTCTTTTCATCTTCCTCATAATAAGCAAGAAATTCACTGAAACACAAATACATAAACAATATGACCTCACACACACATAGAGAATGCACTACAAATCATAAAAAACTATTGAATATGTAAAATCTTGAAGATCAAGTGCAATATCTGAATGAGATCACCTCCATAAACTACATGGTTTCATCTTTTGATACAGCAAACACCCAAGGGGTTTCAACCTTGAATCCTTCTCCTTAGTGGTTTTTCATCCAAGGAAGAGTATGAATGAAAATAAGTTCATATGATGTCATAAAGACATGAAAAAGAGTTGTAAATGGCACAAGATGATTTTTTTACAATGGAGATCATGTTAATATATAACATTTAGTAAGAAGAAGAGAGGAAAGAGAGAATGTGGTGTCATAGAATAGTAACCCATGTGAAGGGTTGTCTCAAGCTTTAATTTAATCAAAAAGTAGATCACATGTTGATCCCTTAACTTGTCTTTTGGTCTCCTACTTTCCCATGTGCATCCAAAGTGTCTTCCTCCTCACACATGTGAGGGAATCAAATGATGGGGACTTAATTACTATTCACCATGTGCACACATGTGCCAAAGATTCTCTCAATAACCCAATTTTGAATTATCATAAGATTACAATAATGTACCCACATACATTTGCACCAACTTTACCCTTTTTGACCATTCCACATGCTTAATCATGAAGTTACAAGAAAAATGTGCTAACCTTTCCTTTTCCCATCAAGGACAACCCATGTGAAGGAATAAAGCAAATATAAATTGTCTCCCAAAATGAGTATGATGTACCTTCCAAGCACATGCTCAAAATCCATGAAATATTCTTTTATAGGCCATGCCACCTAATTCACAATCCACCTCACTACTGCATCACCTCTTACATCACTTGCCATGTCACCATGAATAAGGACAATGGATAGTATTTTTATGAATAATGGTGGTGAATAGTAATAGATGAATAATGACCCACTTTACTATTCTCCTTCATTACCCGATTTAGCCTATGGGAATTATATATACTAAGGGTCTCCTACATATGTCTCATTTGGGAAAGGGGACATGACAAAACACTTGAGGGAGAATCATTCATACCCGCCTAGGGCATCATTATTCTACACCTATTTTCACTCTATTTTTTATTTATTCTTTAAAACAACATCACTTATACTAGTTGCAACACCATTTTAAAGAGGGGTAAATTTAGACACCTAAAATCTGCTAATTTAGTGTCGTAATTAACTTTTTGACACACTAACTCAATCACCATCCCAATTCAAATTTACCATTAACATAATTTCCCTTTTTTTTTTGAATAATTGATTGATTTATATTAATTAATTATCATGCACACATAATTATCTAAAAATTAATTAAAATTTGAAATTTCCACCTCATTTAGACATCTTCCACACTTCTCTCAACCAAATGTTGAGTCATTCAACCAACTCCTTAACTTTCTCAACTAATTATTGAGTCAACTTTAAAAATTTAAAATACTTTGTTAAGTCAGTCAATTACCTTGCTCATTCTTAAGATATTTGTAACTACCAACTAATTCTTCCTCTTCCTCTCACACACATGGGAATTAGTCATCATCCATTGAGATGAGGAATCAAATCCAACTGTTGGTAATTATCATTATCAAATTAATTTTTATTTACCCCAACCATCCACATTCTCACTCAAAGTCTTATAAATTTAAGTATCATCCTCTATTTTCACCCTGCACCTTCAACCTATCAAATCTCTATCGAAATTATCCGATCCATACATTTAGAATCTAAGTTATTTGTATTCATATGCTTCTTAATTCAATTTTTTTTTGGAGAATAATTTTAGCATCGACATCTAAATAATTAAGATAAAATAAAAAAATTCAAAATAGATAAAGTGATTTAGTCTACATGATTTTGTAATTAATTTGTTTAACTTGCATTCATTATTGTCGCTCAATCTAAATTTTTATTTTAAGTTTAGAATAAGATTCATCTATTTAATTTCCTAATTTAGATTTTTGAATTTTTATCTATCCCATCTTTAATATCTCAATAATTAGTTTATATTATTCCTCATCTTTGAGAAGGTTTGGTAAATAAGTACTCTTTATCACAGGTTTCAAAAGTTCTTTAACATACAAATCATTTTGTCACTCTAAGTCAACAACCTTCTTATTTACTTTTCTAAAATCCAATTTTACAAGTCTTCTTCTTGATCTTAAATATTTGTTCATGTTAGATGATGATAAAATAGGTCTAGAGTCATGACACCCATTGTCTACATGATTTTCATTAATCTATTTGAGACTTTCTAATAGGACCCTCATTTTATTCTTCCTTTTATGCTCCCTCTTTCCTAATCCAATTTTTTTTACCTCCATAATTTCATCCATATTAGTACCAAGGAAGTCTTGTTGCATAGATTTATTAGCATGATTGCTTCTTTTTTTTCTCTTGATACTACACAATCTATTCTTTTTTGAGTTCATGATCTAATACATGCAAACCAAACCTTATCCATTGGGATATGGAGTCAAGACACCTCCATTTTTTTGAAACACCTCTAATTGTCTATAGGAGTATGATTGGGGTGTTGTCTTAAAATGTAAAATTTAATGATAATAACTAGATTTTTGTATGGGACCACATTTATTAACAAAATTTAGGATATCTCTAGAATATTTGGTGATTGGTTCCATTTTTTTTTTTTAAATTCTTGAAAATAATATGTAACACACATTTACAAATCCTAATCTGGCCAACTAGCAGCTAGTTAACATGTCTCAATTGTATGAGAAATAAACATACACTATTGAGCTAGATCACTTGTTCTAAAAAAATTATATATTCTGATCCGACCATTTGACAACCAATTTGACATTCTCAATCATATGAGAAATGAACATGCATTTTTGGGCTAGATCCCTTACTTTGAAAATTTTGCATATGTTCTTATTCCCTTGAAGAGTATCACAAAAATATTTTACTATCAATTTTGACATCTGAGAAATAAGGTTTCATATTAGCATTTTTGTCTTTATGACTATAAACACCATTGTCTGAATACATTGTTAAATATCAAGCTTGGAGACCCAATTGGCTCAAATGTTTCAAGGACCCTTTTTGCATCTTATTTCAAAAATTGAAGGAGCTTGCACTATAAAGCTAGTATAGGTTTATATACTTACAACTCATTTAGATTCAAATCACATATTCAAATAAATATGGATTCAAACATAGAAACATCAAAAAATGATCATGCATCCCCTAAAAATGTAATCCTTTCATCCACTCTAAAGTAATGGTTGTTTTGATATATTTTCAAATTATGTGATTATCCACTGATAGTTTCCATGAAAAGGAAAAAGTTAAGAAATGTACAGGCATAAATCACCAATACATGGAGAAGTGGGAACAATAAACAGGTTGTTGCATTTATTGAAAAAAAAAACACATACCAAAACAAATACATGAAAGGAAATCAAGTTAAAATAGGGAAAATAAAACTATTTACAAAGAGCAAAATAAAAGACCATACAAAACTATTAACTAGCTGGGAGAAGTACCTACCATTTCATAATAATATATTTGACTTATGAGGCCCAAACATATTTAGCAGTAGTGACTAATCAAGTGGGAAGAGGATGAACTTACAATTATCAAGAATATTAAGATAGTCATGAATAAACAGATCAATAGTGTCTCTAGGTTTTAAAATTTAATGATTGAAAGTTATCGACTCTTCTATGATCACTCTTATGTATTAATGGACTTATTTAATGTATTCTTGAATATATTTTAATGCATTTATGTTCGATATAGGATCCAAATCAGATAGAAGTGTATTGCATGTATCTTTATGAACTAGAACAATAATAAGAATATATTATAGAATAAATTGAGTGCATATATTCTTTGTTAAATAATTTCCCATGATAAAGACAAATTCATCTTTGAATGAATCTTCATCAATTTCTTCTGCCTTTGACATTTTCCATTTTTTTACAATATATATTGGGTACTGTTCTTCTTGTTTCATATTTACATCTTTTTAAATTTCAACCTCAACATGAATATGATCTTCAAAATGTGTAGTCTTGATTACTTTAGATTTATATCATATATATAGTTATTTAATAGTGGAACTTGAAAGGGAAATGCCAAGAAAATATTCACCTTTAAACATTGAATCTTACATTATGAGACAAGAAATATTTTATTTTTTACAAATAATTGGTTCGACTTTACCCTCTTTTTAAAATTATTTCTTCAACATCCTAGATAGAGTCATGTCAACTTCTTATTTCACAACTTCTATGTCATTTAACTTGTGATTTATCAAGATAAGTCTGATCTCCAAATATAAAGAAAGAATGAAGACACATAGTTGATTGTTGGGACTTGGTTTATTAGTCTAAGGAATTAGTCTCAATAATTTATTGAATGATGCTAAGAACTATATCATTTTCTCATCTTCTTACTTCTATATTTATAATAAATATGAAAATAATGCACACACATCAAAATTTAGTTTGAATCTATTCAGGAAATTTTTCTTTAAAGAGTCCCAATTTATAATTTATCCATGTTTCAGGTGCCAAAACCACTCAGTAGGAGGCCCAATTAGAGTTTCAAAAAAATTCTCATAAAAACATATTTGTTCATAAACCCCAAGATGCTACATGACAATGTGAAATCAAGGAAACAATCATCTACATATTGAGAGTATTATCTTAAATTTTTTAGAAATATCCTCTTTGAGCCTAAAGGTAACTCATTGTATTAGGCCAAGGCCAACATCCTAAAATGTTTTCCCCATGGGACATGAATAACATTGGGGTTGGGGTGAACCAATGTAATTTCATAATTTAGAAAGATGTAGTCACTAGGTACTTCATCTGAATAGACTCACCAACCTCTAATCTATGGGAGTTCCTTGAAATTTCTAACAATCAAGTGTCCAAGGCAGAGTCACTAAAAGTAATTAGATAAAAAAATCAAGGGGACAAAATGTGGATTTTCATTCAATAACGTAGGGACAAAGTTCCTCTCCTATTAATAAGTGGAGATAATTTTATTTAAATTAAAAAAGGATGTGGTAAATAAAGTTATTAGAAAAAAAAATGTTTTTATGGGGGATAGTAATTTTAACTAAAAAGTATGAAAATGTGATATAAAAATAAAAGGAAAGGTGGTGGAAGGGAAGAAATATATGAATGGAAATGTGAAGAAAAAGGGTAACTCTAGATATTTAAACATAGAAACTCACTAGAATAATTCAAAAGTTGAGATTTTAACATTGGAAACCTCTATCATGAAAATGAGATCAGAAAGACATTTTAAATATACAAACAAAATACATACGCCAAGGAGATTGAATAAAATTGAAAGATGAGATAAAAAACCTTGTATTTCAAAATGAAAATATATAAAAAACTATTTTTAATCTCACCAAGGTTTCATAATAACAAAAATTCTTAATCTAGATTCCAAAAGAACTTCTACACTAAAATATTTGCATTCATTGACAATATAATAATAGTATTTTATAAAATTAAAATAATAAGAATCAAAAGGATTGATATAATCATGCACATCATTATTTCAAAAATATTTGTGGCATAAAGTCCTTCAAATTATTTTTGTATTGATACTTCATGGGTCTGTTCATATAGACTCTTTCTTTGCATCTTACTAAAAATTCTCATACTATCAAAAATCCATTCAAATGACTCAAGAAATTGTATTTATAAGTTACAATGGATGGTTATGGTGTATAACCACCTAAAAAATCATGTTGGTGAAAAAGTGAAATTTCAAAGTTGTAAAACTATGTTGACCATTTTTCATGATTTGAAAAAATGATGTGATCATTTTGCACAACTTGAAACTCACAAATGGGGCTTAGCAAATTTTCACAAATTTCAGAATTTTAAAATGTATTTGTCAATATACAATACTATGATCTACAAAAAGAAACTAATCCTTGATTTATAGTTTTGATAATGAGATACTTCTTGAAACTTTAGTATATCCTTTAACGTATTGGGATCAAACTCTGAACTCCTAGAAGATATTAGCTCAATATTGATAATTCTCTCGTGAGTTAGATGAAGCTAAATTTTCATGTTTTTTAATTCTCTTGATAGAAAGTATTCAATAAAAAGAACAAATTATGTGTATTCCCAATCTATAGTAATATGATTAAATTTCAATAAATATGTATTAAAAGAGATATGTTTTGTGCATCTATTCCATACACCTTTTAATGCAAATGAAACTAACATCTCATGAATCTCCATATGCATCTTAGCTCCATGTGAAAAATTTGGAAAGGAAAATCTGTATTGATAATAATAAATCATCCTTGCAGTGAAATAACAATGATATCCTTCATAAGATTTGAATTAATTTGAGAATGTTACAATCTGATAGTAATTGTAATTATCTAGATCAAGATAATTAATTATTTGGATAATGTATATATTTGATACATAACTTTAGTTAGAATGTATATCTTGGCAAAGCTATTGACATTAGTGATTCTACTACCCAATTTTATTGTCTCAATAGTTGTTATTGAAAGAGCAATTAAATACTATGTAGGATCAGATTGACTGCCCTAATCAATCAAATTTTGGAATTGATGTCCATAATTTTCTATCAAGACCTTAGTTGTACCATCTCTATTTTTAGCTCCATAATATTTAATGATGCAAAGGTACATAAGAAAAGTATAATTCCACCATTCCTAGATTTGACCATGACTTGAATCAACTTACAAGTGTCCTACTCTATTCTTTAGCTTCAATCTTCATCAAATTATCTTTGGTCTTCTTTCTAGATTGATAACATCCTCTCATTTATTCACCCTATTTATAAGCACCTTAGAGTCATTATTTATTATCATTATACCATGTTTTACTCTCTCATTCATCCACTTATCACTTTTCATTTATTGGTTCATTTACTTTCACTTACTCACTATTTTCTCATTAGGTTCATAACTCAAGGCACAAAACACCAAATCTTATTTTTGACCTCTTAAACACAACCTAACTTCATGTATGACCTTACCTAATCATATTAAACTTATATCAACCCCTTTAGACCTTTCAATCCCTTTCCTTCCTTCACTTACACACCTCCACTAATTAGTGAGACCATTTGGCTTGTAGCCTTTTTTTCACAAATTCCATTTGTTTGAACATTTTACAAGTCCTATAAAATAACTAAGCCCATATTTGGGCACCATCTATCTCATTACTACCTCACATGAATTTTCATCACTTAACTCTTTGTGAAATTACACCTTCTTATATAATCACCTTACTAATTAAGCCTTATATCCCTCCATACACTTGTTCAGTCACCAAATCCATACTATACCATACTATACCTAAAAATCCCACTTTAATCATTATCTACATGACAAAACAAGCATGATTACAAAGTGTCATAGTTTTTCCATGGTTAGAACTCAACTTACTGGGGTTTTTGTTTCTACACCTTAGTTTGTTGATTGTAGACACTGAGAGGATTCAAATTTCAATATCCTTAGTTTGGGAGCATATAAAACCAATCTGAGACCTTCCCAAGGTCTATCTTAATCATTTCCACATTTCCAAATTATTAAAAAACCTTTTTAAATCCTTATTATATGCAATCAAAAATACATCATGTCCATAAATCATTCTTGGATCGGATGGGGTAGAGCACACCTACACTTCCAATTGGGGGCATACAATTTTTAAGTGGGATCATGACCAATGTGAGGATCCACTAGACCCAATTATGGGATCACTTGTCACAACACACCATGTGAGATAGGGTTCCAAAGCTTATAGTCTAACACAATCACACAACAACCCTAAAAGAGTCCTATGATTTAATATTTCACTAATCTAATAAAAAGAAAATTAAATCTAATCTAGTGTGCACCAAAGCTTGTGGCATAAAGTGGGGGTTAGAAAAAAAAATAAACAACTAAACTAAACATGTAAACGAGACATATACTCATGTTAATGTATATGAAAGCCTAATACATGGAAAAGAAGAATACAAATGCACTATCTATTTACTCTTACAAAGGAGGAATAAAGTTAGGAATACTTACCTTTGAAGATGAACCTGTTGACCCTTAATCTCCCCCTTGGCCAAGGTGATTCACAAGATATTATCATGGTATGTAAGGATAACTCAAATAAATTATCTCTAAGATACATAACCTATCTAAGCATCCAAAAGACTTATTCACAAGATGAAATCAGAACTTCAAATAAAGTATTGAACCCTAAAGTTGTATTCCACAAGTAGAATGGTCAATAGGTAGATGTTTGTTCACACTTCTTTGCTTAATTCAGCTCTCTTATGAAATAGTGGTAAATAACCTTATATATATCATATAAACCTATCCGAAAATTATTTAGATATGTTGGTTATGCTAGGTCAACCTAGTCAACCTAACATGTTTTCAAGGATAACTCTCTAGGTCTATGCTAGGTCAGTCAAGAGGCCAACAAACCAAAAGAGAGGAAAAGTCCCTAAACTGTATTAGGTTGATCTGGTCAACCTGACCCAATAAATAGGTTAAAAGGGTGATAAGGCAAAAAATGAAGGATAAAACATAACAAGTGATAGGAATAGGTAGAACTAAGAAGAATAAGCTTGGGGTTTAATGGTTTTAGGAGGCTAGTGTGTGGATGGCAAGTGGAAAAAGGAACAATAATATTATGAAGCACTAATGGTATACTCACCCCTTCTTTGATGCACCACTTAAGGAATGTACTAAAAGAGATTTAAAATCAACAAGTTCCTACAAGTTATAAAGTATCAGTAATCAATAAAATTTTGAAAATATTATGTGTATACATATGCCCCAGCTAAAGCTCGTCACTTGTCAGTTAAGTGCAACATGAGATAGTACTTCAGAAGAAAAGACAAATAACACATAATACTGATGCTAAGTATGGTGCAATAAGTATAAAATAAGATAATGAAATAACTATATTGAAAAACATATACCTTTAACTTACTTAGTGTTGTAGGTAAATAAGTAGACTGTAACAAATGAAGGTGTCCAATGTAGAGTACACTAGGTGAACCTATAGAAGTTAGTGCAAAAAATAGCCAAAAATCAATTTTTTTGGAAGATGGGTGCAAGTGAGAGATAGGCCTGTTAGATGAGAGAACTTCATATCTAGATATAGTGACATAGATGACATAGGCATATACAATGATGTAGACTCCACTAACACAGGCATATATAGTGACCCAAGCTAAGTTGGTGTAGACACAAGTGTAGATAGCACACCTATAGGGATAGGTAGAGGGATTGAGATCTCAGACTACCTCATTACAATTTACTATTTAGATGAGCCATATCAAGGCCTTATTAGTTAGTGTGTCTAGTCCATGAGATAGATAGGATGGAGCCCAACCCTATTGTTGGGGCTTTATATATGGTTGTATATATTATATCAAACTCATGTTATATATATGATGTATCATTTTGTATTATTAGTGTTAGATGTGTATGTTGTCTTTATGATGGTTTTATTTGTGAATGCTTTTAGATATATTTCTTTCTAACACATGTATTTAGCTTTGTTGTATATGTTATAGGAAATATATGTGGTGTGGTTTATTTTCTAACATTTATGGAGTACTCATGCATGGTTAAAAATAAACAGATGAAAAGGAATTGGAAAAATATAATCAATCAAAGAAATGTACTCCACACTAGTTCAAGTTGAGAAATGTGTAATAACAAAACAAAATGATTAAGTATACAAATCCAAGAAAATGGAAAACAAGATGGTAAAAGGGGATTTGTTTTCAAACCAGTGTAAATGATTTTTTCACCAAATTAAAACAAGTAAAATCATACTAAATATCACATTGGGAAGTATGACAAACAATGTAATAAAATAGAAGGTATGTGAAAGGGCATAAATAGTAATAAAAACAAATAAAAATTAAGTCAATCAATTATACTATATCACGATGTGAAGTATAAAAGAAAAACAAAATTTACAAAAATTTGGTCTTAAATTTATCATACTAATTCAAGTTGGGAAGTATGAGAAATTCAAGAAATGGTTGTAATCTTACATGCACTCAGAAAATAAGAAAATAAAAGGAAATTGAAAAATGAAATAAGCATAAAACATACTAATTCAAGATGGGAAGCATGTCAATGATGTGTAACCTCATAATCAATCGAATCTTATCTCATATTTGACAAATGTAATTTTGGATGGTGACTTGATTATTGGAAAATTTTGTGAGGAGGGTTGGGTCCTATCCACAATATTATATTGTAACTCACAAAATAAAAACCCAAGGGGTACCAAATCAAGATTGGTAAGCAGAAGGATAAGTAATGGTAAATCAAGGATGTGCGTAATATGATGGAAAATATGGTAATTTGTGAGGGATGTTGGGTCCTATCCATGGTCTTATAAAGCAACTCACAAATGATATCCCATGGGGGGAGATCAATAAGCAAAACAATATTTCCAAAAAGGAAATATGAAGGAAAAGGAATGAAAAATGGAGTGTAAGAAACAAGCTGAGGCATTTTATGAGAAGACCTTAGGAGGTAAAAGGCATACTAAGGACATGAAAAGATATTAACTAACTAGTGGTCATCATTTTACAAAGAAAACCTGCTTGCTATAGACATAAATATTTGTATGCAAAAATGTGTGCTACTAATATCAACTCATGATGGTAGATTGGTACAAGGAAAAATAAAATGGACCTACCTTCCCATAGCGTGTTCCTTGCTCCTCAGGACCCCTTATAGAGCTATCGATCTACTATGAATATTGGGTACTTTCATGAGAAAGTAGGTATTATTAAAATATTTTTTTATTCTCCTCTTCTAATCTACTATCCTCCCACACCCCAAAGGACCTAGGATCTACCATGATGCCAACTGTGGAGTTTAAGATTTGACTAGAAGAAGGAGATGTGATTTGATTCACATATGTTAGTGTGATTAGACTTTTAAGAGTATTCAATATTTTTTCCTTTTGATATCATTACCTTTTTTTTAAATGATTTGGATTTTAAGTTTCTTTTGAAGGCTTTTAATATTCCTCCTCTATATGGATTTGGAATGACCAATCATGAGAGAGATAGTGATACACATGAATGAGTAGTAGGATAATACTAAAGGAAGTTAAGTAACCCAAGACAAAATATTGACTAGAACACTTAGGCTTGACAATGAACTTAACATGTCAGCTCAAGTCTCAACTATGTATATGCTTAGTTTTCATAAAAAGGAAGAAGGGAAAAAGGAGATACAAAGGAGGATCAGTGAAAATAAATAGTAATGAAAAAGATTGCTTGCTAACTGATCACATGGTAATATGAGATAGTAACCAAAGGGAAGAGGGTAAGTATAACCAAGTCACCAAGACAACTATTTGTGAAAAATAAAGATAAGAAAGAAATCAATCATAAAGATAGAAGGGAAGAGTTTTCAGAAAAAATCTAAAGGAAAATAAATCAATGATAAGGAAAAGAATATGTGAAATGTAAAATGATAACATAATCTAAGTATAGTACAGTAAGAATGAGAAACATGATATAAGATAAGAAGAATTTTGACATAGTGTCAAATGATATAATAGATAAAAATAAGATTGGGGCATATGTCCAATCCAAATATAAATGAGAAAGAACCATGCATGTGCTCATAAATACTGATAAATCTATCCACACACATTATCCAAGACATTGAATAAGTCTCTATGAAGCTAAATAAATACTCTAGCTAAGGTTTCATCAATCTTTATTGAATACTAGGTAAATACTTCTTTTCTAATCTCCTCAACTAAAAAAGTAGGAATGCTAAAACTATCATGTTGAGGAGGAAAATTAGGCAAAGGTTGGTCAGGATAATGTGTGGAAACAAGATCTATAGGATAATAAGGAATCACAGGTGGAGAAAGATCCACAGGTGAAGGACTCAAGGGTGGAGAAGGATCCACAGGTGAGGGAAGGTCCATAGGTGAAGGAATCATAGGTGAAGGCATAAAAGGTGGTGAAGGGACCATAATAGTTGATGGAACCATTAGAGGTGAAGCCATGGGATAAGCAAGAGGAGCCTTCTTATGAGAATGACCTATGAGAAGAATGGAAGAAGGTCTAGGGATGTCTACAAGGCGATCCTTAAGGTGTTGTTGAAGAATGTGGCAATGATCAGTGTGGCAGGTGTTGCATAGGTTTCATAGATAATATACCTCACCATACTTAATCAAATATAAAAGTAATTTTGAGGGAGGTATGGCTTTTTCTGATGATGGGGAAGGATGTAAGGTATCAAGGTATTTTCATAACTTATGATAATGGGTAGAAGAGTGATTATATATCTCATGAAAGTAACATATATGATTGTTAGTGGTTTTAGGAGCACTCATAGAAGGAGGTGAAATCAGATTGGAAGAAGCTAAAGAGGACTCATCAGGCCATTTAGTGGGTAAAGGAGCCATCTTAGGAAATGGAATCAAACCATCACCAAGGGAGGGTGATGATGAAGAAGGATTAAAACTAAGATCAATAGAAAAAACACTAGGATGAGAAGTAGGAAGAGACGCAATAATAGTAAGAGAAAAAATCAATTTAATTATAACATAAAATGGAATAGGATTAACTATAGTTAGTCCTATTGAAGGAGGGGAAATATTTTCAGAAGGTTTAAGGAGGACTACCCTAGGTGTGACAAAGTGATAAGGTCTGGTTATAGGATAATCCAAGAACATGGTGCTAAGTAGCTCCTCAGAAATTAGAGGTATCGGTTCCATATTTACCCTATTATAAAGTGGAAAAATGAAAGAATAAGGAACTATAAATGAAAGATAATAATGAGATTCATAAAAAGACTCAAGTAAATAATATTGATAATGAACAATATTAGTATCACAAGCCTAGACAAGGCTGCCTAAAAGAGATCATCTAAAGAATAGCCATCATCATAATCTAAAGTATGAATATCGATGACACAGGTCAGGATGACCTTGTCATTGGAGGAAGCTTTGGTGAATAGAGTGCCTAGTCTTAGTTAAGATTACGAGAATGTCATTAGAAGGAGGCTTGCAAGAACAAGGTTGTAAGGAAGTAGGAATTTTTGAGATGAGATGAGGCAAGAGATTGAAATTTTTGATCTTTAAGTTAACCTCACTAGGCCCATCATCATAAAATTATAAAAGGTTAGGAGGAATGTTACCAATGAGCTCCGGATGTCCATTGTAACCTTTGGTTGAGTTAACCCAAAAGTTTAGATGTTGTGACTCATGGAATGGAACACTAGGTAAAGGTTCAGGAGTAGGAATCTTGAATACACCATGATCTTATAATTGTTCAAAATTCTAAGGCTTAGTGTCTCCTTAAATCCTGTAAATGGCTCCATTGTGAGGAAATTTAATGCATTGGCAAGCAAAAGAAGCAATAGCTTGTATACAATGAGTCCACAAACTACCAAGCAAGATGTTATACAAAAGGGGAAATTTTAATATCATTACCTTCACATGAATGGTGACAAGTGGGATGGTAATAGGAAGCCACACAGACCCTGAGGGAGGCATTTGCATTCTATCATATTTTTGGAATGTGTTGTGTATAGACTTGAGATTACATTTGAAATATCCAAGAGTCTTAATGAAATCAAGGGAAATGACATAGGTACTAGAACCATTATTAATCAAGGCTTGCTTTACTTGGATATCATTGATTTAGATGCTAATAAATAATGGAGGATCATCTACATGAAGTAGAATCTCATCTAGAATAAATAAAGGTGTCTATAGTTTCATCAACATTAATAGACATCTCTTCACATTGATATAAGATATTATCCTCAAATCTAGATAAAGTGGCTTTCCATCCTTCTAGAGGAAGGTGAGGGATATTCATCTCAAATAAGAGTTTCATGAGGTGGTTTCTATGATGGGGAAATGTCCTCATGAGTTCAAGGAAAGGTATCTGATATGGAAGATTAGTGAGTTCCATAATGGGATCCCACTTGGCATAACCCATAAGGATATTGTTAGATATAGGTACATAATGATTAAGAGGATCTTTAGAGGGTGAATCTGAAGAGAATTGAAATTTATATTGATAAGAATGAGAAGGTTGAGAAGAAGTTTGTAAATTATTTGGTGATGAAGTAGTTGGTTTAGATTGATCTTTAAGTTTGGGAGAAGAAGTGTTATTAAAAATTAGATTGTCATTAGTATTGGAAGATGATGGGAGAGAAGTAGAGATAGCATGGGATGTGTCATCCAAGGGAAAATCATAAATCAGATCATCAAAATAAACATTATCTTCTTGCCCTAACTCATTTAAATGAGTTGGAGAAGAATCCTAGATAACATGATATGTCTTATGAGAAGGAGGAGTGTAGATAGGTTGTGAATCAATGAAAGCCACCACTCTTCACATATTGGTCATGCTAACCACATTCTCTTCATAATTTGATTCAACAAGACTTTATACATTATTGGTGGAAGTAGTGGGCTTATCTTGACCTTCTTAGATTGGTTGATGATTAGGTAAGGGGTCTTTATAGATAGATAAATGAATGTTTGCTTGATTTAAGGCTTGAGTTTTATCCTGTGATTTATAGTCTTTGAAAGTAATCTCATAGGCTTGTTTATGCTTTCGAATAATGGAATCATGATCAAAATTTGGTCTAATAAGAAATTCCATAGATAAATTACTAGAAATCTCGTGAGAGTGACCATAACTAGCATGAAACCAACAAAATGTATTAGGATCATACCATGATTTTAATATCTCATGGAAGAGGCTTGGGTAGATGTTTAAGCAATTCAATCGAGGATAAAGGCTTATGGACATTAATGTTGTTTGTTGAGAAATGAGGATTAGTGTATTGTTGAGAAGGAGTTGGTTCTGAAGGAGGGGTAGGAAATACAACTTGAACATTGTTAATGATGTCAAATGAATCAAAAACACCATCATTGGTAATATTGTGATTTTTGTTATTTACTAATAGATGAGGACCTGTGAAAGGTTGGGGTGGTTTGAATTGATGATTAAGAAATCTTGTCTTTTGGATTGATCGATAACTTCCTTCAAGGTATGTGGAGAAAGGGTACAAACTCAATATTATAATTTAGGGAATAAATAATTTGTAAAGAGATGAAAGAGATTGTCATCCACCATGTTATGTTCACATTTATTTGACAAAGTCTTTCATCTCATTTATTTGAAAAAGGCTTGGGAAGTTTCATTTTCATTTTGCTTACAATTTATGAAATGGGCCAAAGTGTTTTCTATATGATCACTAGTTTGAAATTCTTGTACTAAAGCATTTACTAAGTCTTCTAAACTAGTGACAAAATGTGTTCTAAGTTGATTATACCAATCTAAGGCATCACCCATGAAGGTTTTGGCTAATATTTTGGTAGTGGAAAAGGTATTTAACTTGACCCAATCATTGTAAAGATTTCTAAATGTCTTGAGGTGAAGAGTAAGATCAGGTGATCCATTGTAATAAATTATAGGTGTTATACCTCCAATGTCAATGTTAGTAATTTGGGTGGTAAGAGGTTCATTTTGTAAATTCTTGATGGATTTGTTGAATAATGGAGGTTGAGGAATGAGATTACCTTGAGAATATTGAAGAGGAGGAGGAGGAACACTTTGGTTATGTGTACCCCAAGTCATTGGTTGAGGATTGGATTGAGGATTAAGAAGGTGGTTTTGCATTCTCATCATTTGATTTGTATTATGAGCTTGGAATGTGTTCATTTGAATGAGAGTTTACAAAAATCTTTGAAGTTTGATTAGTGTTAGAAGCATGATAATTGGTATTTGTGTTGGTATTAGTGGCTTGGGTACCACTATTAGTGTTGATATGAGCTTGGGAAGAGATATGAGAATTTGAAGAACCAGTGGTAAAATTTTCTTGTGAAGCAAAAGATGGACTAGTAAATGGCTGAGAAGATGAAGCACTAGAAGCATGATTTCCTTGGGTAGAAAATGAAGCACTAGTAGAGGGATTAATAATAGTGTATCTTATGAGAGGCCCACTAGATGTAAAATCTGCAATGTTAGTTGAGATACTAGGTATGGAGGTGGAAAAAGTTAAAGAAGAAGATGTCATGGCATAAGAAGGAGTCAAGATTGAAGGAAGAGGTTGAGAAGCAAAGGAATCAATACCCCCAAATCTAGTTGAGAAAGTGGGAGTATGAGAATGAGTTTATTAAACTTGATGGCTAATCATGAGGTTATATATGGTGTAAGGATCCTTCCCTCTATGTTGAGGTGATTCTGTGATAAAGAACATCATTTCAGAAGTATACTCTAATTCAAGTTGATCCTCTTTGAGAAGAGGAGGGGTCCCATAGTTCATCATGTAGGTTGCAATATGAACATTAATAACATTCTCTAAAGGAGCCCTACTTTGCCTATGGGAGACCCTATTAGGATTGGTGAATTCCATCATGTCTGTTGACTCAAATTTAGTGTTGATACCAAACAAAAAGTCCATGATGAAAGGAAAATAGGCAAGATGAGAAATAAAAGAATTAGAAACTGATTGAAATAGTACTAGGTCGACATGATCAACCTAGTGCAAAAATAGGGACTGTAAAATTATATAGGGTCCACAAGATCAGCCTAGTTTAGTGAATTGTGACTAACAGAAAGAGGTATAGATGTTGTAAATAGTACCAAGTTGACTAGGTTGACCTAGCAAGTGTATAGGGGATGAAAATATATAAGGTCAATAAGGTCGACCTAGTATAGTAGATAGGGAAGAAAAGAAAGATGATAACAAGCTATGAATTGAAGAAAGATAATTGCTAAGTAATGTAAGAAAGTAGTAAGTAATAAAAGGGAAACAAATAGTCAATTGAATTGATGTTGACCAATCCAATTGATGCACACAGAGAAAAATCTTGCACTAATGTTGGCTAATGCAATATTTTTCACACACAATTGATCAAAGAACAAATAGATAACTTGAAAGTAAAGATAGATACTTGGTCAACCTAGAATGTTGATTAGATTATTAAGAATAATTTTAAATGTAAAGGAATATTGGCTATAAGTAAGGTATTATATAGAAATCTATGGATAGTTTCAGGTAATTTTAGGATGAAAGGGAATATAGTGGTAATGATATAGTCTTGGTATTGGGGCCTACCCTTTCACTTCTCACACCACAACAATAAGGGTAATGGGTTCTTATCCAAAATATACCATCAAACATGATTTATACTTAACCAAAGCTTCAAGTTGGCTTCCCCCTTGGTGATGAAATCTAAGTAGGTAGACCTGGGTAGTCAAAATTTTAAATGCTTGTTGATGTTTGTGTGGTTTGGATATGTGTGTAAAAGAATAAAAATAGTGAAACTAAGTGATTAATTAAAAACCACATAATTAGACTATGTGAGTTATTCTAAGCATGTAAGCAACTGAAATAAAGTGTAAGACTAATTACTAGCATATAGAGGTTAATTATAACTTTGAAACAAGGTATAGTATAGACACTATATGCATAATCATACAAAATAGGGTCGATAGGGTCGAACCTATACTATAGAAGTAAAGTTTGAAAGTGAACTAGGTCAGTTAGGTCAACCTAGTTATTTCATAAAACACATAACTAGGTCCACAGGGTTGACCTATTTTATTATGCGGAGGAACTTTTAAAGAATGCAAACTTAATAGGAAAGTAAAAAAAATAAAGGTATAGGGGAAGTAGAAACTGACCTAAATGGTTCAGAGAAGAAAATTAGAAGATTGTTAATCTTAGACCTTGGATAAAATTGGCAAAAACTTGCAATTGGGTCGATTTAGTTGATCAAGCTATACAAGAACCTACTAAAAAAGTGTTTAAAATGAACTAGGTTGACCTAGTTGACCTAGTGGGCTAAACTAGAAGTTTGAAAACCTAAAAAACTTGTACTGGGTCAAGCTAGTTGATCTAATTGTTTGAATAAAAGTCTGCATGTTTTGGAAACATGTACTAGGTCGAGCTAGTCAATCTAGTTGCATGTCCTTGAAAACTTGTGCACATAGATAAATAAATGGGTCAATAAGGTCGATCCAAAATAGTAAAGAAATGATTAAAATAATGTTGAATAGAAATGAAATAAGTGAAAAAAATATTGAAAGGGTTTCATTCACGTCGAGTTCACTAGAATGTATGCAATTGGATATGTATCATGTCTATAAATCAATCCTATATTGGATTGGATAAATCACACCTACACTTTTGATTGGGGACATACAATTTTTGAGAAAGAGCATGACTAATGTGAGGATCCACTAGACTTGATTATCAGATCACTTGTCACAACACACCATGTGAGGTAGGGTTCCAAAGCCTACAGTCTAACACAATCTCACAACAACCCTAAAAAATTCCCATGATTTAATATTTCACTAATCTAATAACAAGAAAATTAAATCTAATCTAGTGTGCATCAAAGCTTGTAGCACAAAGTGGGGGTTAGAAATAAAACAAATAAAAAACAAAACTAAACATGTATAGGAGACATATACTCATGTCAATGTATATGAAATCATAATACATGAAAGAGAGGAATACAAATGAATTATCTATCTACTCTTACAAAGGAGGAATAAATTTAGGAATACTTACCTTTGAAGATGAACCCGTTGAGCCTCAATCTCCCCCTTGGCCAAGGTGATTCATAAGAGATTGTCATGGTATGTAAGGATAACTAAGATAAATCATCTATAGGCTATAGAACCTATCCAAGAATCTAAAATACTTATCCACAAGATGAGATAGAAGCTAAAAATAAAGTATTGAACCCTAAAGCTTTATTCTCTAATTAGAATGGTCAATAGGTCGATGTTCATTCACACTTCTTCACTGAATTCAACTCTGTTATGAAATGGTGGTAAATGACCTTGTATATATAGTCTAAACCTACCTAAAAATCATTCACATATGTCACTTATGTTAAGTCAACCCAGTCTACCTAGCAGATTTTTGGGGCTAACTCTTTAGGTCTATGCTAGTTGGCTGAGAGGCCAACAAACCAAAAGAAAGAAAATTTCCCTAAACTATACTAGGTCAACCTGGTCGACCTAGCACAACTGATAGGTCAAAAGGGTGAGAAGATAAGAAATTAAGGATAAAACATAGAAAGTGATAGGAATAGGTAGAATTAAGAAGAATAAGCTTGGGATTCAATGGTTTCAGGAGGCTAGTGTGTGGATGGCAAGTGATAAAAGGAACAACAATCTTATGAAGCACTAATGGTCTACCCACCCATTTCTTGGTGCACCCCTTAAGGTATACACTTAGAGAGATTGAGAATCAATAGGTTCCTACAAGATACAAAGTGTCCGTAGTCAATAAAAGTTTGAAAATATTACGTGTATACACTTATAAGCTCATAACCATGCAAAATATAGAATTATGTGCCTTCTCAAAGGACTGTGTGAGGTATTGTGGTCTATTTACACTTAAAATAAGTTCCATGACTTCAAAAGGACTATTATGTCTTGTTCACCTTTACCTCATACTAAGACTTCACCAAATCCATATCCACTAACTTTATCCAACACTTACAATTATTTCTTCATTGGCTTTTAACCATGTAAAATAGGGTTCTGCCTATGCAAATAGGGTTCCATTGAGGTATGAACCATGCATTGGAAATTTACCATGAAACTTGCATTTAGACCATATAAAATACCACTCAACCAAGGATACCTTTACCTATAGACCATCCCAAGTCAAACAATGATATTTTTGATATAAATACTTCAAGAGGCATCAACTCGCCTTCATTCTTGAATGTCATAGGCACATAACAAGGTTTTCATCTTCAAGAGCATTTATTTTAAGTTATTTATATATTGGAATAACTCAATTGTTAACATGAGACTTATCATGATTTTATTATACCTCTAGATGATCAAACAATGTTCTTTCTTTATCTATCCATTATCAACTTCTTTAATCCTTTTATTTCATGACTGTAACCTACAATCCATTACTCCAAACTTGCAACTACAAAAACATTGACATGATCATGGCCTTAAGGGAATTTCAAAGACAATCTATAATCAATAACAATCCATATGCTTATCAAGGGAGATTATAACAAACCAAAATTATTTTTATTGATATGCAACATCAACATTTACAAAATATAATTCATGAATGGACTTTGGCACCTTTTTGAAAGGTGTACCATATTCTTTTCTTTTTTCCCTCTCTCTCCTTCTCAGATCTCTCTCTACCTTCCTCCTACTCTCTTATTTTATCTCACATTTTCCTTCTCACTATCTAACTTCTTCATGCATTTATTTATTTTTCTTTATATTTCATGCAAACTAACTCTTACATTCAAGCACCAACCTCATGTTCGGTTTGGTGGTTTCAAATAAGAAATCTCTACCACCTTTATCTCCTACCATGATATTTATATAGTCTCATTTATTATGACATTTCATGACCATCTAAACACTTACCTAACCTCATCTCTTATAATTTAACTCATATGACCCCTTTATGCTTGGTTCTCACAATTTGAAATTCAAATTACAATTTTTGAGGTAAAGTTCCAAATTCTCACAAACACATCCTAATATGGATTATTAAGATTATAATGCTCTATAATGGAACTTATAGATCCTTCACACATTTCTAAGACTAAAAATGGGTAACAATGACCCCTAAAAATCATATAAAAGTTAAACAACTAAAAGTTAGCTTGGATTTCTAGATGCTCCTGCATCATACTCCCCAAGAGGGAGAAAAATTTGAGGGCCAAACACAATAGTTTTTTTCCTCTTTTTAAAATTGTTCTTCATTTTCTTTTCTTTTTTACCTTCTTGAATTTTCTCATGTTATTCTTTCTCCATTCTATCCTTCTTAGTATTCAACACTTTGTTCTTTACTTTTTTCTTCCATCTTCTTCTTCTCAACTCTTTCTCAGCTGCAAGTGTCCATTTATCCACTTCATTTTTAGTCATTTAGTGGTTTTCATACTCTTATTAATTATTATATTCATATATACCTATACAAAAACCATCATCTCTATGTGTTTTATGAGTGTCATGAGGCCAAATTGCCTTTTTACTAGCTCCTTGAGATTGTGTTCTTGGTTTGAGTGCTCTCCCAACTTCACTTATCTTCCTATTGTCCATTTCTGGTCCAATAGGCCAAAATCAGTCCCCTTCCTTCCCTACTATCCTGAGCCAGTTTCATTTTTTGATTTTTCACAATTTTGGGATTTTCTACGGACTCCACAAGATTTTCTACAGACACCACAGGATTTTCTACAGACTCTGCAGGTTTTCTACAGACTCTGCAGGTCCATTTCTACAGACTCTACAAGTTTTCTACAGACTCTGTAGGTCCATTTCGATGGACTCTGTAGGTTTTCTATGGACACTACAGGTCCATTTATATGGACTCTGCAAGTGAAGTTTTCTACAGACTCCACAAGAAGAGTCAAATTCGACACTTAGGCGTAAAATGGACCATTTCAAGTGCTTATAGAGGGCAATTCCATCTCAAGAGCCCTTGCAGAGGGAAGGGAACACTTTTAAGGAGGCCACAGAGAAAAGTCGAAGAGGTAAGTTTAATTCAAAAATTTGTCTAAGGCAAAAGGAAGTACCCTTTGGAAGGGTCATTTCCAATTTTTCTAAAGGGCACTTTTCAAAGGGCAGTCGAAGAAGCAAAGGAAGAAATCCTTCAGACTTTTAGTCTGAAGGAATTCGGGAAGACAAGCAAAAAGACTAAGGCTAAGGTGAAGAATAATTTCTTCAGACTTTTGTTTGAAGGAATTCCTTCAGACAAAAATTTTGAAGAAATTTGAGAAAGTTGTGAGCCAAAAAGCCCAGGGAGAAAATCTGAAGAAGCAGACAAGGCAATTCTTGCAGACTTTTTGTCTGCAGGGAAAAAGTCTATGAGAAAAAGGTTCGCAAGAAAAAGCATAAAGGAGAAACCCGTTGAGGAGAAAGAAGACCACCTAAAGGGTATGTGCCCTTATGGGGGGCTCTCACCGAGAAAAAGGGACTTTTCTCAAGACCCCAAAGGGCAGGTCCCCTTCGGGAAGGATCAAACAAGAAGTCCGAAGGAAAGGAAGCAATAGAAAAGGCCGAATCAAGAGGAAAGCAAAAGAAAGTCCAAGGGGTGACAAGCCTGAAGACGTCAAAGTCAAGCATAGTGAATTAGACATAGGAAGTTCAAATGCAGTGACGGGTGTGCGGATGTCAAATTCAATGCTCATGAAATAGCTATTGATTTTGAAAAAGACCAAAAAAGAGCCCAAGGAGCTAGCGACCTGCCAAGAAGATAGCCTCAAGGGCTGAAGGAGCCAGAAAGAGACAAAACTAGGATGAGATAAGGCAAGGAAAAGACAAGATAGTCCAAGTGGCAAGGGGAGGTGAGTTATTGCCAGGTGGTCATCAAACAGTGTGCATAGTAAGCGGCGTGGCCTGTCTTCTTCATTTTACATTGATGAGTAGACAAGCCACATAAATGCCCTAAAAGGAGTAGTTTATTTTCAAAAAAGAGGTGTGGTCCATGCTTTCACATTAATGTTGGAATGCCAAAGTAAAAGCAAGAGCTGACAATCAAATGGCTTCCTCTTCCCAAGGCTCGAAATGCACATGGGCCACTTGTCAAAGAGCACCAAAGTCTTTTCAAAAGTGGTGCCTTGTCTTTTTCTTCTTCTTCTCCTCTTTTTATATATTGTAAACATCTCATTTTTAGAAAGGAGATCTCTCAATGTTAAGGCAAAAGCTCTGCCCAAAAATCTCTGGGTTTGTAAGGCAGAACTTTGCTAGATTTTTACCTTGAATCAAGAGTCAACATTTTTACCTCCATCAAGACTTACACTTACACATATGTCTATGTTTTCTTTTGTGTTAAGTCATTTTTATGCTTCTCACAAAATGATTCTAGCATGTCTGGTGCATTGTGAAGTTTCTTCTTCTACAGGTTTGCTAGAAGTGTCTACAGCAAGAATATAGGCGCATGTGAATAGGCCACCAAAGTGTGTCTCAGAACACCTTTGGAAATTGTTCCTCCCTATATCTCTACGTGTTTCTCTAAGTTTTTGTTTAATTATTTTTAGAAGAAAGAAGAAACTAAGGTTTGAAGGTCAGGGGTTTGATGTTAACCGGATTAAGTTGCGCACGGTATCCAAGTGTTGTGGGAGCTCCTCTTTGGCTGTGGAGGAAACACCTGTAGAAAGAAAGAGACTCAAACACAAAAAATGTTAGAGTAGGATATGGTGGACTGCCAAGCTATGTGCTCGGTCCTGGAAGCATAAAGCTTCGTAAGGGATGACAGTCCACTATTTAATGAAAAGAGTGTTGTTTAAAAAGAAATGATAAAAGACTAAGAAAGAGAAAAATAGATAGCGTGTACCTATTCTCTATAGTCAGTCTGTCACAATCACTGACGTCGGTAGTCCTGTCGAAGTCAGTTTGGTTATGATACCGACGTCGGTTTTGTTGCTAATGTCGGTAGGGGTAGTGGGCCTTGGACGGGTTTTGGATTATGTCTGTAGTTGATAGAAGAGTTTGTGGAGATTTAAAGGCTTGTGCAGGGTTGAAGGGAGGTGGATAAGGTCTAAAGAAGGATTGAGGTAGATGATAGGTGTGAGAAGAGGATACGAATAAGAGGAAGGCCTCTTAGCCTCTCCAGGGAAGAAGTCAGGTCTCTCAACAGAACTTAGAAATATCAAATAGAAACTAATTACCAATGCATTCTAAAATACTGAAATGAGATAGAATACTTAGCTCTATTATGTGGAGAACTAGAGGTGTCAGGATGCTTGTTCCCATTGTGGCTGATGTTGAGGTCCTCGTACAGTGCTTCAATCCAATCTCTGGAATGACTTATGCAAAACTTCGGTAGCCTAGAGGATGATAGTTGAGTTTTGATGCTTGGTCTTAGAGTGTGCACATTGATTTGCGAAGAGGTTGGGGGGGCAGCTCAATGTTAGAGCTTGGGTTATGTAACTGACGTCGGCAATCCCGCCGGCGTCAGATGATAGATGACCGATGTCGGTGGAGAAAGAATGGGTAAAAGGAATATTTTTATCTCTTTGCCCATTTCTCCACCTACCAAGTGATTTTGCCATTGGAGAACAATCAAAAGATGGGTTTATTAGGCATGAGAGTTAGTTAGGAGGTTAGGAGAGGGTGAGAATAGGTCATGGGTAGTTAGGATGTGGATGACTTAGTCTTAGGGTGACTCATAGGTTACGAAAAGGTCTTAGAGTGAGGTGTCCAGGTGAGGTGTCCTAGGTGAGGTGTCTAGGTGAGGTCATTAATTTAAAATAAGTAGTTTATTTTAAATTAATAAGGTGTGTAAGTGTTTAGAAGGGGACCAAGGGGGGGTTGACACAATGTTGGTGTCTACATTTGCCCATTTTTGTCTTGTGGTTTATTTTGATGAACTACAAGACAAAAATAGGTGTAAGTTGTCCTAGGTATGGGATGAGGTATTCCCCCTCAAAGTGGGAATCGAGAGAGGATAATCTGAAGTTGGGTGCCAATTTGATAGGAAGTGGATGGGTAGGGTGAAGTTTGAGTGTGAACACTGCAATAGTTAAGATTGCACGTATGCCACTTCATTTGATAGGCAGGTCAAATTATCACAGGCAAGGTCGAGGAGCACTAAAATTGAAGTAACCAGTCTCTAGCTTATTAGTGGTTGCTGATTGGGTTAAATGATCAAAGCTGTAGCTCCAATGGTCGTCATGTTCCAAGAATCCCAGGCTAGGAAGTGCTCCTAGAAAACATGAAAATGTCAAAAATATTGGGGATCAACTTGGTCACGATCTGACAATACATGTGAGGGGCATAACGTGGGGTGCGTATAATTTTCTAAGTATTTGTGAGGTAGCATATATGCAATCAAAACAACCAAGGCAAAGTTGTCTCGAAAGTGGTCATGGTCTGAGGAGATAGTCACGATCTTCAAGGTCATTGGTCAAGTTGGGCTGAGATATAAGTGATCTCAAGTGTTGTTTGTTGTGGTTAGGGAGATATATGTGATCTCCAATGTGCCCCATGAGAAGTCTAATGTGACTTCTACAGTGTTCGGGCTAGTTGTTTGGTCATGATTTTGGGCAATTTTAGGTCGAATAATTGGTCCATTGGGTAGACAGATGAATGAATGGCCGAGCTAACCTCAGAAGACCCCATGTCAACTGAGTGTTGCCTACATAGCCCCTATTTTAAGGGCCTCAATCCAATGTAGTTCTCCCCAAAAGGGAAGAAGAGGGTAGGTTATGTATTTGGGTTTGATTTGGTTATGTTAGAAATGATGAGTGTATGATGATGTTACAGCCTTTTTCATATTGTGTGATGGTGTATGTTGTAACATAGGTTATGTGGTTTTTCACCCTTAACAATTTTCCATATTGGTGATGGTGTATGCTAAAAATGAAATAAGATTATTTATGCTTCAGCAAGTTTCCATATTGGTGATGGTTTATGCTTGACATAAATTGTGTTTAGTTGATAGTTTCCATGTGTATTTTTTTTCATAGAAACTAGTGTGAATGGGTGTATGAGTCACCCATGGCTTAAAATGATGAGTGTATGATGATGTTACAGCCTTTTCCATATTGTGTGATGGTGTATGCTGTAACATAGGTTATGTGGTTTTTCATCCTTAGCAATTTTCCATATTCGTGATGGTGTATGCTAAAAATGAAATGAGTTGATTTATGCTTCAGAAAGTTTCCATATTAGTGATGGTATATGCTTGACATAAATTGTGTTTGGTTGATAGTTTCCATGTGTATTGTTTTCCACAGAAACTAGTGTGAATGGGCCTATGAGTCACTCATGGCTTAAAATGATGAGTGTATGATGATGTTACAGCCTTTTTCATATTGTGTGATGGTGTATGCTGTAACATAGGTTATGTGGTTTTTCATCCTTAGAAATTTTCCATATTGGTGATGGTGTATGCTAAAAATAAAATGAGATTATTTATGCTTCAGCAAGTTTTCCATATTGGTGATGGCATATGCTTGACATAAATTGTGTTTGGTTGGTAGTTTCCATGTGTATTGTTTTCCATAGAAACTAGTGTGAATGGGCTATGGTAATTTACATAACACAAATGGGTATTTGCATTAAATAAATCACAATGTTATGTCAGTGGTTTGGAAATGTTTGGGTTGTCATGTTATTGGTATGTGACGAAAGTGTGTAAGAAGTGAAAGGCGTGTTGCTCTTTCATTGACAAGGACCATAATGATAACATAGATAGGGTTGTTTCAAACAAAATCCCCGTTCATGCATTACGTCGTTTGACCATTGGTTTGTGTTAGAGAAGTACTCAAATCACTTGACGTGAAGTGAGCTCAAAATCCCTTGAGAATGTTGGGGTAATAGGTTTGGTTATGTGATATGTGAGGAGGGCATAACCCTTTTTAGCAGGGATAACTTTGCCCCTTTATAGGTGACCCTGAAAATGACTATAGGCAAGTCCATGACTTAATAGTTTGTCAATCAATTTTTTTTTTTGGAGACTGATCAATGCGGGAAGTCTACTTTGAGATGTTGTTTTGTGTTGTGGTCATGTGAAGCTAATCGATGTGAGAAGCTTCTCAAAGGTTGTTGTTTGTAGCAAAATTAGGTGATAGCCATCCTTCGAGGGAGTGGTCTATATTTTGCTTTGTATGTTTTGATAGCTTTGAATAGTTGTCCTTCAAGGGAGCAGTCTATTAGTTACAACAATAATGTAGCTGTCCTTCAAGAGAGCAGTCTACATTTATAGTTAATGACCTTTGGTTAGGCATCCCAATTTTTATGTTTTTTTTTTGACTGAACTTTTAGTCATGGACTAGGCTATAGAGGTTTAGGGGTTTCCCTATTTATTAGGACAAAGCATTTACTGATTTTAAAAAAAAAGGGTTAGCTAATTGTTGTAGGGGAAAAGGGTTGAAAGGAATAAGAATGAGGATGACAGGGGTTTTTCAAGAGACGAGCTCAAGTTAAACATCAAGTGAATGATTACTTGGTTAACAATAAAATGGTCACAGATGCAAGGCATTAAGGGGCTCAGGTTCTGGCCAGCCTTTGAGGGAAGACAGACGATAAGTCCCTGATCCATACTTGTGTGTTATGATATAAGGTCTGAGCCAATTAGGAGCAAACTTGCCTCAGTTGCTTGTTTCCATATCAGTCACGTGTTGGTTTTCTTTAAGGACGAGATCTCTAATTTTGAAATCTCTCTCTTTTAGATTTTTGTTATAGGCATGCTTGACTTGATGTTGGACGTGAAGTAGGTTAGTATATTGCTGGCATTTGGTACAACGCCAAACATAGTCAGTGCAGTCTTGATGTAGAGTGGGACAATAATAACCCAGGTGGAGGATGCGCTCTTCAACCACATTACCATTGAAATATCTTTCACAAATCCCATAATGGACTCATTTGATTGCATGAGATGTCTCAGTGGTGGTTAGGCATCAAAAAAGGAGGCCGTTTAAGCCTCGTTTGTAGAGAAGACCCCCTAGCATGGTGTATCCAATAATACTTTTGATAAAAGCCCACCATCCATTGCTAGAGAGGTTAGGAGGAATGATAGAATAAGTCAAGTAGTCAACAAGTTGTTTATACTAAACATCATGTGGACTAGAGAGGTCAGGAGGGATTGCCCCCGAAGATGTTAGTTGAGATGTATCCAAGATAGAAATCTTGGGATTTGGTGGTGAAGAGGGCTTGGTGAATAGATATGTCCAAGGGGTAGAAGCCTACTCTTTTCCTTTATCTTTTAGAGTTTGGGACCTGGTGGCCACATTAATGGTGTTGATTTTGAATAAATAGGGAGAAGGTGGTAGAGGGACCATAATCTCGATTCAAGTGAGGGAGTTTGGGAGGCATGGGATGGCATCAGTGGTTTGTAAAAAGGGGGGTCAAGAGGATCCTCAACAAGAAGGATATCCTTTTCCAAGTGTTGGTGAATGACAACCTTAAGGGTGCAGCAACGCTCAGTATCATGTCTAGGTGTGCGATGATACCAGCAGATTTGAGTGTCATCGAACCAAGATGGTTTTGATCTGAGAGGTTGGTATGGTTTAATGAGTGGGAGAGTAATGCTAGAAGACTGCAACAATCGGCATAGTAGTGAGGCATAGGAACACACTAATGGGTCTGCACTGTTTGTTGCAGTAGGGGTTGACAACTTCTATTTAGGAGTTTTAGGAGGAGTTTTTTGCACCACTTTTTTGGTAGGTGGTGTGGCCACACTTTTAGATGGCACTTTCTTGATGAGAGGTTTTGGATTTCTTGGAGGAAATATGTTTTTGATAGGTAGAAGGAGTAATGGAGGTAGTTTGTTTTTGTGAGGTGTTGGAATAGGGAGCACTCCTGTTAAAGTGGAAGGATGTGGACCTAGGATAGAGGGCAATGGTGAAGGTGGGGGAGGAATTCTCTGACGTGGTTTAGCAACCTTCTTTAGTTTAGTGTGAGGACTACTATTGTGAGGGGTGAGGTTCAAATCTACCTTCACTTGTGGGTGAGTGAGGTTTGATACAGGGTGAATACTGAGAGATTTAATCTATTTCAGCATGGTGGACACTTGTGAGGGTTTGAGTTAAGACGTGGAAGGCTGAGCTTCTGATGATTTAGAAGTGGAAGCCCAATCCTTGTCAGAGACTTTGGGATGAATTGTCGCAAAAGGATTGGCAGTATAAGGTGAAGCAGATTGTGTAAGATAAGGAGCTTTAAGTTTCTCCCATAACTTCTCATGTTTTAGGTTCTTAGAATGGAGAAATCCTAGGTTTTCTTCCAATTGAGAGAAGAGTTTAAGCGATGTCGTGCAAGGTCTTACGGTCGCTATTTTGGAGGATTTGGGTGATTGCGATAGCAAAAATGTATTGGACGTAGCAATCACAGGCCAAATGCGAGAGAGAACCATCACCAGATCTTTCTCAGTCGAAGTGGGTGAGGTGGCAAGTTCTTCTCTCAGTAGAGAAGGGATTGGAGAATGTGGCTCTTCGAGAGGATAGAGCGCAGGGATGCTCATGCCTTCCATGTGTGGTCTAGGAGTGTGGAAAGTATGATCCTCCATTGGTAATAAGAAGGATGAGGGTGAGGCCACTAGCATTGGTGCCATCAAAGCATCCTCCAATATGGAAGAGGTGAAAGTAGACTCTCCTACGTGTGAAAGGGGGGTTGATGGAGGACTATCCTCCATTGGTGGAGGACAAATAGGAGAGGAAGGCTCCTCTAAAGGGTGAAGTAGAGGGATTATGGCCCCTTCTACATGAGGGTGTGGGGTATGAATGGTAACTTCTTCCAATGGTATAAGAAGAGGGAAGGTGGGGGCAAGAGGAACATGTAATATGGGTTCCTCATGAGGTAGAAGTATGTGTGGAGGAGTTGTTTGATGTCATGGGGTGATATGGGTAGAATAGGCTCTTCTACTCGTGGTGGAGAAATGGTTTGACCAACCTCTTCAGACTGTGGGAGAGGTTTGTTAGGAATAAAAGGAGAAACCATGTCGATCGTGCGTATGCTACGTTCTTGAAGGTCATCGGCCATGGTCTGAACCTTTTTTTGACTTGGGGGATGGTTAGAAAATGGTTGCCTAAAGACATCCATGTTTTGGTTGGCCGACGCATTAGGGTTATCCAAAACAAGGTCCCCTTTGTCTAACATGTCTTGAACAATATTTTTGAAGGTTTTACAATTGTCCATGTCATGACTGTTGACACGGTGATAGTTACAAAATTCATTTTCCCTATACCATGCAAGGATGGCTTGTGAGGGGTTAAATTGGATAGGTCAAATTTGAGGGAGATTGAGGACCCCCTGCTTCACTAATTTATCCAATACGAAAGTGTATGATTCTCCTATTAGAGTGTATTGACACTATATATACCGTTGTTGGAATTGTTTTGTGATGTTTTATGATGTGGAAGGTTCAGATTGGTTGGTGGTGGTAGAAAATTGTGACCTAAGGACTATAGCATTTGTTGATCCCTTGGACTTGGAGTGGGAAGAAGAAGGTTTAGAAGAAGGGTCATTGGATTTTGCGTTGGTATTTTTACTATGCAATTTGACCCTATCCTCTTCGACTGCGTGAAGTTCAAGCTTTCGGGCCATAGTGAAAGCTTCATCAAATGTGCAAAAAGTTTGAACCCACAAAGTGGATGAGATGTGCTTGGCACATGCTCTTGAAAAGAGCTCAATGAGCTCAGGTTGAGGTAGTGAAAAGGAGAGTTGGTTGATCAAACCTCTCCAACGAGCAATGAAGTCAGCAATTGATTCATCGTCAAATTGTCTAATAGAATATAGGTCTATGATGGAGACCTTCTTGGTGATGTTGATTGAGAAGTGGTCGAGGAATAGATGAGCTAGTTGAGTGAAGGTGAAGAGAGAATGACTGGTAATAGAGCTATACCAATCAAGGGTGGCACCAAAAAGTGACATGGGGAATGTGCGAAGTAATAATGCATCATCATGTGTTATGAGGTAGCAAGCGTGTCTAAACGCTCTCAGATGTTGTTGTGGGTCCTCTTTATTCTGAAAGTGAGTAAATTTTGGGAGTTCCCACTGGTTAGGGTATGGTCAAATAGGCACTGAAGGGTGGATAGGTTCATTACAGATTTGTTCATAAGAAATAATAGTCCTCAAACCTGAAATAGATGTCTCAAGGTTGAACATCTTATCCATCAGCATCTTTATTAGATCGGTAGATGGATTCACATGAGGGGCACCCCCTAAGTTATAGGGTACGTGGAAGGCATTGGGAGGGGCATATGACATACTTGGTTGCATTTGTGTAGATGCAACATATTGGTAGTTTGTCATAGGGGCTGATGTTGAAGCCAAGGGGGCTTGTGCCGTAAAGTTAGAGAGCACAACTTGACTAGATGCCACCAAGGGTGGTTGAATGGCGGCGATACTAGTGAAAGGATAAGTGGTCACTCTCGTGTTTATAAGTGCAAGAGTGGGTGGGATAGAGACAATCAAGTTTTGGAAAGGTGTCGAACTTGGTTGAATTATTTATGATTGAGGAGGTACGAAAACCCCGATGGAGGTAGGTCCAAAAATAAAAGGAGAGGCAAAATCATGAACATTGGCCATGGTTGGGTTACTGGTTGAGGTAATGGCCTAAGTGACCATAGGTTGGGTAATGGATGCTGTTGATATTATTGTCATTTCAACCAAGGAATTTGGTATCCCATAAATAGGGTTACCTGAAGGATCTCGCATTTGGCTTCTAGCAAGATAATGTTGGAGAGCCTTGACGTTATGGTCAAGGAATCTCTCAAATTCTTGATCCCCTTCAGGAATAATAGGAGGTTGATTGGGGGTAGGTTGGATAGGAGTATGCTCAGTGTCTGAAGTATACTCTATTAGAGGACTTGGTATGAAGGGCGAAGGTGGGAGTGGCTATTGACTTGTGTGGTCAACAAGATATTTGACTTGACTGCGTGTCAAATCCATCCAAAGTGAAATGGATTCAGGTTCCAAAAATTGTGTGTTTCAGTTTTAGAAAACTTGAATTTGTTTTTAACAGCAAGAAAGTCAGGTTTTAAGCTTGCTGTTTGGGATGAAAATTTGTTGACAGTGACCGACGTCGGTGGAAAAACTGATATCGGTGAAGATATATTGCTGATGTCGGTCAGATAACTGATGTTGGTGAAAAGCTGTTGTCGACGTCAGTGAAAAAGCTGATGTCGATTTTTGTGTAATTCCATAAACACAAAAAATTGATAGTTTTTGGAAGAAGGAAGAAATTCTGAGTTGTTTTTGGACTTTAGAATGATGCAACCTTACCAGCTCAAACAATTAGATAAAATAGCAGAATAGATGAATAGGTAAGAAACCTCTAAAACGTTAGATTCCTAAGAAAAAAATTTAGAGTCGTGGTGGCTTATGCCTTAGAAAAATGTGTTTAGGAATTGAGCTTGTAGAACGGGTCCTAGAGAGGAAGTCTATGGATGGTTTCAGGTTAGTTATGGTACTCAAAATATCTGTGTTAGGTTCAATACATGGCCTGGTGCTAGGGCTTGCTCCCTTCACTTCACGAACCCAGAGCCGAGCTGGGCCGCTTAGCTAATATATACTTTGCCTATAGTTTATACTCTGCCAGATAACAGAGTGGGTCCTCTTCTTGGTGGTGAAATCCAAGTAGGATTGCTAGGTGGGGTAAGGTATCCACTAGGTGATGAAATCCTAGATGGGCCTTGTCTCAAGTGAGTTTAGATGTTTGATTTGATGTGATTTTGGTCTGGTTGTGTAACATTTATGCACTACGATTTATTCATAATGCTTTAATTACTAAGTGGGCTAAGTATGCATTCAAGCAAGAATGAATTGCAATAGTTTTTAACCCAAATTGAAATATGTTGTTTAAATGCACATAATTGGAGAAAAGGTTAAGAGTATGAATTTTTAACTACTCTAAGATGCAGGCAAGAAGTGACAAGAAGAAAAAGAAAGATGTTTTTTTTAACTTCTGCTAATGGTTTATTTTCGAAATAAAGAGATAGAAGAAGGATGCAAGAATAGAATATTTTCTTAATGCAACTATATAAAAATTTTATTTTTCAAAAGGAGAATGAACCCAAGGAAAACTCAAAGGGTCCCACCGGGCGTGCCACAATGTTTTTCTAAGTTTTTGTTAATTATTTTCAGAAGAAAGAAGAACTAAGGTTGAAGGTCAGGGGTTTGATGTTACTCGGATGAAGTTGTGCACCATATCCAAGCATTATGGGAGCTCTTCTTTGGCTATGGAGGAAAAACTTGTAGAAAGAAAGAGACTCAAACACAGAAAATGTTAGAGTAGGATATGGTGGACTCCCAAGCTACGCGCTCAGTACCAGAAGCGTAAAGCTCCGTAAGGGATGACAGTCCACTATTTAATGGAAAGAGTGTTGTATAAAAAGAAATGATGAAAGACTAAGAAAGAGAAAACTAGATAATGTGTACCTATTCTCTGTAGTCAGTCTATCATAGTCGTCGATGTCGGTAGTTCTACCGAGGTCAGTTTGGTTATGATATCGACGTCGATTTTGTTGCTGATGTCGGTAGGGGCAGTGGGCCTTAAACGGGTTTTGGATTATGTCTGTGGTCGATAGAAGAGTTTGTAGAGATTTAAAGGTTTGTTTAGGGTTGCAGGGAGGTGGATAAGGTCTAAAGAAGGATTGAGGTAAATGATAGGTGTGAGAAGAGGATAAGAATAAGAGGAAGGCCTCTCAGCCTCTTCAGGGAAGAAGTCAGGTCTCTCAACAGAACTTAGAAATATCAAATGGAAACTAATTACCAATGTATTCTAAAATACTAAAATGAGACAGAATACTTAGCTCTATTCAATGAAGAACTAGAGGTGTCATGATGCTTGTTCCCATTGTGGCTGATGTTGAGGTCCTCATACAGTGCTTCAATCCAATCTCTGGAATGACTTGTGCAAAACTTTGGTAGCTTGGAGGATGATAGTTGAGTTATGATGCTTGGTCTCAGAGTGTGTGCATTGATATGCAAAGAGGTGGGGGGGGGCAGCTCAATTTTAGAGCTCAGGTTATGTAATCAACGTCGGCGATCCCACTGGCGTTGACTGACAGATGATCGATGTTGGTGGAGAAAGAATGGGTAAAAGGGCTATTTTTAGCTCTTTGCCTATTTCTCCACTCGCCAAGTGCTTTTGTCATTGGAGAACGGTCAAAAGATGGGTTTATTAGGCACGAGAGTTAGTTAGGAGGTTAGGAGAGGGTGAGAATAGGTCATGGGTAGTTAGGATGTAGAGGACTTAGTCTTAGGGTGACTCATAGGTTAAGAAAAGGTCTTAGGGTGAGGTGTCCAAGTGAGGTGTCCAGGTGAGGTGTCCTAGGTGAGGTGTCTAGATGAGGTCATTAATTTAAAATAAGTATTTTATTTTAAATTAATAAGGTGTGTAAGTGTTTAGAAGGGGACCAAAGGGGGTTGACACAATGTTGGTGTCTACATTTGCCCCTTTTTGTCTTGTGGTTTGTTCTAACGAATTGCAAGAAAAAAATAGGTGTAGGTTGTCTCGGGTATGGGATGAGGTATTCCCCCTAAAAGCAAGAATCGAGAGAGGATGATCCGAAGTTAGGTGCCGATTTGATAGGTAGTGGATGGGTAGGGTGAAGTTTGAGTGTGTTAGGTTGTGGAGCTAAAAGCTTCATTGATGCAGACATGGAGAAGGCCATTGGAGTAGTTGCTGGAGTGTCATAGACACTGGCGTCGGTCAGGCCAACCGACGTCGATAGGATAAGGCAGGATAGTAACTGACGTTGGTCAATAGTCGGCTGGCATCGGTGACCCCCAGGCAGATAGGGACCGATGTCAGTCACCTGTGTGGTTCGACTGCAAGTATATTACAGGTAGTTGGTTGACGAACCAAGTGTTTACATGTCAAGAGCTAATTATAGACTGAGAACTACAGATCTAATTATTGTATTATGTGTCTAATTATTGTTTGGATGAGTTTTATATAATAGAATCATGGTTGTATTGTAAAATTGTGCTAGAGAGTAAGAGAGCAATATTATAAGCTCCTTCTGTATGTGAGGTGAGCAATGGTGTGTTCCTCCTAGTGCCACAGTACCAAGTGTGGGTGCTGGATTGGAGAACAAGCAGGGTTCTTCAGGAATGTATGATCTTGGTCATTAGGTGAGCATGGCTTCTATAGGAGATCTACATGGTAAGTAAGATCATTGATTTGTAGATGTATGTGTGTGCAAGGTCAAGGTTCACAGATGTGCAGAACCAGGTTAATTTGCAGGTGTGCAAGATCAGATAGGACAACAACACAACAGGGAGCAGAATCAGGCAGGATCTACTTGGAGTACAGTGTGTACTCAAATAGAGCAAAGAGAGGAAGGCAAGGAAGATCCTTCCATAAGTAAGGTCTATTGAGGTGTAGGTTGTTGCAGGTTCAGGGGAGATCTACTTGGAGTATGTTTGAGTACTTGAAGAGTGCGTGGAGCACTTGTGGAGTGCGTGGAGCACAGGTATAAGGTGAACACCAACTCAGTGATTGAGCTGGGTGTTGGGACCTAAGAGAGAGAGCTTTGAAGAGAAAATTACTGTTCACTTGAGGTGTGGGAAGCCTCTGAAGAGGTGGTGGAAAAGAAGTGGCATCTTCTTTATTGTATTCTTTTCTGCAAGAGTTTTAATACAAGTTGTGTATTGTCTCTCATATCTTGTGTTATTTTTGGATTCTAGTTACTTGTTGATTCTGGTTATTTCTGCATATTAAGTTGCTTGTATTTGGTAATCAATTGTGTGCTTCTGGTATTCATATCCCAACACGTGGTATCAGAGCTAAGGTTGTAGGAAGCGGTTTTGTGTTTGGTTATAGGTCACTCTCAGGGGTTTCTGATTGAGTGGGAGTAGAGCAATGGCAGATCAAAGTAAGCTAAGAATGGAGGAGTTGAAAAGCATAGATGGTCACTTACGGTCTTATGGAAAGAAAGAGCAGGTAAAAAGAGATTGTTGGTTGGTAGCAGATCAGCATGAAAGAACTGAAGATGCAAATGTAGCAGGTGTTGTTGCACATGATGCTTTGGGAGGTTTCTTGGATAAAGTTGAATCTTGGATAACAAATTCAGTTGCCTCTTTCCATGCATCCCCAGGTAGAGGAGCTGGTGAGCCTTGCCAAAGAATAGGCAAAGGGGAAGTGAAGCTGAAATTGCAGGCGACCAACACATGGGTGTTGAAGGAGGTCATGCAGGTCCCAGGTTTGGAGATATGGCTAATTTCTTCAGAAAGGTTGGGTGATGAGAGATGCACAAGAACTCTCACAGCGGATACACTTGCATTAGCTGATGGTAAGAAAATAGGTACTCTTTATCTACTTGTTTATATTACTGATTCTTCTTTTGTTGCAGAGACGTGGCTTCGTAGGCTTGGTCACATGAGCAAGAAGGAGATGCATGTTCTTACGCGAAAGACAGATATATTTGACAGGCTTAAGAACTAGAAAGCCTTGGTGTTTATGGAGGAGATGGCGGATAGAGACCAGTGGATGTGGCTGGATACTTCTAAGCAGGGCAGTTTGGACATGTGGATTGATTCAAAGGAGCTCGCGGGTAAAAAGTCATCACTCACAGGAAACACAGGTACCGGCGTCGGCAGGAAAACTGACGTTGGCATTAGGTAAGATCGACGTCGGTCACGAGGATCGATGTTGGTAGTAGGATGACACTGATGTCGACATGGTTGGTAGTCAAGATAGGCATAGGAACCGATGTCAGTTGGATGCAGACTGTGTGGTGGTCGAGATCGGTCACTGTAATGAATTTTGGGTGGACGCAAGCTGTCAAGGAGTCTCAAACACCCATATGGAGGACTGAAGACGTAATTAAGCCTCAAATTCATTGTTCCTCTTTTTTATACTTGTTGCTTACTGTAGAACAGGAAGGATCTAGGAAACAGTGGGAGTGTGGCATGGAGAGATTGCAGAACCAGACGGGAGATTTGGTAGGGTTGCCAGCAGGTATGAAAAGCACAAAGACAAATGGATTCCTTAGTTAAAGAATAGAGCGAACGGACACGTGAGATGGAAGGCCAGGTCATATGGTCTTGAAGAGCTGCAGGATAGTGGTACAAGTTTTGACAGGTGGAGGATGAAGCATGGCTTTAGTCAATGTCAGGGTAACTACTATGGTTTGACTTACCAGGGGGATGATGATTGCAACATCATTATGTTGTTGTATGTGGATAGTATGCTAGCTAGCAGGGGTGTACATACATGGTTTTGCTGAGCTAAGGGTAAGATTAGTTTAGTGGTTTGTTATGAAGAATTTGGAGCAGCAAAATTCTTTGGCATGGGAAGCATGGAGATCACAGGTTGATTTTGTCTCGAGTGGGAGCTGATGTGAATCAGGTGTTGGCGAGATGCAGGATGTAGAATCAGAGCACACTAAGGGCTGGATAGTTCAGTGTCTGAAATCACATGAGGTCTAGCATAGACCTGAGTTTTCCCAAGCAGTGGGAGCTGTCAGAGAGTTAGGAGCCAATTCAGAGAAGTGAGTTCTCAGGTATTTGAGAGGGACCAGCAGCAGGGATCCATGTTATTCAGGGTCAGGACTTCACTACATAGGTTTGTAGATGTGGATGCGGTAGGGTACTCGGATGACAGGAGGTACACCACAGGTTGTGTGGTGGGTTGTCTTCAAGATTGAGCTTGAAGAGGGATACAAACTAGGAAACAGAATAGACGGTGTACAGGTACAGTGCAACTATTTATCTCCAAGTGGGAGATTGTTAGGTTGTGGAGCTAAAAGCTTCACTAATGCAGACATGGATAAGGCCATTGGAGGAGTTGTTGGAGTGTCACAGACACCGGCGTCGATCAGGCCAACCGACATCGGTAGGATAAGGCAGGATAGCAACTGACGTCGGTCAGTAGTCGGCTGGCATCAGTGACCCCCAGGCAGACAGGGACCGATGTCGGTCGCCTGTGTGGTTTGACTGCGAGTATATTATGGGCAGTTGGTTGACGAACCAAGTGTTTGCATGTCAAGAGCTAATTATAGACTGAGAGCTGTGGATCTAATTATTGTATTAGGTGTCTAATTATTGTTTGGATGAGTTCTATATAATAGACTCATGGTTGTATTGTAAACTTGTGTTAGAGAGTAAGAGAGCAATATTATAAGCTCCTTCTATATGTGAGGTGAGCAATGGTGTGTTCCTCCTAGTGCCACAGTACCAAGTGTGGGTGCTGGATTGGAGAACAAGTAGGGTTCTTCAGGAATGTATGATCTTGGTCATCAGGTGAGCATGGCTTCTATAGGAGATCTACATGGTAAGTAAGATCATTGATTTGTAGATGTATGTGTGTGCAAGGTCAAGGTTCACAGATGTGTAGAACTAGGTTGATTTGTAGGTGTGCAAGATCAGATAGGACAGCAACACAATAGGGAGCAGAATCAGGCAGGATCTACTTAGAGTATAGTGTGTACTCAGATAGAGCAAAGAGAGGAAGGCAAGGAATATCCTTCCATAAGTAAGGTCTATTGAGGTGTAGGTTGTTGCAGGTTCAGGGGAGATCTACTTGGAGTATGTTTGAGTACTTGAAGAGTACGTGGAGCACTTGTGGAGTGCGTGGAGCACAGGTATAAGGTGAACACCAAATCAGTGATTGAGTTAGGTGTTGGGACTTAAGAGAGAGAGCTTTGAGGAGAAAATTACTGTTCACTTGAGGTGTGGGAAGCCTCTGAAGAGGTGGTGGAGAAGAAGTGGCATCTTCTTTATTGTATTCTTTTCTGCAAGAGTTTTAATACAAGTTGTGTATTGTCTCTCATATCTTGTGTTATTTTTGGATTCTAGTTACTTGTTGATTCTGGTTATTTCTGCATATTAAGTTGCTTGTATTTGGTAATCAATTGTGTGCTTCCAGTATTCATATCCCAACAGAGTGTGAACGCTGCAATAGTTGAGATTGCATGTATGCCACTTCATTTGATAGGCAGGTCAAATTGTCACAGGCAAGGTCGAGGAGCACTAAAATCAAAGTAACTAGTCCCTAGCTTATTAGTGGTAGCTGATTGGGTTAAATGATCAAAGCTATAGCTCCAATGGTCATCGTGTTCCAAGTATTCTAGGCTAGGAAGTGCTCCTGGAAAACATGAAAATATCACAAATATTGGGGATCAACTTGGTCATGATCCGACAATACATGTGAGGGGCATAACGTGGGGTGTGTACAATTTGCTAACTATTCGTGAAGTAGCATATATGCAATCAAAACACCCAAGGCAAAGTTGTCTCGAAAGTGGTCGTGGTCTGAGGAGATAGTCACGATCTCCAAGGTCATTGGTCGAGTCGGGCTGAGATATAAGTGATCTCAAGTGTTGTTTGTTATGATTAGGGAGATATATGTGATCTCTAATGTGCCCCATGAGAAGTCTAATGTGACTTCTACAGTGTCCAGGCTAGTTGTTTGGTCATGATTTTGTGCAGTTTTAGGTTGAATAGTTGGTCCATTGGGTAGACGGATGAATGAATGGTTGAGCTAACTTTAGAAGACCCCATGTCAACTGAGTGCTACCTACATAGCCCCTATTTTAATGGCCTCAGGCCAATGTATTTCTCCCCAAAAGGGAAGAAGAGGGTAGGTTATGGATTTGGGTTTGATTTGGTTATGTTAGAAATGATGAGTGTATGATGATGTTACAGCCTTTTCCATATTGTGTGATGGTGTATGCTGTAGCATAGGTTATGTGGTTTTTCACCCTTAACAATTTTTCATATTAGTGATGGTGTATGCTAAAAATGAAATGATATTTTTTATGCTTCAGCAAGTTTCCATATTGGTGATGGTTTATGCTTGACATAAATTGTGTTTGGTTGATAGTTTCCATGTGTATTGTTTTCCATAGAAACTAGTGTGAATGAGCCTATGAGTCACCCATGGCTTAAAATGGTGAGTGTATGATGATGCTATAGCCTTTTCCATATTGTGTGATGGTGTATGCTGTAACATAGGTTATGTGGTTTTTCATCTTTAGCAATTTTCCATATTGGTGATGGTGTATGCTAAAAATGAAATGAGTTGATTTATGCTTCATCAAGTTTCCATATTGGTGATGGTATATGCTTGACATAAATTGTGTTTGGTTGATAGTTTCCATGTGTATTGTTTTCCATAGAAACTAGTGTGAATGGGCCTATGAGTCACTCATGGCTTAAAATGATGAGTGTATGATGATGTTATAGCCTTTTTCATATTGTGTGATGGTGTATGCTATAACATGGGTTATGTGGTTTTTCATCCTTAGCAATTTTCCATATTGGTGATGGTGTATGCTAAAAATGAAATGAGATTATTTATGCTTCAGCAAGTTTTCCATATTGGTGATGGTATATGCTTGACATAAATTGTGTTTGGTTGGTAGTTTCCATGTGTATTGTTTTCCATACAAACTAGTGTGAATGGGCTATGATAATTTACATAACACAAATGGATATTTGCATTAAATAAATCACGATGTTATGTTAGTGGTATGTGACGAAAGTGTGTAAGAAGTGAAAGGCGCATTTCTCTTTCATTGATAAGGACCATAATGATAGCATAGATAGGGTTGCAAACAAAAGCCCCATTCATGCATTACGTCGTTTGACCATTGGTTTATGTTAGAGAAGTACTCGAATCACTTGATGTGAAGTGAGCTCAAAATCCCTTGAGAATGTTGGGGTAATAGGTTTGATTATGTGATATGTGAGGAGGGCGTAACCCTTTTTAGCAGGGATAACTTTGCCCCTTTTATAGGTGACCCTAAAAATGACTATAGGTAAGTCCATGACTTAATAGTTTGTCAGTCAATTTTTTCTTTTTTTTGGGAGACTGATCAATGCAGGAAGTCTACTTTGGGATGTTGTTTTGTGTTGTGGTCATGTGAAACTGATCGATGCGGGAAGCTTCTAAGAGGGTGATGTTTGTAGCAAAATTAGGTGATAGTCATCCTTCGAGGGAGTGGTCTATATTTTTCTTTGTATGTTTTGATAGCTTTAAATAGCTATCCTTCAAGGCAGCAGTCTATTAGTTACAGCAATAATGTAGCTGTCCTTCAAGAGAGTAGTCTACATTTATAGTTAATGACCTTTGGTTAGGCATCCCAATTTTTATGTTTTTTTTTACTGAACTTTTAGTCATGGACTAGGCTATAGAGGTTTAGGGGTTTCCCTTTTTATTAGGACAAAGCATTTACTGATTTTTAAAAAAAAGGGTTAGCTAATTGTTGTAGGGGAAAAGGGTTGAAAAGAATAGGAATGGGGATGATAGGGGTTGTTCAAGAGACAAGCTCAATTTAAACATCAAGTGAATGATTACTTGGTTAACACTAAAATGGTCACAGATGCAAGGCATTAAGGCGCTCAAGTTCTAGCCGGCCTTCAAGGGAAGATAGATGATAAGTCTCTGATCCATACTTTTGTGTTATGATATAAGGTTTGAGCCAATTAGGAGTAAACTTGCCTCGTTTGCTTGTTTCCATATTGGTCACGTGTTGGTTTTCTTTAAGGATGAGATCTCTGATTTTGAAATCTCGCTCTTTAAGATTTTTGTTATAGGCACGCTTGATGTGATGTTGGACGTGATGTAGGTTAGTATATTGCTAGCATTTGGTACAATGCCAAACATAGTCAGTGTAGTCTTGATGTAGAGTGGGACAATAATAACCCAGGTGGAGGATGCGCTTTGCAACCACGTTACCACTGAAATATCTTTCACAAATCCCATCATGGACTTGTTCGATTGCATGAGATGTCTAAGCGGTGGTTAGGCATCAAAAAAGGAGGCCGTTTAAGCCTCGTTTGTAGAGAAGACCCCCTAGCATGGTATATCGAGTAGTACTTTTGATAAAAGCCAACCATCCATTGCTAGAGAGGTTAGGAGGAATGATAGAATAAGTCAAGTAGTCAATAAGTTGTTTATACTAAACATCATGTGGACTAGAGAGGTCAGGAGGGATTGCCCCCAAAGATGTTGGTTAAGATGTACCCAAGATAGAAATCTTGGGCTTTGGTGGTGAAGAGGGCTTGGTGAATGGATATGTCCAAGCGGTAGAAGCCTGCTCTTTTCCTTTATCCTTTAGAGTTTGGGTCTTGGTGGCCACATTAATGGTGTTGATTTCAAATAAAGGGGGAGAAGGTGGTAGAGGAACCATAATCTCGCGTTGTAATCCTGATTCAAGTGAGGGGGTTTGGGAGGCATGGGACTGTGTCGGTGGTTTGTAAAAAGGGGGGTTAAGAGGATCCTCAACAAGAAGGGTATCCTTTTCCAAGTGTTGGCGAATGACAACCTTAAGGGCACAGAAATGCTTAGTATCATGTCAAGGTGTGCGATGATACCAGTAGATTTGAGTGTCATCGAACCAAGATGGTTTTGATCTGAGAGGTTGGTATGGTTTAATGGGTGGGAGAGTAATGCTAGAAGACTGCAACAATTGGCATAGTAGCGAGGCATAGGAACCCACTAATTGGTCTGCACTCTTTGTTGCAGTAGGGGTTGACAACTTCTTTTGAGGAGTTGTAGGAGGAGTTTTTTGCACCACTTTTTTTATAGGTGGTGTGGCCACACACATAGATGGCACTTTCTTGATGATAGGTTTTGGATTTGTTGGAGGAAATATGTTTTTGACGGGTAGAGGGAGTAATGGAGGTAGTTTTTTTTTGTGAGGTGTTGGAATAGGGAGCACTCCTGTTAAAGTGGAAGGATGTGGACCCAAGATAGAGGGCAATGGTGAAGGTGGGGGAGGAATTCTCTAATGTGGTTTAGCAACCTTCTTTAGTTTAGTGCAAGGACTACCATTGTGTGGGGTGAGGTTCAAATCTACCTTCACTTGTGGGTGAGTGAGGTTTGATATAGGGTGAATACTGAGAGATTTAATCTATTTTGGCATGGTGGACACCTATGAGGGTTTGATTTTAGATGTGGAAGGCTGAGCTTCTGATGATTTAGAAGTGAAAGCCCGATCCTTGTCAGAGACTTTGAGATGAATTGTCACAGAAGGATTGGCAGTATAAGGTGAAGTAAAATGTGTAAGATAAGGAGCTTTAAGTTGCTCCCATAACACCTCATGTTTTAGGTTCCTAGAATAGAGAAATCCTAGGTTTTCTACCAATCGAGAGAAGATTTTAGGCGACATTGTGTGAGGTCTTACAGTCGCTATTTTGGAGGATTTGGGTGATTGCAAGATCGGAAATGTATTAGACACAGCAATCACAGGCCAAAGGTGAGAGAGAACCATCACTAGATCTTCCTCAGTCGAAGTGGGTGAGGTGGCGAGTTCTTCTCTCGGCGGAGAAGGGATTGGAGAATGTGGCTCTTCGAGAGGATAGAGCGTAGGGATGATCATGCCTTCCATGTGTGGTCTAGGAGTGTGGAAAGTATGATCCTCCATTGGTAATAAGAAGGATGAGGGCGAGGCCACCGGTGTTGGTGCCATCAAATCATCCTCCAATATGGGAGAGGTGAAAGTAGACTCTCCTACGTGTGAAAGGGGGGTTGATGGAGGACTATCCTCCATCGGTGGAGGACAAATAGGAGAGGAAGGTTCCTCTAAAGGGTGAAGTAGAGGGATTATGGCCCCTTCAACATGAGGGTGTGGGGTATGAATGGTAACTTTTTCCAATGGTAAAAGAAGAGGGAAGGTGGGGGCAAGAGGAACAGGTAATATGGGTTCCTCACGAGGTAGAGGTATGTGTGGAGGAGGTGTTTGATGTCGTGGGGGTGATATGGGTAGAATAGGATCTTATACCCATGGTGGAGAAATGGGTTGACCAACCTCTTTAGACTTTGGGAGAGGTTGGTTTGGAATAAAAGGAGAAACCATGTCGACTGTGCATACGTTACGTTCTTGAATGTCATCGGCCATGGTCTAAACATTGTTTTGACTTAGGGGATGGTTAGGAAATGGTTGCTTAAAGACATCCATGTTTTGATTGGCCGATGCATTAGTGTTATCCAAAATAAGGTCCCCTTTATCTAACATGTCTTGAACAACATTTTTTAAGGTTTTACAATTGTCCGTGTCATGACCGTTGACACGGTGATAGTTACAAAAGTCATTTTCCCTATACCATGCAGGGATGGCCTATGAGGGTTTAAATTGGATAGCTCAGATTTGAGGGAGATTGAGGACCCCCTGCTTTACTAATTTATCCAATACAGAAGCTTATGATTCTCCTATTAGAGTGTATTGATGTTGTATATACCATTGTTAGAATTGTTTTATGATGTTTTGTGATGTGGAAGTTCAGATTGGTTGTTGGTGGTAGAAAATTGTGACCTAAGGACTACAACATTTGCTGATCCCTTAGAATTGGAGTGGGAAGAAAAAGGTTTAGAAGAAGGGTCATTGGATTTTGTGTTGATATTTTTACTACACAATTTGACCCTAGCCTCTTCGACTGCACAGAGTTCAAGCTTTCGGGCCATAGTGAAAGATTCATCAAATGTGCGGAAAGTTTGAACCCGCAAAGTGGATGAGATGTGCTTAGCACATGCTCTTGAAAAGACCTCAATGAGCTCAGGTTGAGGTAGTGAAAAGGAGACTTGGTTGATCAAACCTCTCTAACGGGCAATGAAGTTAGTTATTGATTCATCGTCAAATTGTCTAATAGAATATAGGTCTGTGATAGAGACCTTCTTGGTGATGTTGATTTTGAAGTGGTCGAGGAATAGCTGAGCTAGTTGAGTGAAGGTGAAGAGAGAATGACTGGTAATAGAGCTATTCCAATCAAGGGTAGCCCCAAAAAGTGACATGGGGAATGTGCGAAGTAATAATGCATCATCATGTGCTATGAGGTAGCAAGCGTGTCTAAACACGCTCAGATGTTGTTGTGGGTCCTCTTTACTCTGAAAGCGAGTAAATTTTGGGAGTTCCCACTGGCTAGGGTATGGTCGAATAGTCAACGAAGGGTGGATAGGTTTGTTGCAAATTTTTTCATAAGAAAGAACATTCCTCAAACTTGAAATAGATGTCTCAAAGTTGGATATCTTATCCATCAACATCTTTATTAGATCGGTAGATGGATTCACATGAGGGGCACCCCCTAAGTTATAGGGTACCTGGAAGGCATTGGGAGGGGCGTATGACATACTTGCTTGCATTTGTGTAGATGTAACATACTGGTAGTTCATCATAGGGGCCAATGTTGAAGCCAAGGGGGCTTGTGCCATAAAGTTAGAGGGCACAACTTGACTAGATGCCATTAAGGGTGGTTGAATGGCAGCAATACTAGTGAAAGGATAAGTGGTCACTCTCGTGTTTATAGGCGCAAGAGTGGGTGGGATAGAGACAATCAATTTCTGGAAAGGTGTCGAACTTGGTTGAATTATTTGTGGTTGAGGGGGTATGGAAACCCTGATGGAAGTAGGTCCAGAAATAGAAAGAGAGGCCAAATCTTGAACATTGGCCATAGTTGGGTTACTGGTTGAGGTAATGGTCTGAGTGACCATAGGTTGGGTAATAGATGCTATTGATATTATTGTTGTTTCAACCAAGGAAGTTGGCATCCCATAAACAGGGTTACCTAAAGGATCTCGCATTTGGCTTCTAGCGAGATAATGTTGGAGAGGCTTGACATTATGGTCAAGGAATCTCTCAAATTCTTGATCTCCTTCGGGAACAATAGGAGGTCAATTGGGGGTAGGTTGGATAGGATTATGCTCAGTGTCTGAAGTATACTCCATTAGAGGACTTGGTATGAAGGGCAAAGGTGGGAGTGGCTATTGACTTGCGTGGTCAACAAGATATTTGGCTTGAATGTGTGTCAAAACCATCCAAAGTGAAATGGATTCAGGTTCCAAAAACTGTGTGTTTTAGTTTTAGAAAACCAAAATTTGTGTTTAACAGTAAGAAAGTCAGGTTTTAAGCTTGCTGTTTGGGATGAAAATTTGTTGACAGTGACCGATGTTGGTGGAAAAACTGATATTGGTGAAGATATGTTGTCGATGTCAGTCAGATAACTGATGTCGATGAAAATTTGTTGCCAACATCAGTTTAAAAGCCGATGTTAGTTTTTGTGTAATTCCAAAAACATAGAAAACTGATAGTTTTTAGAAGAAGGAAGAAATTTTGAATTATTTTTGGACTTCAGAATGATGCGACCTTACCAGCTCAAACAATCAGATAAAATAGCAGAATAGATGAATAGGCAAGCAACCTCTAAAATGTTAGATTCCTAAGAAAAAAATTTAGAGTCGTGGTGGCTTATGCCTTAGAAAAATGTGTTTGGGAATAGGGATTTTAGAATGGGTCCTAGAGAGGAAGTCTATGGATGGTTTCAGGTTAGTTATGGTGCTCAAAATATATGTGTTAGGTTTAGTATGTGGCCTGGTGTTGGGGCTTGCTCCCTTCACTTCACGAACCCAGAGCCGAGTTGGGCTGCTTAGCCAATATATACTTTGCCTATAATTTATACTCTGCTAGAGAATAGAGTGGGTCCTCCTCTTGGTGGTGAAATCCAAGTAGGATCACCAGGTGGGGTAAGGTATCTGCTAGGTGATGAAATCCTAGACGGGCCTTGTCTCAAGTGAGTTTATATGTTTGATTTGATGTGATTGTGGTCTGGTTGTGTAACATTTATGCACTACGATTTATTCATAATGCTTTAATTACTAAGTGGGATAAGTATGCATTCAAGCAAGAATGAAATGCAATAGTTTTTAACCCAAATTGAAATATGTTGTTCAAATGCACACAATTGGAGAAAAGGTTAAGAGTATGAATTTTTCACTACTCTAAGATGCAGGCAAGAAGTGACAAGAAGAAAAAGAAAGATGTTTTTTTTTAACTTCTACTAATGGTTTCTTTTCGAAATAAAGAGATAGAAGAAGGATGCAAGAAGATAATATTTTCTTAATGCAACTATATGAAAATTTTATTTTTCAAAAGAAAGAGAATGAACGCAAGGAAAACTCCAAGGGTCCCACCGAGTGTGCCAGAATGTTTCTCTAAGTTTTTGTTAATTATTTTTAGAAGAAAGAAGAAACTAAGGTTGAACGTTAGGGGTTTGATGTTACTCAGATTAAGTTGCGCACCGTATCCAAGTGTTGTGGGAGCTCCTCTTTGGCTGTGGAGAAAACACCTGTAGAAAGAAAGAGACTCAAACATAGAAAATGTTAGAGTATGATATGGTGGACTGCCAAGCTACGCACTCGGTCCCAGAAGTGTAAAGCTCTATAAGGGATGATAGTCTACTATTTAATGAAAATAGTGTTGTATAAAAAGAAATGATGAAAGACTAAGAAAGATAAAAATAGATAATGTGTACCTGTTCTCTACAGTCAGTCTATCACAGTCACCGACGTCGGTATTCCTACTGAGGTTGGTTTGGTTATGATACCGACATCAGTTTTATTGCCAATGTCGGTAGGGGCAATGGGCCTTGGATGGGTTTTGGATTATGTTTGTGGTTGATAAAAGAGTTTGTGGAGATTTAAAGGTTTGTGTAGGGTTGCAGGGAGGTGGATAAGGTCTAAAGAAGGATTGAGGTAGATGATAGGTGTGAGAAGAGGATAAGAATAAGAGGAAGGCCTCTCAGCCTCTCCAGGGAAGAAGTCAGGTCTCTCAACAGAACTTAGAAATATCAAATGGAAACTAATTACCAATGTATTCTAAAATACTAAAATGAGACAGAATACTTAGCTCTATTCAGTGAAGAACCAGAGGTGTCAAGATGCTTGTTCCCATTGTGGTTGATGTTGAGGTCCTCGTACAATGCTTCAATCCAATCTCTGGAATGACTTGTGTAGAACTTTGATAGCCTGGAGGATGATAGTTGAGTTCTGATGCTTGGTCTCAGAGTGTGCGCATCGATATGTGAAGAGGTGGGGGGGCATCTCAATGTTAGAGCTCAAGTTATGTAACCGATGTTAGTGATCCCACTAGTGTCGGCTGACAGATGACCGACATCGGTGGAGAAAGAATGGGTAAAAGGGCTATTTTTAGCTCTTTGCCTGTTTCTCCACCCACCAAGTGCTTTTGTCATTGGAGAATGGTTAAAAGATGGGTTTATTAGGCATGAGAGTTAGTTAGGAGGTTAGGAGAGGGTGAGAATAGGTCATGGGTAGTTAGGATGTGGAGGACTTAGTCTTAGGGTGACTCATAGGTTAAGAAAAGGTCTTAGGGTGAGGTGTCCAAGTGAGGTGTCCAGGTGAGGTGTCATAGGTGAGGTGTCTAGGTGAGGTCATTAATTTAAAATAAGTAGTTTATTTTAAATTAATAAGGTGTGTAAGTGTTTAGAAGGGGACCAAGGGGGGGTTGACATAATGTTGGTGTCTACACTACGGACCCCTGACTCACTGATATAGAAGGGTTTCCCACATCAGATGAAGTGTATGGGTGCTTCTTCTTGGTGAAAAGTGTATGTTCAGGCTGAGTGGGTCATCTTTTTTGGTGTATCACCTCTTTTAGTTTAGGTTTAGGTTCTGTTTCAGTATCTTTCTCCCTTTTCATCCCCCCTTTTTTCCATTTATTTGTTAATAGTAGGAAGTCCAGGACCTAAAAAATACATCAGAGGGAGCTAGCCCTTATCTAGAGACTCCCCCCTCAAGTTTTTCTAGTCCCACAAGTGGGAGGGGAGTTTCCATTAATGCGTGTGGAAGGCAGGAGCTCAGCCTCCTGCCCAGGGTGCAATCCTCTGCGTTAACAGTTTTTGGCACGCTCGGTGGGACCAACTAGGACAAGTTGTGTCCAAAGAGTTGAAGAATTTTTGGTGTGTTCTTCAACCAACTAGCCTTTGGAGGCTTTTTTATCAACACCAATGGTGACTCTGAGTTGAATTAGCTAGTTAAGCAGTCCAGGTGCCATCTAGAAATCACATTTTTGTATGTATAACCCCTTTACACAAAATCATGGGCCTTATTTTCCTTCATATGACTTCGATCAAACTCAAAATTTTCATGCAATCACCTCAAGAACCTCTCCTAGTTGTCCTTCAATGATAAAGGAGGTGGCATTGGAGTTTGAGAAGTAGGTAATGGAAATTGACAGACTGAATGAGCAGTATGGATATTAGCAGGAGTTGATGTATAAAGAAGAGTGTTTGTTCAGGTAAGCTCATGCCTTGCAATCCATGGAGGAGGAGGTAGAAAAATGGAGGAATCCATTCATTCAATGTAGTCAGCCTTGTGCACCCCCTCCTATTCTAAATAAATTCTCCTCTTATGCACCAAATCCTTTCTATCATATGGAACTTGCTCATTCCAGCTCATCTAATGCATCAATCAACCCTACTCTTGACCCTGTGCACCTAGCTTTCCAACACGCCTCTCTTTAGATAGCTCTTCCTGTACATGAGCAGACCCTCCCAAATCTTCGCCAACCTCCTCAAGTCTTTCAACATGATCTCCAAATTCCAAGTTGGAAGAAGGAAAGTCATGAACCAGCCCAAGACCTTGAAGAAGACAAAGTTGCTACCTGTTCACAGGAGAAAAATTCTAATCCCAAGGTCATGAGCTAGAAGAAAACAGTAGAATCATGGGGCAAGAAGGAAGAGGAGGAGAAAGGTTTTTCTCAAAACCTTAAAGAAGATGAGGTTGCTCCTACTCATGATGATGATTGTGACCTCCAAGAAAGGCTCTTCCAAGAAGATCTAGCCAGGAGAATTGCAAAGTTGGACTCCCAAGCGAGATTCCTCAGCCAACATGTGATGGACCTGTCTAAACACACTCCATCCACATGCCTCTAAGAGAAATATCAAGCTGCACCTGATATAGATGAAGTGCTGACCAAATGGAAGGAGGAGAATCATTCGATTCTAGCTCAAGGACTGCCTCCTCTTCCACATGGTTTTTCCACTTCACCCCTTTTAAAAGAGGAACCTATTTTGTAGGAGGCGAGTGAGGAAGAAAAGATCCAATTTTCAGCTCTCCAAGAGGCTATCATGAGCGAAAATGAAGAATAAATAATCACCGATGCTCCCTTTGAAGACATCATTGATGATGGAGAAGGTACAGGGCATGCATACATGTAGATGTTATAACAATACGAAGAGGAACATAAGCATGGTGATCTCTCTCCTCCTTTGTTTGATGAACTTCCTTATTACTTCAATGAGGAGGACGACTATACCGAGGAGCCTACATTGGAGGAGGATCAGATGGATGTCTTTGAACAACTAGAGACTCTGATCCTTGAGCAGGAAGAGAAGAGGCTGGTCTCTCTTGAGGAAAGTTTTGAAGAAGAGAGTTTTGAACAAAGAGGCGATGTTTTGTGGGATGAGCAATCAGTTTGTGATTCCATTTCAGACATCACAATAGCCACCCTTCTTCAAGAAGGCCAAGAGGAAGTAGAGGATGAGTTTGACAGGGTCTTTAATGGGGTAGAAGGAGATGAGTCAAACCATGATGCATTGCAGAGAGACCATGCACAACAAAGGGCTTATGGTGATGAGCCAACATCCATAGATTTCTTGGTGAAACACACTAGCATGAAGGACTAGCATTCAACAAGATTATAAGAATAAGAAGAGTACGTATATATTGGAATCATGTTTGAATCTGATCCACTCAGATGCAAGCCAATCCAGGTGACAGGCAAGAGGAGCAGGTCACCAACTCTCCATTCCATTCAGCTACTTGTCTGGCACCATAAGTTTCCTTACCAAGAAGGGGACTTAAAAAAATTTCCCTTTGATCTAGGATGGAAGAAAATATACCTATTTAGTTGTATATAGTAGTTTGCTTTCAGTTTCTTTTCCTGCTTTCCCTAAGTGCAGTTTGCACAAGTAGTGTTTTTAGCCTTGTGTGTGTTTTCCTTTGTGTCTGGGGTAAAATGCTCATGATTGGTTCTTGAATCTATCAGGTTTTTCACTGATCTTTTAAGTTACATTCTGAATTTGTGCCCAATGGACTTTAAGGCAACTAGTTTTTAAGCATAGCAGGCATGCTTCCCCTGGGAATCGCCAATTTATTGACCATTTTTGGTCCAATAGGCCAAAATCAGTCCCCTTCCTTCCCTGCTATCCTGAGCCAGTTTCATTTTTTGATTTTACACAAGTCTGGGATTTTTTATAGACTCCACAGGATTTTCTACAGACTCCATAGGATTTTCTATGGACTCTATAGGTTTTCTATGGACTCTGCAGGTCCATTTCTATGGACTCTACAGGTTTTCTACATACTCTACAAGTCCATTTCTACAGACTCTACAGGTTTTCTATGGAATCTACAAGTCCATTTCTATAGACTCTGTAGGTGAAGTTTTCTACGAACTCTATAGGAAGAGGCAAATTTGACACTTAGGCACAAAATGGACCATTTCAAGTGCTTGCAGAGGGTAGTTCCATCTCAAGAGCCCTTGCGGAGCGCAGGGAACACTTTTAAGGAGACCACAAAGAAAAGCCAAAGAGGTAAGTTTCCTTCAGAAATTTGTCTAAGGAAAAAGGAAGTACCCTTCAAAAGGGTCATTTCCAATTTTTCTAAAGGGCACTTTTCAAAGGGTAGTCAAAGAAGCAAAGGAAGAAATCCTTTAGAATTTTTGTCTGAAGGAATTCCTTCAGACAAAAAGTCTGAAGGAATTCAAGAAGACAAGCAAAAAGACTAAGGCTAAGGCAAAGAATAATTTCTTCAAACTTTTTTTCTGAAGATTTTCCTTTGGACAAAAAGTCCAAAGAAATTTGAGAAAGCTGCAAGCCAATAAACTCAAGGAGAAAATCTAAAGAAGCAGACAAGGCAATTCTTGTGGACTTTTTATCCATGAGAAAATTGTCCACAGGGAAAAAGTCCATGGGAAAAATCCTGAAGGAGAAACCCGCCGAGGAGAAAGAAGACCGCTCGAAGGGTATGTACCCTTGCGGGGGGCTCTTGCTGAGAAAAAGGGACTTTTATCAAGACCCTTAAGGGTAGGTCCCCTTCGAGAAGGATCAAACAAGAAGTTCAAAGGAAAGGAAGTGACAGAAAAGGCCGAATCAAGAGGAAATCCAAAGAAATTCCAAGGGGTGACAGGCCCGAAGATGTCAAAGTAAAGCACGGTGAATTAGCCGTTGGAAGTTCAAATGCAGTGACGGGTGCGCGGATGTCAAATTCAAGGCTCGTGAAATAGCCATTGATTTTGAAAAAGACCAAAAAAGAGCCCAAGGAGCTAGCGACCCACTGAGAAGATAGCCCTGAGGGCCGAAGGAACCAAAAAGAGACAAAACTAGGATGAGACAAGGCAAGGAAAAGACAAGACAGTCCAAGTGGCAAGGCAAATTATTGCCAGGTGGTCATCAAATGATGTGAACAGTAAGTGGTGCGGCCTGTATTCTTCATTTCACATTGATGAGTAGACAAGCCACGTAAATGCCTTGAAGGGAGTAGTCTATTTACATAAAATAGGCATGGTCCATGGTTTCACATTAATGTTGGAATGCCAAAGTCAAAGCATGAGCTAACAATCAAATGGCTTCCTCTTCCCAAGGCTCAAAATGCACATGGGCCACTTGTCAAAGAGTGCCAAAGTCTTTTCAAAAGTAGTGCCTTGTCTTCTCCTCCTCTTTCTATATATTGTAAACTTCTCATTTTGAGAAAGGAGATCTCTCAGCCTTAAGACAAAAGCTCTGCCCAAAAATCTCTGGGTTTTTAAGGCAGAACTCTGTCAGACTTTTACCTTGAATCAAGACTTAGCATTTTTACCTCCATCTAGACTTGCACTCATGCATATGTCTATGTTTTCTCTTGTGTTAAGTAAATTTTTATGCTTCTCATAGAACGATTCCAGCATGTCTGGTGCATTTTGAAGTTTCTTCTTTTGTAGGTCTGCCAGAAGTGTCTATAGCAAGAATATAGGTACATGTGAATAGACCGCCAAAGTGTGTCTCAGAACACCTTTGGTAGTTCTTCCTCCTTGTATCTCTATGGACCCTTGACTCACTGATACAGAAGGGTTTCCCACATCAGATGAAGTGTATGGGTGCTTCTTCTTGGTGAAAAGTGTATGTTCAGGCTGAGTGGGTCATCTTTTTTGGTGTATCACCTCTTTTAGTTTAGGTTTAGGTTTTGTTTCAACAGATTTCTCCCTTTTCATCCCCCCCTTTTTTCCATTTATTTATTAGCAGTAAGAAGTCCAGGACCTAAAATATACATTAGAGGGAGCTAGCCCTTATCTAGAGACTCTCCCCTCAAGCTTCTCGGTCCCATAGGTGAGAGGGGAGTTTCCATTGTTACGTGTGGAAGGCAGGAGCTCGGCCTCCTACCCAAGATGTAATCCATTGTGTCAACACTTCCTACCAACTTGTTCATCATCTTCAATTATATTATCTCTTAGATACTAAGACACTTATTCCACCATATTATTTGTGTTCTTGTTATTCTAACTCAGCTACAATATCATCTAAATATATCATTTTCTTACCTTGTCTTGCACTCACTTGTTTTTCTTTACCATGCTTGGTCATAAGTTCTTGTGAATCATCCTTTCTCTTGTTCATTTGCCTATGAGGTGTAACCTCTTATTGCTACTCTATACTTACAACTTCCATATCATTAATGCATGTCATTACTTGTTCAAGAGATTTAAAAGTCTCTTCATGGCTATCATCATCCATTCCATTCCACCCTTCCTCATTTGACTCTTATTTGAGCTCATTCATGAGATTCTCATGATGATCTTCACCTATATGCAACCCTTTCAATGGAATGAAAAACTCTTCTAACATATCCAATTCTTATTTCAATATGAGATCATTTATCTCTCCATTATCCACATCAAATTTAGGACCTTTTTTCCCTTCATCTTCTTCAAAATTATGCTCTATATCAACATATGTAGTAATTGCCTACCCATTTTCTAAGAAATCTTCATTATTATTCAAGTCTCTATAATTGACTGTATTTAAGATTTCACATATTTTCCCATTAGTGTTCATTGACACTCTTTTCCATGATTTATACTCTCTTTCCATGACCTCATCCAATGATTCAAATAAGTCATCTTCATATTCATCATACACTAATTTCTTACCTTTCCACTTGTGCTTTCTTCATACTACTCAGGTGTATTTTCATTTATTTTTCCTTTCTTGGCTTCATGACTTCAATTTGTTTTTTGACATTGAAACTTTCTTCTTTCCCCATGCTTTTTCTATGTATACCCACAAAATTATCTTGTTGAAACCTTTTGATGTTCTTCATGATCCATACCTTACCTTGCATTTGTTTGGGCTGAGATAGGCTTCTTGTCTTACCTTTTTCATGCTTACTTGTTTAACAACCTCTCATATTAATATTATGTAACCTATTATTTATCCCTTTTATCCTTGTTTTCTCTTGTCCTCCACTTGCCTTTTTGGCTTGAATGACCCCTTGATTGAGGTTTACCTTCTTTAACTCATTGGTTAGTTATTTATCCACTTTGGAACTACATTTCCATGATCTTGTACCATATTTTGGGGTTTTACTTTATTTTTCACCTTTCCAACCTGTATATTATCACCTTTCTTCTTCTCATATGCACAATCATAATAAATGATTAAGCATTCACTTACCTCTATATAGGATTGTTGCAAGCTCTTCTTCTCTCTCATGTATTCATGTTTTTCCTTCATGTCTTCATGATTATATTTCTCTCTTGATTTAACTACAATTCTTGTCAAAGCATCATAAAACTCCTCTTCCATCTTATCCTTAACATGCTGATATTTTTCATTGTTCATCATATTGACTTATAAAATCGGTTCTTTTCTTTTGTCATCTTATTTCATATTGATGGGTGATGTACTAGACCCATGCTTCACAATACTTAAGGTCTCATTATTTAAATTTATCTATATTTAATTTATACCTAAATATACACACTCAAATGCGATATTAAAACATAAAATAAGAGACCACATAGTCTCCATGAATGTCTCTTTCATTCTCCACATTTTCTTGTCTTCTCCCTCAAGTGCTTCTCCTGGCAATCCTTTCTCCATGTTATCCTCAATGATAACTCTTTTCTCAACTTCTCTATCTTTTTTCTCTCTTGTAAAATCTTCATTCCTCATGCCTCTATGGGCTGTAATCTCTTTGTTCTTCTTTTCCCTCAAGACACTCATCTTGTGGCTTTTCTCTCTCCCAAGTAGCTCTATTGGCCACTTCAGTCTCTTCCTCACACTACATCCAAGCCATTGGCTTCCTTTATCCTTCAAGAGATTGACCATGAGATAAATCCTCTTTAAAAAAATCCCCCAAATCTCTTCTTATCTCTTTTACTTCCTCTTCTAAATCCATCTTCTCCCTTTTCCTTCACTTTCTAGGCCTTGCTTAGACCTGTCACTTAGCAAGATTACCTTCTTGCCTCTTAGACCTCTCTTATGTATTATTATCTTTCTCTAGTCCTTTTTTTAGGAATTATTATCTCTCTTTACCCTCACTTGGAGTCCTCTTTTCTCTCTTGAGCTTCAATACTCTTTCCATTCTACCTTCTCTAGTTCTCTTTTGACTAGTTTCAAGTTCTTCACATTGGACTTAGGGGTTTTAATTCCTCTCTTCACCAATATTTAATTGATATATATTGATCTCAATAGGTCATACCTACATCAAATTATTTTCCCATAATACCCTTGCAATGTCATCTCATGTAATCCTCATAACATTTTTTGCCTATCTCAAATCAACAAGCTTTAAAGAACTCAAAACCAAATTAAACTAAGAGCTTACCTTGATTTTATACCAAATGATGTAGAGGTATAAGAGAAAATTAAAATTACACCATTCCTATATTTGACCTTGACTTTAATCAACTTGTAAGTGTCCTACTTTATTCTTTAGCTTCAATCTTCATCAAATTATCTTTGGTCTTCTTTCTGGCTTGATAGCATTTTATCCTTTGTTCACCCTATTTTTAAGCACCTTAGAGTCATTATTTATTATCATTTGAACTTTATTAACTATATCATTCATATAATTATCAAATTTCATTCATTTATTCATTTACTTTCACTTACTCACTCACTATCTTCTCACTAGGTTCACAACTCAAGGCACAAAACACTAAATCTTATTCTTGACCTCCTGAACACAACCTACCTTCATGGATGACCATATCTAATCATATTACACTTTTCTCAACCAATTTGAATAACTAAATCCCTTTCCTTACTTAAATTATACACCTCCACTCATTAGTGAGATAATTTAGCTTGTAGCCTTTTTTTCACAAATTCCCTTTGTTTGAACATTTTGCAATTCTTCTGAAATTAATAGGCCCATATTTGGGCACTCTCTATCTCATTATTACCTCACATGAAGTTTTTGAAATTTATGAAATTATTTTGAAATAAATAATCCAATATTGGACACCCTCTATCTCATTACTACCTCACATGAATTTTCATCACTTAACTCTTTATGAAAGTATACCTTCCTTTATAACCACCTTACCAATTAGGCCTTCTAGCCCTCCATACACTTGCTTAGTCACCAAATCCGTACTATAACATATTTTTCCTAACCAAAACCACTTGTATCATTCTCTACATGATAAATTAAGCATTATTACAAAGTCTCATAGTTTTTCCATGATTAGAACTCAACTTATTGGTGCTTTTGTTTCCAAACCCTAGTTTGTTGACTATAGAATCTGAGAGGGTTCAAATTTAATTATCCTTAGTTTGGGAGCATATAAAACCAATAGGATACCTTAAAAAGGTTTTTACTAATAATTTTCACCTTTAAAAATGGTTAATAAACCTTTTTTAATCCTTATAAGCTCATAACCATGAAAAATATAGAATTATGTGCCTTCTCAAAGAATTATGTGAGGTTTTGTGGTTTGTTTACACTTCAGGGAAGTTCCAGGACTTCACAAGGACTATTATAATGTATTTTTAACATTTAAATAATACTAATACTTCACCAAATCCATATACACTCACTTTATTTAACACGTATAATTATTTCTTCTTTGGCATTTGACTATGTAAAATAGGGTTCTGTTTATGCAAATAAGGTTCCATTGAGGTATGAACTATGCATTGTAAATTTATCATGAAAATTGCATTCAGACCATATAAAATAATAATAAACCAAGGATACATTTACCTACAGACCACCCCAATTCAAATAATTATCTTCTTTATAGAAATAATTTAAGAGACATCAACTCACCTTCATTCTTGACTGTTACAGACATGTAGTAGGGTTGTCATCTTCAAGAGCATTTATTTCAAGTTTTTTATAGATTTTAATATCTCAAATATTAACATGAGAATTATCATGAATTTAATATACCTCTAAATGATCAAAAAATGTTCATTCTTTCTTTATTCATTATTAACTTCTTTAATCATTTTCTTTCATGACTGTAACCTATAGTCCATTACTTCAAACCTGAAACTACACAAATAGTGACATGATCATGGACTCAAGGAAATTTCAAAGACAATCTATAATAAATAATAGTCTATATGATTATCAAAAGAGAGTAAAACAAAACATAATTCTTTTTATTTATCTACAACATCAACATTTACAAGATACAGTCCATCAATGGACTCTACCACCTTTTTGAAAGGTATACCATCTTCTTTTCTTTTCTCCCTCTCTCCTTCTCAGATCTCTCTCTACCTTCCTCCTACTCTCCTCTCTTCTCTCACATTATCCTTCTCACTCTCTAACCTCTTCATGCATTTCTTTCTTTTCTTTGTATTTCATGCAAACTAACTCTTATATTCAAGCACCAACCTCACATCGGGTTTAGTGGTTTCAAAAAAGAACTCTCTACCACCTTTCTCTCCTAGCATGATATTTATATAGTGTCATATATTATTAAATTTCATGACCATATAAAAAATTACCTAGCCTCCTCTCTTATCATTGAACTCATATGACCCCTTTATGCTTAGGTCTCACAATTTGAAATTCAAATTACAATTTTGGAGGGAAAACTCCACATGCTCAAAAACACACCCTAATATGGATTCTTAAGATTCTAATTCTATTTAATGGACCTTATAGATCCTTAATACATTCCTAAGACTCAAAATGGGTAATAATGACCCCTAATAAGCATATAAAAGTTCCACAACTAAAAATAAGCTGGGATTTCTAGATGTTCCTACATCATATAATGTCTTTCCCATTTAATATTTCATTTTTAGCCTAAAATAATACACAAAAGAATTGGAAATGACTCAAGTATTGAGCATTTAAAAATATAACATGTAATATTTTTAATAATGGTGTGGTAAAGAGTGATATTGGAAGGCATTAATTAGGATAATTTAAAGTTTTGTCCTTGCCAAGATTTATAATGACCAAAAACATTTTAGTTGCACCTTAAGTAGTGTAAGTAACATGCACTCTAAATTTTTCTATCGTATTCACTTCATCCACATTACCATTGTTAAATTTATAAGAGGTAAAAATCACATGAATTAATCTTACTTCAAGATACTTGCAAGCATTGTGTCCATTAATCTCACCTTCAACTTGTAGACTTAAGTGAATATTTGAATGTTATTATACAAGTAAAGGGAATACAACAAGTGTTGAAAAAAATGGTGAGTTTTGAGAGGGAACTGTGCAAGTGGTGGGAACCTGATGTGTGTTTGGTAGGGGCTCAACTTCCAACATGTGTTGATACAATGCTTGAAATCCAAGTAATTATTGAGCAAGTCTTGAGTTATACTAGATATATGAACAATATTCAAATCTCACTATTTTTGTGAATAGAGCTTGGAATCTATGGAGTGTGTAGGTGCGGCTCATATTCTGTAAATCACCTAAGCAAGACTTTAAAACCTAAGTGATGTATAGTAAGATTTAATATTGTATGATAGGCTTAGGTAGGTTCTATTGAGTAAAGTGAATAAAATTGCATACAACCAATACCCTATTTTATGTTTGAAAAGGCATTTGAGAGATTGAATACCACATATTTATCAATTAAAACCATTTTTTATGAGTTGGAACAACCGTTAATAGGCCCAAATACCAAGAGTTATTTACTTCATCATATTTGAATGAATCAAAAATGCTTTTGAGATGTTTGAAATGCATTTTCATTCAAAAGGGAAAGGATTATATAAAATAGTTTGTCAAGACCATCATATGTAAAATGGAGGATATAAAGCTGCTCATCAACTAATACCACATGTTATGACTTAAAACCACCTTATACACAACTAAAACCACATTTTAGTATTTAAAACCACATTATAAATATCCAAATTCCACATGGAGGATTAAAAAGTGATAGGGATGATGGGTAAGGCAACCAATACCAATTCATGGTGCCAACATGCAATACTATATTCTATTCTTATCAAAATTGCATTATTTTTATTGAAAACCATTTTTTGGAATAAGACGACTGTGTATGCATTTCAAAACCATGTTTTCCCTCATAATCCACTTTATTTCCTCTTGAAATAATTTAAAGAAGATTATATACCACATGGAGGAGTTGACAAGTTTTTGTGGGAGGATGGTGGGTTTAGAAGGAGTCTTTAGTGGGCCTAGGGAAGCTTTTTAACATGCAAAAATACTTTGAGAAACTTGCATATGCAAATGGAAAACCAAGAAGGCTGTCAATGAATAGTTTAATACCAAATTTTGACTTACCATGTGAAATTTTTGAAAGGAATACTATCATCTAAAACTTTTTTTCATCATTTTTTGTCATTCTTGTAAACTCTACTTCATCCTCTTGCTTGCTCACTTGTTCAAATACATGAGAAGATATAAAAGACAGTCTAGACTCTTGAAAATTTTAGAGAGATATGTGTAATTGATTAATCATAGAAAATTAATGGCCATATATCATTATTGGTGGTACATAGTCTGGGTACTTGGCTGGCATTACAAGCATAAGCTTGCCATGTTTCCTAACACAAATCTTCAATCAAGAAACCACTTTATAATAGCAATTTTATGCACCAAGGCTATATGTATTTTGTTGAATGATGTAACAATCACAATCATATCCATTTTTAAGGTTTGTAGTATTTTATGTAATATTTTCACCCAATGAATGAATTTCTTCCTATTTTTCATGAGAAAAATTATTGTGACCCAATTTTAATCCATGATTTATGATTTCCAAAGCTTCCCAATATCTCCTTAAATATGTCAATACCTTGCATATCTCAATAATTAGTTGATATTATTCCTCATATTTAAGATGATTTGGTAAAAAAGGCTTCTTTATCATAGGTTCTAGAAGTTTTTTAGCATCTAAATCACTCTACCATCCTATGCTTGTAACCTAGGTAAAAACCTTATTCTTTCCTTTTCTAGAAGCTATTTTTTCATGTCAAATGATGATAAAATATGTCTAGAGTCATGAAACACATTGTATATGTTATCCTTGAATTTATCAGGCTCAATTCATGGGATAAACCCAATGAAACTTATTCATTTCATAGTCCATGAGCTCTAAGCACGTAAAATGAGGCTAATCATTGCCTTTTTGTGTTTGTTTTTCCTTTCAAAAAAGTTAGTTTTTGAGGGAAGGTTATTTTTGGTGCAGTTCAAAGAATTTTCTTCGAACTACACTTTTCCCAGTTTGGTGCAAATCAAAGAATTTTTTTTGAACTGCACCATTGTGTGCACTAGCAGAGAAATTCCCTGATGTTGCACTTAGTCTATTTTTCTAGTGAAGTAGTGTTATTTTTCTCCATCTTTGCACATGCAAGTTTAGAGTTTTTCTCCACTCCTGCACTTGGGCCCACCACTATATCGGTAATTAATTTCACATTAATTACCCCTCATATATATATTTTAACCCATGTAAATTCATTTTTACCATTTATCTTCATCATTTTTAAGCACAAATATGTAATTTGTCACCATTTTTTGAGCTTGACTGCACTTCTTCTCATTTTCCTCGATTTGCTATTTTCAATCAATTCTTCATGCCCTAGGGTTCTTTGTTATCATCCATTCTCGTGACATAACAAGTAATTTTTTGTTAATTTTATTCTTTTTCTTTCTTCTTTCATTTTTTTCATTTTTCCCTCAAACCCTAACTCTCTCGATTCATTTCAGAGAATTTTCTCCAAAAAACACCAAGGGTCATTTTTCGTAACCTTTCATCTTCATGTGCACTTAGGAAAAAATTCTCTAAAGTACATGATTGTTTACCTTTTTGATGCACTTCGTAGATTTTTCTTTGAAGTGTGCATAGTCAGGTGCACTTTGGAGAATTTTCTTTGAAGTGCACGTAGTTTGGTGCACTTCAGATAAAATTATCTGAAGTGCATATTATTTGCCTTTCGATGCACTTAAAAGAATTTTCTCTGAAGTGCACTTCAAATAAATTTCTTTGAAGTTCATGTTATCCCCATTTTTGGTGTAGTTCAGATAATTTTCTCTGAACTACACCAAAACCAAAACTTAGTGCAATTCAGAGAATTTTCTCTGAACTACACTTTTTACCAAAAATGAGAAAAAATGCAAACTCTGGAGGAATCAAAATTCTTTTTTATAGATACTTGATTAATTTCATAAGATTCCCCAATTAAGAGAATCATGAAGTATAAATTTCAAGGGGTATTTCCAACATCTGTAGTAGTATTTTAATGTATATCAAACTGGAGATACTAAAATTGGTCATGTTGACATGGCTAAATTATTAAAAAGGTTGAGCAGAGACCCAATTGCCCCACATATGTAGCCTATTCTTAATAGTGAGATACATCTAGTAGCTACATTTCTAGTGTTAGCTCAAGATCCAAAGTTCATCTTAACAGTTACTGCTCACTTTGACAAGGAAGCTAGATCGGTCAAGGATGCCAGTGGAAAAGTAGCAATTAGACTAGATGCATAATATGTCGATAAAGTTTTTCATCTTTTAGACATTAAAAAATATTTAGATATAAGTGTGACAACAACCCAAGAATACTATGACAGGAATCTTGAGAAATACAAGAGGCACATTAATGCCAATTGGCTAAGGACACCAAGGCATACAATTATAAGATGGCCAAAGAGATTTTATTGAAGTGAATTTATGGAGGAAATAAGAGATTTAATCACTCTCCTAAGTAAGGTCAAAGGTCTTCCTGCATCCAACATCTTTCAAGAATGGATGTATCACTACATTTTTATCATCAAGAACAATAAGCAAAGGATTTATTGGGGAAGTTAGATAAGTGATGCCATGTGTCACCAACTTTCTAAAGTAGGATCTCTTAAATTCTATATGACTTCTTATCTAGTATATGCCATAGCTTACATGAGGGTATTTCTGGGACTGGTCAGTGTTAGTGAAAGGAATAAAGTTCTTGTTTATGAGTATTATCCATAGTTGACCCTTAAGGAAGGTATAAAACATTTCAAAAGAGTTAACAATGAATTCTTCTACCAATTTATTTGTATTTTTGAATAAGAATTGGAGAAGAAAAGGGTTTTAGATCAGGAATGGGAAATAGTGAATAGAATTGGTTACATTTACCTTTAGTTCCTAACTTTCACCTACATTAGGGGAGGTGGATTTAATGAACAACCTTACATCCTATCTAAATACCCAGGTGATGAATTGATTTTAATGGAGATGTGTAGACAAATGATGACCTTACACAAGAAGCAATCAAATGCACATAAAAGAGGATTCAAGTTTCCTATAAGCATTGGCTGGTACACCATTTGAACTACTCCCAAGGCTAAGACAATGGAAACTAAAATTTAATGGATCACCCTTAAAAGGTATAAAATTAGAAAATATTTTGATTATAGAATGATGACGTAAAAGCTGAAAGGAAATTATGTTCATGTGCACAAGATTGAGGATATTTGGGCAAAATGTAGAACTGAAGAAGATGTAAAGATACTTGATTACAACCATCTTACTGCTAACCAAATTCAAGAGCTATAATTAGCCAACATTCCAGCTAACCTCTCTAATGTTGAGAATATATTTGATCCTTCATATGAAGGAAATCAAGTTGCTTGTACTCATATTCTTTCAATCCAATGGTCTATAAACGAGTTCACATCAATCAAAGAGAGATTTCAACCCATCCTTACAATAATTAATGCCTGGTTGGAGTCTAAAGGTATTAAACTAAAATATTTCAAGATAGGGTCAGAAGAAGAATATGATGAAGATACTACAAGGAAATGTGAGGAATTGAGGATGAAGAATAAAGAAGAGGCCTCCACATCCACTTAGAAACCAATATTTGTATTTTTAATGAAAGGAAAGAAGAAAGATAAATAAGCTAGTGTTGAAAAAAGTGTGAAAATAGAGACACAAGAAAAACCAAGTGTGAGTGAGGTACCTCCTCAATCAAGAGTTATGCAACCTCTAGCTCAGCAGTCTCCACAAGTTAAATCCACACAATCAGAAGTTCTTACAGTTGAGGTCTCTCAGCCAATCATTTCCTAGGTAGCATTCTTTGTAATTTATTCTATTAGTACATCTATACCAATTGTCTCTATTTCTGCTCAAACTATTCTCTCAGCCCCACCTTCTCCTCCTAGTGCCACGCCTTTTCAAGTTCCTTTCCAAGGCACTCTAGATCAAGTTTTTAATTCTTTGTCCAATCTACCTAGCCCTGCAAAGTCATTAGGATCCATGACTAATCTATACTTCGCCTAACAAGATATAGATAAATTGATGTCCACATCTTTTGTTAAAGTGATGACTTAAGTTCTTGTCACCCCAGTATCCAAAAAATTGTCAAACTCCAAAGTAACTTTCATGCCAACCTAAACCCCAAAAATAATAACCACTCTTCCATCAGTGTCAACTCCACTATCAAATACCTCTGCCATTCCAATTTCCATTCCACCCACTTCACAAACCATTGTCCATCCCCAAACATCACAATCTTTGGTTTCTTCTACTCAAGGAGATTCATCTCCTCTTCCCCCATGGTTAATTTCCTAAACACCTGATCCAAAACTCAGAATTCTTGGTTGATAAATATCACAATAACATATAAATAACACAGTAACAATGAATTCTCTGAGAAGAGATGTAGTATTACTCAAATTCGCAATACAAATATATGCTTATCTCTAGGAAGAGATGTCTGTCTTTACATTTTTGGTTACCTCTTCTTTTATACACAATTTTAAGGCATGGGGAGGATGTGGAAGGTCACCAATCTCGAGTGAGATGAAGTGGTATGACTTCCAATATTTAAAACAATACATAATTCGAGGAATTACTATTTTTAGCAACTTACTATTTTTAGACAGCACTATTAAAATTGAAAATTGAGGCACTTCCGTTGGGTTTTCGGGGGTCAAACTTCATTGAGCAGAGATCAATGCCATTTCACGATGTTCCCCTCGTTCTTAGCTTTCCAACGGTTCAAACGGCGAGTCAATTGGAGCTACGGTGCAAAAGTTATGGCTCCCGGAAGTTTCGTCATCAATTGGGGTGGAACTGTCACCCGAATTGTTGCCTAAATTGATGCCTGGATCAACACCTAAAAGGAAGAAATAGGTTGTTTCACTTGATGGTTTTTATCTTAGTCAACTCATCCTAGTAAAGCCTAAGATGACAAAGAAGGCTAGAACTATGTCGAGGATAATTTTTAAATCTAGGCATAAGTATGTTGAAGTTGCAGTCCCTCCTAGAGACAAGAATATTGAAGATATTCAAGCATCTGAATATGCATTAGGACACATAGATCTTGAGAAACAAAATCATGAAGGTACAAAGGAAGATTTGCAAGAAGTGACGGCCTCTTTGATTGAAAGATATGATAAAGATAAGAAAATCAAAGATCAACTCAAGATATAAGTGAAACAATTAACTTCTATTTTACTAAAAATCATTCAATCTTCTGAGTCTATTGATCCTATTATGCATGAAAATAATGAAAGAGATATTTAACTTGTAGAAAAAATTAGGTCCCAAGGTCATGCAATTAATGCTTAGGTTGAAAGGTTAAAAACACAAGGTACTCAAATGTTGCATTCTACTATTGAATTTTTAAAGAACTTGAGTGAAGTAAAAATAAAAATTAAGAAAATAATTAAGGCACTCACTCAAGATTTGGAGTTGACTGAAAAAGATATTGATACATGGACTCAACTTCACCAATTAAAATTGGAGCTATTGGTTGAGCAGAAGATCATTCCAAATAGGAAAATGTTTATTAAATACAGGGAGGTCAAGAAAACTAGAAGAAAGGTTTTGAGAATCTAATTAAAGATCTAGAAGAGGTTCAAGATATGTGTGATAATAATATATTTGATCTTATAGAAAGATTTGGAAAACTCCCCTATCAAGTCAAGAATTATTCTCAGTAAATTCATCCTGTGAGGTCATTACTCAAGAATTTACATCATTTCTCCAAGCAAAGGCTGAGACAGGTACTTTCACACTGGACTCCATCGATGAATTGACTGATTTTTAGGTCATCTTCAATAAAATACAAAGAATCATGAACAAGAGCAATGATCTCCCAGTTAATTTAGAAGATTTAGTTACAAGGGTACTTACTGTATCCAAGAGTACATCCGACCCAGATAACAATGAAGTCCAAGCTATTTTGAAGAAATATGAGGAGTTTCTAGAAAATAATAAAAAGGAATAAATTCATGTGTCTAAAGACACTTAGTCTATTTTTGTAATTTTTCATGTGTATTTTTGTTTGGTACATTTTGTACGTAGGAAAAGTGCATAGTCCTAAGTCAAATTGGACTCTATCAATGAATAAGTCAATGTATTTACGTTTTTCCTATTTTTGTTCATAGCTCCTCTCTATAAATAGGAGGATTCTCTTTGTAAAAAGGATCACCAATTATTATAAAGGGGAAATGTTTCTGAATTAAAAATCAATTTTGAAACTTTGTGTTCATATTGTAAATCTCGAATTTCATTCAATATAAGAAAATCAAGTGATCTTTCAATCTTTGTGTTGAGATAAACTTGTGGTGTGTTGGAGATGTTCTTATGTATTTTCCATTATAATTTATTATGAGTTGATTGATTTGTGGTATATAATTTCTATAAGCTAGAAGGTGTCATTAAGTTGATTTTGGAGTCTTTGAGCTACTTTTTTGTTATTGGGTTTGTGTTCATCATTGAAAGTGAATTACTGAGGAAACTTTGGGCTACCAATTATTCTTCAAATATAATTTTAATCTTTGTTATAAATAAGGAGAAGACTTTTGGTTGCACTTTATTCTATCTTTTAAGTTTACTATGCTGGTATTATTCTTGTTACTCCTTTGACTAACAAATATGAATATCGATTTTATTTGGTTCATCAAGTGATCTTAGATTTTTGAAGTATATCACAAAGAACAGAAGAAAGTTTGTGATCAAACATAAATTCTAAAAAAAGAAAATTGGATATTATGACAACATCCACTATGATAAAATTATTATAAATAAGTGTAAATAATTAAGTGTTGTGTTAGTTAATAATAAAAAGGGATCCTCCCCTTGCATAGAGGAGAGATTTATCGCATAATATTGTGACTAAAATCACCATTTTCTTATTATTCTATTGTTAACAAAATATTCACCTAACAATTTTTGGTGACTCCGGTAGGGATGAGAACATAAAACCAAGTTCTACACTTATTTTGTTCATATAAGACCAGCATCTTATTGATTGAAATTGTTTTATTGTAGTTAGTTTCTTTTTTTTTTTTACATACTTTCACATTCTAGTGGGACAAAGCTACCCTCATGGTAGAAGGGTAGTGGGACTCATTGATCCAACATTTAAGTTATTGCAAGAAAATAACTTTGATTTTTTTCTGGCATGTGCAAGGTCACCTCTTCAGTGTACAAGAAGTTTTCCACCTACAAATATAAGATATCTTATACTAGGAGAAGCTTCAAACATTCATAGATTTTTGCCTATTTTTACTTTGTAAAGGTTTGTAATACCTCCATATAATCCATAAAGGATGGTAGCTCAAGGTCCATGAGTTAATGCTTTTGGTCCATTGAATTTGGCACCACCATCACATGAACTACCTCATGGCTCACAAAAAAAATTTCCTAAGTTTTATGGTGATGTCAAGCAACATCTGGATGAACATATTGTTACATTATACATTGCATGTGGATTTCTTGGAGTGGAACATGAATATGTTTCTATAAGGTTATTTGTAGAAACACTCTAAGGCATTGCTACTAATTGGCTATATCATCTTACAATTGGTATTATCACTAATTGGTCTACGCTCAAGACTAATTTTGAGGCAAATTTCAACCTTATAGAAGATGATCATGCCCTGTTGGCTTATATTACACAAATGAAGAAGGAAGCACATGAGCCTATGCATGAGTTTGTGGCAAAGTTTAATAAGTTAAAGAATAGGATTCTGGTGGTTTCTCAACCTACACTTGAGAATTTGAAGTGCTTCTTCATCAATTCTCAACTGCTAGAAGTGAGTTTTCTTTTATAAAGAGAAAATCCATCTAATCTTGATGTTGCTCAAAGTTTAGCCACCCAAGTAGAAGATGATTTAATCATAGCAGGAAAGGTGAGAAACAATTCAATCAAGCCTAGAGGGCAGCCTTCCCCCACTTTATCTTCTACTAATACCATGGATCCCATGATTCAAAAGATAGCAAATGAATTACTTGCACTTAAAAAATAAAGGTATCAAATCATGTATTTTCCTTCATACAAATATGTTCCTAGGAGACCATATCTGAGCTATTCTAACAATGTTGCTAGGATTCAAAATTTGAATAAGCTATCTCCATCACAAGCAAGGCTTACATTAGAGGCACTTCTAGATAATGTAGCAGTCAATTGACTACAACCTAAAAATGATGACGTTCCAAAATTGGAATATGTTCCAAAAGAAGATGCTACTCCTTTCACTGAAAATGAAGAAGGAGAAGTTGGTGACTCTGATATCAGGGTTATGAATTTTGAAGCAAAAAAAGTTGAACAAGAGGAAGATACACATGGTGAGTCTTATGCCATTTTTACCTATTCTCAAAGTCAGCCTAATCAATAATAAAATGTTGATAAAATAAAATCCAAAGATGAACCACGAAAGGAGGTTACAATTTACAAAATAGAAATTACTTTACCAATTCAACCAAAGGATAGGGTGGTGAATAAACAAGTAAGTACTCCTCATAGGACTAGTGCTCAAAACCTGAAACCTAAAAATGAAACCATTTTGTCATTCTTGGTTGCCCCATATCTATCTTTTGATATCATTGATCATGCCAAGAAGACTAAAATCCAAATGTTAGAGGTAGAGTACCTCCAATCAAATCCTAATCAATTTGAAAGATTGGAAAAATTTGTAAAAAAAAGAGAGATTAATTCTGATCAAACTTCAACTAAAAGTGTACCAATTGACCCTAAGCCAAAATCAAAGCAAAATAACTTGGTTGTAACACCTACACCTAATTCTAGAAAAATAAAGCATTTCTATATTTCCTTGTTTGTCAATGGTTATAAGCTCAGAAATTATGTTATTGATTTGAGTGATTTTGATAATGTGATGCCTACCAAGGTAGCCACTACCTTAGGGTTAACCTTGACAAATAATTTTGGTCATTGCTTCTCAATGAAAACCAAAAAAGTAACTCTTATAGGCCAAATCAAGGATGCACAATTTGCATTTGTTGCATTTCCAGAGAAAAAGATCAAAATGACAATTCTAGTAGCTGATGTTCTAGCCTCATATGGAGTTCTGTTGGGACGTAACTTTTACAAAGATGTTGGAGAAGAAATCAATATGGATTGGTCTAAGGCTAGGATACCTATTAAGGGTGTTATTCAAAAACTTCACCCATAAAAGCAAGTGAAGTACACTGTAACAAAGATAAAAGACCCAAAAGCTTAGATCCTCTTTGAAACCTCTGGAATAGGCACATATTTATTGAATACAGATGAAGATCCAATATATTCAAATGATATTTCAAAAAAATATTAGAAAATAGAAGAATTTTCCTCTTCAAATGAGGAGATTTTGAATTTTGACACTATTAAGGTTGAGAGTTCAAATGATGTTTGGACTTTAGAATTTGATGACAATTGTTCATCAAATGGATCTAGAGCTGAAATAGTTCTCATATCCCCAAAAGGAAACATTTTTCCTTTCTCTTTCAAATTGCAATTTGATAATACTAATAACATTGCTGAGTATGAGGCCTTGCTATTAGGAATGGAAGTTACATGAAAGAAAGAAAGAAATCAAAAATATTCATGCCCAAGGTGATGTTGAGATAATCATTTGTCAAGTCGAACTTATATCAAACAAAGAATGAAAGACTAAGGCATTACTGAAATTGAGTTTGGAATTGCATGGAAAGTTTTGATGCATTTAACATATCAATAGTTGTAAGATAATACAATGATAGAGTTGATTCATTGGCCATTTCAGCCACTCCCTTGATTCTTCACAAAGATTTTCAAGGAAACAAGTATACCATTGAGTTGGTTTTTCGACCCAGTGTTCCTAACAATGTTAATTATTGGTAGTTTTTAATAATGATGAGAAAGTCATCTCATTATTGGAGAAGATGGAATATTTTAGTGATTTTTATTTTAAAAGAAGTGATTCCACTCCTCAAGAATCAATTTTTGAAGTTAATGAGGAAACTAGTGAAGAAGTCTTGCATCTAAAAGGGAATAAGATCCCTAAAGGGTTGGTATCTTTAGAAAGTCTTTTTGATAAGCATGATCAATTCATCAAATGTCAATAAATAGAATCTGATTCATCTATAGAAATTGAGCAAGTTAATAGAGGAACAAAAAATGACCCCAAAATGATAAATATTAGGAAATACTGCTCATCAAAGGAAAGAGAAAAGTTGGTGACTCTTCTATGTCAGTAAATTGATGTATTAGAATATGCATATGCTGATCTGAAATATTTTCAACCTAAGTGAAACATGATATTCCTCTCAAGCTAGGATCTTAGCCTCACAAGAAAAAATAGCGGTAGTATAATCTCAAAATATCAGGTACTATCCTCGTTAAAATTCAAATGGTGTTGAATGCTCACATTATCTTTCCCATACATCACTCCACATGGATATAAAATATTGTTCTTGTAAGGAAAAAGAATGGAGAGATCCGTATTTATGTTAACTTCTAAAATTTTAATCAATTATCACTTAAGGTCAATTACCCATTACCAGTAATGGATCAAGTATTGCAAACTATGACTGGTTATGAGATGTTGTCTATGCTTGATGTTTTTTTGGGATACAATCAAGTGGAGGTTCATGATGAAGATGAACATAAAATAGCCTTCACTACTCCATGGGGTACTTTTACGTATCATAGAATGCCTTTTGGATTAATCAATGCTGGTGCTACTTTCCAAAGGGGCTATGGATTTTGATTTTTGAGATATAATCGATAAGTTCATTATAGTTTACCTTAATAATCTAGCCATTTTCTCAAAAAAGCATCAAGATCATTGCAAACATTTGTATCAAGTACTTGAAATATGTCATGAACATGGGATATCTCTTAATCCTAAGAAGTCAATATTTGGGGTTATAGAAGGAAAGCTCCTTGGACATATTGTATCCAAGGAAGGAATCAAAATTGATCTAGATTAGGTTAAGTCAATTCAAAATCTTAGTTTACCATCAAGAAATAAAGAAGTGCATTCTTTCTTTTGGAAGGTTAATTTTTTATGAAGATTTATTCCTGATTTTGCTAAAAAGACTTGGCACATTGTTGATATGATGAAAGTAAAATCAAATTTTCATTGGAATATGAAAGGAATAAATGCTTTTAATGAGTAAAGGAATCCATTACACTTACTCATGTCCTAGTTTGCCCTGATTATACTAAGAACTTCATTATGTATAGTTATGCTTCTAAGCACACCTTATCTACAATCTTGGTACAACCAAATGAAGAGGGGGTTGAATCTCCTATAGCATTCATGAGCTACCCTTTGAAGGCTCATGAGCTTAAGTACTCATCCATAGAAAAACATGCACATGTGATGGTGAAAGTAGTCAAGCATTTCAAGTACTACATCCTCAATTATTATACCATTACCTTAGTACCAGATTCTACTATTAAATCTATTTTGACTCAACAAGAGTTTGGAGGCAAAAGAGGTAATTAGATTTCTAATATCCAAGAATATGATATGGAGATCAAGCCTACCAAACTTGTGTGTGGAAAAGGTTTGTGTCAACTCATGGCAGAGACCAATTTAGAAGAAACACCCATCAATAAAAGAGATATGAAAGAACTACCCACGGTTGATAAGATCTTGATATTCAATATATGCAGAAATACCCTTAAGGTAGGGAAACACCATATAATACTCCTTTAGGAAGGAATAACTCCACAATGTCTCTTCGAGGGGACAACCTCTAATATCCTCTTACAATAGAAGATTCAATGCTTACTTGATATTTTTACCATGATAATCATCTCCTATATATAGACATCTATCTAACCCATGGATGGGTAACCTCGTAATCCCAATGTAGGCCAACCATTACCCAATGTACCAATTCCATAAGTTACTCCATTATCCTAATATATTGTACCCATATAACTAACTAAGGGGATGTGTGCCACATGTCGATATCTCCATCAACCCATATACATTAATATGTCATATCCCTAGGTACATAGCATCAGTCTTGCTTGTAAGTACTATAGATGAATGGTATTATGATATTGCTTACTTCCTCACATATGGAGAGTGTCCAAAATGTTTGTCTTATAAAGAGAAGAGGATAATCAAGCTCAAGGCTAAAAAATTTGTCCTTTGGGATAATGGTTTGTACAAGTGAAACATTGATGGAATCTTTATAAGATGTGTAGACAAGGCACAACAAGGAAAGTTATTGGAATCTTTCCATGATTTAGCATGTGGATGAAATTTTTTAGCCCTTGTCATAACTCATAAGATCTTACAGGCTAGATATTATTGGCCAATACTTTTTTAAGATGCATACACATGGGTGCATAAATGTGAGAAGTGTCAATAGTTTGTGGGGAAACCTAAGTTAGTAGCCTTGCCTCTCAAGCTAGTAGTCATTGAAGAACCTTTTCAACAATGGGGTATTTATTTATTTGGTGTAGTGAGACCATTGTCAATTGATGGTTATATTTATCTTCTCATGGCTATAGATTACTTCACCAAGTGGGTGGAAACAATTCTAACTAAACATGCCACTTCAGAGGTTATTTGAAATTTACTCAAAGAGAATATCATTACAAGGTTTGGTTTGCCAAATAAAGCTATAATTGATAATGTTGCTTGTTTCACATCCCATGAGATGACTTAGTTTTACTTTGAATATCATATTATTTTGTCTCATTCTTCTAACTATTTTCCTCAAGGGAATAGTCAAGCCAAGTCGAGTAACAAGAATTTGGTAACTATCATTAGGAAGTTGGTAGAAGATAATCAGAGGACTTGGTATATAGCATTATACGATGCATTATGGGATGATTATATTATTCCCAAATGAGTGATTGGTATGTGTCCTTTTCAACTTTTGTATGGATTGAATGTGAGAATACCAATGACATTATAATTACTAGCTCTCAAATTGATTAAGAAAATTGAAGATGAAACATTTAAAAAATCCTTAGATAAGCGTATTATGTACCTTATCAAGATAAAGGAGCAACGTACAAAGGTAGTGGACCCTATTGCAGAACATCAAGGTCACGTCAAGGAACTTTTTGACAAAAAATCTAAATCATGAGAATTTTGAATTGGGGATCTATTCCTTTTGTGAGACAAAAGAAGAGAGCCAAAATAAATGCATGGAAATTTTGATTCTTGATGGAAGGGTCCTTTTCTCATTCAAAAATTCAGTGGAGAACATAGTTTATTCTTGGCATAATTGGATGGGACACCATTACCGCTGCCCTATAGTGGGCAACATTTGAACATTTTCAGTTAGTGATATTCCAAATAAGTTTGTATATTTTGTAAATATCTTTATATCCTTTTTTGTTATGGTTTTGGTCTAGTTTGTTGCTTGACTCGATGGCCCAATGGAGAAAGGCACTTAGAGTTTTAGGATTCTCTTTCCTTCAATTGTTTCAAAGAATACTTGAAAGGAACTCCCCAGTTGGAGCCAACTATTATCCTTGAATTTAGCAGGCTCAATTCATGGGATAACCCCTACAAAACTTGTCCACTTCATATCCCATGAGCTTTAAGCACACAAAATGAGGCTAATTATTGCCTCTTTGTGTTTATTTTTCTTTTCAAAAAATTTAGTTTTTGAGGGAAGTTTCTTTTTGATGTAGTTCAAATAATTTTCTCTAAACTACACTTTTCTCAGTTTGGTACAAATCAAAGAATTTTTTTCGAACTACACCATTGTCTGCACTAGCAAATAAATTCTCTGATGTTGAACTTAGTCTATTTTTCTGGTGTAGTAGTGTTATTTTTCTTCATCTTTGCACATACAAGTTTAGAGTTTTTATCCACTCCTGCACTCGGGCCCACCACTATGTCAATAATTAATTTTGCATTAATTACCCCTCATATATATATTTTAACCCATATAAATTCATTTTTACCATTTGTCTTTATCATTTTTAAGCATGAATACATCCTTTATCACCATTTTTGAGCTTGAATTCACTTCTAATTTTCCTCAATTTGTTGTTTTCAATCGATTCTTCATGCCCTAGGGTTCTTCATTATCATCCATTATCGTGACATCTCAGGTAATTTTTTGTTTTTTTTTTTTTTTTCTTAATTTTGTTTTTTTTCTTTCTTCTTTCTTTCTTCTTTCAAGTTTTTCATTTTTCCCTCAAACCCTAACTCTCTCGGTTCATTTCAGAGAATTTTCTCTGAAAAACACCAAGGGACATTTTTCATAACCTTTCATCTTCACATGCACTCCGGATAAAATTCTTTGAAGTACATGATTTTTCACCTTTTTGGTGCACTTTAGAGATTTTTCTCTGAAGTGCACGTAGCCAAGTGCACTTTAGAGAATTTTATATGAAGTGCACATAGTTTGGTGCACTTCAGAGAAAATTCTCTGAAATGCATATTACATGCCTTTTGATGCACTTCAGAGAATTTTATCCAAAGTGCACTTTAGATAAAATTCTTTGAAGTGTATGTTATCCCCATTTTTGGTGCAGTTCGGAGAATTTTCTCTGAACTACACCAAAACCAACACTTGATGTAGTTTAAATAATTTTCTTTGAACTACATTTTTTACCAAAAATGAGAACTCTAGAGAAATCAAAATTCTTTTTTGTAGATACTTGATCAATGTCAAAAGATTCTCCAGCTAAGAGAATTATGAAGTATAAATTTTAAGGGGTATTTCTAGCATCTACAGTTGATTCTAATGTAGATCAGATTGAAGATACTAAAATTGGTCATGTTGACATATCCAAATTCTTACAAAGATTAGACAAAGACCCTATTACCCCAAATATGCAGCCTATTCTTAATAGTGAGATACATCTAGCAACTTAATTTCCTATGTCAGCTCAAGATCCAGAGTTCATCTTAACAGTTGTTGCTCACTTTGACAAGGAAACTAGATCGATCAAGGATGCTAGTGGAAAAGTTGCAATTAGAATAAATGTAGAATATTTTGATAAAGTTTTTCATCTTTCAAATATTGAAGACTATTTAGATATAAGTGTGACAACATCCCAAGAATATTATGACAAGAATCTTGAGAAATGTAAGAGTTACATTAATGCCAATTGGTTGAGGACACAAAGGCATATAATTGTAAAATGGCCAAAGAGATTTTATCGAAGGGAATTTATAGAGGAAATAAGAGATTTAATCACTCTCCTAAGTAGGGTCAAAGGTCTTCCTACATCTAATATCTTTCAAGAATGGATGTATCACTACATTTTTATCATAAAAAAGAATAAGCAAAGGATTTATTGGGGAAGTCAAATAAGTGATGCCATATGTCAATAGCTTTTTGAAGTAGGATCTTCTCTTAAATTCTATATGACTTCATATCTAGTATATGTCACTGCTTGTATGAGGATATTTACAGGACTTACTAGTGTTGGTGAAAGGAAATAATTTATTATTTATGAGTATTATCCACATTTGACCCTCAAGGAAGGTATTAGACATTTTATAAGAGTTAATGATGCATTCTTTTACCAATTCATTTGTGTTTTTAACAAGAACTAGAGAAGAAAAGGGTTTCGGATTAGGCATGGGAAATAGTGAACAGAATTGGTTGCATTTGTTGTTCCCAAAATATGTCACTTGTTTTTGGGACAACATATCAACTATTTTAGTCCTGCAGGCCAAAATTCTTCCTTTCTTTTTTCAAAAATGTTCTGAGTATTCAAGTTCTTCAATTATTCAAGCATTCTCAGCTAAAGGACTCACAGGTTCAATAGGTTCAACAACTTCAATAGGTGAGCTCTCACAAAGAAACAAGTTCCCAACACTTAGGCAATTTCAAGGTTGGTTCAACGTCGAAGTTCAACCAAAAGGTCCATCAGTAGGCTTCAATCAAAAGATTGAACTATTAAACCATTGAACCATTGAACCTTGAACCAAAAGGTTCAATGGGTTCAAAGGTTCAACGGGTTCAAAGGTTCAACGACATTGGCAGACTTAAAAGAGTTAAGCACTTTGGTAAGTTCAAAGTTTAACTACTTCAGAAAGATCAACAGCCTCGAAGGACTTAACGAAAAGAAGACTTCAAAGAATAAAGAATGAATTGTTGAACCATTGAACCTTGAACCAAAATGGTTCAACGAGTTCAAAGGTTCAACGAGTTCAATAAGATCAAAAGACTTAAACAAAAGAAGACTTCGAAGGAGAAAAGAATGAACCATTGAACCATTGAACCTTGAACCAAAATGGTTCAAAGTTCAAAGGTTCAACAAGTTCAGTAGAAAATAAAAGGATCCAAAAAATTTGAAGGACCAAAGGATTCTGAGAAAGAGAATGAACCGTTGAACCTTGAACCAAAATGGTTCAAAGTTTAAAGGTTTAAGGAATTTCAAATTTTGAAAGAGAGGTTTGAGCAGAGGAAGGAAGTGGAATATTCCAGAGACAAGATTGAAGAGATGGTTCAACCAAAGAGGAAAGAAAGTGATTGAACCAAGGAAGCGACTGAACCAAGAAAGCAACTGAACCAAGTAAGTGATTGAACCAAAGAAGTGATAGGACCACCCAAACCATTGAACCATTGAACCGATGCACCTCAAAGGTTTAAAGGTTCAAGGTTCAAAGTAGTTTGAGTGAATAAGTGACCATGACACCCCCGTGGATGTCAAATTTAGGGTAATGAAATGACCATTTATTTTTAAATCTGACGTCAAACCTGAAGACAAAACTCAGTGAACAGCTGAAGGAAGAGCTGAAAGAGCCTACCAAAGGTAAGAAGATAGCATGAGAGCTCAAATTGCAACAAAAAAGAGGGAAAGTTACAAGAGATACTGAAATGTCTACAGGGGAGTTGTTCCAGTAGGTAGAACAGTCCACCAAGTAGACATCTGAGTGCGTAAATATTCAAAAGTGTGACCTATTTTTTTCTTTTTGAATAAAAGTGAGTGGAAAATCAGGTACATATCTAGAAATAGACCAGACGACCCATGATAAGGAGAATACTTTTGAGATGATTCGGCATGCCATAGTTAAGGTCGATGCCTTGTTTCAGCATGGCCCCTTCATAGAATTTTAAATGCATTCAAGGCATTAAATGCAGCATGGGCCATTCCATGAGATAAAGTGCCCAAATCTTTCTTGGAGTGCTATATATTGTAAACTCTTATTTTATGCAATAAAGACCTTGTTGTTATCAGAAAAAAACTCTACTCAAATTGAAAGGCATTACTGAGACTTTGAGCTCAGTTATTAATCATATTTCATTATCTGAATGAGAAAGCAAGTGACCTTTTAGACTTCGTGCTAGAATAGCTTGTGTTGTTGAGGAAATTGTTCTTATCTCTGTTTCTTAAATGTGTTCTTGTCTATTTAATTAAATAAGTTGAACTAGTGAAAGTAATCAGGAAGGTGTCTTGAAGCTGACTATGGAGAGACTTTGTGCTGCCACAATTGTCTTTAGTGTGTTTATCTTTTATTTCTATGTAAAGGATCTTAGGATGACTTTGTGCCCCCATTGTCCTTCATATTTCACTCTTTGGCAGTTGAGGTGGAGACTTTGTGCTACACCTCATTCTGCTAGTTATTGCACCCTGTTACATTTACTTATCACTACCAAAAAGAATTCATGTTGTTTGTTGTAGACCACTTTTGAAAGAAAAGAAGTGCCTTTTGTCATTTCACTAGGATTTCTCCTTTGTCTGTGAACATCATCTCTGAAAAAAGAGATATGGATGGTGTTATCCTATCATCGAGTGTTATTTTGATGTGGTCAACCTGTACATTTGGCCAATAAATCTCCCTATGCTATGGTGGAAACACCTATTTTGCCCATCATTTAGCTGGTGACAAAATATTCACCCAATAGTTTTTGGCAACTCCATTGGGGATCGATGAACATTTCCAGTCCTTTTCTAGTGTATTCAAATTGAAGCATTTCATATCACTGGGGAATGACGTGAAGTAGGAAAGAACACTACCAGCTTCACACCAATTTTTAGTGTGACTCTACTGGGGAAGAATGAGCAGTTTCGGTTCTTTTCCTTATTCATTTTTTTTGTTGTTCCAAGTCCTTTTCCATTACCATTTTCCTCCACCTTCATGCCAATAGTTTTTGGTGACTACACTGGGGATCAGTTTGTGTAGTTTGAAGCCTCAAGCTTCAAATTGAAGCAGTCCCTATCCTTATCCATTTTAACATCACAATCTGGTAGCCCCACGCTACATAAGAAGCTAGAGAGCTGAAGGTATTATTAACCCTATTTTCAACTTGGTGCAACAAAGTAATTTTGATTTGTTTCCTTCACCATCTCACCTTTAACGAACTAGGAGTTTTCCTCCTACAAAAATCAAGTTTGTATTACTAGGCAAAGTGTCCATTTCTACTATTAGCAGAGCTTTGTCAATACATACCCCTCAAGAATTTATTATCCCTCCCTTTAGTAGTCAAATAATGGCAATTCAAGGACCCTAAGTTAACTCTTTTAGTCCACTCAATCTTACTTTATCTCTACATGAGCTACCTCACAGTTTCAAGAAGAATTTTCTCAAATTCTATGGCAATGAGAGAGTTTATCTTGATGAACATATTGCAGCCTTCAGCATATCCTGTGGCATGATAGGTGTGGATTAAGAGGATGTAGCAATCAGGTTGTTTGTGGAAACATTGCAAGGCACTGCAGTAGACTAGTTTTATCATTTGCAGGCCCAAACTGTGACTGACTGGAACACCCTCAAAGCCAAATTTGAAGCCAGGTTCAAGCCTGTAGAAGATGCGCATGCCCTACTGGCTCAACTCACATAAATGAAGAAAGAACCTCATGAACCAATGAGAGATTTCATAGCCAAGTTCAACAAGCTAAGGAATAGGATTCCTATAATTGCTCAGCCAACAACTGAGAATCTCAAATGCTTCTTCATAAACTCTCAGCTACCTGAAGTGAGTTTTCTACTGAGACGTGCTGGCCACATAGACCTTCTACTCAAGATTTGGCCACTGAGGTGGAAGATGATCTTATATTGGTAGGAAAGATAAGGAGAGATATTAATAGAGGTAAATCTTCTTCATCTTCTGAATTCCCATCTATAGGCACCACTGATCCAATGGTGCAGAAGTTGAAAAATGAGTTACTAGCTCTCAGGAAGTAAATGGTGCAAGGGATGTCTTTTGCTCCTTCATACAAAGATATACCAAGGAAAACATTTTACAATTAGTCATACCAAGGCAATGCTGTCAGGAATCAAGGGCAGCCAAATTGCCTTCCTCCCCCATAGGTGAAGCTTGCCATTGAAGCAACACTAGCCAACTCAGCAGTTGGATATCTGGAAACAAAATCTGATTTCTCTTTCCAACTTGAGTTGAACCCAAAATATGATGGTAATCTCTTCACAGAGGGAGATGAATAATTAACTAGTGACTCCAATATTAGTTTCCTAAATTATCATGATGAACCCAGAAGTAAAATTGAAGCAGTTGATGGAGCATACATTGTATTCACCTAGTCCCAGAACTAGTCAGCCCAGCAAGCTATTAAGAAAAAAATAGAGGAGCATTCTCAACCAACAATTTCAATTTCTAAGCAGGGAACCACTCTACCTTTTCAATCAAAGGACCCAGTGAGCAGTAAAAAAGTAAATACTCTAAACATTCCTTCATATTCAACTTCAAATTCGTAGACTAGTACCCCCCCTAAAAACTAGAAGGATGAACGGCCTTCCCCTATTCCTAATTTGTTTCAGACATTTGACATAATCAACCATGTCAAGAAAACTAAAATTCAAATGTCTGAGTTTGAATTCCTGCAATCTAACCCTGAGCAGTTGAATCAGCTGGTTCAATGTGTAAAAAATAAAAACATCCCTGTAGGACCAATTATTCCAAAGGTAACTCCTGGTCCCCCCAAAAACACATCCACCTAGACTAACCTTGTCATTACTCCTCTAGCTGCCCCTAGAAAAATAGAACTATTTTATGTTTCCATGCTGATAAATGGACACCAGCTGAACAACTACATAATAGACTCAGGTGCATCTGATAATGTCATGCCTGCCAAAGTGGTAGAATCTCTTAGACTCACACTGATCAAGACATTTGTGAGATGTTTCTCCATGGAGAACAAACAAGTGCCACTGTTGGGACAAATCAAGGACACCCAATTTGCATTTGTGGCATTCCCAGACAAGAGAATTAAGATGACATTTTTAGTGGCCAGCGTCCCAGCCTCATACGACATTCTACTTGGATGAAATTTTTTCAAGGATGTTGGTGGTGAGTTAAGTATGGACCTGTCTGAAACAAGGATCCCAGTGAAAGGCGTCATGCAAAGATTGCTCCCTAAGAAGGAAGAAAATATGTTGTCACTCAAACATCAGTGCTTGAAGCTCAAATTTTTTTTTAGTCTTCAAGCGTGGGTAATTACGTCTTGACTACAGAGGATGTTCCTGTCATCGCTGATGAAACTTCTAAAAATAACAATTTAAAAATTGGTTCAGAAAGAACAACAAAAATATTGGTAGAATGCAGTATAAGTGCAGAGGGACCCTCCCCTCCAAATGAAGGAAAATCTAAGAAAGGATCTAGTTTTGATGATGTCTAGATTTTGGAATTCAATGGCAGCTATTCCTCTACCAGTTATGGAGCCAAGATTGTGTTAATATCTCCTCAAAGAGATATTTTTCCTTCTTCATATAAATTATAGTTTATCAACACCAACAATATTGTTGAATATGAATCACTGCTACTCAAATTAAAGGTTGCTCAAGACATGGGCGTCAAAATCCTTCACACCAAAGGAGATGCTAAGCTAGTGGTTTGCCAGGTTAGGAACCTGTACCAAACCAAAAATGAGAGATTGCACCATTACTGTAATCTAGTTTGGGATCAAATTGAAATCTTTGATGCTTTCAGTATCTCTGCAGTACCCAGGGAATTTAATGACTGAGCTGATGCATTAGCTATTTCTACAACTCTTTTAATTCTTTACCTAGATTTTAAGGGAGATAGGTACACTATCAAACTGGTCTTTTGACCAAGTGTGCCTGGTAATGCCAATCATTGGCAAGTGTTCAATGGAGACAACCAAATCATCACCTTTTTGGAACAAAAAGACAATTTTGAATAGCTTCACTTCGAAGGTAGTAAGCCTCAAAAACTTGAATCAGCTCCTAAAACAAGTTCAGACGTAGGTGAAGAATTCTTACAGCTAAAAGGGAATAAAATTCCCAAAAGATTGGTTTCCCTTGAGAAACTGTTTGACAAGCATTACATGTTCATCAAACAACAACAAATGGATTCAAGCTCCTCTTAGGAGTTTGATCAAATAAATTTGGGTACCAAGGAAAATCCCAAGATGGTGAACATTAGAAAGTGCTACACTCTGGAGGAGAATCTCAAATTTACTAACCTATTTCACCATTACATGGATGTTTTGGTGTACTCCTATGATGATCTGAAGTTGCTCAGGCCTGAAGAAATTCTCCATGAAATTCCTCTCAAGAGTGATTCGGTGCCTTACAAGTAGAAATCCCAATAGTATAATCTAAAGATATTAGGTACTATTCTATCTGAAATATAGAAAATGTTGAACGCTAGGATAATTTTCGCGATTCATCATTCCACATGGATTGCAAACATAGTTCCTGTGAGAAAAAAGAATGGCAAAATTTTCCTCTGCGTGGATTTTTGGAATTTGAATCAATCCTCCCTAAAAGATAATTACCCTCTGCCCATCATGGATCAAGTCCTTCAGATGGTGACTAGTTTATAGATGTTATCAATGTTAGATGGCTTCTCAGGGTACAATCAAATAGAAGTTGGTGAAGCAAACCAACATAAAACTGCCTTCACCATACCTTGGGGCACCTTTGCATATCAAAGAATGCCATTTGGCCTAATAAATGTTGGTGCCACTTTTCAGAGAGCAATGGACCTTGATTTCAAAGATAAAATGGGTAAGTTCATGTGGTGTACCTTGATGATTTAATAGTCTTTTCCAAGCATTGTTCTGATCATGTGCACCATTTACAACAAGTGCTGAAATGATATCGCCAGAATTGCATTTCTCTAAATCTGAAGAAGTGTGTATTTGGGGTTACCAAAGGGAAACTTCTCTGACACATTATATCCTAAGAAGCCATAAATATTGACTCAAAAAGAGTCAAATCCATCCAAGATCTTACTCTACCCATAAGACTGCAGTTCACTCCTTCTTTGGAAAGGTAAACTTTTTACGAAAGTTCATTCCTGAGTTCACCGAGAAGACTCGTCATATTATGAACATGATAAAGGAAAAGGCCAATTTTAGCTAGACTGAAGAAGGCAAATTGGCATTTAAAGATATCAAAATAGCTATTGCACATGCCCCAATTCTAGTTTGTCTAGATTATACCAAAGATTTCACGATGTATAGTTATGCTTTTGAGCACACACTTTCAGCAATTCTAGTTCAACAAAATAAAGAAGGTGTAGAATCTCTCATATCCTTCATGAGCTATCCTCTCAAAGCTCATGAATTAAAATATTTGAATCTGGAGAAGCATGCTTATGTAGTGGTAAATGAAGTAAAGCACTTCCACTTTTACATTCTGAATTCACACACTATTGCCCTGGTTCCTGATACCATAGTCAAATCCATATTAACTCAGCAGGAGTTTGGAACCAAAAAGGGTAATTGAATTGCTAAAATCTAGGAGTTTGATCTTGTTATCAAATCAATGAAGCTTGTGTGAGGGAGGGGTCTCTACCAATTAATTGTTGATAATAGACCAGAAGAAGCAGGGCATAAAGAAGTAGAATTTGAAGACACAACAATAGTTCTTTTTATCTCCACCACGAATGAGTGGTATTCAAGTATTGCTCATTTTTTTATTTATGGTGAGTGTCCTACTCATATGTCTTATAAATAAAAGAGGTCTGTTAATTTAAAAGCTACCAATTTTGTCCTGTGAAACAATGGTTTGTATAAAAGGAACCTCGATCGGGTGTTCCTTCACTGTGTGGATAAAGAGAAACAGAACCAACTTCTAGAGTCCTTCCATAATCTAGCCTATGGAGGACATTTTTTTCACCTGTGATTGCCCATAAGATTCTATGAGCCAGGTATTACTGGCCTACTCTATTTCAAGATGCATACAAATAAATATGAAGATGTGAACTATGCCAACAGTTTGTTGGAAGGCCCAAGTTGGTTGCTTTGCCTCTTAAGCCAGTGGTAATAGAAGAGCCATTTTAGAAATGGGGAATCAATTTCATTGGTGTTATAAACCCATCTTCAAGAACTGAACATGATTATGTCCTCATAGCCACAGATTACTTCACCAAATGGGTGGAAGCTATTCCAGCCAAGCATGCTACTTCAAAAGTAGTATGCAATTTCCTCAAGGAAAACATCATTTCTAGGTTTGAGGTCCCAGCCAAGATTGTGACTGATAATGCAGCCTATTTTTCTTCCCATGAGATTAATTAGTTCTATTTGTATTATGGGATTACCCTCTCCCACTCTTCTAATTATTTTCCATAAAGAAATGGCCAAGTAGAATCGAGCAACAAGAACCTAGTGACCATCATCAGGAAGCTGGTGGATGACAACCAACAAACCTGGCATAAAGCATTGGTTGATTCTTTATGGGTAGATAGAATTACACCAAAGAGGGTGATAGGTATGTCACCATTCCAACTTTTTTATGGTCTCAATTTAGAGATACCAATCACCCTATAATTGCCAGCACTAAAATTGGCAAAGGTGGTTGAAGATCAGACATATGAAAGATCCATCGACAAGAGGATCATGTGCTTAACAGAACTTAATGAGCAATGAACCATAGTGGTGGAAAAAATTACTATGCATCAAATTTTGGTGAATAATCTCTTCGACCAAAAAGTAAAAACATATGATTTATAGATTGGAGATCAAGTTCTGTTATGGGACAAGAGAAGAGAACCAAAGGGAATGCATGGGAAATTTGATTCCCTATGGAGAGGCCCATTTGCTATTCATCAGCTCAATGGTGAAAATATTATCTTGTTGAAGTATCAAAATGGCATGCCTTTTTCTTTGCCTCATAATGGGCAGCATTTGAAACACTTCAATTCTTGAAGTATTAGATAATATCATTTATACATATGTATAATTTTTGTATAGTCTTTAGTTCTATTTTGTGCTATTCATTTTTATTTCTTTTTGGAGCCTTTCTTTTTGGGTAGCATGACTCTGTATCCCAATGGCATATTTAAAGGCACTAGAGATTCTAGATTCTACTCCCTTTGATTATTTTTATAATTGATGGAAGTTTCCCAACTGGACCCAGTTGTTGTTCCCAAAATCTGTCACTTGTTTTTGGGACAACATATCAACTATTTTGGTCTTGTAGGCCAAAATTCTTCCTTTCTTTTTTCAAAAATGTTTTGAGTATTCAAGTTCTTCAATTATTCAAGCATTTTTAGCTAAATGACTTGCATGTTCAATAGGTTCAACAACTTCAACAAGTGAGCTCTCACAAAGAAACAAGTTTCCAACACTTAGGAAATTTCAAGGTTGGTTCAACGTCAAATTTCAACCAAAAGGTCCATCGGCAGGCTTCAATCAAAAGATTGAACCATTTAATCATTGAACCAAAAGGTTCAAAGGTTTAATGACATTGGCAAACTTAAAAGAGTTAAGCACTTTGACAAGGTCAAAGTTTAACCTCTTCAAAAAGATCAATGGCTTCGAAGGACTTAACGAAAAGAAGACTTAGAAGAAGAAAGAATGAACTTTTGAACCATTGAACCTTGAACCAAAATGGTTCAACAAGTTTAAAGGTTCAATGAGTTCAATAGGATCAAAAGACATAAACAAACGAAGACTTTGAAGGAGCAAAGAATGAACCATTGAACCATTGAACCTTGAACCAAAATGGTTCAAATTTCAAAGGTTCAACAAGTTCAACAGAAAAGAAAAGGATCCAAAAACTTCGAAGGACCAAAGGATTCTAAGAAAGAAAATGAACCATTGAATCTTGAACCAAAATGGTTCAAAGTTCAAAGGTTCAAGGAATTTCAAAGTTTAAAAGAGATCTTTGAGCGAAGGAAGGAAGCAGAAGATTCTAGAGACAAGTTTGAAGAGATGGTTCAATTGAGGAAGAAAGAAAGTGATTGAACCAAGGAAGTGACTAAACCAAGAAAGTGACTGAACCAAGGAAGCAATTGAACCAAAGAAGTGATAGGACCACCCAAACTATTAAACCATTAAACTGATGCACCTCAAAAGTTCAAAGTTCAAGATTCAAAGTAGTTCGAGTGACTAAGTGACCATGACGCCCTCATGGATGTCAAATTTAAGGTAATGAAATGCCCATTTATTTTCAAATCTAGCATGGAACCTGAAGACAAAACTTAGTGAACAGCTGAAGGAAGAGCTGAAAGAGCCTACCGAAGGTATGAAGATAGCTCAAGAGCTCAAATTGAAATAAGAAAGAGGGAAAGCTATAGGAGATACTGAAATATCTACAGGGGAGTTATTCTAGTAGGTAGAATAGTCCACCAAGTAGACATCTGAGTGCGTAAACATTAAAATGTGTGACCTATTTTTCTCCCTTTGAATAAAATTGAGTGATAGCTATGTACATATCTAGAAACAAACCAGATGACTCATGCTAAGGAGAAGACTTTCAAGATGATTCTGCATGCCATAGTTAAGGCTGATGCCCTATTCCAGCATGGCCCCTTCACAAAATTTCAAATGCATTCAAAGCATTGAATGCAACATGGTCCATTCCATGAGATAAATCACCCAAATCTTTCTTGGAGTGTTATATATTGTAATCTCTTATTTTATGTAATAAAGACCTTTTTGTTATTAGAAGTAAAACTCTGCCCAAATTGAAAGGCATTACTAAGACTTTGAGCTCAGATTGTTAATCATATTTCATTATCTGAATGAGAAAGCAAGTGACCTTTCAGACTTTGTGCTGGAATAACTTGTGTTGTTGAGGAAATTGTTCTTATGTCTATTTCCTAAATGCATTCTTGTCTATTTAATTAAATAAGTTGAACTAGTGGAAGTAATTTGAAAGGTGTTCTGAAGTTGATTGTAGGAGAGACTTTGTGATGCTACAATTGTCTTTAGCATATTTGTTTTTCTATTCGTCTATGTGTAAAGGATCTTGGGACGACTTTGTGCCCCCATTGTCTTTCATATATTTCACTCTTTGGCAATTGAGATGGATACTTTGTGCTACACTTCATTCTGATGTGGTTACTATGCGCCCTGTTTCAGTGAGGGAAGCAACGAAAGACTTTGTGCTTTCATGGGTTTCTTGTGGTTACTTTTAGTTACCAGGAAGGAATCTGGCTGTCGACTGAGTATTACTTCTAAAAAAGATAAGTACCTTTAGCAATCACCCAAGATTTCTCTTTGATCTATGAACATCATCTCTGAAAAAAGAGAGATGGATGGTGTTATCCTACCCCTGAGTGTTATTTTTTGCTTATATATATAGTATAAAGTACCTCATATTTATAGAGAACCTCCCCTTGATGAGAGGAGAGATTTATCCTCTTTTGATGTGCTCGACCTGCACATTTGGCCGATAAATCTCCTTATGCTATGGTGGAAACACCTATTTTGCCCATCAATTAGATGGTGACAAAATATTCACCCAATAGCATTTTCCTTTAGTTCCCAACTTTCACCTACATCAAGGTAGGTGGATTTAATGAACAACCTTATATGCTACCTAAATACCCAGGTGAAAAATTTATTTTAATGGAGATGTGTAGATAAATGATGACCATACACAAGAAGTATTCAGATGCACATAAAAGAGGATTAAATTTTGTTATAAGCATTGGCTAGTACACCATTTCAACTACTCCCAAGGCTAAAACAATGGAAGCTAAAATGCAATGGATCACCCTTAAAAGGTATAAAAGTGGAAAATATTTTGATTATAGAATGATGAAGAAAAAGCTAAAAGGAAATTATGTTCATGTGCACAAGATTGAAGATATTTGGGAAGAATGCAAAACTGAAGAAGATGTAAAGAGACTTGATTAAAATCATATTATTGCTAATTAAATTCAAGAGATGCAATTATCCAACATTCCAGTTGACCTCTCTCACAATGAAAATATATTGGATCCTTCATATGAAGGAAATCAAGTTGCTTCTACTCCTATTCCTTCAATCCAAAGGTCTATAAAAGAATGCACATTAATCAGAGAGAGATTTCAACCTATCCTTGCAAGAATTAATGCTTCATTGGAGTCTAAAGGTATTAAATTAAAATATTTCAAGATAGGGTTATAAGAATAATATGATGAAGATACTGCAAGGAAATGTGAGGAATTGAGGACGAAGAATAAATAAGATGCCTTCACATCCACTTAGAAACCAATATTTGTATTTGTAAGTAAAGAAAAGAATAAAGATAAAGAAGCTAGTGTTGAAAAAAGTGTGCAAATATAGACACAAGAAAAACCAAGTGTGAGTGAGGTACCTCCTCAATCAATATTTATGTAACCTCCAACTCATCAATCTCCACAAGTTAAATCCACATAATCAGAAATTCTTATAGTCGAGGTCTCTCAACTGGCAATTTCCCAAGTGGCATTCTTTGTAATTCCTTCTATTATTACATCTATACCAATTGTCTCTATTTCTGCTCAAACTATTCTCTCATCCCCACCTTCTCCTCCTAGTGCCATGCTTTTTCAAGTTCCTTTCTAAGACACTCTGGATCAATTTTTTGATTATTTATCTAATCTACCTAGTCCTGCAAAGTCATTGGGATCCTCGACTAATCTATACTTCACCTAAAATATATGGATAAATTCATGTCCACATCTTTTGTTAAAGTGATGACTCAATCTCCTATTACCCCAGTATCTAAAAAAAATTTAGACCCAAAAGTAACTTTCATGCCAACCCAAACCCTACCAATAATAACCACTATTCCATCAGTGTCAACTCCACTATTAGATACCTCTGCCATTCCACTTTCCATTCCACCCACTTCACAAACCATTATCCCTCCCAAAACATGACAATATTTGGTTTCTTTTTCTCAAGGAGATTCATCTTCTCTTCCCCCAAGGTTAATTTCCCAAACACCTAAAAGGAAGAAACACGTTGTTTCACCTGATGATTTTGATCTTAGTCAACTCATCCCAGTAAAGCCCAAGATGACAAAGAAGGATAGAATTATGTCAAGGATAATTTTTAAATTTGGGCATATGTATGCTAAAGTTGTAGTCCCTCCTAAAGATAAGAATATTAAAGATATTCAAGCATCTGAATATGTAGTAGAATGCATAGATCTTAAGAAATAAACTCATGAAGGTGCAAAGGAAGATTTACAAGAAATGATGGCTTCTTTGATTAAAAGATATGATAAAGATAAGAAAATTAAATATCAAATCAAGATACAAGTGGAACAACTGACTTATATTTTACTAAAAATCACTCAATCTTCTGAGTCCATTGATCCTATTGTGCATGAAAATACTAAAAGAGCTATTCAACTTACAGAAAAAAATTGGGTCTTAGGGTCATGAAGTTAATGCTTGGGTTGAAAGGTTAAAAACACAAGGTAATCAAATGTTGCATTCTACTATTGAATTTTTAAATAACTTGAGCGAAGTAAAAATAGAAATTAAGCAAACAATGAAGGCACTTACTCAAAATTTGGAGTTGACTGAAAAAGATATTGATACATGGACTCAACTTCACCAATTAAAATTGGAGCTATTGGTTGAGTAGATCATTTCAAATAAGAAAATGTTTATTGAATATAGGGATACCATGAAAAATAGAAGAAAGGTTCTTGAGAATTTGATTAAAGATCTAGAAGAGGTTTAAGATATGTGTGATAATAAGATATTTGACCTTATAGAAAAAGTTGGAAAACTCCCCTGTCAAGTCAAGAATGATTCTCAAGAAATTCTTACTATGGAGGTTGTTACTCAAGAATTTACATCATTGCTCCAAGCAAAGGTTGAGATAGGTACTTTCACGCTGGAATCCATCGATAAATTGATTGAATTTTTGGTCATCTTCAATAAACTACGAAGAGTCATGGACAAAAGTAAGGATCTCCTAGTTAATATAGAAGATTGAGTTACAAGGGTATGTCGTATCCAAGAGTACATCTAGCCTAGATAACAATGAAGTCCAATTTATTTTTGAGAAATATGAGGAGTTTCTAGAAAAGAATAAAAAGAAAGAAATTGCTGTGTCTAAGGACACTTAGTCTATTTTTGTAAATTTTCATGTGTAGTTTTGTTTGGTGCATTTTGCACATAGGAAAAGCACACAATCCTAAGTGAAATTGGACTCTATCAATGAGTAAGTCAATGTATTTATATTTTTCTTATTTTTGATCATAGCTCCTCTCTATAAATAGGAGGATGCTCTTTTTAAAAAGGATCACCAATTGCTATAGAGGGGAAATGCTGTTGAATTGAGAATCAATTTTGAAACTTTGTGTTCATATTGTAAATCTAAAATTTCATTCAATATAATAAAATCAAGTGATCTTTCAATATTTGTGTTGAGATAAACTTGTGGTGTGTTGGAGATGTTCTTATGTCTTTTCCATTATACTTTCTTATGAGTTGATTGAGTTGCAGTATATATTTTTTATAAGTCAGAAGGTGATAGTAAGCTAATTTTGGAGTCTTTGAGCTACTTTTTCATTACTCAATTTGTGTTCATAATTGAAATTGAATTACTGAGGAGACTTTGGGCTACCGATTATTCTTCATTGATAATTTTAATCTTTATTAAAAGTAAGGTGAAGACTTTGGGCTGCACTTTATTCTATCTTTTAAGTTTACTCTGTTGGTATTATTCTTGTTACTCCTTTGGCTAACAAATATGAATATTGATTATATTGGGTTCATCAAGTGATCTTAGATTTTCAAAGTATATCACAAATAATGGAAAAAAATTTGTGAACAAACATCAATTCTGAAAAAAGAGAATTGGATGATATGATAACACCCACTATGATAAAATTATTGTAAATAATTAAGTGTTGTGTTAGTTAACAATAAAAGGGATCCTCCCCTTGCTTAGAGGAGAGATTTATCTCATCATATTGTGGCTGAAATCACCATTTTGTTATCATTTTGTTGTTAGCAAAATATTCACCCAATAGTATACATGATTGTCATCAATCCATTTGACCCTTTCCTAGTAGGACACTCTTTTTATTCTTCCTTCTATGTTCCCTCCTTCTTAACCCTTTCCTAATAGGATACTCTTTTTAGTATTCCTTCTATGATCCCTCCTTCTTAACCCAAAATTTTTTACCTCCATAAATTCATCCATGTTGGAACCAAGGAGGTCTTGTTGCGCATTTTTCTTAGTATGATCATTGCTTATTTTTATAATTGTCTTAATATTATACAATATATTATTTTTTTAGCCTATGATACTCTACACAAAGATAAAACCTTGTCCATTGGGCTAGAAAGTCAATGTCCCCTTGTGGAAATGTTTTTAGCATCCCTTTATTTGAAACACCTCCAATTTTTTATAGGTTTGTTATTGGGGGTGCTGTCACGAAATTTAAAATTTCATGAAAATAAGATCATGATCAAACTCATCCACTTCTAAATCAAGGTCAAGATAATAAATCCATGTTCAATAAAGGAAATTTTATCAAATCACTTATCTTTAGTGAGCCTCATTCCAATGAGCTTATTTTATGTCTACCTATCTTTGATGAAACTTTATTCATTGAGCCCATATCTAAAAAATACATCATTGATCAACGGTTCATGCTTCACCCTTTGCATAACATCCCCATTTTTTTGGATCCCTTCATCTCAAATATATCATTTCCAAGTGAAAATTTAAAAATATACTTGTGAACAACTCAATCTAATAGGCCTCCTTCTGGCCACATCCAAATTATAATAAACATCAATCTTATCAACATCAAAATCAATATCTGTGTTAGAATCCATATCAGATTTATAACCACTATCAGCATTAGATTTTGTATCAACATCCCAATTAGAATCAATATCTTATGACATTGGCTACACACCTCATGTAGATCAGTTTGAAGACATCATTGATCCTTATAAATTTTTTGAGGAAGTTTATACCAACATAAATATAAGCCTTCTTAGTATCCTCTATGAGGATTGTGTTGAATTTAATCCTTTCATTGACATCACCCATCCTATACCTTATTTTAACTTCCAATATCTTGTACCTATCAATTGGGACCGATAAAATCACATATCATTAGACTTCTTCCATAGAAACATATCAATTGAATAAATTATAGGGATGTAAAAGAACATTCAGTCAAAAGAAAAGTCTCCTAGTGAAATGGTGTTTGAGGTACTATAGGATAATCAAGATTAAATTACTATAAGTCTAGAAGAAAATTTCCCTAGTGAAACCTTGTTTGAGCCACTATGGGGAAATACAAAAAATAAAAATAAAAAATAAACATCCCTTAATGAAACTTTATTTGAGGAACTACAAGGCAATAAAAATAGAAAATTCTAGTCCCTTAGTGAAAACCTCTTTGAGTTAATATTCGATAATCCAAATCAAAATTAGTTTAATAAAAAATATTATGTTGGTGAAAACCACTTTGAGGCACCAATAGGTGAACAAATAATTTTTTCATCACTTGATGAATACATCATTGAAGTCAATATTAGAATAATTGATAATATAAAACTCATCCAAATTACAAAAACTCTTAGGTCTAAGGAGTATAAAAATGTTGTCATCATTTTAATATAATTTTTAGAAGTCTTTAACCCCATAACATCCAAAATCATGTCAGATGGATTATAACTGGAACATCTATAATCAAAAATGGTGTGTGACTCTTAGTCCCAAGTTCCCTTAGTCCCCCAACAATTATACATCCCTTCACAATCATATCCTTCATCCTTGTTAGCAATATGATTGTTATTGATGTCAAAAGGGACACTATAGATGTCATTGATGTCAAGAGGATTAGGCAGGATTGATGGAGAGAAGAGCATGTTTTATAAGTTACACAGTGTAAAGCTATCTTGATTTTATAGAGACTATTTATGGATGTTTGAATTGAATCAGATAGAAGATCCATTATGGGTTTTTATGAGCATCTTAAATATATGGTCAATAGGTTCAAATGAAAAGGAATGAGCTCAAAAATGATTTATTTTGGCTCTCATCCATTACTAGGGTTTCACAATAAAATCCTATGAGATTTAGTAATGGCATCAATAGGCATGCTCTATTTTTGTGTTGACTAGATATATCTTAGACCCAGTAACTCAAGTTATAACTTAATTCCTTATTGCCATTATGAAACTAACCCCTTTGACCTAGTAATTACTGACTTGAGAAAATATTCTAAGAATTTATATTTCCAAATTCCTTGACTTAAGATTTGTCCCATATTGATCAATGGCTAGTGCTTAATCATACACTAAAGATCCAACAAAGTGTAGGAAATTTAATTTGTCAAAGGCACCTCCAAGTAAATGTGCCAATGACAAGTGTCACAATCATGGATCTTGCATAGTAAATCAATGAAGTTGTTTAAATTCAAAAGGTCAATGAGTAATATGAGATCTCGAAGTGTCTCAATAGTGAGAACTGATAATAATGTATAAAAGGCACATGTTAATGCCAAGTGTCACATTATCGAGAGCTAAGTAGAGATACAAATTAAGCTTATCAAAAGATCTGATGGGAGTGGATAATCATGCAATGAATATCCAACAAAGTGAGTGGACTGAGATGAGATTAAGTGCTTGACATTTAATGAGATAGAGGTGAGTTAAATAATGGTCTAGTTTGATGAGATAAATGGAGTGTATTCATTCTAAAGACTGAAGATACAATGAGATGAGGACAAGTGCTTGATGTTTAAACCATAGACAAAGATAATGTTCATGCAACTATGAAGATCCAATGGCATTTAGAAGCTTAGATCAAATATATTAATGGACACGTGTTAAAGTTAAATAGTTAAAGTTTGGAAGCATACAAGGATCCAATGGAGAGTGTGAGCTTGTAAGAGATCAATCTAGTAGATAGATTTTAAAGTTGAGTGATTTGAATGAAGACCATTAGATCCTAGTGCCAAACCAAAGATCAATGATTGATATTTAAAGGTCTGTTCATTCCAAGGGCCAAGCATTAGAATATGCAGGAACTTAAAATTAAGCCATAAGTTATAATATAGATAATGAGATTGATTTTTTTAATCGATAAAATTTATGTAATTATTCATATGTATCAAAATTAGAGCTCATTATATGCTAAAGATAGTAATGATACCAAAAATCATGATGGTAGAGCATGAGTTCAAGATGCAAGAAATTTGTTGTTTAAGAGATAATGAACTAAGTCTAGAACAAAGCATGATGTGTTATAAAACTAGTGTGAACATAGAGAATATACAAAACCCTAGATCAATTGCTTATATATATGAAATCTAGGATATAGGCAGAAGTTTTTGGATTTATTAAATTTTGTCAAATAGAGAAATATAGAGACAAATAACTAGAGGGGTAGAGAAGAGAAGAGAAGGGGAGAGAGAGATGAAATGTGTTAAATAAAGATAATTATAGACATAGAGATAGAGGGGTATAGAATAATAAAAGAAATAGAATGTGTAGAGTATGATCAGTTACAAACCAGACCTATAAAAAATAATTGAGATTGGATTCTTTTATGAATCAACATTGTAATTTGCATTTATAGTTCCATAGTAGATCTAACTGGTTGGTGCCATCAAAGAAGTTGAGTTGGTGCTCAGTTAGGGAGTGGGTGCTTCATTAGAGTTGGTGATCTTAAACTAAGGGATTGGTGTCTCCTTAGGATTGGTACCCCTAAATGTGTAACTAGTGAGATTTTGCCAATGAGGATTTGATTGTGAGGCTGGATTAGAATAGTAGATTCTAGTAGCTATTCTCACCATGGTTTTTTCCCATATTAGGTTTTCCATGTATACATATGATTTCATGTAAATTTGTGTGTGTGTGTGATATTTTCATATGATTTTTAATCTACATTAAAAGGGAATTTAAAAGACTAAGTTTAAATAATCTACTGATTCACCCCCCCCTCTTAGTAGATAGTTGTGTTCCAACAATTAGTTTCAGAGATCTGGTTCTTTAGAAGAATCTTAATCAACTCAGGTAGATCTTGGAAGTGAACAAAAATGGCTAGTCAAGAAGGTACTTCCTTAAATAAATCACCTCTCTTTGATGGAATAACCTATGCTTTAAAGCATTAGAATCAAAGCATTTCTATCTTCATTAAGGTTTGATGTATGGATGTTTGTTGTGAATGGATATATAACTCCTACTGCAACTCCTACTAATGAGAGCAATGGTAAGGATAAGAATGCTATTCTATGTGGATTGTCTAATTAAAATTTTGTCAAAATGATGCACTATCAAAATGCATAAGATATTTGGAACAAACTAAAGATCATCTATGAAGGAGATGACAAGGTAAATCAGGCCAAGCTACAAACTTACAAAGGCAAGTTTGAAAGCCTTAAAATGAATGAGGAAGAGAAAACTACAGACCATCTCCTCAGAGTGGATGAAATAGTCAATGTAATCAAAGGCCTTGGAGAAGAGATGAAATAATAAGTCATTGTCAAAAAAATTCTTAATATCTCTACCATTAAGGTATGACTCTCAAATAAATACAATAGAGGAAGCAACATATCTAGATAAACTCATTATTGATGAGTTTCAGAGAACCTTCACTACCTATGAGATGAGAATGGGAAAAGAAAATAATTTTAAGAGAGAAGTTCCATTCAAAGTAGCCAAGCAAGTAAAATTAGAAGCATCTTCATTCAAATCTGAGGAGACTGATGAAGAAGAAGCCAACTTTTTTATAAGATTAAAAAGAGGATCTAGAAAGTACAAAGGTAAGTTATCCTTTAAATTTTTTAACTATGTAAGGTAGGAAATTTTTCTATTAAATGCCCTTACAACAAAAAGGATAACTATGAGTAAGAAGAGGAGAGTAAAAAGGTGATTCCCCACTACTCCAAGAGGAAGAACTTCTTTAAAAATAAGAAGGGTCTATACACAAAATAAGATAGTGACACATTGGATGATAATTATAGCTTAAATGATAGTCATGATTGTGCCTTTGTGGCTGAGGGAAATGAAGTCCTATTCATGGCTTCAAGATCAAATTCAATGAATCAAAAAAGAGAAGAAGTTACAAACTCTGATGAAGATGAGGAAGTAGAAGGAGATCTAGAGTGTGAACTCATCTGTGCTCTAAATGAAATTGACAAGCAGAGAAAAGATAACTCAAAGTAGAATAAGCTTAGACAAAAATAAATTTAAAAACTATCCAAAAGCCTTGAAAGATCTGATCAGATGGTAGTGAGCCTAAAGACATAAGTTGAAGAGGCCAAAAGAATAAAAGATGTAGTCAAACTTGAACTACAATCTAAATCTGATGAATGTATGAAACTAGAAGTAGAAATAGTGACTTTGAAAAAAGAACTTGAAAAGGATAAAGTACAAATACACAAAGGTCCAAAACTAAAAGGAGGTTCAGACATTTTTGATGAGTTTATCAACTCTCAAAATCCCTCAAAAGAAAGAACTGGTCTTGGTTATGAAAAATGGAAAAGCTCCATAACCAATACATCTACAAACCTGTATGAAAACTTCAAAGCTTGCAAGGATACAAAGAAATACACAAGCAATATTGATGACAAGAAAGCTAAAAATAAGCCTACAGAAAAAAAGGACAATGAGTCAATCTATGCAAACTCAAGGAAGATGTAAAAGATAAAGGTAGCTGATGCAAATGGTTACATAAAGGTGAGAGACTTGAAGAATTCATTCTTGAGAAGACCCCATCCAGCATAGGGAAATGCTATGACCACGTATTCCTCATCTTTATATGGTTATTTTTATACCTATAATGAGTTTGTTCATAGGGCTAGTGAATTTAGGGTTGTACCTAAAAGAAGAACAAAATTTATAAGTAGAAATTTATTTGCACCCTTGCTAGATACAAATGTAATATGTTATAAATATAATAATTTTGATCACATAGATAAACAATGTAGAACAAGATTTATAAGACCAAAGTTACAAAATAAAAATAAAATCATACCTCCTAGTGTGAACAAAGGTTCACCAGTCTCTAAAAAAGTGAAAAATAAGCCCAATACGAAAACTATGGATGTGTGGAATGTGAAAGATCAATCTATGATTGCTTAAATTGCACTCCATGTCAAGGATTAGAATTTATGGGTAATAGATAGTGGTTTCTCAAAGCACATGATTAGTGATAAGAGTAAGTTCATCAAAAATGTAAGGAAGGATCTATCATCTTGGGAGATAATACTATAGTAAAGATCTGAGGTAAAGGAACCTTGAACATAAATGGAAAATTGCCTACACATAATGTCCTTTATGTTGAAGGATTGAAACATCATCTGCTAAGTGTCAGTCAAATGTGTGATAATGTATATAAGGTCACATTTAATTTAGAAAACTACAAGATAAGGAGATCTAGAGGAATAGTTGCAGAAGGGAAAAGAGCTAAAAGCAATATCTACAATCTTAGTGAAGTAAATGGGAATAATTGCCTTGTAGGAAAGATTGATGAGAGTTGGTTGTGGCATAGAAGAATGGGTCATGTCAATTTTGATAACTTAGTCAAAGTGAACTCAAATAAGTGTGTTAGACACATGCCCAAGATAACTAAACCTATAGACACTAATTGCAAGGAATGTCAACTAGGTAAGTAGGCAAGGGTCAGATTTCAAACAAAGGATTATACAACTACAAAGCCTATATAATTATTTCATACTTATCTTTATGGTCCTACTAAGACAAGAATATCTAAAGGAGATAAATTCTTCATGTTATTTGTATATGATTACTCAAGAATGACATGGTAACCTTTTTGAAGTACAAGTCATAGGCATTTGAGAGATTCAAGATATTTAGGGCCATGGTGGAGAATGAGATTGGAAAAAAAAATCAAATTATTAAGATCTGATAAAGGTGTAGAATTCACCTCAAATGAGTTCTTATAGCATTGTGAGAAGCATGGAATAAAAATACATTACTCTGCATTAAGGAATCCACAATAGAATGAAGGTATTGAGAGAAAGAACATGACAGTAAAGGAGATGGCTAAAACAATGTTAAAAGAGGCCAAGTTAACTGATGGATATTGGAGAGAAGTAGTCCAAATAATAGTATATATCTTAGATAGAGTTCAACTAAGGGTAAATAGTGACAAAAATCCCTATGAACTATGGTGTGGAAAACCTGCCTCTATGAAGTATTTTAGAGTGTTTGGTAGCAAATGCTACATCAGGAGAAAGGAGGAAAATTTGGGAAGATTTGAATCAATATGTGATGAAGGAATACTTCTTGGTTATTCCACTCAAAGAAAAGCCTATGCATGTTACAATAAAAGGCTACACAAGATTGTAGAGATCATCAATGTCAAGGTTGAAGAAGGCTTGAAACATGTTGAACCTAACATAGACATCTATGAAGAAGAATAAAATTTTGAAGAGAAAAAAACTAATTAAGAAGTTGAGGAAGCAAATGAGAAGCCACCTGTAAGATTTGTTCAAAAACATTATCCTATAGAGCATATAATTGGCAATAATAATGAAGGAGTTTAAACAAGGATAAAAGTTACACAAAACAAGGAACAAGTAAGTTTTGTTCTGATGTCTGAAATTGAGCCTAAAAGCTATGTTGAAGCTAGCAAGGATGAGAATTGGATAAAATCCATGGATGAAGAACTGAGCCAAATAAAAAATAATAAAACTTGGGAATTAGTTCCAAGACCTTCTAACAAGAATGTAATAGTTACAAAGTGGGTCTTTAGAAACAAACTCAATGAAGATGGAGTTATTATAAGGAATAAGGAAATATTGGTGTGCAAAGTATATGTACAAGTTAAGGGTATAGACTTTGAGGAAACATTTTCTCCAATTGCTAAATTAAAATCCATAAGAATGTTTCTAGCATTCTCTATTTATAAGAAGTTAAAATTCTATCAAATGGATGTCAAGTCTATTTTCTTGAATGGGAACCTAGAAGAAGAAGTCTATATTGAACAACCAGAAGGTTTTTAGCTATCAGAAGAAGAATAGTTTATTTGCAGACTGAAGAAAGCTCTGTATGGTCTGAAATGGGCACCTAGAGCTAGTACTCAAGATTAGACCAATACTTGCAGCAACACGAATTCAATAAAGGTTGTGAAAATAGTAATCTATACTTCAAATCTGAATGTGATCATATGTTAATTGTTGTTGTATATGTAGATGACATCATTTTTGGTGGTAGAAACAATAAGATGTGCAAATAATTTTCTATTTAAATACAAAATGAGTTTGATATGTCTATGCTTGGAGAACTTTCTTTTTTCTTTGGTCTACAAATAACATAATCTGATGAATGGATATTCATATCCCAAACCAAGTATACTAAATAAATGCTTAATAAGTTTGGAATGGAATACAATAAGCTAATTGGTACTCCCATGATAACTGGATGTAAGTTAAGCAAATAGGATGAGTTACTTGATGCAAATCAGACTATGTATAGATCAATGATAGGTAGCTTATTATACCTAACTACATCAAGATCAAATATCATGTAAGTAGTGTGCATAGTTTTAAGATTTCATGTTGCTTCCAAAAAATTGCATGTCAATGTAGTAAAAAGGATCTTTAGATATATTAAGATCACAATTGACTATGGCCTATGGTATCCTAAAAGTGAAGATTTCACTTTGACAACATACACAAATGTTGATTGGGTAGGAATTATGGATGATAGAAGAAGCAATAGTGATGGTGCATTTTTTCTTAGAAATAGACTTGTTTTATGGCTAAGCAAAAAAGCAAGAGTCAGTTACTCTTTCTACAATAGAATCAGAGTATGTGGTATTAGTGGCATATTGCACTCAAGTCTTTTGGATGAATCAAACACTAAAATACATCAAGGTAGAGTACAAATCACCTATCTCTATTCTTTGTGATAATTCAAGTGTTATTAATATATCAAAGAATCCAATGATACATTTAATAACCAAACACATATCAATCATCACTTTTTGAGAGAAAAGGTTACAGATCAAGAGGTCATAATGGAATATGTGTCATTTCAAGATTAAATTTTAGACATATTCACCAAACTTATTCCTAAGAAATAATTTGAGTATCTGAGATAGAAGTTATGAGTAGTGGCTCCTCCATCACATCACTAGATATTATTGATAGGGCATGAGTCTTGTGGGAGTCTCATAGAAGCTTTGTTAATCCCTAGAAGAAGAGAGAAAAGGTAACTAAGGTATGCATACTTTTAAAATTTTCCAATGAGTGGATGGTTGTATTCTTAAAAAAACTCCTTTATTTGATAAAGGGGACAAATAGTGAGAAAGAGTTCCTTTGCCATTGATATCAAAGGGGGAGAAAGAGTGAAAATGCTCTCTATAATAGTTGGGAGAAGAAGTGAAAAATGTTCTCTGTAAAATTTTGAAAGAGCAGAGCATGTGTCCAAGTTGAGTTTTGGAAAGTGTGTCATTACCTAAGGGGGAGCGATGTCAGAAGCCAAATTATGTCCAAGTTGTGTTTGGGTATGAATAGCTTCAGTTCAAGCCAATGCAAGTAATGCCAGAGGAGTAAAGTATTAAAAGATCAGATCATTTAGTTTGCATTAGAGCATTTAGTTTGCCATCAATGCCAAAGTGGAATATTGTTGGAAATATGATTGTCATTGATTTCAAAGGGGACACTATAGATGTCATTGATGTCAAAATGATCAGGCAGGATTAATGGGGAGAAGAACATGTTTTACAAGTTTCACAGTGCAAATTTATTTTGATTTTATAGATACCATTTATGGATGTTTAAAGTGAATCAGATAGAAGATCCATTATGGATTTTTCATGAACATCTTAAATATATGGTCAGTAGGTTCAAATGAGAAGGAATGAGCTCAAAAATGATTTGTTTTTGCTCTCAATCATTACTAGGATTTCATAATAAAACCCTATGAGCTTTAGTCATGGCATCAATAGGCATGCTTTATTTTTGTGTTGACTGGATATAACTGAGACCCAATATCTTAAGTTATAACTTTAAGTCCTTATCATCATTATGAAACTGGCCCCTTTGACCTAGTAATTATTGACTCGAGCAAATGTTCTAAGATTTTATATTTCTTAAGTCTTCAACTTAATATTCTTCCTAGCTTGATCAATGGTCAGCACTTAATCATACATTGAAGATCCAACAAAACATAGGAAAGTAAATTTTTCAAAGATACCTCTAAGTAAATTCACTAGTCATAAGAGTCACAATCATGGAGCTTGCATAGTAAATATATAGAGTGGTTTAAAGTCAAAAGGTCAATGATCAATACGGGATTACCAAGTGCCTTAATATTGGGAATTGACATCAATGTGCATAAGGCACGTGCTAATGCTAAGTGGCACATTATCAAGAGCTAAGAAAAGATAAAGATCAAACTTATCAGAGGATCTGATGATTGAATGATCATGTGATGAAGATCCAATAAACTAAGTGGACTCAGATTAGATTAAGTGCTTGACATTTAATGAGATAGAGGTGAGTTAAATATTGAGCTAGTTTGATGAGATCGACGGATTGTATTCATTCTAAAGATTGAGGTTGTAATGAGATGAGGACAAGTGCTCAATTTTTAAACCATAGACAAAGATAACATTCATGCAACTATGAAGATCCAATTGCACATGAAATCTCATATTATAAAGATCAATAGATGTATTTTTAAGTTGAACAATTAAAGTTTGAAAGCATAAAAGGATCCAATAGAGAGTGTGATCCTGTCATAGATCGATCTAATAAACACATTTTAAAGTTGAGTGATTTGAATGAAGACCATCAGATCATGGCATCAAACCAAAGATCAATGGTTGATATTTAAAGGTATGTTCATTCCAATAGAGAAGCATTGGAACATGTAGGAACTTATAGTTAAGCCATAATTTATGATACAGACAACAAGATTGATTTCTATAATTGATCAAATTTATGTAATTATGCATGTGCATCAAAACTAGAGATTAATATATGTTAAAGATAGTAATGAGACCAAGAATCATTGTGGTAGAGCATGAGTTCAAGATGTGAGAAACTTATTATTCAATAGATAATGAACTAAGTCCAGAATAGAGTGTGATGTGTTAGAAAACTAGTGTGAACACAAAGAAGATATGGAATCCTAGATCAATTGATTATATATAATACATCTAGGTTATAGTCAGAAGTTACTAGAGTTATTAAATTGTGTCAAATAGATAAATATAGAGACACATAAATAGAGGGGTAGAGAAGAGAAGATAGAGAGAGAGATGAAGTTTTTTGAATAAAAATAAATATAAACATAGAGGCAAAGGGGTAGAAAAGAAGAAAAGGAAGAGAATGTGTAGAGTACGAGCAGTTATAGACTAGACATGTAACAGAAAATTGAGATTGGATTCTTCTATGAATCAACATTATAATTTGGAGTTGTAACTCCATAGTAGATATGATTGGTTGGTGACATCAGACAAGCTAAGTTGGTGCTCAGTTAAGGAGGGGGTGCTCTTAAACTAGGGTATCATTGTCACCTTAGGTTTGGTGCCCTTAAATGTATAGCTAGTGAGATTTTGCCAGTGAGGTTGGATTAGAATAATAGATTCTAGTAGCTATTCTCACCATGGTTTTTTCCATATTCATTTTTCCATGTATACATATGGTGTCATGTAAATTTATGTGTGTGTGATCTTTGTATATGCTTATTAATCTACATTAAAAGGTATTTTAAAGGACTAAGTTTAATAAATCTAATGATTCACCCCCCTCTTAGTAGATAATTGTGTTCCAACAATCTAAATCCTATATCACACCATCAAATTAGATATTGCATCTCTGCATATCATACTTTACCATCTCTGGTGAGACTTTATTTAATAGAGGCTACAAATACACCTTGTTTATAGGTTTGGAGGGAGCATAATGAACAATCAACAAAGATCTTAATGACATTAATAGAGTACATATTAGCAAAAAAATCCTAATAGAGAAGTTATATAGAATAGGTATGGAATAGAAATCAAAAGGGGTCAAAATGTTATATCTTGTATCCTCAAATGAGTTGATATCATAAAAAATTAAATAAAAATAATTAAAAAGAGAAAAATAATTCATCCAATAGTGAAAACCATGATTATGGCACCTTGGGGAAGTACTATGAAAAAAACTAGGCTTCTATCATCATGTGTAAATAATTTTTTATCTGCAAGCACCTTGACACTTGGGGGAAACTCTATTTATATACTCATCCATCCCATTTGAACCATTCATATCCTATCCAAATCCTAGTCCTATAACCATCCTCTTATCCATCTTATTTGTGCCCATCCTTTCTTCCCGTTTTGAACTTGATAAGGAAGTGGAAGAGGTCTTGAAATTTTTTATGAAATCATCTTGGCATATACTTTGAATGACACTTTGATGAATAGAAACATGGTTCCCACATGACATGGTCCTTGGTGATCCCTAATCCATTCCAAATTTCCCCCCATCATCATCCAAATTCATTCAAAATTATCCTTTCTATCTATTCCATTAGTTATCATCTCCCATTCTAGTGGTAGAACATGTTTTCCCTTTGTTAGTGACCCCTTTTATATACTTTTTCTAGAAAAGTCCAAAAAAATTAGATAATCCAAATAATTTAAAAATAACAGATAATTAAAAAATATATAAAACATTAGATAATCCAAAAATCATAAAATTCCTAAAATTTTAAAAATAAAAAAAGGCCACAAATCTCCAACAAAGATATAAATCCATATAAATCCAAAAACATTTATCTTGTCCTAAATCCGATCAAAATGCTTGATCTAATCATTCTAGCTTTTTAGGATATTTCATTCTCACATCTGCCCTACTTGGGGTAAATAATAAATATAAGCTCACAAATTTCATCTTTTTTGTGGAAAAACAAAGTGTATAACTGATTTTGGGATATTTTATTCTCAATACATCCCCTTGCATGTATCCTTGTTTGGGGGCACCACCTAGTTATCAGTATCAACAAGCTTTCACACGTGGATTTTGACTTGATTAATGATACTATGTTTTCTATTTTTTTTTGTTTTCAAGTTTATGTGTGTTTGATTTCTTGCTTTATTATTTAATTTTATTGTTTTTCCTTGACTTAGTCCATGAGTGTGACAATATGGTCATCATACTTTTTAAATATCATGGTTCCTCTTTTCATATTATTGTACTTGAGTCCATCCATCGATATATAATGATAGTGCATCATAAATTTTCCATATCATGGTGATTTTTTTATCCAAAAATTAGGATTTGTGGTTAAAATATAATTCAAGAAACAATAATAACACAATTATAATAATTCTATCTCTGAGAAGAGATATTTTATTGATCAAATTTACAGATCCAAACATATGCCTATCTTTGAGAAGAGATGTTTGATTGCCTTTTTGAGATAAATCTATTTTTATACATAATTTTAAGGTAGGAGGAGGATTTGGAAATTCATCAATCTTGAGGGAGATGAAGTGGTTTGACTTTCATGATTTACAACATTACAAAATTCAAGAAATTACTATTTTTAAAAACTTACTATTTTTATATTACACTATTAAAATTAAAATTTAGGACACTCTAATTGGATTTTAAAGGGTTAAAAACCATTTATCATATATATATTCTATATCTTCATGTTCTTCTCATTCTTAGCTTTCCAATGATTTAAACAGGGAGTCAAACAGAACTATGGTGCAAAAGTTATGACTCTCAGAAGTTCTACCACCAATTGGGGTAGAATTATTGCATGAATTGTCACCTAAAATGTTGCTAAGATCATTCCTCCCTCCTTGAGAAGCAATGGTCCCCACTTCATAAATATTTTTTATCAAGTATGGTAGTTGTGTTTTAATTTTATTCCTGATGCATACTTGGAATGGACTATGCTTTATGGAGTCATGCTTCATGGAGTTGTGTAAGGCCTAATTATTCACCATTTATGTCTAATCATTAGTCTATGGATGAAAGGCCACGAACTTCCTCATCTTGGTATCTATTTTCTTCTATTATTATGTTGTTTGTGTATTCAAGGCTGCAATATCAGCCCTTTTAGATTTTTGTGGCTTGACCACCATGAGAACAAATTTATTGGTACTAATCAAGGAGACAAACGTAGAAGGTGGTACCTCTAGTACCCTATAGCACTATTTTCCAAGAGTGAGGGTGATCCTTCAAGTTCTTGATTCATATATGCCATGTCGATCATACATGAATGGCTGACCAAGGAGTACATTGCAAACATCCAGATTGACCACATCACATAAGACCTCATCTTGGAAAGGTTTTATTGCATATGAGAGAAGACATTGGTGGGTGACACAAAGGTTTCCCCCTGGAATCAACCATCCAATATTATATGGCTTTGGGTGAGGCTTTATGGACAAATTTAGGCTTTTCATAATATTAGTAGAGATTAAATTCTTTTGACTTCCACTATCAAGAATGAAATGTAGAGGCTTACCTTTCACCCATAAATTAGAGTGAAACAACCTTTACTTATCATTTGTCCTCTCCTCGTAGGTCTGTGATGAAGTAATGATGGCATCAGGCTCAACATCTACAATCTCTTCTTCATATTCTTTGACTATAGGGTGTGTATGAGGTAGAGCAGTAGATGTTGAGGATTGTGATTCAGAAAGCAAAGACTTGATGGCTTGACATTCTTCTTTGGAGTGAGTTATAGATTTTTGGTAATCACACCATTTTCCAGTCTTCCCTTCCTTTTTCTTCCAATTTTGGCCTCATGTTTGACCTTCTTTTTCACTTTTCCATTTTGAAGGCTGACTCTTCATATTCATTCTTCCATGCTTCTGCTCAATCTTCACCATGAACTTGTACGCCTCACCAAGGGTTTCTAAATTGAAGAGTTACATTTCCCCCTATATATACCATTGTAGTCCATCATGATATTTTATAACCTTATGTTTCTCACTTTCTTGGATGCCCAATCTCATAGATAGAGAATAAAAAGTGTCAATGTAATCTTGAACAGACTATTCCTTACCTTGGTGAGGTTTTTTTTACTCTATATATAGATCATCATATGCTCCAATGGGGTAGTATTATTCCTTTATAGATTCTATGAAATCATCCCAAGTAGGTTCCACCTCAAGGCCAATATCATCTGTACTGAATCTTTTTGTATACACTTCCCACCAATTTTTGACAAGCAATGATGCTTTCAAAAAAGTAAAAGTGATATTATCTTTATTGATGAATTTATTTACAAAAAAATAGGATGATAATTGATCCAACAAATTTTCTACTACATCAACTTTGATTTTTACTTTAAATATAGGGATATCAAAATTCACTTGAACTTTGAAGGGTATTGGGGCACTAAAAATATGTGGGGTTACAGATGAGGAGCCAAAATTTCCCATCAAGATTTGTTGGAGAATTTGGGTGAATTATTGTAGCATTTTAGCTTGCTACTGTTAGATGGCTTCGTTCACCATTTATTTGAAAGGATCATATGTCTCAATTTTGTCTGCGATTTGAGGTCATTTGGAGCAAAAGGTGGATAGTCTGCTAGTTCTATAAATTTCCACCCATTTTTATTGTAATTTGACCTCATCCTCAAGATTATACACTCTAAATACAAACTGATCTGATACCAATGATCCAAAACTTAGGAGCTTTGGTTGAAATAGAATTCAAGAAATAAGAATAACACAATTGTAATAATGCTATCTCTAAGAAGAGATGTTTTATTGATCAAATTTGTAGATCCAAACATATGCCTATCTCTGAGAAGAGATGTCTAATTGCCTTTTTGGGTTACATCTATTTTTATACATACTTTGAAGGTAGAAGGAGGATGTGTAAGGTCACTAATATTGAGGGAGATGAAGTGGTTTGACTTCTATGATTTACAACATTACAAAATTTAAGAAATTACTATTTTTAGAAACTTACTATTTTTAGACTACACTATTAAAATTGAAATTTAGAACACTTCCATTGATATTTTAAGGGTAAAAAATTATTAATCATATCCTTATGCCATCTCATCATGTTCTTCTTATTCTTAGCTTTCCAACGATTCAAACAGGGAGTCAAACAGAGCTATAGTGCAAAAGTTGTGACTCCCAAATGTTCTGCCACCAATTAGGGTAGAACCGTCACCCAAATTATCACCTAAAATGTTGCTCAAATTAGTTTGTGTGATTATTTTTTTGGATCAAGGGTCAGTCCTGATGCACACTATGACTAGGTTATCATGGAGTTATATATCATGGTGCACATTGTCATGTGAAATATCAATAAAAAAAGTTTCAAAATATATGTGGAGATGTGCTAAAGTGGTAGTTGATCCCCTTACAAAATATATCCATCCCTTAACATCCATTTTTAAATCCAATCAGTTCATCCATTTTTTACCAATAAAATTTAGATCAACATCTATCCTCATCTCTTTGTCATCTCATTCATATTTTCTATTTTTTTACACAATAATATTCTATCTTCATCATTTCTCATTATATTCCTCCCTTCTTGGGAGAATACAATGGCCTAAGGTCTATTTGGACTATGTAAGTAGCACTCAGTCACATGAAGTTTTGAAAGCTAGTTCATCCACCATGATCACCATCATTCCCATTCTCATTCTTTAATCATCATCACATCATGATTTCATCACTTGGGGCATCCTCATGTGTTCAATTTTTTTAGATGTTGCTTCATCCTTTAAATAGTCACTATCCATCCACACGTGTTTGTGTCAATCTATCACCAACCTATCATCTATAAAAGTTATCCTCTCATCTTTAATCCATCTAATAGGTTAAATCCTTAGTCTATTCTTCCAAATCAATCAATCAATTAGTCGATTAGTCATCCATCCAATTTAAGATTGTAACTTTTGCTTTGTTTGGGGTAATTCAAGTGTGGATCTCATCATAAGGATAGGTCACTCCCCAATATGATCTACTTGGGGCAAGTTAAGCTTACAACGTTTTTAGAATATTTCTCCACATATATCGTGCTTGGGGTAAATCAAAGTGTGCAACTTATCTCAAGATGTATTCTTCTCAAATCCACCTTCCTTGGGAAAAATCAATCCATCCTCATCATAAATAAAATTATGAAAGTGTTATCTCAAATGGATTAATTTCATCTAATCATAATCATTTCTAATATCCCAATCCCTCTTTCTTCATCACCCACCAATTAATTCTTTCATTCTATCATCTTTCTCTCTTTTTTAAAAGCCTATCTACATCCCTCATCCCTATATGCCCTGTTAAGGGTACATCATCCATCACATTATTTTATCATCATCATCTAATCTTCCTTTGTTTTAGCTTCCTCTTTTCTTTGAAAATAATTTAGTTCCCTCATCATGTCTCACAACATCCTTTCAAAGAGGGGGAAAATATAAACACCTAAAATCATAAACTTTGTGTCGATTTTAATTATACACTAATCATTATCTAATATCATCCTTAAGTCCTTAATCAATCCTCTATCTACACTAAAAAACCCTAATACTAATCCTTCATCACTATTCATCACACATTATATTAGTTAATTAACCTTTTTTAATTAATTAATACCATCCTAATTGAAAATTTATTGGAATGCACATTTTCTATTTTCTATAAATCAAATAATTGATTTTATATATCAAATCTATGATGTCATCACATCATCATCCATCTCATAATCAAATCCACTTCATAATCCCACTTATTCCCCACATGTTTCCACTATCAAAATTTATATTCCATGTAATCTTAAGATTCTCTATTATCCAAATAAAATAATCCCCATTATCTCCACTATCTCCATTATCCAATTTTATAATCCTCAGATTCCTACTATCTAATTTTAAAATCCCACTAACCTCTATTATCCAATTTTATAATCTTCATATTCCCATTATCAAATTTTATAATCCTAGATTCCTTCACATGTCTTACACCATCTAATATTCCCACTATTAATTAAAAGATCATTTTTTTGAGGAATCATCCTTAATCAGAGATCCTACATCAAGATAGACAATCCTTTTTTATTTAGAAAAGATATAAATAGAGGTCCCTCCCTCCATTCTTATCATGTCTTGAATACCTAAAATTTTACCAAATTTGGATAACTATCCAACATCAAGACCATCATAATATAATTAAGATCATCAATTTGAAAAGGGGTTATGTTGTTAGTTTGTCCATGCACATCCACCAAACAACTTACAACTACAATCTGAATATATCCAAACTTCAATTTTGGTAAGGAAGAGATCACAAGATAGGTATACATTTGTGTTATATTTCAATTTATTTATATTCTTTTATTTAGTCTTGTTCAATCATAGCGCATATGCTTAGGTTAGGAGAAAGATTTAAATTGTTTTGATTTCGTGCTAACCAATCTCATATTTGTAATCGTATGTCACATTTTCATACAAAACTTCTTTCAAAACTATTTCTTAACAAAAAACTTTATTCAAATTTTTTAAAGGTCTTTAAGTTATTGAGGAAATAAACATGCTACAATAAACTAACCCAAGTGAAGCATGGAATTGTGTGCTAGTTCGACACACAAAATAAACTTGGGTCATAATTATTTTATATAGGGGAATCATGTTCTTTTCCATCCCTAGTCCTTTATTTCAAACATGGGAATCATGTGATTTTCCATCCCTAATCCTAAATATTATATCCATAAAATTATAATATATACTTTATAAATTCTTAAAGGATGAAACATAAAGCTTTCAGAATGAGGATGGTCTTTACTTAGTTCATTAGCTAGTGGTTGTCCTTGATGGGATTGTTCTTTTTATTGTTATTATTTTTATGTTTTTGTTGTTTCCACTCTTTTATGGCCTTTTTTATATTTTAATAATATTCATATGACTAGGTTTTGTGATGTATCCTTTGGCATGTTTGGCGATTTACATACTTGGATGTATAGACTTTGTTAACGTTATTTCATCAAAAAAAAGGATGAAACATATAAAAACTTATGGATATCTTCAAATACACAATCATTTAGTATACATATTCAACCAACCATATATTCAAAAAAAATATTACGAGAACTTGGAGCTTATTTAAAACCATGGTTTAAATGAATATATTGATGGAAATTTTAGGCTAAAATAGAATGCATATTATATAAACCAAATATTTATTCATGTTTAGATTTTTTATTTGGATTTTATTTTACCTATGTCTTAGTACTTAGATAAATTGTAAAGTATTAAGAACATTCATGATGCAACTAAGGATATGGGGTCTAATAAAGGATAAATTGGTCCTTATAGTCTTCCACTCAAAAATATACATAGAACATGAGATTGAAACTAAAACTTGCATTTTTATTGATTTTTCTTGATGAAGTATAGATATTACACAAAACACTCACTTACTCTCCATATGATTACCACATGAGATAATAATGACACACACAATCCATTCCTAGACTAAACACTACTCTATGTTTCCTACTCAAGAAGCTACACTCACTCAAAATATCTCCTCCAAGATTAGTCTACTTACTTTCCTTTTATTCTTTGAGAAATGACTCTTGAAATCCTTGTTGATATTGGGAAGTGTGTCAAATTTTAATAAATATACATAATGATAATTATGCATAATAAGGTGATGTACAAGGTGTTTTTCATAAGCACTAACTGCATGCGATATTAGGTAAGTTGATTTGGCAAGCATGGATGGTTTTGTTGACTTGCATGGAGACTAGCTTTGATAATTTCCCAAGTTTTTTAGTGTGTAGGAATGATGGAAGAGTTGCTTAGGATATTCTCCTCAAATTCATTGTACAGGATATTGTGAAATAGTGCATATATGTTGAGTCACAATAAGGTATTGTGAGGCACTGTGTAACATGTATAGTAATAAAAGGTCATATGAACGTGTTTCACACAATTGTCTTACTTTATTTGCCAAACTAAAGAAGTGCTAGAAACATATTTGTGTTATTGTGACATACAATAGTTGTAGAACATTACACATTATTGACTTTGTTTGGTATTTGGTAAATGTAGATTCCTCTACTATGCATAATTTACAAATTGAATTATCTGATAAAAGGGGAAATTATTCTAGGGAATGATATGTGGAACAAAGGTTATTGAATGCTAAATGCACATAGTCAAGTGTGTGCATAGTAATATATAGTAAAATAATATATGAAGGTTACATAATCTTGAAACTTGGTTTAGCATTGTAAGATGGTCCACTTTATATTATAATCAACAAGTTACCATGTTATAGTTTTTACCCAAATTATTTTTCATAGGTGGAAAATGTATGGAACTGTGTGTTTATTTTTATATTTGAATGTGTAAGTTTTGCATAAATAAAATATCCTTTATCTTTATTTGTTTTTCATGAGTAAACTACCAAAATTTGGTATTATAGCCAAGTTTCCAGCTTTGTGGTAGTTAGAGTAACTTGTGATAAATGGTCTCCTTGAACTAAGAGTTTCATAGGAGAATATTGTACAAAAAAATTAACTATAAGCAAGAGGATATGAATTGATAAATTCAATGGTCAAATTTTTGAATTATGGAAAATCAAAATAGAGGATCTCTTGATAACTAGAGATCAATGAATTACTTAAGTAGACACAACTCCCACCATAATGAAATCAGAATAATGGGAAAAGGTTGATATGAAATTGATAAACTATATCAAATTATGCACATCAGATTGAATATTACTAAATGTTTTGATTTAAAATAGTAGGAATCTTCATTGGGATAAGTTGGTATTGTTATACCAAGCCAAATCATTGGTCAAAAAATACTCTTGAGAAAGAGATGACTCATTATAAAAGAGTGATGGTGACTCACTTTTAGAGCACCTAATTACCTTCAACATTGTGATGAGTCAGTCGTCATATGTGGTTTTTAAAATAAATGATGAAGAAAATAGCATCACATTTATTTAATATTTTCTAGACTCATGGGATAATATAGTGAAGGCAATCACTAATTCTACATCAGAGCTAAAATTATAAGATGTATTCACAACTTTGTTATAGAAGTAGATGTGGCACAACTCTATGGAAAACTATCATATGAACGATGACCTAACCATGAAAGTTTTCTTTTAAGGAAGAGGTAAGTGAAATACTATGGATAAGTGATTGAGGTATAGAGTAATATCTAAGACTCTAAATATTTATTGAAGAAGTGAATTATGGCAAGACATGGCATGTCAAGGACTACAAAGCACAAAAGGTAGAAAAATGAAAACTAATATATGTTGTGTAATCTTCAAGTGAGAATGTCTCCACTAATGGAATTAGACGTATATCTTACATCCTAAATATCGCATGCATGTAATGATGTGTGGATTATTAAATATGGATCCTCCTATCATTTGTATCATACAAGGGAGTGGTTATATGGATATGAATAATATGATGTATTTTTAGGAGACAACTCAACTACAAGCTTCAGATATGGGAGGATCAATACCCTCTCAAGTGTTTTACACATCTAGTTCTTGTAAGGAATACAATCTGTGAATAAGATGAAGGATGTTGGTGTCTAAGTATCATTTAGTAGAGACAAGAGAAATATAGTGTATGGAGCCATGGTGATATAAATAGTTATGTTAATAGGTACTATGTTCAAGATTGATGTGACTGTGGTAAGAAAAGAATGTAATAACTTTATTTTTCATAAGGTCAAGATTAAAATAATAAGTTACAGAGATTCCACTAGAGGAAACAATGTTATGGCATCAAATTCTAGGCCATATAGGTGAAAAAGGTTTGTGTATGATGTGGACCAAGGATATGGTGAAAGGAATGGATAATTATCCCATGGAATTTAAATTTTTTGAACATTACATCTAGGTAAGCATAGTCATATGAAATTCCTTACAAATGTTGTGCATGAAATTGTAATCTTTTAGGTGATCCAAAATGATGTGTTCAGACTAGTATTTTTCCCATCACTGAAAATGTTTTTATTTTGTGTCTTTCATATATGAATACTCTCCCAAGATGTAGATATACTTCCTCTTGAAAAATATAAAGTTCTGAATAAATTCAAGGAATTCAAAGCCCTTATGTATAACTAGATGGAGAAGATGATCAAAGTATTGTGAAAATACAATGGGTGTGATTGTTTCTCCAAAGAGTTTGAAAATTTATGTAGTTAGAGCATTATTCAAAGGAAAAAGATAAATCCATAAACATTTATATAGAATAGAATTATAGAGCTGATAAATAGGATGTTGATGGATAAATCCCATAGTATGTTGATTGTTGAGCATTGAAAGCTTAATTTTTGGGTTGAAGTAGTGTATATTACTTGTTACCTCATTAATAGATCACCCTACATAAATATTATTTGATAAGACTTTGCAAGAAGCATGGACTAGTAAGAAATTTCACTCGCAACACTTGTGTATTTATTTTTGAAGCTTACTTTCATATTCCAAAGATGGAAAGGTTGAAATTTGACTTTAAGTCTATAAAGTGCATATTTTTTGGGCATGGGAGTGATATCAAAGGATAAAATTTGTGGAATCCTGAGACACATAAAATGGTCTATAGCGATAATGTATTCTTCAGGGAGCTGTGCAAGTTTCCTACACCAAAATAACTAAGGAAGCAACTAAAGGAAAAAATAAAAAGGTGTAGGTGTATTTAGATATTGAAAATCCTATATCTAACTATCACAAGACATACATAGAGTCACAAGAGACAAAATAAGAAGAGCCTATGAGTTAAAATCTAAGGAGATCAAAATATGTGCACAAAATTCATGAAAGGTATACCCATTGTACTTTTGTTGTACACTCATGTTATCAGTAACTAATAGTGAAGACCCCAAGATAATGAAGAATCATCTTGGTTGTATAGTGAGAAAGTCTTGAAAGAAGGATATGATGGAGAAAATGGAGTCTCTAGACAAAAATGAGACATGGGACTTGGTAAAGTTACCTCCTAGATTAAAACCTATAGGATACAAGTGGATTTTCAAGATGAAGTAAAATACATAAGGGATACTAGAGAAGTATAAGGATCACCTAGTGGCAAAGGGATTCTCACAAGTAGAGGGAATTAAATTTGGTGATACCTTTTCTCCTATTAATAGGAATATAGAATATATAGCAATAATAATTAAATAAAGATAGAATTAAAATTAAAAAAACATAATAGAATAGAGACACGAATTTAACATGGTTCACTCAATATGGGCTACATTCACGTAAAAAATATTAGTCCTTATTATTTAGTCCAACAAATGAAGGGAACAACCTGCAATACATCCAATATAATATCCTCTTTACTCTCACACCATTCTGCTTGATTACAATGCCCTCATATCAAAGGAGGGTTACAAATTAGGGTAAAAATGCACCAACTTAATTTATATCGTTAAATCTAAAACCTAATAGTAAATGATCCAGATTAACTAAAAAATTATAATATTTTATAATTAATTTTTCATAAAAAATTTCTTCAGGGGCACTGCCCCCGAATCCACACCAGCAGGGATACAAAATAGTTCATCACCCCCCCCCATGACCCCCATGGTGACCCTAGCAGAGGGGTGTTGCCCCCAACACCCCTATCAGTAATTGGGCATTAAAATAAGATCAGGCTCCAGCATCCAACACCTATTACAAAATTGAATTCAATTAGGCTTCTCTTAGCTATTGATGTTACACTTGATATTGAGATAGATCAAATTTATGGTAAGATAATGTTTATGCACTAGGAGCTTAACTAATAAATTCACATCTTTTAGCTATAAATCTTCATGGTAAAATGGAATCATATCTTTGAAATTTACATGGTTGGACTTTAGAATATGTAAAATTAATTTGATCCTTTTGTTTACTAACAGGAAAATGATGATAATTTTGGCATTATATTCATCTATGTGGATGGCATGTTATTTATAAAAAATGACAAGTACATGATCAAGAAACTAAAGTCTCAACTGTCTATGCAACACAACATGAAATATCTCAATGTTGTAACATCTTGGGCATGTAAATCAAATGAGATAATGAGAATAATAAGCTCTTGGTAGACCATATAAATTATGTTGAAATAATATTGGAAAGGTTTAGGATGCATGAATGCAAACCTATGTACATAATTTTCCCAACTGATTAGAAGCTATCAACTATGTAATTTCAAAAGACACGGGAGGAATCAAAAGACACGAGTCAGGTTTATATACAAGTATGGTGGGAATAATGATGTATGTAATGCCCTATACAGGACCTAACATCATGAAATTAGTGGGATTTCTTATAAAATTCACATCCAAGTTTGGCAAGGAGCATTGGGAAATAATTAAGATAATATTCACATATCTATGTAGAACTTTTGATTATGCAATTTTATATCAAGGTTAAACTAGTGAAAGCAAGGATTTAGTCCTACAAGGTTTTTTGGATTCTGATTGGGATGAAGATCTTGATTGTCGTAGCTCTACCAATTCATATGTGTTAAACTTATTTTCTAGAGCTATAATCTGGATGATAAAATGGTAGGCTAGTGTTGCGATATTTACCTTCAAGGTTGTATATATCATATATACTCATGTAATCAAGGAATAATTATGGATTTAAAGTTTTTATTCTACATTGGGTGTTTATAGAAGGTTTTAAAGATAAATTATGATAGTTAAAGTGTAATTTATATATAAATTAACCTTGAATACCATTTTTAGAAGAATCACATTTATGGGTGATATAATTTTTTAAGGGAAATGGTGGAATATAGAAATGTATATCTAGCTAAGATGGACACAAAGGAAAATATTATGGATTCATTAACTAAGGTAGTGAGTAATGAGAAATTCACTTTTTATAAGAAATAGATGGGCATGGTTGGCCGATGTTTCTAAAGGATGAATGTGTGCTCCCTTATGCAAAGTGTTAAAAAAGTGGGAAATTATTTAGAAATGTCTCAACTTTTCATAAATTTATGCAATGAAAATTGTGTGCAAGTTAGGTGGTTTGTACAAGTATTACCTACATGTGATGTTGTGTAGGTTGATTGCACAAGTAGGTATTATTGTGAAGACTTACTTGGAGAGGGAATTTTAAATTTAAATAATGTTTTTAGTGTGTAGAAATGATGTTATATTTGCACAATATATTTTACTTAGTTCCATTGCACTTTGGGAGATTGTGAATTAGTGCATAGAAGTTGAGTCACAGTAAGGTGCTATAAGGAGTTGTGTAGCATTTAAATCAATGCAAGGATATCTAAAAGAATTTAATACACTTATATAACTATATATGTTAGACTAAAAAAGTGTTAAAAACATCTTGGTGGCATTATGACACATACCTATTAAGGAGCATTACACATTTTTCACTTGGCTTAGTATTTGGTGAATGCATATTCCTTTGTTCTATGTAAGTTGTAAAGTGTAGTTATTGATAAAAGGGGTGATTATTATAAATAAAGATATGTGTAATAAAGGTTGAAGACACATAGTTAAGTGTGTATATTGTGATATATAGTAAAGTGTTGTATAAAGGCTATAAAACCTTGAAGCCTAGTTTAGCATTGTAAGACAATTTAGTTTATGTTATAATCAAGAAGATTATTGTGTTGGGTTTCACTTGTAAGAGTATTATTAAGTGAAAAACATGTGTATATGTGTGTTTGTATTTATATTTTCTCAAGTAATATCATATTTGAACTTTCCTTTCTAATTTTTTGTCATGCATGAGTAAATTCCAATAGTTGATCTAGAAAATACTAAAAATGAGCACTCCAAAAAAATTAGGCCATTACTGGGAGTTTGAAACTATCATGGGAAAAATAGACACTTATTCAAACTAGAAATTTTTTAACTACAATGTAGAGAATCATTAGCTAATGGTTTCATGATATATATAACTCTTTGTTTCATTAACTGAAACTAGTTTTCTCTATTCCAAAATCTTATTGGGGTGTTTTTTGTCTATGTAAATCATTTTTAAATTGTCAACTAAACCTAAAAGCATGTAAAAAATCCTCTACCAAACATAATCTACATTAATTTCATCCCAACCTTTACCAATATTAGATTGACCTTATCTTCAAAATTTTAGTACCTTCCCCTCGATTTCTATTAAACATGCTTATACCAATAAAAAACTTGATGGTCCCATATTATTATCATCTACAATAGAACACCCTTAAACTTAATTTAATTATGTTTGGAATAAGAGAAAGAATTCAATCTCTTTATCTAGCATCTAATGATTGTCAAAACATATGCCAATATGAATTGTATGCTCATCCTTGCCTTCCATTGCTTTCAACAGACTTGGGGTGTATCCTTGTCCATCCTTATTAACACTCAAAATAATAGCTATTCTATCATACAACATATTCCTGTCAAATTTTCATGGATTTTCAAAACATCATGTTTTAGAAAATTTAAGCTTATATGCCAGGAAAGGAAGAAGAAAGAAACTAGATACGAGTATGGTAGAAAAACTTGTCTGGTTGTGCATGCATTGAATTAGATGATTGTAGAGAGATCTTATTTGGATTAGGAGGAATGACCTGAAAATAAGACAACACTAAATCAAATGATTGGTTAGATAGATAGCTAGGTGGATTGCCTAGTGCTAGCTAGATCTCGAAACAAAAAGCTTCCTCAGGGGCTATCAATCCATGTTCTTTAAATAATTAAGTTCAAAAATAAAAATATAAAGTAATTGCATAAATCACATGAGATACTAAAATTAAGTACAAGAAATAATTGATGAATAAATTGATGGGATTGACTAATTATAGTAATAAGCAAGTCAATAATAGCACTAAATAGGTATGTTGTGCTTCAAAAATAGGTTGGGACTCTGTGACCAAGCAGAGACAAAGAAAGTTGGATTTGGTTAAGGGTAAATGGGTGAAAATAGCTTGTTGTTATTTTATGCCACAGATACCATCGATGGTTGAGGTGATCATTGATGATTGAGGTAACTATCAGTGGTTAGGACAGATCGTCAGTGGTCAAGATGACTGTTAGTGATTACTATGGGTTGGGTCTAGGTAATAAAAGGCTATTTAGATAGGGTTACAGTATGGGTTTTTGAGAGATTAGCTTGGACTAGGTTGATTATAAAGTACAAACAAAGTGATTGAATAATTAAAAATGGATACTTAGCTTACCATCTGTTGATCAGGTAAATGGTTGAGGTGGTGGAGTTTAGAGCAATTCCATTAAGGTAATGGTACTTGGTTATTGACCGATGGGTGGCATCACTTTGGGTCTCTGTCATGATAGCCGGATCATTGGAAGAGCACCTGTAAAATAAACTATAGATGTAAAATCTCTTGATAGTTATAAGATGATTGATTGATTTTGGATCCTTTTTCACCTTTTGAATCTCTTTTCTTATAAGAAGAAAGGAGAGGTGCAATAATATGTTAATAAGAAGTTCAACTTGTTGTCTAAATATAAATTGCGTATGCATTGGCTCACACACAAATTAGATGAGATAATTTTAAAAAAAATTCAAAGTTGAAGTTGGTGTTTAGTGGTTCAAACAATGGAACCTAACCATTAGCGGTAGGGTGATCATCAATGGTTAGGGTGATTGTCGATGGTTGAGGGTCAAGATTAAGCTAATTTAAAATGTGGGTTAATTCATAGGTCATGTTGAATAGATTTATGTGGGTTAGGTTTGGTTTGTGGTCGAGAGGCTAATGGTTGGGCCCAAGGGGGTCCTGAGGTGATCCAGGGGAATTATGACATTTGTAATCATCATGTGTAGATTTTTTATGTCTACATTTTGCCCTTTTTTGTTATGTAATTTGTATCAACAAGATAAAAATAAAAATAGATTGTGGGTTAGAGGTTTGGTTACCTTGAGCATGGGAGGAGGTGTTCCCCCTCAAACTAGGAGTTGATGAGGTAAAATTGAATCAAGTGCAGGTTTGATAAGTGGTGAACGTGATGATAAAATATGAGTTATAGGTTGGGCACTGAAACACAAACATGTGCATGTAGTATGCCAAAAGTATGATAGCTGAGATTACGTATGGACTAGGTTTCCATAGTTGGTAAAAATAAAGGTTGGTGATAAAAGGAGAAGTGAAAAGTGGATTGTGTGATCACCTTTAGGCATGGAGATTGGGAACACTTGTAAATGCACATCTCTTAGGCAAGATCTATGTTTTCATGGGTATCTAAGATAAGAAGTGCTCCCAAGGAAAACACTAATTGGTTTGGTGTAGTCATGGGTATCTAAGGTAGGAAGTGCTCTTGAGACGACACAAATTGGTTAGGTGAGTGCAAGGTGTCACTAGTGCAAAAAAATATGCAACATGGAAAGTGTTGTTGGTGTAGTCAAAAGGACCAGGCAATGTCATCTCAAAGCATGCACTAGTGTGTGCCAAAATGGCTAGTAGTGAGGTGATATGGTTGATTGATGAGGTGGGTGGAGAAGATAGACTCTTATGGGTGGGCACTTGATTGGGGTGCCAAAAATGTGGGTGAAAAGTTGGTTGGAGGAAAGGGAAAATAATTCCTAATATCCTAACTATCGATGATCAGGGATCCTAGGGTTGATCATCAGTAGTTATCTTGACCGTCAGTGGTTATGGTATAAACCCTAAAAGGGTGAAACTTTAAAAGTTCCAACATAAGTCATTTAAACTCATTTATTCTTTTAACTTTGGCATCTCATTTTCTTGTCATTTTATGCAAAAAGTTTCATGGTGCTTTACTAGCAAGTGATTGATTGGTTGAGTTGACTAAGTGGGCTAGAGGTTGGAGGTTGACCTATCTAGGATGTAGGGTAGAGGAGAACATAGATAGGAAATGGGTTCCAATAGTCCTCCTTGATGATGGTCTAGGAATGAGGTAGGGGTCACTATCAATTTGGTAGATTAATTTGTGATTTGTATTGCATTAGGTTTGGAATTTGATTATTTTATCATGGGTTGGGGAGGGTAGATTTGGTTTGACCTAGGTATTAAGGGTTTGCCTAGTTTTTAGTGAAATTATAGTTTAATTTCAAAATTAAGAGGGGTAGGTTAATTAGGTAAGGTTAGGAAACAAATTTAGGTGAATTGGTGGTCTGTTGAGGTGTTTGTGTGGGTTTTGGGTAGGTAGGGTTGGGGAATTTTCCACTAGTGGTCATTCATAATGATCATTGGTGGTCATCTCGACTATCGATGGTCAATGACTGTCAATAAGATAGCTACATGATCGTTAGTGGTCATAATGACCATCGATAGTAGACCAAATGGCAAAGGGTTTTGATAAAAAGTTAAGGCAAATTATTGGTGAGAGGTTAATATTTTTGAATGCTTGAATGTTATAAAGTTTATTGAATGGGGTGTCAAGGGTGTGATAGGTAATAGTTTAATGTTATATCCATGAATGAGATCAAGGGTATAATTGAAATATAAGGGTAGGTTATAGTTCATATAGGTAAAATAGGTACTTTTAGGTAGGGTAAATAAGGTGAAAAGTTATAGTCCATAGGCAAGTGTGGTAATAGACTAGGTTTATTTGATATTGAACATTACAGGCATGAGAGTAGATCCAAATGTGGGATCAGGTCCCTTAGATTTTTACAGATATCCACTAGGGTATGAATGATACTAACTAGGCTCACATAGAGGAGGTGGACCTTGGTGTCATGATGCATTACCAACATGTGTCATGGAATGTAGCGATGATCGTGGTACTAATCGAGAGATGAGATCCTACCATGAACACCTTCCTATTACTGACAGGTGAGATGATGATCTTACCTTAGGATGTGCATAAGATTACATGGATACCCATTCGAGGTGAGATAATTTACCATATCGAGAGAGGAGCAAGATGAGTTCTTGGAATGGCTATATGGATATGATCATGACCGAGTGAGGTAGCATGCCAAAGGTTTCAATTACAATCTACTATATCAGAGGGCCAAAGATGATAGGAGGTTAATTACCATGATGATGATGGTGGTATCATTATTTGTTGTACCTAATTTGAGTAATGGAAGGTTTTCCTATCTAATGTTGCATGTGTTAGTTGCGATGTTACTGGGCCACATAGTGTTCAATTGGGTGCCTTTGATGCTAGTTTAGATATATAAGGAGTTTTGAGGTTTAAGAGCTCATAGGATATATGGTATCAGCATCAGATTTGTTATACATTTTTTGGCCTATGAGCACATCCAAGTGCTAAGGTCAATGGGGCTACCATGGTAAGGGTATACCCAAATGGACTTCAGAGTCAGGTTTATGCAATGGAGAGCTAATTTTTCCCTCTCAGGGGTAGGAGGATGGGTGCATGATATAGATTGGTTTAGGGATGCATTGGATTCCTTAGTCATTGGAAATGTTATTTGGAGGCCATACATAAGGTTTCTAGAGTGGGCTAGATATAGGAGATATACACTATCCCTATAAAGCTATAAGTGGATCATTGGTAGGAGGGATGGTGAGATAAATATCATCCCATTTAATATGTTTTGATGATAGTTTGGCTTGGTGTAGGGTATCCCAAGTCTATTCTTAAGGTATAGGTAGGAAGATATAGATCTTCTACTCCTAAAGCCACAACCCATATCGACTTTGCTTGATCACGAAGAGTACTTGACTAGGGATGAGATAGATGATGCATCATGTGTAGGTGGGTATCTAGCATGATACTAGGTACTCTATGTAAAAAAAAATTTGGGGGTATGATGGTGGTAAGTAGCTAATATATGTGGATCTATCTGTTATATTTTAGCAAGCATAGGTACAAGGGGCTAACCCAGATGTACAGGTAGTGACTGTAGAGAGAGATCAGGATTGAGCAACACTATCTATGACATAGGTTATCATGGAAACACTATAGGGTCAACTGTAAGTAGCATAAGGTCAGGTGGTTATAGTTATATGTGAGAGGGACTAGGCTCAAGAAACACTAGCCTTGGTTACCCAGAAGAGAGACTCTTTGAGATAGGCTGGAGGAAGAGCCACAACACTTGTAGGACTACTAGGTACTATCCCCATGGCATGCTATCTAAACACAGTGGAGGAGCTATGCTACTATGATGCCATAGTCTTGAGACATTGTCCTAATAAACCTTGATGGGGTGAGTATACATCTACTTTAGTAGGTGGTGTTAACATGGTGACACTAGGTCAATGGGATACTTTTATAAGGGGATATGCAGGTATCTTGGGAGGACATGCACTAAGAGGCAGTGATGCCCTAGAGATAGTGGTGCCCCAAGGGCATAGCTATGATATAGTTATGAGATATTATATTTTATTTTATATCAATTTGATATCGGCCTACAATCCAATGTGGTGAGAAGTACATTTTGAGAGAGATATATGTATATTTATTGTATACGTGGTGATGATGTTTATCTATGATTAGAGACTCATGATTTATAGATATTATCTTTGTTTATTGCTTATGATTCATGTTTATTGATGTTCATGTTGATCATTGATGATGTTACATTGACTATGGTTATGATATGGATATGGATGTTGATATGGACTCACCTAGCTTAGGCATGCGATGGTTTTTCTATTTATGTTGATGATGATATTTATGACATTTATGGTTATGATGATGTTTTTGACATGTATATTTATGATGATGATGCTCATGTTAAAAATTAATGATTATATGCTTCTTTATTGAGACATGTGGTGAAAAATGGTTTATTTGGTCATTTGTTTATAGATGTCACATTATTGATATGATGTGATATGGTTATGATTTAGTTTATGAACATGGTTTATGTTGACGATGTTTGATTTTGTGCATGGTATGATGTGATATGGTTATGGTCATGGTCATTGTGCTTAAGGAAAAACACATAAAGGAAGTTGGAAAATAACATTAGATTAAGAAAAGGAAGATAACCAAGAGATAAATGTCCAAATGAATATATCGACCAATTATGAGAGGATAAGAAGAGGGCATAATGCTTCTTGTTTAGTAAGGATGAAAAAAAAACTGAAGTTGGATTATATTAAGGAACATAATCCCTTTGAATGCTTTACATTAGCATTTGTTAGTTTGTTAAAAAGGTGTTTTGATCACATAATGTCAAGTGAGATCAAAAAAATCCCTTGCTTTATAGTGTAAAAAAGGAGAAGAGATGGAAATGGAACCTTCTTGGGAGATTATCTTGCCTCTTCTGTAGGTTACCAAAGATCCAATATAAACAAGTCTATATCATATAAGGTGTAGACTGATCGATGCAAGAAACCTAATCATGAGAGTTGATTGTGATTTTCAAATTATTTTGATTTTGAGAACCAATTATGACTTTCAAGATTAGTTTGCTTTTATTTTGATTTTGATAATGGGTCTTTTGCTTTTGTTATTTTAGGGAAGCTGATCAATTTGGGAAGCTTTCAAAAAATTACTATGCTTTTGACAAATGCTTTACTCAGCCATCCTTCAAGTAAGTGGTCTAAGTTTGTTTGCTTTGTTCAAGGATTCTTGATAGCTATCCTTCAAAAGAATATTCTACCTTATATTGAGTAATTTTGATATGTTTCCATTAGCTATCCTTCAAGGGAGCAGTTTTTGAATGCTAGGAATGACCCATGATTATTTTTGGTTATGACTTTGCTTCTCTTATTTGATTTTGTTTAACATAGACTTGATTATATAGGCTTAAAGGTTGACCTTTATGAAGGAAAAACCAAAATTCACAAGAAGGTTGATTAGGTTTAAATAGGTTTAGGTGACAATGATCATGGGAATCCATCCTATAAAAGGGGAAAAAATTACCATGAGAATCATGCCATGGGTAAAGCCATGGTACCCAATCTTCAAAATTAGGCTATGATTGTGATAGAGAATCACATGATTTAGTTTTAATTGGTTGCCCTAAAAATAAGGAGATGAATGTGGTTAAAAGCAAGGGGTGAGATTAAGTTAGATAAAAGGTGAGTTTGATCCTTTTTAACTAAAAAATGATGCTGATATGAAGCATTGAGGGGGTCAGGTTCTAGGTTGCCTTCAAGAAAGGATAACCGGTAAGCGCCTGATCTATATTTTTGCATTATGATATAAGGTCCAAGTCAATTGAAAGCAAAATTTCCCTACTAACTTTTCTCCATATTGGTGACATGTTGGTTTTCCTTTAGGATGAGGTCTCTGATATTGAATTCTTATATTCTAAGGTGTTTATTATAAGCACATTTGATATGTTTTTGATAGACATAAAGATGATTAAGGGAAACTAAATGATGCTCATCAATTAGCTCAAGCTAGGCTAAATGGTGTTGATGATAATCATCTTTAGAAATGAGATCTTGAAAATATATGTGAAGAGATGGGATTTGAACTTTGAGAGGAAAGACAACCTCTAATCTAAAAACTAGAGAGAAAGGGGTAGCAACTGTAGGGGTTTGAATGCTAGTACGATATGCCCATAAGGTTAAAGGGATGTGTAGATGCCAATCTCAATCTAATGTATTAACCATATTAGTTAGCATGTTATTGAGAGTTTTGTTAGAGGCTTCTACCTACCTAGAAGCTTGAGGATGATAGAGTAAATAGAAACTGAGCTTCATACCAAATGCATTGTAAAGACCTTAGACTTGTTTATTTTAAAAATATTTACCATTATTGGTGATAATTTTATGAGGAACACTTAAACGGTAGATTTTGTGATGATTGATGAAGTTGATAATATTTTATGCTTTGGTTGAGATAAGAGGAATAGCCTATACCCATTTGGTAAAGTACTCAGTCATAGTGATGATAGAATGATGTCACTGTGAAGAATGGGGTTTAATTTCACCAATGAGGTCCAAACCTCATTATGAAAAGGGCCAAAAATTTGTGGATATATGAAGACCATGGCTAGGTGTGTGATGTAAATTGGCATGTTGTTGACACTTAACATACTTTTTCACATAATCATAGCAGTCTTTGTTAAGGGTATGCTAGTAATAGCCAAGATGAAGGATGTGTTTAGCCATAGTGAGGCCACTAAAGTATCCCCCATAGATCCCATCATGTGTTTCTTTGATAGCATGAGAGGCTTCATGACTACATAAGTAGTGGATGAGGAGACCATCAAAGCTGCATTTATAAAGGATTCCCCACATAATGGTATAACTTGAGGTATTATGGATAAATGCTCTTTGATCATTCTTGAAAAGACCAAAAGGAATGATGGTAAGGTTAAAATAGTCAAAGGTGTGATGATACCAGAGGTCAAGTTGGGTCTCCTTCACATGAAAGATGGTTGGAAAATCTAGTTTGACATAAGAGGGATAGGTAAGTTTATGGATAATGATATATATCTTAGAGTTAGAGGTTACAAACAAGATCTGAGAGGCGAGGGAAGCCATGGTGTTGGAAAACTTATTCATAGATCATGGAGTGGTTTGAATATGGTAATGTTTAAATGATTGCAGGAGTTCATCTACTATTTATTTGTACTATTTCAAAACATCATTCTTACACTAATAAGAACCATTAATTTGATTGACCACTAGTTGAGAGTCACTAAATATGTTGATCATTTTGACTCCCAAGGCTAATGTAGTTTGAAGGCCTATCACTAAGACTTCATACTCAGTCATAATATTAGTACATTCAAAATCTAGTTTGAAGGATAAAGGAAGAGGTTCAATGTGAAGGGGGATAAGGATGATGTCAGCTCCCCCACCATATTGACACTTGGATCCATTAAATAATATGGTTACTTGATAGGTGAAGTCTGCCTAAGAGAGGGTTGCAATTGACTCATCTAGAAACTCAAAAGAAGGCAATTGGTTGTCTACTAATGCTGCATCAACCAATTGGTTGAAAATGACATGCCCTTTAATTAAATTTTGCTAAAGAAACTCAAGGTCAAACATAGCTAGAAGCATGATCCACTTGGCCATACATTGGTTCTGGTATAGCTTGGACTACATATACTTGAGTGGGTCAGTATTTATTATGACATAGGTTTTGTGGTTAAGAAGGTAGTGGTAAATTTTAGTGGCCATAAAGACTAAATCTAAGTAAATTTTCTCTATATGGGTATACTAAATCTAAACATTGCCCCTAGGGAGTGGTCAATGGTAGAGATATAAAGGTAGAAAGGTTGGTCATCCTTTAGAGGGATGAGGAGAGGTAGAGATAAAAGGTACTTTTTGAGTGAATCAAAGGCCTTTTGACAATCATCATTCCACTTGAAAGAGGCATAATTCTTCAAGAGGTGATGGAAGGGTTAGCACCAGTCTGAGAATTGAGAGATAAAGCGATGAATAGATTGGAGCTTCCCCTATAAACTATGGAGTTGCTTAAGGTGGGTGAGAGGAGAAATGTCAATTATTGATTTGATTTTGGTTGGATCAAATTTAATTCCTTGAAGGGAGATGATAAAGCCAAGGAGCTTCCCTTACAAGACCCAAAAAATGCACTTTTAGGGTTAAGGCAAACATGGTAATGGATGAGTCACTCAAAGATAATCTTGAGAACAACCAAATGATCCTTACAATATTTGTATTTTCAAGAAGATCATCCACATAGTACTTGATGATTTTATGGATAAGGTTGTGGAAGATGTAGGTCATAACACATTGGTAGGTTGCACTAGTGTTCTTTAGTTCAAAAGGCATGAACCTGTAGTAAAAGGTCCCCCATAGGGTGATATAAGCAATTTTGTGTTAATCTTTAGGGGTGATTAGGATCTGATTGTAGGTTAAGAGTCCATTTATGAGAGATAACCTCTCATGGATAGTTATAAGATCAACTAGTTGGTCAATACTTGGTAGAGGAAAGTCATATTTTGGGTAAGCAAGGTTGAGGTCACGAAAGTCCACATAAATGCATAGCTCCCCTATGGATTTGGTAATAGGTATGATGTTCGAGACCCATTGGGGATTGTTAATGGGTTAAATTAAATTAATGAATAGGAGATGTTAGAGCTCTTCTTTGATGAGAAGGGCTATGCGAGGGTGCATTCATCAAAGTTTCTACCTAACAGGGTTAGCATCATGGTTGGTGACTATGTTGTGGGTAGAGATAAAGGGTTTAATTCCTAGGATGTTTCTATAAGATCAAGAAAATTCTATGGTGTAGTATTGTAAGAAGGAGGAAAAGTCCTAAAGTTCCTCAAGATTCAATGATTGGCCAATTTTAAAAATGTGGGGGTTATTCAGAGTGCCCAAGTTGATATCCATGGTGGATTCATTCAACATAGTCAAAGTCTTAAGAGGTAGAGATTTGTGGATGGAAGAATCTAGTGCACCAAGGTAGGCAAGAATGGTTTCATCATCCTGACATTGAATGGTATTAATGGTATGAGATTCATCTTATATCATCATGGGATGAGTCAAAGGGATGGTTATGGTTATCCCATCATTTTGATAAGTCAAAGGTCTAAGGTTGATCATGTTGATGATAAAAATATAGGGGGATGATGTTAGAATCCTCTAATTTGTATGGTGAAGAAGTCGATGAGGATGGAACTTCCTTGTTAATGTTGGTGATGGGATGTGAGTTGATTTGTTGGTCTAGTGGAGAGAAGCCTAGGCCATGCTTCTCATGGGATTTTTAGGTTTGTAGTGGAAGTAACTCATATGGACCCTGTTCATGCCATCTAAGACCAAAACCCTTCCAAGCACACTGATGGAGATAAGCATTGGCAAAAATTAGTTTATCTAGATAGGAGAAGTTGAAGGTGAATAGTCAAGGTGAGAGAGAGGTGATGGAAACACCAAAGGGTTTATCGAGTCCCTCATAAATGAAAAGGGTTTAACAATTTGAAGCTCTAAGGGGAACAATGGCTCTAATATTTATGGGGAGTAGAGAATGCATCAAGGGTCAAGAGGATATATTCCCCAAGTGAAATATGTTAGAATGTAGATTCCAAGTGGTCTATGGTGAAGATTTGATCTGAGGGGATTGATGAGCTAGTAGATGCCTTATTGATTGAATGAGATATGGATTCATCCTTCATGGTTGAGGGCTTCTCTTTAGCTGATGAGGGTGTGCTAGATGGAGGTAGGAGGATGTTGTTGGGTCGATAAGTCATGTTGGATGATGAAAAGGGACTTGGGTCAACTTGTATGGTGACAACTTGACCTTCATACTCAAATTTGATGCAATAATGAAGGGTAGAGGGTACACAACCCATGGAGTGGATATAAGGTCATCCCAACAAAACATTATACTAAAATTCACCTTCCACTACATACAAGAGTTTTGGGAGAGTGCGAGGTCCTAAGTGAATCTGAAGGACAACAATTCCCAAAGTAGTGGCCATGGTGTCATTGAAGTATTGAATTATCATCGATTCTTTGGACATGACATTGTTTGGTAGTTTAAGCTGATCATAGGCATGGGAGGAAATTATGTTAATACTAGATCCCCTATCAATCATAACCTATTTGATATGGGTTTGGTTGATGTAGGAAATGATGAAAATAGGGGGATATAGTTCATCAGGGTGGATATAAGGTTTTCCAAATCCTTGAAGGTGACAAGGTTGGAAATTTAGAGAGTGCCAACAAAGGCTGCCAAAGGTTGAGGGTCTTTGGAATGGACCTTTATTGATTGAAATGCCTCTATCATTGCTTGGTAATGATGAGGTAAGGTAGAAATTAATTCATATAGGCTCATTTTTTCCAAGTTTGGTGAAGTTTTTTGAGAACCACTCTTCTGATTTATTCAAAGGGATTGGATTGAGAGGTACCCAAGATAGATACCTCAGGTTTGGTTGAAGGTGAATGTGCTTGAATTTGACTTGTTTTGGATGTGGGAGATGGGTATGTCCGTGGGATGGATACTTTATCCTTCCCCTTATCCTTTTGTTGAGTATGTGATCGGGTGACCACATGGATAGTATGGGTAGAGGGAAGAGTTTCGGTAGGATATTGGTTTGGTTCCTCATCACTTTGAGGTGAGAGTGGAGGAGTAGGTCAGTGGTGGGTATTGGTAGTGGGCTCATAAGATGTTCATCTAATAATATATTATCCTCATCATAGAGATAATGGATTATGACTTGGAGAGCTTTGCAGTTCTCTATGTCATGTTTGGGTGTCCTGTGATAGGAGCACACTTGGTGATCATTATACCAGACTATTTTTGGACCAAAAGGGTTAAATGGTCTGATAGGAGGTAAGGACAAGAAAGAAGCTTGAAATAACCTTTATAAAATAGTTGAGTAAGACTCAGCTAAAGGTAGAGAGGGTTTAGAGGTTTTGACCTTGGTGGTTGAGATGAAAGTCTTTTTAGGAATAGGATTGATGGTATAGGTCTTGGGTAAGGTGGTGTTCTTAATTGATGATTTTGGTTTAGGAAAGTGAGTTGATAAGTTGGAGGTAGAAGATGTCAAGGTAGTTGATTAGTTTGGTTATTGATGGCTTGGTGAATATGGGCGTGTCAAAAAGTAAGTGTGATGGTGTAACCAACAAAGTTGGTTGGGTTTGGGTTGAGATAGTTTGCTTCCTAGTCAAAGTAGAGGGATGAGGACCCAAAATAGAGGGAAAGGTTGAGGAGGGAAAAACTCCAAATTTATGGCCTTCTGCTAGTTTTACCTCCTTGGTTGATTTGGTTTAGTGCTTGGTTGGTGGATTTGGTGAGGTTAGCTCTAGTTTCAAGGATGTATGATTAACACTCTGGGTAGGGAAGATGTCAAGGTTTTTAGTTGGCTGGGTTGAAGTGATAAAGGATGTTTTGGTTATTTAGGATTTGGTTGCTTTAGATGGTTGAGAAAAGGCCAATTTTGTAGAGGTTTGTATTAGTTCAATTGATATGATAGCGGTTTGGATAATAGAAGTGGTGGGTTGGTCCATTAAATAGGTAGTTTGGGGTTCCTATTTAGTAGTGTAAAGGAACCCAAATTATTTATAAAAGGTGGATCAATACATGTCAGGTTTGGATACAAACTATAATCTCTAAACTAGTCTAGAGAATGGTTTATAGACTGGTCTTGTTCCCTAAGTAGTGGACTTGAAAGATGAACCCATAGGTTGAAAAAGGGGAATGGTGATCTCATCCTTTTCTTGAATCAAAAGATTCAAGGTTTGGATGGGGGGTTCTTCTATGGGAGGTGAAGATATGGTGATATCTTGCTTGGAATTGATCTCTAAAGGAGGGGTAAATTGTTCAGTAGTTGAGGGAGAACGTAAAGTGGTGATGGTTGCTTGATTTGGTATATTAATTGAAGGAGGGATTGACGACTCCACTACCTTAATAAGTGGAGGAGGGGAAGATGGTATTTCCTTAGTTTGGGTCTCCAAAGGAAGAGAAGGTGATTCCACTACCTTAATAAGTGGAGAGGGTGAAGAAGAGGTAGATTGGGTGGTAGGTTCATCAGTGATGAGCGTGTCAAGAACCATATTGATGGTATGGGCATCATGAGAGGACTCAACTTTGTTATTATTTTTTGTAGGTGCATGATTAGGAAAAGTTTGATTGAAAATTCTAAGGGCTTAGTTTGGAGGTGCATTGGGGTTGTCCAACATAAGTTCTCCCTTGTAAATGAGGGGTTGGACAATATTTTTTAAGGTATTACACCGACTAACGTCATGCCCAACTACTCGATAGAAAGAACATAGGTCATTTTCATTATACTAACTAGTTATAGGATGAGAAGAATCAAATTGTTGAGGGGGTTTGATAGGAGGAAGTTTTATTATTTTATTTTTCAACAACTTCTCCAAGATTGAAGCATAAAACTCCCCAAGTAAAGTAAATTACTTCTAATTGTCTCGGTTTTGGTTCCTCATGTTTTTATTTAAGGAATTGGAGGAGTTTGGTTGGTTGAAAGATGGTGGAAGAGTGGTCTTAAGGACAACCACATTTTTTAGTTCCCTTGATTTTCATCTTGGTACTAGTTTGATTTCTTAGTTTAGAGTAAGAGACCTCATTGAGTTTGAAGGTAGAGTTTTTGTTTTTCAATTTTTACTTTCCTTCATTGATTACTCTATTTTCTAGTTTACATGCCATGGTAAGAGATTCATCAAAGGTTCTGAAACTCTAAACATGTAATGTATAAGAAATTTTCTTGGCATATGCTCAAGCAAAAAGTTCTTTTAGTTCAGGTTAGGGTAAAGAGAAGGAAATTTGATTGATTAGGCTCCTCTAATGCGTTGTAAAATTAGCAATAGATTCATCATCAAATTATTGGATAGATTAAAGGTTAGTGATGGAAATTTTATTGGAGATGTTTATTGAAAAGTGATCCAAAAAAGTTTGGGCTAGATGGGTGAAGGAAAAGAGAGAGTGTTTTGTTATGGCACTATACTAATCTAATGCTAGACTGGATAGGGACATGGGGAAGATACGAAGAAGGAGAGCATAATCATAGGAAATCAAATAACATGAATTCCTAAATGCTCTGAGGTGTTGTTGGGGATCCTCCTTACTCAAAAACTTAGAAAACTTAAGAAGTTCCCATCGAGGAGGATATGGTCTGATAGGGAGAGATGGGTGAATGGGTGGAATGGGTTCATTGCAGATCTAGTCATATGATAAAATATTATGAGCTCCAAAAATGGATGACTCTAGAGTAGTCATTTTATTTATTAGCATTTTCATTAGATCTATTTGGTGTTGTGTGCCTAAAAATCTATGAGGTGCATATTGTATCTGTGGTTGGGTGACATATTGATAACTGGTAAGAGGTTGAGGAGCTACCACATATTGATATGTAGACATAGGTGGTTGGGTGGATTCTGTGTAGGGGTAGGTGGATGTAGGTGGTTGGGTAATGGGTAGAGGTATATGCCCTTATGGGTTAGGGTATAACCTAGGTTGGGTGTGATGGGCACCAATTGATAAGTTAAGGTGGGTTAGGTAGGAGCTATGGTTGGATTTGTAGCTAAAGGAAAGGTGGTGAACTTTGTACTAATTGGTGGTAAGGTAGAAGGTATAAACACCACAATATTTTGAAGTGGATTAGTGACTAATGGATTGGGTGTAGCTGAAGGAAGGTTGGTAATGATAGTAGTAGGTACTCTCTTGGTGAGTGTAGTATTTGTGGTTAATGGTTAGGTTGTTCCCAGGTTAGAGGATTTTTTGGTGGGGGTGGAAGGCGTAAGGGTGTTGGTAGGTTGGTTTTCCATAGTTCTATCAAAGGGATTATTCATAGAAGAAGATGTTTATGTATTCAATGGTTGGGTGGTGACTATGGAAATAGAAGTGTTCCCCATAAGTTGGGAAGGCATGTCATAAGGTGGGTCTATAGGTAGAACCAAATTAGGGGTATGGTGAGACATGGTGTTAAGATAATGTTGAAGGGTGACATAATTATTAACTAAGAAGGTGGAAAAGTCTATATCTCCTTGGGGGAATACCCGAGGGAGAGAAGGTCTTCTCAAAGGATGACGAGAGTCTTCTAGTTCAAATACATACTCCATAGATGAGGAGGTAGAAGAGGTTGATTGGTTTAGTGATGGATTCTATTTGGCTAGGCTCTTTCGCTACTGGTGAGTTAGAACCATGCAAGATAAGGGAGGTAGAATACAACAACAATCTCACCACTCAAACAGAGAGAAGACAAAAATGAGCAAGGAAATCAAACACACACTAAAAAGTATGTTAAGTTCTAAAGTTCCTTTTATTCTCTCTTTTGGCTTATGCCTTAAGTTTTGTAATAAATTATGTGACTCCACTTGGGTTGATAGAATAGGTACTAGAAAAGAAATCTATGGATGGTTTTAGGTTGTTCAGGCTCTTAAAAGGATCTTTATTATAAATCAATACATGGCTTGGTATTGGGGCCTATCCCCTCACTTTACACACTACAGTGATAAGGGTGTTGGGTGATTAGCCTATATATACCAGTTTCCAAAGTTTATACTCAACTAGAGAGCTGAATTGGTTCTTTCCTTGGTAATGACCTCCTAGTAGGATCATCAAGAAAGCGTAAGATGACCTCTAGGTGATGAAATTATAGTCAAGCCTTATGTCAATTTATTTTGATGTTTGATTGATGTAGGTGGTTTGGTTTGTGTGTGTGATACAGGTGTTGCTACGATTGAATTACTTTGATTCAATTTAAATAAGTGAGCTAAACTTGCAAGCAACCAATGTATGTAGTCGATTTTAAACCCAAAATATATATATATATATATATGGACATAGAATAGGGAGAAGAGCATGTAGATGCAAACAAATGAAACCTAAGTAGAGCATCAAAGGACCTACCGGGCATGCCAAAATGTTTCAGAGAATTTCATCTTATATTTTAGGAAAGAAAGAAGAAAGAAACTAGATATGGATATGGTAGAATAACCTATTTGGTTATGCACATGTTGAATCAGATGATTGTAGAGAGTTTCTCTTTGGCTTGGGAGGAATGACCTGCAAATAAGATAACACTAAAGCAAATGGTTGGTTAGATAGATAGTTAGGTGGATTTCTAGCACTAGTTAGACCCAAAAGCAAGAGCTTCCTCAAGGGTTATCAATCCACCCTTTTTAAACAATTAATTTCAAAAATCAAAAGATAAAGTACTTGCATAAATCATAGGAGATACTAAAATTAAGTACAAGAAATTTTTGATGAATAAATTAATGGAATAGATTTATTATAACAATAAGTGGGTCAATACTAGCACTAAATAGGTAGAGTGTGCTCTATAAAATAGGTTGGAACTCTGTGAATAGGTAGAGACAAAGAAAGTTGGCTTTGGTTGAGGTTAAGTGGATGAAAGTAGTTGAGGTGACCATCAATGGTTGAGATGACTATCGATGATTGAGGTGACCATCAATGATTGAGGTAACCATCGATGGTTAGGACAGACCTTCAACAGTTACGATGATCATCGATGGTGATTATGGGTTGGGTTTGGGTAATAAAAGGTTATTTGGATAGGGTTATAGAATGGGTTTCTAAGAGATTGGCTTGGGATGGGTTGATTTCAAAGTACAAACAAAGTGACTGAATAATTAGAATAGATACTTATCTTATCATCAGTTGATTATTTAAATGGTTGAGGTGGTAGAGTCTGGAGAAATTTTGGTAGAGCAATGATACTTGGCTATCAGTTGATAAGTGGCAACACTTCGATTCTCTGTCGTCATCATTGGATCGTTAAAATAACCCTTGTAAATGAAACTCTAGATGCAAAAGCTCTTGATAATTATAGGATGAATGATTGATTCTGGATCCTTTTTCACCTCCTTCCCCTCTCTTCTTATAGGAAATAAGGAGAGCTACAACAATATGTTAACAAGAGGTTTAACTTGTTTTCTAAATATAAATCATGTATGCATTGGATTACACATGAATTCTATGAGATAATAATAAAAAATCAAGTCAGAGTTGAATTTGGTGTTTAGTGGTTTAGATGGTGGAACCTAATCATCAGTGATTAGGGTGACCATCAATGATTAGGGTGACCATCGATGGTCAAGGGTCAAGGGTAAGTTGGGTTAATCCAATAGGTCATGCTAACTAGAGTTAGGTGGGTTAGGTTTGGTTTATAGTTGAGAGGCCAATGATTGGGCCTAAGGGGGTCTTGAGGTGGTCTAGGGGAATTACAACATTAAGAACCATCATGTGTGGATTTCAAGTGTCTATACATAGCATGCATCCATGGGTGATACATCACATAAAACCTTGTCCTGATATCTACCAATATGAATATCTACTTAAAACATTTTATCACATTGATATCATATCCTTGTAATAACCAAGACACATTATATGGCCTTAGATGTGGTATACACATAAAAATAAACTTATATACCATTTTAATGGACACTATATTATTTGAACTTACACTATCAACCATAACATTGCAACACTCACCCATTATTTTGCACTTGGTTCAAAAAGATTATATACATTGACCTTCTTCCCATTCTTCTTCTCAAACTTCAAGGATCTCCTTTTTATAATAAATATCCTTATCCCATTTGTTCGGTACACTTGGGTGATGCTATATATTCCACATTATTTTGTAAAAATTGTGCACTACCTTCATTTATACTTCTTTCATCATCATATTGAGCATGAGGACATAAAAAATCATAATGCCCAAAGTTTCACATCTATAACACGTTATATTAAATGTTCTTCCTCTCCATTTCCCATAACCACCCTTTCCTCTTATGAAGATGGATCCTCCTATTTATTGTTAGGCCGCTCCTCATTTCACTGATAATTACCTTCATTAAAAGGCTGACCTATACCAATTTTGAACCTTCTTCTTGATATTGATACATTTTTTTAAAATTCTAAACAAATTCTCTTCCACCCTTAAAGCATATTAGTATTATTCCACTATCATATTCAACCTCACTAAGCATATTTCATATTGAATTTTCAATCGTAACCCATTGAAGTATCTTTCTACCTTATATTGGTCTATCTCACTATGAATAATCTAGATTGTGATTTTTTATACTCCTTCATACTCAAATCCTACCTCAAGTTTTGTATCCTCTTAAATAAATCTAGTTTATAATTTGTAGGTATGATTTTTTCCTTTCATCTTTTCAACCATCCTCTGTGAATGAGTAGTCTTGTCCTTAACTATTATATTCTACTCTGTTTGCACTTTCTTCCACCACAAAGATGCATGACCTTTAAACTTAGTTTGGGACACATTCACATTCCTTTGGTCATCCACTTCATCAAATTCTAAATACTTCTCCATCTCGGTGAGTCCATCAATCATCTCCTTGGGGTTCAAAGTTTATGAAAATATTGGAACTTTCATCTTGGATCCTCTTCCGATATTTTAAATAAATATAACAAACCTTTCTTCTCCTTAATCCAAATTATAAAGTACTAATCCCATATCTTCTACTCAAAGATATTTATTTTATGCATCAAACACGTCATCCCTTTGTATAAATGACCTTTTTATGTCATCTTCAATAATAGATAATCCTGTTTGCATAACTCTCAACATATCGATAATTTTATCTAATATTCTTGTCATATTAGAAACCATTGATTTAGATCTTCCCACTCTTATTATAATCATATAGACTCTCTCTCAACCTAAACCTGTTTATATAATACCTTGTATACAAACCTAAGTAGGCCCCACACTTCTCTAAACCACTCTTCCACCACTTTGATCTATACCCACCCACACAAAATGAATAATTGTTTATTCCCACTTATCCTAATTTGTTACAAGCCTTGATACCAATTAATGCATTCAAGGATATGGTATTCAATGAAGTACAACATGCTTCTTATAGCCTTCCACTCAAACACATACACAAAACATAAAGACAAAAACTAAAACTTACACTTTTATTGATTTTTATTGAGGAATTAAAAAGAGTACAGAGATAAGTCACTCAATTACTCTCCCTATAAATTACACACAAGAATAATGACACCCACAATCCATTCTTGGAAATAATTTTTCTCTTTGCCTTGTATGATTCCTACTCAAGAAACTACACTCATTTAATAGGTCCCCTCCAACTTTACGCTACCAAATCCAAAATACTTCCTTTCCTTTTATGCTTAGTGAAATGACTCTTGGTATCCCCGTTGATTGATAAAATGCTCATAATGGGCACTCAAATTTTTTTGGGTCATTACTAGGAGTTTGTAACTATTGTGAGTGAAATTGCCACTTAATGTATAGTGATGATTTTTTCACAAGATAGAAATCTTTTTGTCTTACCATCTGAAACCAAATTTATCTATTTTAAAATCCTACTGAGTTTTTTTAGTTTGTGTAGATTATATTTAAATTATTTATTTAACCTAGAAGTTCACTTACACTAAAGATCGATTTAGGATAATGTAAGATTACTTAATTACCCAAATATTCTTTCATCAATTTAAGTTATAGACCTCTCATTATATCAGTTCATGAAATGTGACTTTACTTCCTAGAGAATGTACTACTCAAATAAAATAAATAACCCTTAAAAATCATAACAATGTTTTGTTCTGGTGATCATGTAAAGTGTTTGTCCACTAGCCCATTCATATCAATAAGAAGTCATAATTCAATAAAAAAATTGAGCTTGTGTTCATGTATATACTCATGAAAGTACAAGTTTAAGCCCAAGAACTATCAAATATATTAAGATGAACCTTATTACAACACACACACACACAAATATTACTTTTATTAATAAAGTTTATCAATTTAATTTATTTATTAAGTAATTTTTTAAATAATCCCCCTTTTTGGTCAATTAAAAAATATTAATTTTATTAATTAAAAATTATACTTTAATCATAATTTTGAATAATCATAAAAATTAAATCATAATTGAATTTTTTATTAATTGCTAAGTATATAGGCCTTTCATTGCTATGTTGCAATCTTCTATGCTTATTCATCCCATTACTAGGGTTGCACATTCAAATGGGCAAACTAGGAAGATGGAGATGGTTGGCCAAGATGCTAGCATTTTCTTGGTAAATTAATAACAACTATGGGTGGGATATCCTATGGGGACTGTGTGTCCAAAATTTGACTTAGGCCATCCATACGCACAACCTTGTCTTCTAACTAATTAGTTTCAGAGGTTTATCAGTAGCTTTGGTGCTTTGACTTTCTTTCCCACCCCTGACGAGGATGCTCCAAATGAATTAGGCCTAAACTTTGATGCCAATTTAGTAACAAAAGGAAATTCTTTCACTAAAATTTCTTAGGTGGAAAAAATATAGGGAAAATAGTTGTTGCATATTTGGGCACTGCAAAAGACACTCTAGTAGTATCCTTTATAAGAGGAGGATCCAGAGGAGGTGCTTAAAAATGAGGATTGGTTTGTAGCTAGGGATTTTCTACGTAAATTTGATAGATTTTAGCCAAGCCTCCCTACTCTACATCAGTGGATCTTTGACTCATGGTGGCCTTTAATGGAGGATAGTTTGGAAATATATCCATGTGCCAGAGATTTATTTATTATGGTTTTTGACAATCTTGTTGACCAAAATAAGGTTTTTCAGTCTAAATCTTGGAGCTGGGATCAATACCTCCTTTTTTTAAGCCTTGGTTTCCCACCTTCAACTCTCTTCTTAAAAACCTTTCCATCAGGCCCATCTAGGTTCAACTAAATATCTTCCTATATAATTTTGGGCAGATTCTTACCTCTTTGCTCTTGGTGGAACCTCGAGTGACATGTTGGATATTTATGCTTCTACCTATAACTTATCTTATACCACCTTTTCTTGGATACTTGTTTGTCTGGATATCTCTCAGGACCTTTTAGCATCCATTGAATTAAGAGTCAAAGGTCGATGTTGGACTCTAACCCTTGATTATGAGGTGATGCCCTTTAAGTGTCATAAATGCTTCAAAATTATTCATTTAGTTGGGTCTTACCATAGCTCCAACCATAAAGTGGATTCCTCATGGTGGAAGGATGCAAATGATGATCTTATGATAGTTTTTATAGAATGCACCCTTACTAAGCCCTCAAAAGAAGTTGTTGAAACTAATCAAGAAGTGGATCTTAATGGTTATTTGCCTCAAGTTGTGACTCTATCATCTAAGGAGATGAGCACTAAGGAGGTTGGGATTGTTGGGATTATTAATGTGGTTTCAAAATTAAGAATGTTTTATCTGGAGGCCCATCAGGTGATATGTGTACCCCTTCTAGTGTAGGTTCAGGTAATTTATGTAATCAAGAATAGTAGATTGTAGTGATGAGTAATTAAAAAGGGTGTTACATCCCTGACCCTTCTTATAAGATTCTTCATTATCATCATAGAGAATATAAGGGAGGGACATAATTATTTTGGTGAGTTTTTTCTGTCTATTATGTAATTTGTATGTCTTCATGCATCTTATTTGACACTGTGACTATGCTTGCCCTAGGTTTATTATACCTTATGGTTAATGGTTCACATGTTTTTAATTTTATGGTATTCTCTTTTATTATAGGGTATAAGACCCAATAACCCTGGTATCTATACAAAAAAAAATTAAATCATGTCTTTTATTAAAATTTTGAACCTTTAGGGTTGAAATATCCACCCAAGAGGGATTAATTTTGTATTTTTGGGGTGGCATTTAATTAAAATTATTTTGAACCTAGTGTCACATTAAGGTATAGGTTCATATTGTTAAAAAAGGAGGTAGAAACATTTTTCTAAATTTGGAAACAACTAATTTCACGTTTATTTCTTTTTATGACCAGTATCTATGTTCCTATTTTAGGAAGTGTGGGGTTGTTATTCCACCATAAATCTCTTTCTCTTGATGATGGATTGTGGTTGATCATCTTCAAACTAAAAATAAGAACACGACCTTTAATTTATTTTTATTTTAGAGTCAAATAAAATAAATAAAAATGTTATATTTATTTTTTTGGCCATATGATTTACATAGATTCATAAATAAAATGGAAAACAATATTTTGTAAGAGTTTTTATGCCTAGTGGTCCTAAGTTCAAATCCTCTTCCCTCTATATTTTTGGCTTAAGATATTTTGAAGGTAATTTTTTAAAAGAACATTTTAAGATAATATTAGGATTGGTAATTCAATAGAATGATGTAAGTGTGTAATTTGAAGGAATAAGTTTGTGTTAAAAAAAAATCATTACTTGTGTGCAAAGACACTTTAAACAAAAATTTTACACTACACAAATGCTCAAGTGAAAAGATCTCATAGTTACATTATTTAATTTTTTCATGTGTTTCTATTATGATTTATTTTGTTTAAAATTTTAATTTTAATATCACATAGGAAACACCTAACAATATTTGATTACTTAAATTAGAAATGGTTGATGAAGGTTTATATTATCTTTAAATATTAATTGCTTGTCTTCTCCTTAACTCAACGAGGGTTAAACTAAACCTAACCATGGTTAAATATAACCTAACTGCACTTGGGTTAGATTTAAATAGAAAACCTATAAATAAAATTGTTGAGGTCCTTATAAAGGGAGATTTTTTGTGTAATGTTATAATGTTCAATTGTTGAGAGACAAAGCATTCTTATAATGTTATAATGCAAAAATATTGATAGATTGTTACATCTTGTCAAAGCCAAGCCAAACATTGCCAAGGTGACAAGGATAAATAATTTAAGGAGCACCATTTTCAAAGACACTTTGAGCAAATGACCAAGCACATTACTCTAAGGCCAACATGCAACTCTTGCTCATAAAGAAGATAAAGAATACTTGTTTTTTCTGCTATTATTAGTTACTTGTATTGTTCTATCACTCCTTAAGTATTTAGGCTTAAGGGGTTAGATTGTTTATGTGTTTTTATTGAGGTTTATCATACTAACACTTGACTAATTCCCCTCTTGAGTTTCTATCTCATATAATGGTGATAGCACTATAATCACATCAACACTTAAAATTCACCATAGGGTAAATCTTATGTCTACAGTAGGTAGACCACAGACATTTTTTTAATAATCAAAATAAGTACATAGAAAGGGTGTCAATATGTCATTAACCCTTTTACACACTCGAACATGAATATATAGATTTTCATCTGTGATCGATAAAAACCAACTGACTAAATAACCAATTACTTATGGAAATTCAACCTATAACTTAGTTTTATTAGTAACATAAAATATAAAACCAAAATAAGTAAATATGACAATGTTTATTTAAAGGGGTGTATTTATAATAAATTTGCATGCCCCTTTTACAATTTATTATTATCTAACAACCTAAACTAAAGTTAACACCTTGGAACAAGTCCTAACAACCCCCCCCCCATGATCCAAAGTTAATTCTTTGGGCACATGTTAAACATTTTTTTTGAATTTTTCAAATTTAATTATGTCAAGAGGTTTTGTGAAGATATCAGTTGTCTGATCAGAAGTTGAGCAATGTATTGGATCAAATACTTTGTTCAACACCAATATTCATAGATAATGATATTTGACATCCATATGTTTTGTTTTGGCATGAAATACTAGATTTTTAGGCGTCTTAATTGCACTTTGATTATTAATATATAATTGTGTAAGAACAATCTGAGAAATCTAAAGATCTTCAAGAATTCATCATAAATAAATAATTTCTCTAGAAGCATCCCATGATATGATGTATTCTTATTCTATTGATGAATTTTCTATTGTATCATGATTCTTACAACACCACACAATGATAGCTAAACCCATATGCATAGTGTACACTATTGTAGACACTCTATCATCCACACATCTGCCAAAATTTGCATCATAATACCCAATAAGTTTGAAGTTCTTGTTTTAGTGGTACTCAGGGATATATGTTTTCATTCCTTGAAGGTAATGAAGTACTATTTTTATTGCATGCCATTGCATTTCTCTAATCTCATGCATAAACATAGACAAAATTCTAATTGAAAAGGATATATCGAGCCTAATAATCATCAAGTATATCAAACCTCCCACTAACTATCGATATTTGGTGCCATCAAAAAAGTCACTAACATTAATCTTAGATAATTTAAATTCACTTTCCATTGGAGTGAGGTCATGTTTCCAATAATTCATGCCAAACCTGTTTAGAAACTCAAAAATATACTTAGTTTGTGCAATGCAAATATTTTTATTTTTTTAAAGTAAATTCTATGCCAAGGTAATAGTGAATAAGTCCAAGATCTGTCATCTCAAACCCATATTTTAATTCCTTCTTCACAAACTTGTGGTTTTCATAATTTCTTGTGATAAACAAGACATCAACATAAAGAACAAGAATGACTAATTTCTTTCTTTGTACTCAAATATAGAGAGTATCATTAAATTCACTATGTGTAAAGCCAATTTTTTGCAAGTAGGAATCCATTTTTTAAACCAACCCCTAGGTGCCTATTTGAGCCTATAGAGAGATTTGATTAATTTACACACTTTGTGTTCTTCACCCACTTTCTCAAAAACTTGGGGTTGTTTCATATAAACTTATTCATGTAAATCACCATTCAAAAAACCACTTTTGATATCCATGTGATGGGCTTTCTAACCATTTTGTGATACTAAGACAAGAACCATATGAATAGTGTTTCATTTAGTAGTTGGTTCAAACATTTCTTCATAATCAATGCCTTATTATTATGCATAGCCTTTTGCAACAAGCATTTCCTTATGTTTATCAATGGACCCATCTAATTTATACTTTACCTGATAAACTCATTCATCCAATGGGTTGAACATGTGGAGGAGGATCAACCAAAACCCAAGTATTATTGTTAAGAATGACATCATACTCATTTTGCATTGAATTTTTCCAAAAATATTCAATAGAAGCTTCCTTAAAAGTGGATGGCTCAGTGGAAAAATTAGTAACAACCATTGTATAATTTACATATTTACAAAAACTCCTAGGACCTGTTAGACCAACTTCATCTACTTTTCAGTCAAAAAACATAATTTGAGACCATTTTGGATACTTTTCTAAATTGTTAAGATCAGGAATACCAAAATTTTCTTCATGTGTACCATTTTAAAGAAGACTGGGAGAATTATCAACATTTTCTAAGTCATAATCCTATGAAATACTCAAGAAAGTAGAAGAAATTGAAGGGATACTAATCTCATACCACAATCTATGAGAGTTAGCCTCATTATTCAATCCCTTAGCACATTTTTAAATCTTCCTCTCTAGCCTACCAAATTATGATTCAAGCTCTATAGTGTTCATATTGCCAAAATCATCAAATATCACATCCTTTCTCACTTTAAATTTGGTTGTATAATGTGTAAGCAAACAACACCCATTTTTAATTTTAGAATACCCAAGAAAGATGTATTTTTTACTTTAATGTTCCAACTTAGTTTTATGTCCAGTAGAAACTAAAGAAAAATAAAGACATCTAAAAATTTTCAAGTGTTTAACATTTGGTTTAAACCCGTGCCAAGCCTCATATGGAGTTTTACCCAAAAGTGTAGTTAGAGGGGACCAGTTTCTCAAATAAACTACAGTACTAATGACTTTGGCCCAAAACTTATCATCGAGATATTTAGAGAACAACATAGCTAAAATTTTGCCCTCTAAAGTTATGTTCATTCATTTAGAAACACCATTATGTTATGGAGTATAAGCATTATTGTATTGTCAATGAATTCCATGTTCCCGACAATAATCCAAAAAATCATTTGAAGTATACTCACCACCATTATCTGAATGAAGAGTAGCTAAGTGTGAACCTATTTATTTTTCAATTAAGTGTAACCATTAAAAAAAATTAGTGAAAACCTTTGATTTTTTTTACATAAAAAAACCCAATTCATCCTATAAAAATCATCAATAAATAACAAAAACACCTGCACCCTCTAATAGATGACTTCTTCATGTCATAAACATCACTATGAACTAACTATAAACATTTTTCATCTTTCCATGAAGAACTCTTAGGAAATTTGCCCATGTTTTGTTTGCTTAAAATTCACAAAGAATACTAACATTGTGAAAAGTGGGAAAACCATTCACCATACCATATCTTTGTAAGTCCACCAAAGAGTGAACATTTAAATATTTATAGCAAGGATGCCATAAACATTGTTTAGACATTATACATGTACTTGTATCAATAAATAATACAAGTTCCACTCTATGAGGAAGCACTTAAATGAAAATGAACCAAATTCCCATCCTCATAACCTATATAAATTATTGTGTATCCATATTTGACTAAGTTAATATAAATGAGCCCACTTTTAAAGCATAATTTGATAACCCTTCTTATGAATATTTACCAAGTAAAGAAGATGTTTTCTCAATGTGGTAGCATACCAAACATCCTCCAAGTATTTGATAGAACCATTAGGAAGTAAAATTCAAATAAACCTAAGTCCCTGTGAATTATGCATAGACTTATCTACCATGGATACTAGAGTGAGAGATGATTCTTTGAAAGTCAAAAAGAAGTCTCATCTGAATGTCATGTGTTTGATTACACCTATATATAAAACCCACACATATGTGAACTCATATATAGCCTCATATTCAATATAGGTAATGTTCCATAAAGTAGTGAATCTGGATTCATGAGCAACATTGTTTGATTCATCATATGTTAGGATGTGAAGTCACTATTCATAGACACTATGTATGAATCAATATCCATAGGCACTATTTATGGTCAATATGTTGAGGTGTTGTCAATGATGTCCCTAAATTCCCAAGAGTGTCCATTAGTGAAGATATATATATGGTTCTCAATGACAAAGTGTGTGTTAGTAATCATGCATGGACCCTACTGTGTTTACTTGGTTATGCAAGGTGATGGATGTTAGTGATGTGTTGACCATGTTTGAGGGGTCAAGAGTGCTTAAGGTGATTTCAAAAGTGAAAATAATTCATTAGAATAGTCTTGTGAATTTCTAGGTTATCTTAGTCAACTTGGTAGAACTTCCTGAGTAAGCATATTGATGACATTAGCATTCACAATGTGAAGGTGTCAGAAGAAAGTGGTCATATGGGTTCATTCAAATTTGTGCTTAAATCATGTCTTTCAGATTTTATGTCTTGAAATGGTGTCTATAAAAATTTATGGTGGTATAAAGATGGTCTCTCAAGCAAATTTCACTAGTTTCCATATAGTCATTTTTGCACAAAAATATGACTGTTGGAATTCAAATAATTGAATTTACAAAGGAAAACTAGTCCTCATTATTTTTCCTATAACTTTTGATGTTGAATGAATTTGATGGTGGTATAAAAATCAAAGTGGTAGATAACTCCAAGGGATATCCATAAAATATGGTTTCAAGATTTGACTAACCATATAGCTACATTTATTATGGTTCAAAGTTTCCCAAGGGTTTGACTTTCTTCTGCAAGTGGCCCGAGAAGGGTGTTTGAGTTTGTATTTTTTTATGTTTCATGATGATTTAACTATTGGAGAATGTTTTAGACTCCTTAAGGATAATTTGTATGAATTTTAGAATTGGTCTTATGTTTCTACTTTTCTCAATGATGTGTGTAAGGGGTGAATAGGTCTCCATGAGACCTAAAAGGGCCACTTAGGCCTAATTAATTGTCTTTGTGACTTAAGTATGACATATGGATGCTTTGGAAAATATATATGCTTATGTTTGATCAAATTATATGTGTAATATATGCCTTAGATGCTAAGGAAAGTCTTTTGGTTGATAAAGAAGGGTTAGAAAAAAGAAGCATGTATAAGAGAGGGCTAATTAAGCATATTTGTCTAGTTAGACCATGGGAGTGAAAAGTGAATGAAATAAGGATTTGAAAAAGTGTAAGAGATAATAAATACTATCAAAATATCATGTTAAAGATGAGTTAAAGGTCAAATAGTGTGTGTGTAGGTGGTGAACTATTGGATTGCTTGTTTCAAAGCTAGATAGGCCTATTTGTGTAGTTGAATGATGTAGAAGAGGAAGAGGCTTGTATGAGGTAGAAAGGTAGGTTTTTAGGTGTTAGAGAAATAAAATTTCATAATTAGTTATAAAATAAATCATATCAAAGGTGGAGATTATTTTAGAGGTGTTTGAGTTGGTGCTTGATCACCTAAGGGGTTGTAGCCTCCTTGCTAGTTGGTGCTAGTTAAAGGTCAAGTGGGTGCTTGACTAAATTGAGGGGTAGATGCTCCTTAATAATTTGGTGCTAGTATAAATTTATTCATGGTTATAAGACAAGTATTTAAATCTATGTTTCAATGGATTTTATTTCCCATGAGGGTTTCCCACATAGATCTTGTGTTGTGATGTGTTTTCTTATTTATGCTTTCTATGTATGCTCTCATTGTGATGTTGATTGAATGTTTGATGTTCATATTATTATGATGGATAACTATTTGATTTAATCAAGTTAATGGTAAAGATTGGTTGACTAATTCACTCCCCCTCTTAGTCATCTTGAACCTCCAACAATTAGTATCAGATCAAGTCCTTTGGAGGAAGCTTGATAACTTGAAGGTTATCCTAAATAGCACAAGCTGGAAGCAGTTGAGGAAAGAAAATAAAGAGTTGAGTTCAATGGTTATGTTGTTCCCAAAATCAGCTATGCTCTTTTTGTAGACAACCCCTACAAAATTTATCAATTTCATAATCTATACTCTAAGTTCGTTGATCGAGACAAGACTCTCTTGATCTCAAGCAAAGTTGTCTGACATCTTAGGAGAGTTTGCGACATTCACCCACCATGATTTCTCAAAAATCATTAAGCTTGTTGCAGTCATAAACTGATCAAAATGTCAATTTTGATCATTTTGGAGGTGTTAGTGAAATTTTGAATTTGAATGTGTCTCAGCAGTCAAATTCACCACTGTTACATATTTTGAGTATTTACTTATGTAAAGTCAGCACTTTTTGCCGCTCTTACATGATTTTTATTTTTCACATGCTCAAGTGGCACTTTTTGCCATCATTACATGTTCTTGATCAAAAGGATATATGCATGGTTGATGCTTTTTACCACTTTTTGCATTTTGTAAAGGCATGTGTTAGGTCAGCCAAAATCACCGCCTGAGTAACATCTCTAAGATCTTGAACTTCAAATGGAATTAATGGCCACTCATGCCAAGCATTAAGGGCTTGTTTTCAATCTTTTAAATATGTTATTTCATTATTTTTTCTTGTCATTTATTTTATCAAAGTTTCTTAGTTTATTCCTAGACCCTTCTCAAAACCACTCGACCATGGTTACAGAGGATTCAAATAGATTTCAAAATTCACCGCCATCAAGCTTAGGGTTTCAAACTCAACAGGTAAGTTGTTTTAACTATTTTTGACTTATAGGGTTTCATTTATTGATCGGTATCTATATTGTTTTGAATTCATCATTTATTTTTGAAAAATCCATTTGTAATATGTTAAGTTTTAGATTGATATTATCATTTTGCTTGATCTTTTGTGTCGAACCATTGTTCTTCCATATGTTTGTGCCTTAGGTTTTAAGTTGATGTTTGTCATCGATGGTTTGACCTGACAAGGCTTTACCCTTAAAAACATGTTAGTTGAAAACCAGTTATTACAAAAACATTGTAATGATGGCTATATTAGTCGCTCTCACATTTTCCTATTATGAATAAGTCAAAAGCAAAGTCAGAATTTTTCATCGTTTATGTATTTGAAGATGCTTTCAAGTGGAAGTGTATGGGTGGTGAAATCAACTGCCCTTACAAAAAAAAATTGCAACTCCTATCACATGTGGTATCAGAAAAAAATCATCTTTTAAAAATCAAATGCCATTTATACCATATGCATTGTCAGCAAAATTTGCTGCACAAATATCAAACTTGGAATTTCCTCATTACCTGTAGTATCGACATTTTTTTCCACTCTAACATATAATTTTTTTCCTATAATATGTGATAGCGGTGAATTTTGCCACTGATATAAGTGCATAATATCCCTCACATGCAAGGGTGGCAAATTTTGTTGTCCATGCAAACATTATCTCAAATTTTCCTAACTCTAATATATTTTTAATTTTATTTTTTCAAGCCCACTTTCCTATAATTTTTTGGTCTACTCACACTCTAGTCCTTTCAAGTACGTCTCCATAGTCATGATCATCAACATGCAATTTTCCCAGATTACCAGTATTTCCCCTAATTGCATGATCATGGTTTTTTTATTATAATTTCTTCTATGGATCTTCTTTCTTCATTGACATCCTTTTGGTGATAGCTCATTTAGATGTACTTTTGAAACAACTTTGGACATATTTACATGTATAAACATAGGAAGTCCCAAGTCAATAAGGACTCCTATTTTTGAATAAGTCAAAGTAGTTAGGTTTTTTATAAATTTTCTCAAGGCCTCTCCCTATAAATAAAGAGGGACTCTATTGTAATGATGGATCTTTTAGTTATTGAAGTGAAACTCTGCCAAATTGAAGAGCATTTTAAGACTTTGAGTTCAAATTGTAAATCAAATTTTATCAAGTGAATAAGAAAGTAAGTGATCGTTCAAAATTTGTGTTGAAATAACTTGTGTTGTATTAGAAATTATTCTTATGTCCTTTTCTTAATATGATCTTATCTATTTGATTAAATAGTAGTGCGAGTGAAAATAATTTGGGAGATGTTCTAAAGTTAATTATGAAGAATTTGTGCTACAAAAATTATCATTAGTTTGTGATTTAGTGTTTTAAATTAAAGGATATTGAAAAATCTTTGAACTACTATTATCTTTTGTGATCATATATTTTGTCATAGTTTTCAGTGAAGACTTTGGGCTGCACCTCATTCTACTGTGTTCTAAGTTATAAATCATCAAAAGAAGCAATGATAGACTTTGTGCTCTCATGAGTTTCTTGGTTTTTCAGTTAGTATCAAGAAAGTGTTCTTTTATTTTGTAAACATCATTTCTGAAAAAAGAGAAACAGATGATATGGTCTCACCCCTAAATTAGTATTTAGTTTAAATTAGTTTTTGATAGTTTATAGGGAACCTCCCCTTGCTGAGAGGAGAGATTTATCTCATTACACTATGGTCGATATAACCATTTTTCTTTCAGTTAGTTTAAGACAAAATATTCACCCAATAGTTTTTGGTGACTCTACTGGGGAAGGAACGTGCAACTTGAAGCCTCACACTCTGAGTTGAAGTATTTTCAATTCTTTTCCATTTTTTGCAAAATTTTGTTGAGTATACTACATTTTGAAAGATTTATGATATACAAGAATCAAGAGAGCTCAAGGTATTATTGATCATGTATTTGAGTTGATGCAGCAAAATAATTTTAGTCTTTTGCCTGTACGACCTTGCCTTCAGTGAACCAAGATTTTTCCTCCTATCAATGCTAAGTCTTCAATACCAGGTGAAGCTTCTAGCTATAGTGCTAGTAGAGTTTTGTCTATTCATAATCCACAAAGGTTTATTATCCTTCTTTTCAATCAGTGCATCATGGTAGCCCAAGGCCCTTGGGGTAACACTTTTGGTCCTCTAAATTTAACCCCACCTTTGCATAAACTACCTTGTAGTTCAAAAAAGAATTTTTTCAAGTTCTATAGTGACAGAAAAGTTCACCCTAATGAACACATTGCAGCTTTATACATAGCCTATGGTGTGATAGGTGTTGAACATGAAGATGTAGCAGTAAGGATTTTTGTGGAAACACTGTAAGGTGTTACTATAGATTAGTTTTATTATCTTCAAGCTCAGACTATAACCAACTGGAATAGTCTCAAGACCAAGTTTGAGGCTAAGTTCAAACCTACAGAAGATGCACATGCCTTATTGGCTCAGCTTACATAAATGAATAAGAAGCCTCATGAACCTATGTGGGACTTCATCGCTAAGTTCAATAAGCTAAGAAATAGGATTCTTGCAACCGCTCAACCAACAGTGGAAAATCTTAAGTATTTCTTTATCAATACTCAACTTCCTAAAGTGAGTTTTTTGTTAAGGTAAGTTGGCCCTGCAGATCTTCCTACAGCTCAGATTTTGGCTATTGAAGTTGAAGATGATCTTATCCTTGCGAGTAAGATAAGAAGAGATTCTAATAGAAATAAAGGTTCTTCTTCTACTGAGAATTCTTCCACAAGCACCACTGACCCTATGGTGCAAAAGTTAGCAAATGAATTTCTAGTTTTAAAAAGGTAAATGTCCCAAGGTATGTCTACCCCTCATTATTATCAAGATATATCAAGGAGGAGATTTACCAATAATTCATATCAAGGCAATGCTACAAAAAATCAAGGATAACCCAATCATCTTCTACCTACATAGGGGAAGCTTGCCATTGAAGCAGCATCGATCAACTCAATAGTCAGATATTATGAAGATGAACATGATCATTCTTTTCAACCTAAGTTAGATCAAGAGATTGATGCTAATATCTTTTCAGAAGGAGAAAAAGAGTTAGTCGATGACTCTACCATCATCTTTCTAAATTACCAAGATGAAGCTAAAAAAGAATGAGAAGTGTATGATGGAGTATATGTTGTTTTTACTAGGTCCCAAAATTAGTCAACTCAGTAAGTTGATAAGGGAAAAGCAAGAGAAGAACCTAAACTAGTGATCTCAATTGCTAAACAAGGAACTCTAATACCTTTCCAATCAAAGAACCTGATGGGTAATAAGCAAGTAAGTACATTTAACAATCTTATTCTTCTACTTTTATCCCTCAGACCAGTACTACATCAAATAAAAACTAGAATGATGGACTTCATTCCTCTATTTATAGTTCATTCTAGTTATTTGACATAATATATCATGCTAGGAAGACAAAAATCCAAATGTATGAAGTTGAGTATTTACAAGCTAATCCTAAACAGTTTGATAGGTTGGCTAAATACGTCAAAAACAAAAAAATCCCTACAGGACAAGATTTTTCAAAAGTTACACATGATCCCTCAAAGAACAAATCTACCCAAAATAATCTTCTCACTACTCCCCTTGTTGCCTCTAAAAAAATAGAACTTTTCTATGTTTCTCTATTAGTAAATGGTCATAAGTTGAGCAATTGAATAATAGATTCTAGATCCCTTGATAATGTTATGCCCGTTAATGTAGCAGACTCCCTTAGTTTCACCTTAACTAAAACATTTGAGAGATATTTATCTATGAAAAATAAGTACCACTTTTGGGTCAAATCAAAGATGCCCAATTTGCATTTATAGCTTTTTCAGACAAGAGGATTAAGATGACAATCCTAGTAGCCGATATTCCAGCTTCTTATGGCATTTTGCTCAGACATAATTTTTGTAAGGATGTAGGTGGGGAGTTGAATATGGATCTATCTAAAGCAAAGATACCTTCTAAAGGGATCATGCAAAAGTTGCTTCCTGAAAAGAAGGCCAAATATATTATTACCCAAATGGCAAATTCTAAAGCTCAAATTTTGTTTTGAGTCCTCGGGAATGGGTATTTATTTATTATCCACTGAAGATGTTTCTAGTTCATCAAATGAGAGTTCATCAGGTGATAGCTCAAATAATTTAGTTAGAGAATCAGAAGAGTTTTTAGATGAAAGTTCAGGTGAAGGCATAATAATACCAAATTATTCCCTCACTGATGAAGAAGAATATTTTGATCAATGAAATTCAAAAAAATCAAATTCTAATGAGGTCTAAGTTTTAAATTTGATGGCAATTGTTCCTCTACCAGTTCTAGAGTCAGAATTGTTTTGATATCCCCAAAAGGTGATATCTTCCCTTTCTCATATAAGTTACAATTCAACAATACCAACAACACCACTGAATATGAGTCATTGTTGCTCAGATTGGAAGCTCCTCATTCTAGAACTGTTACGATTCTTCATTCTCAAAGAGAAGCCAAATTAGTGGTTTGTCGAGTGAGAAATTTGTATCAAACCAAAAATGAAATATTGTGACATTATCTCAATCACATATGGGATTACATTGAAATTTTTGATGCTTTCAATATCTCTACGGTGCTAAGAGAGTTTAATGATCATGTAGATTCATTAGCTGTCTCTACCACTCTCATAGTTCATCATAAAAATTTAAAAAAAAATTACACTATTGAGTTGATCTTTTAACTAAGTGTATCTGATAATACCCACCATTGGTAGGTGTTCAATGGTGATAATCAAATCATTGCTTTCTTAGAAAAGATAGATAGCTTTGATGAGTTTTATTTTGAAGGTAGTGAATCTCCACCATGGGAATACATTTTTGAAATAGATTCACAAATTGGTGAAGAGTTTCTTCAACTGAAAGGGAATAAAATTACAAAAGGTTTGGTTTCCCTTGAAAAGCTATTGGATAAGCATGACAGATATATCAAGCAATAGTAACAACTGGATTCAAGTTCCTCTATGAAATTTGAGCAAGTAAATTTGAGTTCAGAGGCAGATCCCAAAATGGTCAACATTGAGAAATGTTGCACTAGCAATGAAAATTTCAAATTCATTACTCTCCTTCACCATTACATTGATGTTTTAGCATATTCTTATGATGATCTGAAGTCCTTTAAGGTCTAAGAAAATTTAGCATGAAAATCCCCTTAAAGTTGGGTCATTACCTCACAAGCAAAAACAAAGGCAATACAACCCTAAAATATCAAGTACTATCCTTTCTAAGATTTAGAAGATGTTAAATGCAAGGATAATTTTTTTAATTCATCATTCCACCTGGATCGCAAACATAGTTCATGTAAGGAAAAAGTATAGAGAAATTTATATTTATGTTAATTTCAAGAATCTCAACCAATCTTCTCTAAAGGATAACTACCCCCTACCCATCATGGACCAAGTATTGTAAACAATAACTGATTTAGAAATGTCGTCTATGATAGATAGTTTTTTGGGGTATAATCAAGTAGAATTTAATAAAGCAGATCAATATAAAACTAATTTCACTACACCTTGGCGTACATTTGCATATCACATAATGCTTTTTGGTTGGATCAATGCTGGTGCCACATTCCAAAGAGCAATGGACCTTGCCTTCAAAGATAAGATGGGGAAGTTCATTATGGTGTATCTTGATGACTTGACTATTTTCTTAAAACATCATATGATCATGCACACCATTTACGATAAGTGTTGGAACGTTGTCAGCAAAATGGTATCTCTCTCAACCCTAAGAAGTTAGTTTTTGGGTTTATAAAAGGTAAACTTCTCAGTCATATTGTATCCTGAGAAGGCACTAAAATTGACTAAAAAAGAGTCAAATCTATTCAAAGTCTTACTCTACCTACTAGTAAGACTTTTGTTCATTTTTTCTTTGAAAAGGTAAATTTTCTACGAAGGTTCATTCCTAAATTTATAGATAAAACCCATCACATCATCAACATGATGAAGGGTAAGGCTACTTTTTGTTGGACTATGGAAGGCAAAGTGGCATTTGAGGATATCAAGAAGGCTATTATTCATTCTCCAATCTTTTTTTATCCTAACTATACCAAAGATTTCATAATATATAGCTATGCTTCTGAACATATACTTTCAGCCATTCTAGCTTAGTAGAATGAAGAAGGAGTGGAATCTCCCATATCATTTATGAGTTGTCCTCTCAAAGCTCATGAATTTAAATATTTGAACATGGAGAAGCATGCTTATGTCGTGTTTAAGGTGGTAAAGCATTTTCAATTCTATATCCTAAATTCACATACTATTATTCTAGTGCCTAACACAATAGTAAAGTCTATTCTAACTCAATAGGAGTTCAGAACTAAAAGGGCCAATTAGATTGCTAAGATTCAAGAGTTTTATCTTGATATCAAATCTACTAAGCTTTTGTGTGGAAGAGGTTTATGTCAATTGATTGTTGATAATGTACCAAAAGAGATAAGGGATGAAGAAGAAGAAATTGAGGACATGCCAACAGTTCTTTTTGTCACTACTATTGATGAGTGGTATTTAAATATCGCTCATTTTCTTACCTATGGTGAGTGTCCTACCCATCTATCTTATAAGGAGAAAAGAATTGTTAAGTTTAAGGCTGCTAACTGCATCTTATGGGACAATGGTTTATACAAAAGAAGCCTTAATGGAGTTTTTCTTCATTACATAAATAAAGCACAACAAAGTATACTTCTGGAGTCTTTCCACAATTTGGCCTATGGAGGATTTTTTTTGCACCTATGACAACTCACAAGATTTTGTGAGTTAGATACTATTGGCCTACACTATTTCAAGATGCGTACAATTAGGTGTGTAGGTGTGAGTTGTGTCAATAGTTCATTAGGAAACCTAAGTTGGTCGCATTACCTCTCAACCCAGTGGTGATTGAAGAACCTTTTCAACAATGGGGCATTGACTTCATTGGCACTTTGAACCCACCATCAAGTATGGGACACAACTATGTTCTCACCATGATAGACTATTTTACCAAGTGGGTGGAAGCCATCTCAATTAAGCATGCTACTTCTGAAGTGGTATGCAATTTCTTTAAGGAAAACATTATTTCTTGATTTAGAGTTCGAAATAAGATTGTAGTAGACAATGCTACTTGTTTCTCTTCCCATGAGATTATTGACTTTTGATACAAACATGGGATCATTTTTTCTCACTCTTCAGACTATTATTTATAAGGAAATAGTCAGGTAGAATCAAGTAACAAAAATCTGGTTATTATTATCAAGAAACTAGTAGATGAGAATCAGAGAACTTGACATAAAACATTATTTGATGCTTTATGGGCAGACAGGATTACCCTTAAAAGGGTAATAGATATGTTTCAATTTCAGATTTTGTATGGTCTAAATGTGGAGATACGAATTACCTTGGAATTACCAGCATTGAAATTGGCAAAGGCAATGGAAGATAGGAATTTTGAAAGTTCTATTGATAAAAGGATCATGTACCTAACTGAACTTGAGGAGAAGTAAACTATGGTAGTGGACCGTATCACTAAGCATCAAAGTCAAGTAAAAAAAATCTTTGACAAGAAAGTAATAACTCATGAGTTTCATATTGGAGATCAAGTCTTGTTATGGGACAAGAGGAGAGAACCAAAAAGAATGCATGAAAAATTGGATTCCTTGTGGAGAGGTTTGTTCACCATTCATCAATTCGATGGTAGAAATAGCTTCTTGCTGAAATATCAAGATGGAACACCATTCTTATTGCCTCACAATGGGCAACATCTAAAATACTTCAATCTTTGAAGTATCAGATAAGTTCATTTGTATAATTTTGTATTTTTGTTTAGTCTTTTGTATTTTTTTCCTTTTGGTAGCTTGACTCTATATCCCAATGGCATGGATGAAGGCACTTAGAGACTAGATTCTTCTCCCTTTGATCATTTCAAATTTTTATTGATGGAATTTTTCCAGTTAGAGCCAGCGATTGTTCTTAAAATCATCTATGCACATTTTATAGATAACCCCTATGAAACTTATCCGTTTCATAATCTACATTCTAAGTTTGTTGATCGAGATAAGATTCTCTTGATCTCAAGTGAAGCTATATGATATCCTAGGAGAGTTTGTGACATTCCCCTACCATGATTTTTCAAAAAACATGAAGCTTGTTGTAGTCATAAATTAATCAAAATGTTAATTTTGATCATTTTGGGGGTGTTAGTAAAATTTTAAATCTGAATGTGTCAGAGCGGTTCTGTTACATATTTTTAGTATTTGCTTATATAAAGTCAGCATGTTTTGCCGCTCTTACATAGTTTTTCTTTTTCACATGCTCAAGTAGCACTTTTTTCTGCCATTACATGTTCTTGATCAAAAGGGCATGTGCATGGTCAGTGGTTTTTACCGCTTTATGCATTTTGTAAAGGTATGTGTCAGGTAAGCTGAAATTGCCATCTGAGTAAGATCTCCAAGATCTTGAACTTCAAGTGGCATTAATGGATGCTCGTGCTAAGCATTAAGAGATTGTTTTCAAGCTTTTAAATGTGTTATTTCATTAATTTTTCTTGTCATTTATTTTGTCAAAGTTTATTAGTTGATTCCTTGACCCTTCTCAAAACCGGTCGACCATGGTGATGGAGGATTCAAATAGATTTCAAAATTTGCCGTTGTCAAGCTTAGGGTTTTAAACTCAATAGGTAAGTCATTTTAACTATTTTTGACTTCTAGGGTTATGTTTATTGATCGGTATTTATATTATTTTTAATTCATCATTTATTTTTGAAAAAGCCATTTTTAATACGTTAAGTTTCAGATTGATATTATCATTTTGCTTGGTCTTTTGTATCGAACCCTTGTTCTTCCATACATTTGTGCCCTAGTTTTTAAGTTGATATGTGTCATCGTTGGTTTGACCTGACAAGGCTTTACCCTTCAAAACATGTTAGTTGAAAACCAATTTTTACAAAACATTGTAATTATGGCTATCTTAGTCACTCTCACATTTTTCTATTGTGAATAAGTCAAAAGCAAAGTCAACATTTTTCACCACTTATGTATTTGAAGATAATTTCAAGTGGAAGTGTATGGGTGGGGAAATCCACTGCCTTTACATGAAAACCTTACAACTCCTATCACATGTGGTATCGGCAAAAATTTCTGCTTAAACATCAAATGCCATTTATACCATATGCATTGTCAGCAAAATTTTTTGCTCAAACATCAAACTTAGAATTTCCTCATTACCTGCAGTGTTGGCATTTTTTTCCACTCAAACATATAAACATTTTTCCTATAATATGTGATAGCGGTGAATTGTGCCACCGATACAAGTGCATAATATCCCTCACATGCAAGGATGGCAAATTTTGTCGTCCATGCAAATATTCTCTCAATTTTTCCTAACTCTGAGATATTTTCAATTTTATTTTTTTGAGCCCACTTTCCTCTAATTTTTTAGTCTACTCACACTCTAGTCTTTTCAAGCATGTCTCCATAGTCATGATCATCAACATGCAATTTTCTCAGATTACCAGTATTTCTCCTAATTACATGATCACGATGTTTTTTATTATAATTTCTTCTATGGATCTTTTTTCTTCATTGACATCCTTCTGGTGATAGCTCATTCAGATGTACTTTTAAAACAACTTTGAATATATTTACATGTACTTTTTTCATATGTAATTACATGTAAAAACATAGGAAGTCCCAAGTCAATAAAGACTCCTATTTTTGAATAAGTCAAAGTAGTTAGGTTTTTCCTAAATTTTCTCAAGGCCTCTCCCTTTAAATAAAGAGGGCCTCTATTGTAATGACGGATCTTTTAGTTATTGAAGTGAAACTTTGCCAAATTGAAGAGCATTTTGAGACTTTGAGTGTAAATTGTAAATCAAATTTTATCAAGTGAATAAGAAAGCAAGTGATCATTCAAACTTTGTGTTGAAATAACTTGTGTTGTATTAGAAATTGTTCTTATGTCCTTTTCCTAATATGATCTTATATGTTTGATTAAATAGTAGTGTGAGTGAGAATAATCTTAGAGATGTTTTAAAGTTGATTATGGAGACTTTTTGCTATAACAATTATCTTTAGTTTGTGATTTAGTGTTTTAAAGTAAAAGATATTGGAAAGGATTTTAACTACTATTATCTTTTGTGATCATATATTTTGTCATAGTTTTCAGTGAAGACTTTGGGCTACACCTCATTCTATGATGTTCTAAGTTATAAATCAGCAAAAGAAGCAATGATAGACTTTATGTTTTTGTAGGTTTCTTGGTTTTTCAGTTAATATCAATAAAGTGTTCTTTTATTTTGTAAACATCATTTCTAAAAAAAGAGAAATGGATGGTATGGTCTCACCCCTGAATTAGTTTTTAGTTTAAATTAGTTTGTGATAGTTTATAGGGAACCTTTCCTTGCTAAGAGGAGAAATTTATCTCATTACACTGTGGTCGATATAACCATTTTGCCTTCAGTTAGTTAAAGACAAAATATTCACCCAACAGGTTAATATCTTAAAAATTTGACCAAGTCATTCATAAAACATGAAGAAAATATAAGTCATATTTATTAGAATAATTAAGCTTTTATGTGTTTGGTTCTATTATTATAATCAATATTATTTTATTATTGCATGATTTTTCTATTTTTTTACTCTCATCAACTCTTTGTTTTACCTACCTCCATATTTGTAGGTGCTTATTTATTGCATATATATTAGGCTATTTATGTGTTGAATAGAAGAACATATTATTTTTGGATTTCTTTATTTAATATAATATGGTAATAGAGCTAATGGTTGGTAAAGACTGGGAGAGAACCTATTAAGGAGGAGGTCTGAATTAGGGAGGAAGCGTGAGGATTACATGTACCCGATGTGAAGACCATTTGGTAAGATCAAAGAAAAAGAAGTGCATCATTGCTTTGTCAAGCTATACAGAGCCCCAAAGTGTGGAAAATTAATTTTTTATCTATTTTATTTGTTTTTTGGCTCTATAAAATTTTAATTCTTGTGAGAAACTTGTAGGCACAGATGGAATTGAATTTGGCTGAGTATTTTGCTCAAAAATTATATTTGAAGTTTTTGGTTGGTTAATTTCATACGGATTGGGGAAGAGACCATATTTTTATTCAGGCACTATTTTTGGTGTGTGAGGAATCTAAAAATATCTATTTTCTAAGAGAACCTCATTAGATCTAATAGCATTTGATTTAGGTGAATAGTTTGCCTAGAATCTGCATCCGAAGTTTTGCAAGTTAGCCAATTTGTACAAGTCATTTTTGATTGGTTGATTTATTTCATGCAAGATTTTATGCTAAGTTTTATTCTAGATAATCAGAAATAAGGTGTAATTTTTAAAAAAAATTGAAAAAAATATTTTATTTTTTCAAAATATAGAAATTGAGTTTTTACCAAAAGTTTTGCTTGGAGGAACACATTTAATTGTGTTGGGAGATAAACATAAAGCTAAATCAGTTGAAAATTTTACCATTTTTTGGGTTTTTTATCTAGATATTGATGGAGAAATAATTTTTGAAATTGGAGTTGTACATCTTTTGATTTAATTGTTTTTGTCCATTTTTAGTGTTTTTAAAGACAAAGTTTTAAATTTCTTAAATGGTGTTGAGATTTTTGCTAAAAACTGGAGGTATTGACCAGTTTATGATTTAAATCAATAGGTAGGAGGAATTTTGTGTAAATTCATTATATTTTTTTAGTATTTGTATTTTTTTGAAAAAAATAGGTTAAAATGGCTAGTTTACAACACCTCTTGTTGCTAGATTCATAAAAATGGATAGGCAAAAATTTTAGTTTTTGGAGTCACAAGGTTTTGACGATATGTGAATATCAAAATCTTGATCAAATAGTGCTCAATAAAGAGCAAAGACCTGCCACTAGTTATGATGACTATGATAAATGTCATCGTGGGGATCTTATGTTGTTAAATTGTCAGTAGTAGATAATCTAATATCAGAGGTCAAAAATGCAATCATTGCATCAGTTTTGTGGATTAGTCTTACTTCTAAATATTAGGTGTCTGAAGTTGGTAGGGTATTGTATTTGATGAATTTGTTGTTTTCCAATAAGATGTAGGAAGGTGGCTCTATTTATGAGTTTTTGTTATAGATCAAAGACATCAATGATCAGTTGAAGGCTATACAGAAGCTTGTTGATGAGCAAGATTTGATTGCTCTAGTTATGCAAAATCTTCCACCTTCATTTGAGTCATTTATGGAGCCCTTGCACATGATTGCTAAGACACAGACTTTGGACTGTGAAAAGTTTTCCACATTGGTATTACAGAAGGAGAGAAGGTAGGATCAGTCAACCACATTGACATAAAAATTGATGAAGATTACATTCATTGCATAAAATTTTATGGGACAAGGAAGACAATATAGTGGTAGTAATTCATCCAATGATGAGGCCTTCAAAAGTGGTTGAAATAAATCATAGTGGAAATGCCACTATTGTAAAAAACTTGGTCATCTCAATAAATTTTATCATAAGTGACAATATGATTTGACAAAGCAATTACAATCTACAACCAAGAAAGATTGTCATAAGTGACAATATGATTTGACAAAGTAGTTACAATCTACAAATATAGCTAAAGTAGATGAACATAGTTCGATAGGTAAATTTGCATATGTGGTATCACATAACCAGTCATAGTAGTCAAGAACATGGTACTTTGACTCAGGGGATTCATGACACTACACATGTTATAGAGACTAGGATGTAAATTTTATTGAAGATACTAGTTGCAATGAAATAGTTTCCTTAGGTGTTGGTTGGGTTCATGATGTGAAAGGTTATAGAGATGTTAAAATTTCATTGAATTCTATCATGTACACTTTTTAGAATGTTTGGTTTGTCCCTAACATGAATATAAATCTTCTTTCCATTAGTGAAATAACTAAAAAACCTAACCTTTATATGGAATTTAAATGAAATAATTGCATGGTTTGGAGTGTCTATGATAAGAAATTTATTGTTATAGGGATTTGTGTTAAGGGTCTATATAGACTGGTTGATCACAAAATAGGTAATGAGCATGCACTAGTAATGGTGAATAACTTTAGTGAACTATGGCACAAGAGGTATGGTCACCTCAATTATGATCACTTACATACATTAGGTCCAATTAATATGGTGAATGGAATGGTTTATATTCAAAATGGTCATAATGTATGTTTAGGATGTCAAATTGATAAGAATGTTTCACTTTCATTTTTGATAAGCAATAGAAAACTAATAATGCATTGGATTTGGTACATGTAGGTTTGCATGGTCCAATATGTTGGGTGAATATTTTGTCACCAGCTAACTGATGAGCAAAATAGGTCTCTTCAACCACAGCATAGGGAGATTGGTCAGCCAGATGTGCAGGTTTACTACATCAAAAGGGGACAAATCTCTCCTCTCATTAAGGGGAGGTTCCCTGTAAATATGTAGGAGCTATATACTATATATATAAGTAGAAAATAATACTCAGGGGTAGGATAAACCATCCATCTCTCTTTTTTTAGAGATGATGTTAAAAAACATAGGAGAAAATCTTGGTGAAAATGCTGAAGGCACTTCTCTTCTTTTAGAAGTGATCTTGCAGGAAACAACAAGAGTTCTTTCAGCTAGTGACAAGTAACTGGTAACCAAAGGCGTAATAACTAGCAGACTGAGATGTAGCACAAAGTATCCACCTCAACTGCCCAAGAGTGAGATATGAAGGACAATGAGGGCATAGAAACAAAATATGAAAGATAACGAGGGCACAAAGTCATCCCAAGATCCTTTACACAGGAATAGAAAGAAAACACACTAAAGGCAATTGTGGGGGCATAAAGTCTCTCCACAGTTGGCTTTAGGACACCTTCCTGATTACTTTCACTAATTCTACTTATTTAATTAAATGGATAAAAAATGTATTAAAGAAACAGATATAAGAATAATTTCCCCAATAGCTAAGCTATTCTAGTACAAAGGATGAAAAGTCACTTGTTTTCTTATTCAAATAACAAAATATGATCAAAAATCTAAGCTCAAAGTCTCAGTAATGCCTTTCAATTTGGGCAGAGTTTTGTTTCTAATAATAGAGAGATCTCTAAAACAATAAGAGAGAGTCTAATACATAGTGCTCCAAGAAAGACTCAGGCACTTTGTTTCACAAAAATGGCCTATGATGCATTCAATGCCTTTAATGCATTTTAAATTTTGTCCATGGGCTATGTTCGAATTGAGCATTGGTCTTTAATATGGGCCGCCTGATGTGTTCCCTGATGTGTGCGTAGCTGCTCGCTTTACTCAATGTAGAAAAATAGGTTGTGCCATTGAATGTTCGCGCTCTCTGATGTCTACCTAGTGGATTGCTTCACCTTCTAGAAACATATCCCATGCATGAATATTTTTGATCTTTATCCATCATTCCCCTTTCCTTGCTATATTTTGTCCTTATCTGTGTGATCTGAGCTCTTGGGCTATCTCTTTGGCCGGTCGCTAAATTTGTTCACAGGGTCTGTGCTATATTTGAAAATTGATAGATATTTCATTATCTTAAATTTGACATCTGCAAGGACGTCAATAGTTTAATCATTTCCCTAGTTCAATCACTTTCTTGGTTTAATCACTTTATTTGTCTTTGATTGAACCATCCCTTTGTCTGACGCTTCCTTTGATCTTTAAACCAATGTTCTCTGCCCTCCGTAAGGGTGCCTGCCCTTAGTTCACTACCCTCCACAAAGGCACTTGTTCTTTCAGCTTTGGGACACTCCTTTGAATCATCCATGTTGAACCTTTGAACCGTTGAACCATTTTAGTTCAAGGTTCAACAGTTCAATGGTTCAATCACTTTCTTTCTTTTTTTCTAGAGCTTCCTTTGAACCATTGAACCTTTAAACCATTGAACCTTTAAACCATTGAACCATTCTGGTTCAAGGTTTGATCGATTCATTGGTTCATCTTTCAGGCTTTGATAAAGGTCCATTTTTCTCATCACCTACCCTCCACAAGGGTTCTTTGGCCTGTGGGCTTTAGGGCACTCCTTTGAATTGACCACTTGAATCGACCGATTGAACCTTTGAACCTTTGAACTATTTTGGTTCAAGGTTCAATGGTTCAATGATTCAATGGTTCAAGCACTTTCTTGTGTTCTGTTCATTCACTTGAACACTTGAACCAACCATGTTGAACCTTTGAACATTTGAACCATTTTGGTTTAAGGTTCAATGGTTCAAGCCTTCTTCTTTTCACTAAGTCTTTTAAAGCCGTTGAACTTGCTGAAGCGGTTGAACTTTGAACTTTTGCTGAAGCACTTAACTCTTTAAGCTAGCTGAAATTGTTGAACCTTTAAACCCATTGAACCTTTGAACCATTTTGGTTCAAGGTTCAACAATTCATTCCTTTGTTTAAAGCTTGCCGATGAACCTTTTGGTTGAACTATGGCATTGAACCAACCTTGAAATTGCCTAAGTGTTGAGAGCTTGTTTCTTTCCTACAGAGTATGTAGAAATGAACCTATAGAGTCTGTAGAAATGAACCTACAAAGTTCGTAAAAATGAGTTCATAGATTCCTACCTACAGATTCTATAGATTTAAGCCTATAGAGTCCGTAGAACTGGCAGAGTTTGTAGAAATGAGTTCATAGAATTGGTAGAGTCTATAGAAATGAGTCCATAGATTCCATCCTATGAAGTCTGTAGAATTGAGTCCGTAGATTTAAGCCTATAGAGTCCATAAAATTGAGTCTATATAAATGAGTCCATAGAACTTAGCCTACAAAGTATGTAGATTCAAGCCTGCAGAGTCCATAGATTCAAGCCTACAGAGTCCATAAAAATTTGAAAAAGCTTAAATAATGAAGAATTTGAATGCTCAGAACAATTTTTGAAAAGGGAAGAGAGGATTTTGGTATTTTAAACTAGAATAGTTCATATGTTGTCCCAAAAATGAGCTGACAATTTTGGGGACAATAGTTGGCTCTAGTTGGGGAACTTCCTTCAGTTGAAAAACTTGGAATAACTAAGGGGAGTAGGAACCAGAATCTCCAATGCCTTGAAGTATGCCATTGGGCTATGGAATCATGCTACCCAAAAAGAAAGGCTCCAAAAAATAAAAATGAACAACATAAAATAGAACTAAAGACTATACAAATATACATATGTACAAGTGAACTTCTCTGATACTTCAAGAATTGAAGTGATTTAGACATTGCCCATTATGAGACAATAAAAATGGCATTCCATCCTAATAAATCATCAAGAAACCATTTTATCCCTAAAATCGATGATGGGAAAATGGAACTCTCCACCAAAAATCACATTTTTTGTGCACTCCTTTTGGTTTTCTCTTCTTGCCCCATGACAAGACGTGGTCTTCAATCTGAAAACCATAATCCTTGCTCTCTTGGTGAAGAATCATTTGGCTGACTTTGGAGCACAGTGGTATGGTCCACTACCATAGCTTATTGTTTTGTTGGTTCAGTCCAATGCATGTTTTGATTGTCCTCCTCAGACACCTGACAAACCATCAGTTTAGCATCTCCTTTGGCATGAAGGAGTTTGACATCTTCATCCTGAGCAGCTTTCAATCTAAGCGACAGTGATTCATACTCAAGAGTGTTGTTGGTGTTGCTGAACTACAACTTGCATGAAGAAGGAAAAACATCTCCTTGAGGAGATATCAACCCAATCCCGACTCCAACACCGATAGAAGAATTGCTTCCATCAAATTCTAGGATCTAAATATTATCATAAATTGATCTTCTTTTAGATTTCTCATCATTAGAGGCAGAAGATCCTTTTTCATTTGTACTGCACCCTACCAATTCTTTTGATGTCTTTTTTGAATCCATATTTGGATCACCAATTTAGGACTTTTGTCAACTGAAACCTGAACATCCTCTTTGGATAAGAAGTAATTACCCCTGCCTAAAGACTCAAACAAAATTTGAGCTTTAGGCACTAATGTCTACATGACAACATATTTTGCCTCCTTTTCAGGGAGTATCCTCTTCATGATGCCTTTGATAGGGACCATTACTTCAGATAGGTCCATGCTCAACTCGTTGCCCACATCCTTACAAAAACTTTATCCCAATAGAATGTCGTATGAGGCTGGGACGTCGGCCACCAAGACTATCATCTTAATCCTCTTGTCTGGGAATGCTACAAATTCAAATTGGGCATCCTTTATTTGTCCTAGTAGTGGCACATGTTTGTTCTCCATGGAGAAACATCTCCCAAATGTCTTGGTCATTGTAAGGCCAAGAGATTCTGCCACTTTGGTAGGCATGACATTGTCTGAAGCACCAAAATCAATGATGAAATTACTCAACTTGTGACCGTTTATCAACGGGGAAACATAGAAAGGCTCTATCTTCCTAGGGAAAGTTGGAAGAGTAATGACAAGATTGTTTGGGATGGACATGTTCCTTGGGGGATCATGAGTTACCTTTTTAACATCTTATCCTGTAGGGATGGTTTTATTCTTCACACACTGAACTAACCTATCCAACTACTCAGGGTTACCTCATAAGAATTCAAATTCAGTCATTTGAATTTTGGTTTTCTTGGCATGGTCAATTATGTCAAATAACTAAAATGGACTAGGAACAGAGGATAGGAGTTCATCCTTTTGGTTATTGGGAGGGGGAAGACTGATCTACGAAGTTGAATTTGAATGTGTAGAAATGTTTGTGGTACTTACCTTTCTAGCAACCACCGAGTCTTTTGGCTGGAAAGGCAGAGTGGTTCCCTGCTTAGCAATCAAAATTGTTGGTTGAGGTCACTCCTCTATTCTTTATTTATCAGTTTGTTGGGCTGATTGATTTTTGGACCGGGTAAACATAATGTATAATCCCTCAACTATTTCACCTTCACTTTTGGGTTCATCTTAGTAATTCAAGAAACTAATGTTGGAGTCACCAGCTAATTCTTCTTCTTCCTCAGTGAAGAGATTAGCATCATTTTCTTTCTCAAACTCAGGTTGGAAAGAGAAATCATGTTCAGTTTCTAGATATCTAACTACTGAGTTGGTTGGAGGCGCTTCAAGGGCAAGGTTCCTCTGTGGAGGAGGAAGACAATTTGGCTGCCCTTGATTCCTGGTAGCATTACCTTGATATGGTTGATTCTGAAATGTCTTCCTTGGCATATCCCAATTAGGAGGAATAGACATACCTTGGGCCATTTTCCTTTTCAAGGCTAGTAGTTCATTTGCCAACTTTTGCACCAGTTGATCAGTGGTTCTTGTAGGTGAGTATTCAAAAGATGAAGAAGATTTAGCTCTGTTTGGGTCTCTCCTTATCTTTCCTACCAAGATAAGGTCATCTTCTACCTCAGTAGCCAAGTCCTAAGCAGTAGCAAGGTCTATGTGGCTAGCACATCTCAGCAGAAAACTCACTTCAGGCAGTTGTGAGTTGATGAAGAAGCACTTAAGGTTCTTAGGTGTTGGTTGAGCAATGATAGGAATCCAATTTTTTAGGTTGTCAAACTTAGAAATGAAATCCCTCATAGGCTCATGAGGTTATTTCTTCATCTATGTGAGTTTGGCCATTAAAGCATTTGCATCTTATACAGTCTTGAACCTGGCTTCAAATTTAGCTTTAAGAGTATCCCAGTCAGTCACTGACCTAGCCTGTAGATGGTAGAACTAGTCTGCAGTAGCACCTTGTAGTGTTTCCACAAAAGTCTTGACTGCCACGTCCTCAAATTCTACTCTTGTTATGCCACAGGCTATGCTGAAGGTTGCAATGTGTTCATCAGGGTGAACTCTCCCATCCCCAAAGAACTTGGGGAAATTTTTCCTTAAACTACGTGGTAGCTCATGTAGAGGTGGAGTCAAATTAAGTGGGCCAAAAGAGTTACCCCAAGGGCCTTGAACTGCCATAGTATGACTATGGAAAGGTGGAAAAAAAAATCTTAGAGGGGTAAGTATTGACAAAGCTTTATTAATAGCGAAAATGGAGGCTTTGCCCGGTAATGGAGACTTGACTTTAGTAGGAGGAAAGCTACTAGTTCATTGGAGGCAAGATGGTGAAGGAAATAGATCAAAATTATTTTGTTGTACCAACTCGAATACAGGGTCAACAATACCTTTAGCCCTTTGGCTTTGAGTATACCATGGATCTACCAGAGTGTAAGAATAAAAATGGAAAAGAACTGGCACTGCTTCAGCTTGAAGCTTAAGGCTTAAAACTGCGTGTTCTTCCCCAGTGGATGTGGAGGTGGAGGGAGATGGTAAGGCTATAATGATAATGGGTAAGACATAGAAAGGATCTGCCAGAGTCTATAATGGATAAGGGTAGGGACTTCTTCAATCTGAAACTTGAGGCTTCAGATTGCATGATCTTCCCTAGCGGAGTCACCAAAAACTATTGGGTGAATATTTTGTCACTAGTTAACTGATGAGAAAAATAGGTCTCTTCAACCATAGCATAGGGAGATTGGTTGACTAGATGTGCATGTTTACTACATCAAAAGGGGACAAATCTCTCATCTCATCAAGGGGAGGTTCCCTATAAATATGCAGGAGCTATATACTATATATATGAGCAAAAAATAATACTCAGGGGTAGGATAAGCCATCCATTTCTTTTTTTGTAGAGATGATGTTAAAAAATAGAGGAGAAAATCCTGGTGAAATTTTTGAAGGCACTTCTCTTATTTCAAAAGTGATCTTGTGGGAAACAATAGAAGTTCTTTTAAGTAGTGATAAGTAACTGGTAACCAAAAGTGTAGTAACTAGCAGACTGAGATGTAGCACAAAGTCTCCACCTCGATTTCCCAAGAGTGAGATACAAAGGACAATGAGGGCACAAAGTCATCCCAAGGTCCTTTACATAGAAATAGAATATGAAAGATAACGAGGGCATAAAGTTGTCCCAAGATCCTTTACACAGGAATAGAAAGAAAACACACTAAAGGCAATTATGGGGGCACAAAGTCTCTCCATAGTTGGCTTTAGGACACCTTCCTGATTACTTTCACTAATTCTACTTATTTTATTAAATAGACAAAAAATGTATTAAGGAAACAGACATAAGAACAATTTCTCCAACAACCAAGCTATTCTAGCACAAAGTCTGAAAAGTCACTTGTTTTCTTATTCAAATAATGAAATATGATCAACAATCTGAGCTCAAAGTCTCAGTAATGCCTTTCAATTTAGGTAGAGTTTTGTTTTTGATAATAGAGAGAGATCTCTAAAACAATAAGAGGGATTCCAATATATAGTGCTCTAAGAAAGACTCAGGTGCTTTGTTTTACAAAAATGGCCTATGATGCATTCAATTTATTCAATGCATTTTAAATTTTGTCCATGGGCTATGCTGGAATCGAGCATCGATCTTTAATATGGGCTGCCTGATGTGTTTCCTGATGTGTGTGTAGCTACTCGCTTTACTCAATACATAAAAACAAGCCACGTCATTAAATGTTCACGCTGTCTGATGTCCACCTGGTGGATTGCTTCACCTTCTAGAAACATATTCCATGTGCAGATATTTTTTATCTTTATCCATCATTCCCCTTTCCTTGCTTTATTTTGTCCTTATTTTTGTGATCTGAGCTCTCGGGCTATCTCTTTGGCCAGTCATTGAATTTATTCATAGGGTCTATGTTATATTTGAAAATCAATGGATATTTCATTATCTTAAATTTGATGTCTACGAGGATGTCAATGGTTCAATCACTTCCCTAGTTTAATCACTTTTTTGGTTCAATCGCTTTCTTGGTTTAATCACTTTCTTGGTCTTTGATTGAACCATCCCTTTGTCTGGCACTTCCTTTGATCTTTAAACCAATGTTCTTTTCCCTCCACAAGGGTGCCTTCCCTTAATTCACTGCCCTCCACAAGGGCACTTTTTCTTTCGGCTTTGGGACACTCCTTTGAACCATCTACATTAAACCTTTGAACCTTTAAACTGTTGAACCATTTTGGTTCAAGGTTCAACGGTTCAATCACTTTCCTTCTTTTTGTCTAGAGCTTCCTTTGAACCATTAAACCTGTGAACCTTTGAATCTTTGAACCGTTGAACCATTTTGGTTCAAGGTTCGATCGGTTCATTGGTTTATCTTTCGAGCTTTGAGAAAGGTCCATTTTGCTCATCGTCTGCCCTTCATAAGGGTACTTTGGCCTATGGGCTTTGGGGCACTCCTTTGAATTGACCACTTGAACTAATCGATTGAAACTTTGAACCATTTTGGTTCAAAGTTCAATGGTTCAATGGTTTAATGGTTCAAGTGCTTTCTTGTGTTCCATTCATTCACTTGACCGCTTGAACCAACTGTGTTGAACCTTTGAACCATTTTGGTTCAAGGTTCAATGGTTCAATGGTTCAAGCCTTCTTCTTTTCACTAAGTCTTTTGAAGCCGTTGAACTTGCTGAAGCAGTTGAAATTTGAACTTTTACTAAAGCGTTTAAGTCTTTAAGCTAGCTGACGTCATTAAACCTTTGAACCCGTTGAAGCTTTGAACCCTTTGAACCATTTTGGTTCAAGGTTCAACGGTTCATTCCTCTGTTTGAATCTTGCCAATTAACCTTTTGGTTGAACATGGTGTTGAACCAACCTTGAAATTGCCTAAGTGTTGAGAGCTTATTTCTTTCCTATAGAGTCTGTAGAAATGAACCTGTAGAGTTTGTAGAAATGAACCTGCAGAGTCTGTAGAAATGAGTTCGTAGATTCCTGCCTGCAGAGTCCATAGATTTAACCCTGTAGAGTTTGTAGAACTAGCAAAGTCTGTAGAAATGAGTTCATAGAACTGGCAGAGTCTGTAGAAATGAGTCCATAGATTCCATCTTGCGAAGTTTGTAGAACTAAGTCCGTAGATTTAAGCCTTTAGAGCCTATAGAATTGAGTCCGTAGAAATGAGTCCATAGAACTTAGCCTATAGAGTCCATAGATTCAAGGCTATAGAGTCCATAGATTCAAGCCTGCAGAGTCCGTAGAAATCTGAAAAAGCTTGAATAATGAAGAATTTGAATGCTTAGAACAATTTTTGAAAAGGGAAGAGAGGATTTTGGTCTATTGAACAAGAATAGTTCATATGTTGTCCCAAAAATGAGCTGACATTTTTGGGGACAACACAATACAGACACCATCTATTTCTAGAGATTTGTACTACTTGTTATTCATTGATGATTTCTATAGGAAAATGTGGGTTTGTTTCTCACATAGAAAGTTAGGATGTTTCTCTAACATTGTTGCTTGGAAAACTTTGGTAGAGAAACAGGGAGGGAAATAGGTAAAGGATCTGAGATTGTTTAAAGGGCATGAGTTTATCTCTGAGAAACTTCAAGAATTCTACAAGGAAGGAGGAATACACATGCAAATTTCCTCATATTAGAATGAAGTCATGGAAAAGCAAAATAGGATAGTGATGGAAATGGCATGATGTATGGTAGTTAGCCAGAATATACCATATCAGTATTGGGCAGAAGATATCAACACTACAATGTTCATCTTGAATAGAGTTCCTTGTAAACTTGTATAGAATGTAACACTAGAAAAATCATGGTCAAGAAAAACATCAGATGTAATTAATTTTCATGGTTTTGGTTCTATTACTTCTATATTGGGAAAAAAATAGATGTTTGTTTGCTATTATGAGTAAAAGAATGCATACATGTTAATAAATGTCTCTACATACAGAATTATGGCGAGTAGGGATGTTCTTGTAGATGATAAAGTATTATTATTTTCTAATAATGGTAAATCTACTTAAAATATTGTAGTGATTTTTTTTGATAGTGTTTCTAGAACAAGTTCTAGTACTAAAGTTAAATAGGGTTCAAAGATGGAAAAACCAAAGGAGTCAAGTTCTAGTGATAAAAAGAGTGTTTCTAACTCTTCATAGTTAAATCAAGAAGACCAACATAAAAGGCCTAAGTGGTACCATACCACTATACAGGTTGTTTGAAAGGATGAATTACCTTATTTGATGGAAGGGCAATGCTCAAGGTTAGGAAAAAGGGAAGTGCAAGGTGAAGAATAGGTTTATTTTTATTTTATAGTTGTTTCATATGAATTGAAACCAAGCACAAGTTCACAGACCAAATTCAAACCCAAATGGAAGTGTTCCATGAAGGTTGGTGAAAAAGGAAGGGGTATAAACAAAGAACACAACCATGTTGTGCACAAGAAATGTCCCAAAATTCTACAAGAATGGAGAGCAGTAGGTGTTAAGTTGTCAACAACTCTTCACATGAATATCTCTTAATGAATATGCTATGTTGTTTAGTCTTGATGTATATTCTAAATTTTTTATCAGACTTGATCACTCTAATAAATAGGTAAAGCATGACACATCCAAGACATAACAATAATTCAAGGAATAATATAATCCAATGAACCTAGTCTTTAGTAAAATTTTCTACAATACTAGGCAATTGCATCAGCAATTACCCATGTACTCTAGTAAGATGGATTGGCAACAATACGGACATTTGGATACATCACTGCAGAGGCAATAACAATACACCCTGGTTGAGTTTTGTATAGACTTAATCATACTATTGTAATAATGATTGAAACAGTTGGTTTAGTCATTAAGGGAGGGTATTAGAATAATTAGGCTTTTATATGTTTGGTTATATTTTTATAACCAATATTGTTTTATTATTGCATGGATTTTCTATTTTTTATTCCTGTCAACTCTTTGTTTCACCTACCTCTATATTTTTAGGTGCTTGTTTCTTGTCTAAATATTAGGCTATGTGTTGAATAGAAGAACATATTCTTTTGGAATTTCTTTATGTAATCCAATAATATTAAAACCAAGTTTGATAAAATGATTGAAATAGTCAAAGAAGATAAGATGACTATTTAGGACCTTAAAGATCAGTTAAGGGTTACAAAGACAAATTTGAGTGCAAAAGAGGAAGAGTGCAAAAATCTCAATACTCAATTAGAAGAAGCAAATGCCAAGTTGAGTTCAAAGCAAGGTGAGAATGATGAGTTGAAGTACAATCTTAATTCCATAGGAGTAGAACATGAAAAGCTCATAAACAAGTTAGACAAGATAGAAAAGAAGCATGAGAAGCCTGAGTAAGATAAGGATAATGCAAACTTGGAAAGTAATGTAAGAAGGTCAATCAAATAGACTAACACAATGAGTTATTCTTTTCAAGGTCATTGTTATACTTATCAACTATTTGGCCATAGGGCAAGGGACTGTAGAAGGAATCCATCAAGGAATGATTCTTTATGGAGCCTTGAAAGAAGAAGCATTTGGCAAAGGAGGGAACTCAAATAAGATCAGTTAAAAGGTATGACTAATGTTGTGTGTTTCATATGTCATTGTATAGGACACATTGCTATATCATGTAAGAATAGGTTGAATAATTTAAGTCATGATAAGAAGCAAGAGACTCCTAAAGTGCTCAAGAAAGGTCAAACCTTGGTATGGAAACCTAAGGAAGTGAAGTTTAAGAAAACTAATCTTGTTGAGTTGAAAGGTCATGATGGACTATTTTCCATGGTTTCAAATAAAGATGAGTTTCATGATTGCCAAGAGCTCTTATTATCTACATTCTTTGACAAGACAACCAAATAAAAGAGGAAGGATGACAAGATGAATAAGTCATATAACTCAGTCAAGCCCAAGTGGATTTTGAGAGAGAATCTTCAGTCTCATGATTGCAAGGTGTGTTGAGAGACTCATGAGTAAAGGTGTCTCTATTATCTTCATAAGAGACATTATTCTATTTGAATAAGAAAGTGGAGCTATAGTCAATGCCCCTATGTTAATGTGTGTGGTGAAAAATATGTTTATAGGCCCTTAATGGATACCATAAGAGCACAAGAGGTCAAGAGACATGAATAAAATGGTAAGCTAGAAGGCATAACATGTGGCTTGATGAAGCAAGTTGATAGAATGAGTGTATTTGAGCCTAAATATGATTTAGCAGTATTGAATCATGAAAATGAGATATAGAGGCACTTAAGAGTATCTCAAGGTGATATTAAGGATGAGAGTGTTCTTTGTAGGTTTGCTTCATAGACCTAGTCTAGCTTCACGTTGGTCTAATGAGGCATGAAATCAAGATATTGAGAAGAACCTCCTACAGCAGATTACCTCTTACAACAGATTTAATTAAAATATGTGAAAATAAAATAAATCTTACGAATAACAAAAACATAGAAAGCTTATATTGATCGCATGCCACTTCGAGGGGGAAACCTCTTTTGAGCAAGCTCAATATAATAAATTTTTGGATGCCTTCATTGGGCCTCAACACTTACTTATATACTAACTCTATTCTAACAACTACTACTTCCCTTGTATGTGGGATAATTCAAATATACTCTAAGGGATGACTTACAAAGCATATGCATCCATAGCAATTATTACGCTAATACTGCAAAGAGAAGGGTAAGGCATGGGTTCCTAACATCCCCTCCCCCTTAGAAAAAGCTTTGTCTTCAAAGCTTCAAATGTCAAAATTGTTATTGAATCTAGAAGAGTGGTTCCCATGTTGCATTTTTTGGTTGCATGCCGTGCCATTAGATTAAGACCTCTGTGATGGAGCGGGATCAAAGTTGGCAGGTGTGCCTGTCCAAGATTGCTTTTGGATCAAGAAGGATGGATCCTTCATTATCATGTGCTGGTAAAACTATGTGCACTCGGATGTTGGATCCAAAAACTTGATTCAAACAAGAGACATGAAAGATGGGATGAACTTGGGAGGAAGGTGGAAGCTCTAACTTGTAAGCAACGGACCCAATCTTCTGGAGAACCTTATATGGCCCATAAAACTTTGGAGTAAGCTTTTGGCACCCTTTTAGTTTCAGTGATGATTGCTTGTATGGTTGCAGATGAAGAATGACCATATCACCCGATTGAAAGGTATGCTCAGAGTGGTGCTAATTAGCCTACCACTTCATTCAGTTCTATGCCATGTGGAGATTGTCTCGCAAGGTGCAGAGAATATAATCTTGGTTTCAGAGAGTAGTGTCAACTGCCTGAACTAGTGAGCTGCCAAGGAAGAAGTGGTGGCGGTGCTTGACCATAAACTGCTTCATAGGGAGTCATTTTGGTGGAAGTGTGGTATGAGGTATTGTACCACCATTTAGCTAGGGGAAGCCACTTGGCCCATTGATGTTGTTGTTCTAAATCAAAGTAATGAAGGAAGGTCTCTAAGCATTTGTTGACTATTTATGTATGGCCATTTGTTTGTGGGTGGTACCCAGAGCTCATTCTCAACTATGTGCCTATGCGATGAAATAGTTTCATCCAAAAATTGCTAGTGAAAGTGGCATCACAATCTGAGACAATTGAAGAAGGAATGCCATGAAGATAGAAGATCTGATCCAAGAAAACTTGTGTGACTATGGAGGCTGTGTATGGGTGGCTGAGTGCACAAAAATGACTATATTTGGATAGGCAGTTGACTACGACTAGGATCATTGTCTTTCCCCTAGATTTAGGGAGGCCCTCAATGAAATCCATGGAAATATCTATCTAGATCCTAGTAGGAATGGGCAAAGGCTCAAGCAAACTGGGATTCAATGTGGTTTCACCTTTATTTCATTGGTAGGTATCACATTCGGCCACCATCTGTTTAATTTTGGCTTTCATGCCTTTCCAAAAGAAGTGTCAACGTGCCCGCTCATAGGTTTTAAGAAATCCTGAGTGCCCTACTAAGGGGGAAGCATGGATTCATAAAAGATGTCCTGATGTAGGTCTAGACTTTGGGAAAGCACCAAACAACCCTTGTATCATAGAGAAGCACCATCCCATGAATAATGCGATACTATAGAGGGGTTAGTGGCCAATTGATGAATGAGGTGGCATAAGGAGGGATCATTTGCATACCCTTGTTGGATAGATTCCAACCATTTTAGAATGGGCTTGGAGATGGTAGAGAGGGAAGGCTGGTCCTTGAAGGTTCTTGAGAGAGCATCAGCCACAACATTATCTTTTCCCTTCTTATAGGTGATCTCATAATCATAACCCATGAGTTTTCTGACCCACTTCTGTTGAGCTGGGGATGAGACCCACTATTCCAAGAAATATTTCAAACTCTAATGATCATTTTTTATGCAAAAATGATTTCCCAGTAAGTAGGGTCTCCATTTTTGTACTACATGTAAAATTGCCATCATTTCCTTTTCATATGTAGACAAAGCTAAATTGCGGCCAGAAAGGGCTTTGCTAGTAAAGGTAATTGGTCGGCCCTCTTGGAAAAGAACAGCACCCAAGCTGATGCCACTAGGATCACTTTTGATGGTGAAAGTTTTCATGAAGTCTGGCAGTGTCAAAACTAGTGTGCTACACATATCCTATTTGAGTTTGACGAATGCCTGATCAGTTGTCACATCCTAGGTGAAAGCATCCTTATTCAATAAGGAAGTAAAAGGAGTTGTGATATTTCCATAATCTTTGAAGAACTTGCGATAGTATCTTGTCAGGCCTAAGAAACCATGAAGGCTCTTGAGGGTGGTTGGTCAAGGCCAATTCTGTATAGCACTAATTTTTTTTGGGTCCACGCGAACCCAATTGGCTGAAATAATGTGCCCCAGATAGTCGATTTCCTCTTGACCGAATGAACACTTTGATTACTTGGCACATAATTGATTGTCTACTAACAGTTGTAATGCCCTTTCAATATGTTGAAGATGCTTGGCCCATGTGCAGTTGTAGATCAAAATGTCATCAAAGAAAACTAAAATAAATTGACTGAGAAAAGGCCAAAAGATTTTATTCATGAGTGCTTGAAAAGTGGAAAGGGCATTTGTAAGGCCAAATGGCATGACAAGGAACTCATAGTGACCTTCATGCATATGGAAGGCTGTCTTGGGAATGTCATCAAGATGCACTCAAATTTGATGATAGCCAGAATGCAAATCTAACTTGGAGAAGAATTTGGCCCCATGGAGCTCATCAAGAAACTCATCGATGACAGGAATTGGGAATTTATCCTTGATAGTGAGGTGGTTAAGGCCTTAGAAGTCAATGAAAATGTGCCATAACCCATCTTTTTTGTGGAAAAGAAGCATTGGGGAGGAATATGGGTTGGTGCTGGGGTGAATAACTCTAGACTTGAGGAGTTCTCGAACTAAGTTCTCAATTTCAATATTTTGCAGATGGGGGTAACGGTATGGTCGGATGTTGGGTGATATGTTTCCTAGAAGGAGATGAATGTGGTGATCTTCAGGGCGTGAAGGGGGAAAACCTATTGGTTCTAAAAAAATGGTTTCATGCTTGCCGATTATGGCTTGTAAATCTATAGGGTGGTTAGTAGCAGCGGGAGGCTGGAGTTGAATGGAATGCAATTGTGCAATGACCCCATGTGAGCCTTTCTTTAAAAGTTTTTCCATGCGATGAAAACTGATGATGCTAACAGATCCTGGTAATAACCCTTTTAAGGTGTTCTTCTGAACATTATCTATGAACTGCATCTAAATCTCAGAGAAGTCCCATAAAATAGGTCCTAATGTGTGAATCCATATGCTCCTAAAACCACATCACACCCTCCTAAAGGTAGGGCAAACATATCAGAGTGAAAATTATAATAGCCCATTACAATAAGCACACTTCAACAATTCCCTTTACATGAAAATGTGCCCCCATTATCAATCATGACTTCAAATTTAGAACAAGGGTATACAAAGCAGTCTATCACCTTAGCAATGTGAGGATCAATGAAATTGTGAGTATTGCCTGAGTCAATGAGGATTGTGAGAGGGATCTTTTTGAAGCACCCTTTGACCTTCATGGTTTGGGGAGTGGTGACACCTACTAGTGCATGCACTGAGATCTTAGGTTGAGGATCTTGAACTATTAGGTCTTCTTCAGTGCCAGGTTCTTCTTAAGCATCTTCAAATTATGGAATATCAGGTTCACTATCCTGTCTAGTGGTGACTCCACATCTAGCAAGTAAAGTTTTTGTTGGACACACTTATGACCCTTAACCCATTTTTCATCACAATTTTAACATAATCCTTTCTCTTTGCAATCCCACATCTCTGCCTCAATCAGGCACTTGATTGCTGTGGTTATGGTTATCTACTGATTCAATGTGTTCTTTGCTGGTGAAAAGGTGGGAGGTCAACACTGTGTGGAGAGTTTATCTTCTGCTAACTTAGCCAGACCCAAAATGTCCATCATATTTTCAGGTCAAAACATTTTTACCTTTGAGTGAATCAGTTCTTTGAGGCCACTAAAAAAGAAATGTTTGAATAATTCATCTGATAACCCTTCAGTGTGATTAGCGAGTTTTTCAAATTCAATCTGATATTCACAAACAGTACCTATTTGATGGAGTTTGGTGAGAGCTCCTATGAAATCCTCAAATGTTGAGGGACCAAACCTACCCAGAATTAAGGATGCAAAATTTGACTAATCAGGTTCATCATTTATCTTGAGATACCAATGGTACCACTGAAGTGCATCTTGTTCCAGATGAAAGGAAGCAATTGGGACTTTGTTTACAGAATAAGTATTGTGGAGGTTGAAGAATTGTTTAGCTTGATATATCCATCCTATAGGATATGTACCATTGAATAATGGAAAGTCTAACTTAGGTCCATGTGAGAAGTTAGAAGCAAAGGAATGATGCTCTGAAGAAGACTCCTCCTTCTGCACTTTGTTGAGCAAGATGCTATTTTGTTGATTCAAGCCACACATCATATTAGTTAACTCTGTAACCTAAGATTTTAATGTGGCGATTTCTTCCTCCATGATTTTTGTGCCTGCACAAGTGGTGACCATAACCAATTGTTAATAGCCAGGGATCCTTTGCATTCCCTGTCATGATGCAGGGTGGGGTTCAGGGCAGTGCCCCAAAATTTTTATTTTTATTTTTACTTTTACTTCATAAATGGATTGTCTACAACTGTGTGGTTGGAAATATCCTCAACTGTGGATACGCTGTTGTTTACTCTCTGAACCTGATAAGTTGGATATGGACCCCAAGTTTGTTTGGCTGCCTAAAGGATTTTTTAAAATTCTCTCTGGCCACCAAAGCTGTTTGATCGAGTACCGCTCTCCAGAAATTTCTAGCCGCAGGTTTACCCCTTAACGACAGCTTTTGGTTTACCTCACAAGTGGGAACTAGTCAATCAGGATGGGGCCATTACCCTTTTCACTAGCAAGTCCTCTCAATGGGCCAGCTGCTTTGGGGTTCCTGTGGTACTCCTCATAATGAGTTTTAGGGCTTATGCACAAGCACTTCCCATAGTTAAGCGGATAGGTATTTACCCAATCCAAAATGACGGAACTTGTAATGAAAAAAATTCTTGCCATAAATGGCGTAGTTCCTAGAAAGCCCTGCTTCAAAAAAAAATCTCCAAATCTACCCACAAAGCCAAGAAAGTGCTCTAATTCCATATGAGAAGAACCTCCTACAGCATATTACATCCTACAATAGATTTAATCAAAATATACGAAAATGAAATAACTCTTACGAATAACAAAAACACAGAAAGTTTATATTGATTGCTAGCCACTTCGAGGGGGAAATCTCCTTTGAGTAAGCTCAATATAATAAATTCATGGATGCCTTCATTGGGCCTCAACACTTACTTATTTACTAACTCTATTCTAACAACTACTACTTCCCTTGTATGTGGGATAATTCAAATATGCTCTAAGGGACGACTTACAAAGCATATGCGTCCATAGCAATTATTACATTAATACTGCAAAGAGAAGGGTAAGGCACGGGTTCCTAATAGATATCAAGGTAAGAGAGTTTTTTTAGCATTTTCATAGGTTTGGTATGTTATTCCAAGTTTTCTCATAAAGTTTCAGGTCCTAGTTTGCAAGGAAAAAATTTAAAAGACTCTTTTAGCTTTCTCGAGTCCTAGATTGAAGATGAGCCATCCCAAGAAGAATCTTTTCTTGTTCATTGGCATGTGTGGAAGATACCTGATGACCCAATATATTTAGGATAAGTGGTAAACTATTTTAAGAAGACTCTTCAAGCATCACTTTATGGTTTCAGGGACGCAACTTAATGAATGAATGTTAAGAGTGGAAATAGGTTTTCATTGCATTAAAACCCTAAGTTGAACTCGATATTGAAAAACTTATTATTAAATTATTAATATATATTGGTATGACCTTTAAAATGATTAGATATTGTGTTCAACTCTCTCAGTCATACCCATGTATTATTTGTTTGTCATGATAATGTGTGGGCCCTATAGAAAAGATCTTGTTTCTAAAGAAGTTGATATAGAAGACAAAAGTTACAAAGGATAGATTGATCAAATGCATGAAGGGAGAATCCTATGAATTATGTCTCATTTCTATTAAAGTTTATGTGCAATATAAGACCTCTATGTCAATCATTTTGAGCAACCAAGTTTGCTAGTCGCTAAGCAAGGGTAATGGTGAAACTAATGAGTATGACCAACCAAAATGAGAAGAGGTTTAGGGATGCAAAATCATTATTTAGGGATTAACCAATATACATGGATCATGATTACGACCCTTTTATCATCTCACCATGATTTTTTATTTTTCCCTAATCTATGTGATGATCACAATTGCTCAAGAAAGTTGCAGACCCTGACTATGTGGTGACTATGAGAAAGAATACAATGAGATTGGTCTAAAACCCCAATATGTGATATTTGAATATGGTGGATAATTTCATGGAGGTGTGATTAAGAGTTATAAGGTTCATATGGATGCATTGAGAGTCACTAGAAGTGTTCATTTTGATGTTGGAGTCAATGTTTTTTGATTGGGTTTTAGAATGCATTGGCAGACTAGAGTGAGCTTCTTAGTGTGGTTTGGAGGTGTTTTGCATTGTGTTGTTATTTCCAAATAACATGATGATTTTGGTTAATTATTGGATCATATTCATGAGTTGTTTTTTGATATTATTTGAGGTTATAAGACATGTTTCTATCTCAATTTGTCAAGATAGTTTTTTGGGTGCACTAGCAATTCTGAGTAGTCTTTTAGCAGAGATGTTCTTAAAGCCTATTGGCCTATGTAGATTTGTCTAAATGACATGTAAATATTTTTAATTTAATGTATTTCCTATACATTTAATTATTTTCCATGAGTATCAAATAAAATAATGCTTATGACTAAATTTCTCAAGACTAGGTTTTATAGTGCACAGGCCATTTTGAGTGAGCTTGCTACAGGTGTATTCTTGAGGTGTTTTATTATAAGTTAAAGTGTCTATTTAACTTAAAGGTGTTGAATAGGTCCTGAATGACCATTTACATTCATTGAGAGAGTTTTAATGTGCCTACACATGAGTTAGAAGTCTTGATCTTGAAGACTAGGTTTTTAGGTATACAGATTATTCATAGTAGTCTCAATAAAGTGATGTGTTGAAGCCCTTAAACCATAAGATATGGTATATAAATCATATGAATACATTTTTTTTGACTTAAATAATCTTTTTGAGTGTTTAATATGAGAATGGTTTAGTTTTATAAGATGTCTTATACTTCATCTTTGAAAGACTATATTTTTTATGATATTAGGCCTAATATGGATAATAAAGCCAAATGAAGTAGTTCTTGTGTGAGTGAATGATTTAAGGATTGTATGTATGGATAAATGGTTTTAAAAAAAAAATTGAGTCAATTTGAGCTCATGAAGCTCAAAATTTCAAGTGTGTGGGATAAACCTAATGCAAACAGGTCTAGATGAGACGTAAAAAGGCATATAAGGCTTAATAAAAAGGATTAAGTCAAAAATTAGTGTTTATTATAATTATAAAGTTTAATTGAGAGGTGATATGGGATATTAAAATAGTGATCCATGTACGTGAAGAATTTGATCCATTTGGTGATATGTGTAGTGTGCCAAGAAGGATTTTGGTAAGAACTAGAACCATAATGGCTTGTAGAATTCAATAGAGGTAGATAGATGTTGTTTAAGTTCAATATCAACATGGAGAAGATTGTGTAAGCCTTAAGAATGGCCAAGGTGAGGCTTAGGAGGTATTGAATGAGGATTGTCCATTGAAAACTTTGCAAAGTTAGCACAAAGAGTACTCATTTGATTCAGTTTCATTGTTCTTAAGCCTTTATTGCATTGAAAAGCGTATAAAAGGTATATGGGAAGGTGTGTGAGGTTAAGACAGACCTAACCATGGCATTTATTTCCTTTTAAGCTTAATAAAACACAAGATAATGAATTTTTTACCCTCTCAGGCTTGTGTAGGGTTAAGAAAACCCTAGATTAGGGTTTTAAGGATTTCATGAGTTCCCACCATCCAAACTTGTCAAAAATTTGTAGTTTGACTATATTAAAGGTGAACTAAGAGATTTATTTAGTTTTAGACATGTAAGGTCAACATGGTATAGAATTTTAAGGTAATATGTTTTAACTAGGTAGAATTATGCCTAGAAGGGCTAATTATGAAGAGAAAGGGGTTAGAAAATGGTGAATCTAAGTGAACTAATGCATGAAATTTTATATGGATTTGTAGAATGTTAAAATGTGATCAAATAAATTCTTATATCCCTAATAAAGGTAGTAGACTGATCAATTAAGGAGGAAATGTCAAAAAGGGGCTACAAGCCTTGAGAAGACATTGTGAGGCTTGTGTATAGAATTGAAGGGTAAAGTGTGATCCAATAGTTTTATGAGGTTAAAGAAGATGTAACATGACCTTTTGAGATCATTTATGTCAAAATACTAAGCTATTGAATCCTAAATCAAGAATTGGTCCTTGAGTCCTATGGGATTTGACTATGTGAAGCTAGTAAGAGAGCTAAGAGGAAGTTTGTAAATAGCATGAATGGTATGAGGTAGAGATAGATTTTGAGTATCAAGTGATGTGTATAATAACATAAAATTACCTCTAAATGGAAAAATAATAGAATCCAAGCATGGAGACTAACAAACATAGTTAGCAAAGAAAGTTAAACCAGATTGGTGCAAGGATAATCAAGAAAAGCATAAAAAGAGGATGAAATCTTTTGACAAGACCATGGATTGGTCATGTATGAGTGTGTTGGCATGATTTTAAAAATGACATAAATAATTTTAGTGATCTAAATGTGACTACATTCTAAGTTGTTAATTTCAAGGTCTTAACTAATGGCTTGAACATCTATTGGTAATCATGGGGATAAGAATATTCTTCTTGGTTTGAGTTGGTCTATTGATGTTCAAATGTTTCCTAAGATCAAATAACTTATGGGGAATATCTTTCAGTGTTCCTAAGGTGTGATCACTCTTTTTACTTAATATTATTCATTTCTTCTTCAAGAAGCAGTGCGTGGTCAAAAAAAAAAGTTGTCAATAAATAGGCTTGAGGTAGTCATGGTAATAAATGGTATTCATAGTGATAGGGGGAGTTTATATCATCTCTTAGAGGAGATCCATTCTTGATGATTGGCTTTGAAAGCATTTATAGGTCCTCAAGATCAGTAGGTAATACAACTTTTTCATTATGTCAAAGGGGGATAAAGTGTTTGAAAAGGGAGAAAGAGTATGTGCACAGTTATATTGTTTATTATGTTGTGAAGCCTATTTCTAAATTAAAATTTATTTCAAATACTATACATTTAAAAAAATTAGACCCCCTTAATGTATTTCAAATACTATATTGATGCATTCTATATAGATGGATATTTAGTAGGTAATACATCAAGATAAAAAGGGTTAGAGGAGGAAGAATAGAGTGTGTGAATTCAAGTCCAAATTCAGGAGGGTTGTTGAGTATATCTCCAAATAATATTTGTGCATTGTAAATGTGAGAAGACAGATCTGAGAGTGGATTGTACTCTTGTGGCTTGTAATAAAATCTGAGCAAGTGTTTCTTGGTGGATGTAACCCATATTAGGTGAATCATATTGAATTTATTCTTCTTGTTGTGCATGTTTATTTCTATTCTTTATGTATGTTTGTTCATATCTATTATTATTGCAATTATGTGAAATTATTTCGCATCAATTTCTGATTTATTCCTAACATTATTGGTTTTGAAAACATTTACAAATATTTGCATCAATGAAAATGAGGATATTATTGAGGTATTATCAATGCTTTCCATAAGATTGCCAAGAGTGTCCATGAGTGAAGATATATGCATGGTTCTCAATGACAAAGTGTGCCTTACTGATCATGCATGGACCCTATTATGTTTGCTTGGTTATGCAAGGTGATGGATGTTGGTGATGTGTTGACCATGTTTAAGGGGTCATATGAGGGGTAAAGAGTTCTTAGGGTACTTGTGGAAGTGAAAGGAATTTATTAGAATAGTCTTGTGAATGTCTAGGTTATCCTAGTCAACTTGGTAAAACTTCCTGAGTAAGCAGATTAATGATGTCAGCATTCACACATGTGAAGGTTCAGAAGAAAGTGGTCACATGGGTTTGTTCAAATTTATGCCTAAATAATGTGTTTAAAATTTCATGTCTTTACATGGTGTCTATAAAAAGTTATTGTGGTCCAAATATTATCTCCTAGGCAAGTTTCACTAGTTTCCATTGTCACATTTGCACAAAAATATGACAATTGGAATTCCAATATTTGAATTTACAAAGGAAAACCAGTCTTAATTGTTTTTCCTATAACTTTTGATGTTGAATGAATTTGATGGTGGTATAAGAAGAAAATTTGTAGATAAATCTAAGGGCTATCCATAAAATATTGTTTCAAGCTTTGAATAACCATATAAATGCATTTATTATGGGTCAAAGTTGACTAAGGGTTTGACTTTCTTCTATAAGTGACCTGAGAAAGGGGTTTGGGTTTGTATTACTGAGTTTTGGATGTTTCATGGTGATTTATATATTGGAGAATATTTTATACTCCCTTAGGATCATTTATATGAATTTTTTAAGTGATCTTAAGTTTCTAATTTTCTCGTTGATGTGTGTAAGGAGTGAATAGGTTTCCATGAGACCTAAAAGGGCCACTTATGCCTAATTGATTGTCGTTATCACTTAATTATGAACTATGGATGCTTTGGCAAAACTATATGCTTATGTTTGATCAAATTATATTTGTTATATATGCCTAAGATTCTAAGGAAATTCTTTTTTAGGGTTAGAGAAAAGAATCATGTATCAGAGAGGGTTAATTAAGCCTGTTTATCTAGTTAGACCATGGGAGTGAAAAGTGAATGAAATAAGGATTTTCAAAAGTGTAAGAGACCATGAATACTATCATAATATCATGTTCAATATGAGGTAAATGTTTAAAAGTGTGTTTAGGTGTTGAGCTATTAGATTTCTTATTTCAAAGCTAGACAAGCATATTTGTCTAGTTGAGTATTGTAGAAGAAGAAGAGGCATATATGAGGTAGAGAGGTAGGTTTTTAGGTGTTAGAGCAAGAGAAACTCAGAATCAAGTGTATAAGACATTATATTAGAGGTAGAGATTATTTTGGAGTTGTTTTAGTTCGTTTTTGATCACCTAGGGGGTTGTAGCCTCCTTTCTAGTTGGTGCTAGTTAAAGGTTAAGTGGGTGCTAGACTAAATTGAGGGGTGGATGATCCTTGATCAGTTGGTGCTGGTCTAAATTGATTCATGGTTATAGGACAAATACTCCAAGATATGTTTCAATGGGTTTTATTATTCATGAGGTTTTTCCACATAGATCTTGTGTTGTGATGTGTTCTCTTGTTTATGATTTCTATATATGCTCTCATTAGGATATTGATTGAATGGTTGATGTTCATATGCTTATGATGGATAGATATTTGATTTAATCAAGTTAATGGTAAATATTGGTTGACTATTCATCCCCTCTCTTAGTCATATTTAACCTCTAATACACTATTCATGGTGATGTGTCCTAGTGGTGGTGTGGATGGTTAGTGATGTGACTAGATGATGATTTCGAATGACCCACAATGGGTGGAATGGCCCATGGAGCATCTTTGAAAGTCAAAAGAGGAGATGAGATAAAGTGGGACATATTTATCCACTAAGTGACATCGGTTAGATTGTGGAAATCATGTGACAACATAATGGTGGTGGATCACATGTTTTTACTTAGGCATGTGCTTACGGGGTGCAGTTGTTTATGGGAACTTGATTGGTGAGGTCAAAAGTGAGAATATTTTGACTCGCACATGTGTACACATGGAAAGTGGGAGACAAGGATCACTATTATAGATTAATTTCACATGTGGAGTGGGGCTTAGTACATGGGTGTGCACATGGAGTGGTCAAATGGGCATGATGAGACGTCATTCAAAGAATTGAACTTGCACATAGGGGGACATGATTCCCTATTGATGAATAGTGCTCCCACATGGACTGTGGCACAATTATATCTTCTCTCTTTATTTTTATCTCTATGTTGTAAATGGTATTTAATATCATGAGATCTTATTTTTTAATTAATCTTGTTAGAGGATCCATGAAATCCTTGGGATTTCATGCTTAAAGGTTGGATCCTATGGGCTAGATTATGCTTGGTTCACAACCTAAATGCTTTAGGTGGAAGCACTGAGTGCTTTGTATGGAAGTATAGAAGGATTTTCTATGGAGGAGCTATTGTAGAATAGAGTTGATGCTAAGTTTATTAATGAATTCTAGAAGCTGCCATTTTGCCCATGGTTTTTCCTTGCACATTGTAAGGTTTTCACATAATCTCTATTTAATTTGTCCTCTTACTTGTGTATTTATTTTTGTAGCTTGTTTCTACATTTAATTTCTTACACAATAGGAACTTTATTCCTAGCATGTTACCCTCACTCCATTACTTTATTTCTCCCTCGCCTTTTTGATTTCCATACACAATAATAACTTTATTTCTATAAGGGTTGAGTTAGACTTAGTTACTTTTTATGGCCTCTAAATTTTATCAAAAGGAATTATACACTGAGAAGTAATGTGACCATATTTTTTACATCTATGACATTTCAAGATAAAATCACTTTTGGAGGTCCAAAAGCAACTCAGTAGGGAGGAGTGATCCAGGAGGATCATCACTAAAGAAAATTGATCCAAAATAATCTCTTACCTAGCATCAAATAATTCAAGGTGAAAAAATAAAAACAAGTTAAAAACAAAATTATATATGAAAGGGGATCAATAAGCCACCAAACCACCCATATATATTTTATTATTTAATTATATTTCATATTTCCCTTATTATATACCTTCACACTTTTCTTAATTTCCATCTATGGGGAATTAAAATCATAATAAATGTAAGTGGGGTCATTTAAATAATAACATGGCATCCATCAAATTATGTCCCCACTTTTCTTTTCCATTATTAAATCACCCACTTTTCATAACCACATGGTATGTGGCTGTAAACATGGAAAGTTACCTTTTATAAAGAAGATAAGAGATATGCATGGAAAATGGGGATGAGTTTCATCTCACAACCAAAGGTGTGGGAAGTTACCTTTTAAAAAGAAGATAAGAGATATGCATGGAAAATGGGGATGAGTCTTATCTCACAACCAAAGGTTTGGGAAGGGGTTTTATCCCCTTGCCTTTATTTAGGCATGTTGATAAAACCACCAATGTATTCCATGGGCTTAGGAAGGCTATAAAAAAGTTAGAGTTTTATTTTATGAGCATGAAACATTTTTAAAAAACCATTGTTGATAGCTTTTGAAGATGTTTGGAAATATGTGAAGGAAGATTTTAGTGAGAAAGAGATATTAAAGAGAATTATTTTGAGACCCAGGTTATAAGCTATTTACAAATTCATTTGGTGCATTTTGGAATTGTAAATTTTGTACCAATTATTAATGGATCGGTCATGCTTATAGTGGACCCAGGGATGTAGACAAATTATTTAACCCTGTAAATAAAATTTTGGTGTCTTTCTCTTTGACTTGGTTCTTCTTTTACATGTGAATATTACTTCCTTTCTAATCATGTATTTTTAGTAAAATAATATTTGAATAGCATTTTTTAAAGTTACGAAAAAGTGATCTTACTATTCAAAACATCCATTTTTAGGTTAATCAAATTTTTATAAGTATTCTGATAATTGGATAAATATAGGTCAACAAATCTAGTCAGGATAAAGAAGTTTTAGTAGTGCAATAAGACTTCTATTGGGTTTGTGTTAGGGTAGTAGAGGGCATGGATAAGCAGTTGGTTGTAGAATACTCAAGTGTGGTAAAAGCTTATGTATATTGACTTCAAGTGGGATAATGTTAGGATGTGAATTCACTATTCACAAGCACTATCCATGGTGATTTGGCCTAGTGGTGATGTGGATGGTTAGTGATGTGGCTAGGTGATGACTTGGCTTGATCCATGGTGGGTGGTATGGCCCACAGAACATCTTTGAAAGTCAAAAGAGGAGGTGATAGAAAGTGGGATGCATTTCTCCACTAAGTCACATGGGTTAGCTTGAAGAAAGAATGTGAGGACATAATGATGGCAGATCACATGTTTTTACTTAGGCATGTGCTTATGGGGCATAGGTTTTTGTGGGATCCTAGTTGATGAGGTCAAAAGTGGGAATACTTTGACTCACACATGTGTGCACATAGGAAAGTGGAAGAAAAGGATCACTATTCTAGATTGAATTCACATGTGGAGTGGGGCATAGCACATGGAAGAGAACATGGGTATGCACATGGAGTGGTCAAGTGGTCATGATGAGATGTCATTCAAAGTATTGACCTTGCACATGGGGGGACATGATTCCCTATTGATGAATAGTGCTCCCACATGGAGTATGGCACAATTTTATCCTCTCTCTCTATTTTTATCTCTATAATGTAAATGTTATTTAATAGGATGATATCTCCTTTGTTAATTAATCTTTTTAGAGGATCAATGCAAGACTTAGGATTACATGCTTGGAGGTTGGATTATGTAGGCTAGATTATGCATGGTTCACAATTTGAAAGCTTCAGGTGGAAGCATTGAGTGCTTTGTATGGAAGCTGTAGACACCAAAATCATGTTGACTCCCCTGGTCATTCCCCATTTTATTCTTCTTCACCTATTTAACCCTTGTCGATCACTTGTTCCACCAACCTTGACCCTGGCAACATGTAAAAATGAGCACAGAGCTAAAGCTAGACTCTATCCCCATTGTGCATCTGCTGACGACGGTCTTTTCCCGACCGATGTCACCGACGTCGGTCACTTATCGGCCGACATCGGCAATCCTGCCAACATCGGTCACCTTGCCGTTATCCGTTATCAGTTATCATTCGGTTCCCGATCGGTTTCCCGAAATGGTTGTCGAACCGTCTCTCGAACCGTCCCTTGCCTTCATCAGCCTCTGCCAACCATTCGAAAGGCTAATCAATCAAACCGAGCAATCATTCAATCGACCTGTGAACTCTAACATCCACAGACTCTGGCAATCAATACTTTTGCGATCAACCAACTCCGGCATCAACCAATCTGTATTCGTTTCAATCCAGCACTGCACAGACAACTTCAACTATGGCTTTCATCACGTCTTCTGGCAGGTAAGTATTTACTCTGTTTGTTTTATTTCTTCTTGGTTATTCTTTGTTCATTAGTTCTGTCATCTCGAATCTTCAAACCACAGACCCAAGTTCTGCATCTCTCCTTTACATCCCTGCCCACTATCCGCATCCATAACTCTGTCTAGACTCGACTAAAACCCCCAGACTCTGTCCAAACCCTGCCCTGACCTTATCAGACCCTATCTCGACTCTGTCTAAACCTTGTCCTGACCCTGTCAAGAACCTGTCCCGACTCTCCCAAGCCTTCTGCAATCTGTCTAGAACCTGCCCCGACCGATGCCGGTCACTACCCTGACCGACGCCGGCAGTTTGACCAATGCCGGCACCTTCCCTAACCGACGCCGGCACCACAGAGACTGATGCCAGTGACTGTGCAGAACAGTGCTGCATATTAGGTACACACTTTATTTTCTGTCATTTATTTCTATCATTTTATCTTTTATTATCTACTTTCGTCCAATATTTTGCTTTTTTATCAGTGGGTTGATATCCTTCTAGGAAGTCTTCGTACTTCCGGGATCGGGTGTTCGCCTAACAGCCCACCATATCTTTGACTAACATTTTTTCGTGTTTTAGCCTTTTCTTCGCAGGTGTCATTCCTCCACAGCCAAAGAGGAGAATCTTCCAACGTCTGATTTCGGTGCGCACAACTTTATCAGGTACTTCTAGCCTTGACCATTTCTTTTAGTTTCTTATTTCTTCTTTGAATGTAGAAAGCAATTTTGCATAGAAACATTCTGGCACGCCCGGTGGGACCCTAGGTCCTCCTTGGGTTCTTTCTTTATTTCATTCATTTAGGTGCATTAGGTTTCTTCCTTTTCGCCTCCTTTCGTCTCTTCTTAAACGACATCATAAGCAGGACTAAAACGAACATTTCTTTCTTTCTTGCACTTCTAGACTAGCTAAAACTCATATTCTTCAACTCTTTCTCCATTCGTCTTCATACGAACAAACATTTCGACTTGGGCATTAAAACACTTTGCATTCATTTCTGATTGCCTGCATCTTTTAGACCACACATAGTAATTAAACCGCATATTGAATTAATCTAGATCACTTGATGTTACATGACCAAACCACCTGCACAAAACAAACATAAAACTTACATGAGACAAGGCCCGACTGGGATTTCATCCCCCAGCGGATACCTTACCCGTCCCGGTGACCCTACTTGGATTTCATCACCAAGGGGGAAGCCCACTCTGTTCTCTGGCGGAGGATAAACTCTAGTGGAAGTATATTTTGGCTAAGCGAAACCAGCTAACCACTGGAATCGTGAAGTGAGGGGAGCTTGCTCCTTAGCACCAGGCCTGTACAGAAGCTAACACAGATTTCTTGAGCACCATAACAAAACCCGAAACCATCCATAAACTGCTTCTTCTAGGACCCAACTCACAAAGCCAATCTTCCTCTACACACATTCTAAGGCATAAGCCACTATAATCCTAATAATTTACTTCTAGGGTTTTAGGATCTGCTTGTGTCTTCATTTTTTTGGTTCTTATCTGCTTGTTTGAGCTTGTGAGGACGTTCTTCCTTGCCTTGAATGGTTCTGACTCGTAGCCAAGCCAAGGCTCTAGTCGATCACGCGAGGCATCATCCTCTTCCATCTACCCCGCCTACAACCAGCCCTATAATGGAGTTCAACTCGGAAACTGAAAGAACTCCTACCAGACCATCTCTGACCCAAACGCCTATTATCCCAGAAGGGGACCAAGATTTTGCACGATTCTTGGACCTCAATACCAAAGACTTGCAACACTATCTCGCGAATAGCCAAACGCGAGACCCCTTGGGCAATCCAATTTATGGAATGCCGACCTCTTTCCTCGAGACTGCGGCCGTATCAACGACATCCGTAGTCTAACCCTTAGACACCCAGGCTGTTGCCTCAACCAATGACCAACCTTTTACCAACCATCCAAGTGTGGCCTCTCCTTCCATCGTTGGGCCCACTTTCACCAGGGTTTCGGCCCCCAATCAATCTCAGTCCACTCAACCACTTTCTACCCCCTTTCAAAACCTGGTCGTCTCTATTCCGCCCACCCTTACTCCTATCAACACTAGGGTGGTTACCCATCCATTAGCCCATGTTACCTCTAACCAACCTCCCATGACAACATCAAACCTAGCCATGCCTTCCATCCAACCATCCTTAGTCACTTCTTCTGTCCCTACAACTAGTCATCCGTACATTGTGCCCTTATTGGTACAACTGACTACGTCGTATACCTCTTCCAGCCTCTTTCAAGCGCCTTACAATCTAGGAGGTGTTCCACCCACCAATCCGTCAGTAGATATTATCAAGATGCTGATGGATAAAATGTCCAACCTAGAGACCTCCGTTACCGGCTCACGCAACACTCTCTCGTACGAACAAATCTGCAACGAGCCTATCCATCCTTTTGTCCCCATCAGACCATATCCCAGCCAGTGGGAACTTCCTAAGTTTTCTCGTTTCCAGAGCAAGGAAGACCCACAACAACATTTATGGGCATTCAGACATACCTGTTACCTTATCGCCCACGACGATGCGTTACTCTTACGCATGTTTCCCATGTCTCTCTCGGGTGATGCACTTGACTGGTACAGCTCTCTTCCCAGCCATTCCATCCTCACATTCACTCAGCTGGCCCAGCTCTTCCTCGATCATTTCTCCATCAATATCACCAAGAAGGTCTCTATCACAGACCTCTATTCTATTCGCCAGTTCGAGGATGAATCTATTGCTGATTTCGTCACTCGGTGGAGGGGCCTTATCAATCAACTTTCATTCTCCTTACCTCAGCCTGAGCTTATTGAACTTTTCTCTCAAGCTTGTGCTAAACATATTTCTTATACCTTGAGGGTTCAAACCTTTTGCACTTTTGACGAAGCCTTCACGATGGCTCGTAAACTTGAGTTACGTGCTGTCGAGGAGAATAAAGTCAAGTTGCGGAGTAAGAATCCGAACTCCAAAACCAATGACCCTTCTTCTAAGCCCTCCTCGTCCAATCCTAAATCTAAAGCTTCAACAAATGCTGTGGTTGTTAGATCTTCCTCTTCTTCGCCTTCAACTAATCAACCTGAACCATCCACATCTATGAGCGCCACTCGTCAATTTCAGCAGAGATACATACAGCGACAGTTTACTCCACTTGGAGAATCATACGCGTCTGTGTTGGAAAAACTCGTCAAACAAGGGGCCATCAATCTCCCTCAGATCCGACCTCCACCACAATTTGATCCCTCACGCGCCATCCCTGCGTGGTATAGGGAAAATGACTTCTGCCACTACCACCATGTTAAAGGTCATGACACGGGCAACTGTAAAACCCTTAAAAACATAGTCTAAGACATGTTGGAAAAGGGTGACCTCATCCTCGACAATCCTAACGCCCCTCCTAATCAGGGTATCGATATCTTCAAACAACTGTTCCCCAATCATCCACCAACCCAAAACAACGTCCAGACCTTGACTGACAATACCCATGAACATAATATTCGAACAGTCAATACGGTCTCGCCCCTCATTTCTAACCAACCCCAAGAGGTGAGTTCATCCATCAGTCCATCACATGTGGACGAACCTCTTTCTCCGGCTAGTTCTCCCTCAACTTCTCTAATTTTGGAGGACGCCTCGACCTTACCAGCACCGCCAGTTTCACCATCTTCCTTCTTACTGCCCATGGAGGACCCAACCTTTCCTACTCCTCGACCACAAGTGGAGGGCACTATCATCCCTGCCCTTTACCTGCTTGAGGAGCTTCATTCTCCAATTTCTTCTCCACCCAGGGAAGAACCTATTTCTCCTCCATCTCCAACCAAACATGAACCTGTCACGACTTCACCATGCTTTGGGCCCGAGACTACTACACCCATCTCACCTTCAGTGCCACAACCGTCGGCATCTTCTCAAGAGCCCAAATTTCATCCCGCATCTTCTCAGCCATTTTCTCGACTAGTGGAGAGACTCGAACTTCTCCCTTCTAGGAAAGTGGAACATTAGGGATTGTGGGACCGTCTCACAGCTCTTCAACAAGCCTGGGCCCTCTCATCTCATGCTGCTAATCCTCCCATGGCAGAACCTCCTAAGACTATCAACAAAAATCCGATCTCCACTTCCAAACCATCTACATCTTCATCAACTTCATCAAAACCAAAACCCTCATCTACTCCACCTAAACCTATCAAATCACTTGGCGTTCGCCCCGTCTCCAACCTCACTCATCCACAAGTGAAGGTGGACTTAACCCAAACTTCAACTAATAGTAGTCTTCAACGCAAATCACAAAAGACTGCCAAACCACAGAGGCGAACGCCTCCTCTTCCATCACCATTGCCTTCCATTTTGGGCCCACATCCTTCAACCTTAACCAGAGTCCTTCCCGCTTCAACCTCTAATCAAAACCAGTTGCCTCCTTTGCTTCCTTTACCTACCGCTAGCCTACCCTCTTCCAAAAGGGCGACACCTCATGAAGAGTGTACCGTCTCTGCCTGTCATCGCACCATCAACCCAGAAGGTGGTACGAAAACCCTCTCCAACTTCGCCCAAGAAAAAGTCACCGATATCACATACATCGATGAACACGGACCCTTTAGTGGGCTCATACTCTTTGATCTTGCAACGACTTTTGCAAACTTCTAGCATAACTCTTCCACCCATCAAGCCCTTTCAACCTCTCGGGTCTAAACCCTCCTGGTTCGACGACACGAAGATTTGTTTATATCATCGTACACCAGGACATGACACCGAGACTTGCTGTGCCCTCAAGGCTGTCATTCGTCGTTATCTGGAGAAAGACACTCTTCTCTTTGAGGACACTTTCGACCGCCCCCTGACTCCTTCTCATAACCATTCAACCTCTTCAAACCCATCCACATCTCATCAACCGGTTACAACCCCTTCATCATCTTCACCTCCCATCTTTGAAATCAATGCCATTCACATCACCACTAGGTCACAAAAGGACAAGGTGAAAGAAAAAGCTGCCATTCCTTAGACCTACCCTTTTGTCAATCCACCTCAACCGCCTAAGCCTAAGATTTCTATCCTTGGCACGCCTCAACCCTCTTCTTCTTCTTCTTCTTCTTCCGGACCAATCCACGACTCCATGTTGAAATAGCTTCACCAGATGCCTGTGAAGATGTCCCTCTACGATCTCATCCAAACCTCACCCCAACATCGTCAGGCCCTCATCCAAGCCCTGCAGGCAGCAGAGGTCCAACCTGAGGATCCCCAACCACTTGCTGCCCTTGTCCACTCCTTAGCCCCTGTTGCCTCCATCACATTCAGTGATTCTGAGATTCCCACATCCAACACGGAAGATCAGGACACCGCCCTCTTCATCACTACCTATATCGATCAGACACGCATTAAACGCGTTATGATCGATGGAGGCGCTAGCATCAACATCATCTCCACCCATGCCTTTGATCAGTTGGCTCTTCCCAAGAATTGCGTCTCCAAAACTGACGCGATCTTGCACTCTTTTAATGACACTACTGCCACGACCATTGGCACAGTCATCCTTCATATCTGCATTGGTCCACGCATAGTTCCAGAGCTCTTCTACATCATCGAAGGAGAGTTCCAATACAACATCTTGCTGGGCCGACCCTGGATCCGTGCCATGGCCTGTGTCCCCTCCACCCTGCACCGTTGTGTGAAGTTTGAGCATGACAGACAAGCCCACATCATTCCCGCTGACCCTTCACCGTTCAAAACATGCAACACCACCTACCATCCAAATGATGTCCTCATTCCTATCAAGCCATCAACCCCGGCACCGCCTCTATCCACGGAAGCTTCGACCAGTTTGCAACAGGCGGTCGCCCTTACACCTCCCCTTCAAGCGACAACCACAGACCCCATGGAAGACGTCTTCCAACGACTTTCATTGGGAGAGTATCGCTTGCTGGCTTTAGACATGTTCCAAACTCCACAAGAGTATGGACGCCTTCATCACAGCCCCAGCTACGACCATCAGATCGGGATGATCATACCTTATGGTCCCCCTCACCTCTGCACCAACCTCGTCTATGGGGGGCTTAATCAAGCTCCTATTGACGGTAATCCTCTTTCTTCACCTCAACCTTTCACATCAAATTTCTCATTTCTTGGCAACCCCGCCTTTGCATACACTTACCTTTACAGGTGTGCATGGAAGGGTTTTGGTTTCGGACGCTATGAGCAGGGCTCCCATCAGCCTATCCAACCGCTCAATGATGACGACGTCAAGAAACGGTATGGTCTGGGATATCATGACCCCACTCAAGACCCTGTAGACCTTTGTCCTGAACCAATCCTTGACCAATCTCCTCCACACTCGCCTATTTCGCCACCTTCACCTATGGAGTCAGTGGTTTCCATTCCTCCTAGTTTTTTTTTCCATAAACACCATCCGCCTGGACCCCTTGACTTATCAGCTCAATGGGGTATCCAAGTCTCTCCCTCTCATTCTTCCCAGCATGATCGAAGATGAGTCGGCAACTATTCACACTGTTCACTGCGTTGACGATGACGCCATTCTTTCTTACATGGGTGCTGATGATTCTTTTATCTAGCGCTCCCTCCCTTCTGAGACCCAGGTTATGTTAAATGAATCAACCATTGACATCAACCTTCCTTCTTCTGATGTTCCTCATGTCTTAAAGATCAGCCAATCTTTAGACGCTCAGGAGCAGCTTGACTATACCCAGTTCCTCTCTGACCATAGCAAGGCCTTTGCCTGGACTTACAGTGATATGCCTGGCATGGACCCCACCATCGTTACCCATAACATTGTCACCAAATCAGAGGCTAAGCCTGTCAGGCAAAAGCTTTGAAAGATGCATCCTCGCGTTGCCCTCCTTGTCAAGGATGAGCTTCAGCGCCTTCTTTCTGTCTCCTTCATCCAGCCTATCGATTATCCACAATGGGTCTCTAACATCGTCCCAGTCACCAAGGCAACTGGGGCGATTCGGATCTGCACAGACTATCGCGACCTTAATCTAGCCTGTCCTAAAGATGACTTTCCTCTTCCTAACATTGACCAGCTTGTTGATCTTACGGCCGGCCATGAGATGCTATCTCTTATGGACGGATTTTTAGGATACAATCAAATCCTGATTGCTCTGGAAGATCAGCACAATACTACTTTCATTACCCCATGGGGGACTTTTTGCTATCGAGTCATGCCTTTCGGCTTGAAGAACGCAGGTGCCACTTATCAGCGTGCCATGACCTACATTTTCCACGATCTCCTCCACAAAATCATGGAGGACTATGTGGATGACCTGCTCGGCAAGTCTAAACATCGCCGTGACCATCTGACCATTCTCAAAATCATCTTTTCTCATCTTCTTCAGTACAATGTCCGTCTTAACCCCAAGAAATGTGTCTTTGGGGTCCTCTCTGGCAAGCTTCTCAGCTTCATCATTTCCTTTCGTGGCATCGAGATAGATCCTGCCAAGATTCGCGCTATCCTCGAAATGCCTCCCCCGACCAATCTCAAGCAGCTTCGCAATTTGCAAGGCAAGCTCCAGTCCATTCGTCGCTTCATCTCGCAGCTTTCTGACCGCTGTCAACCTTTTCATCATCTCCTTAAGAAGGACATCATTTTTACATGGGATAAGAACTGTCAAGAGGCTTTTGAAGCCTTAAAACGCTATCTGGTCTCTCCACCAGTTCTCATTCCACCTAAAGATGACCAACCCTTCTACCTTTATATCTCAGCCACTCACCATTCGTTAGGTGCCATGATCACGCACCGAGATGAGCATCACCGTGAGCAAGCCGTTTATTATATCAGCCGAACACTAGTCGACTATGAAACTCGGTATACCCATATCGAGAAACTCTGTTTGGCGTTAGTCTTTGCTGCTACTAAGCTTCGCCACTATCTTCTCAGTCACAAAACCTTTGTCATCACCCACACCGACCCTCTCAAGTATATGCACTCCAAGCCATATCAGAATCAACGTATGGCTCGGTGGCTCATGCTGCTTGCTGAGTTTGATCTCAAATTCATCCAGCAGAAATCTATCAAGGGGCAAACCATCACTGATCAACTAGCAGATGCCCCTCTTCCTGACAATCAACCTTCACAGTGTGAATTCCCTGACGAGTCTATCGCTGTGCTTTCCTCCGACGACACCACCTATTAGATGACTATGTTCTTTGACGGATCCAAATGTCAACTAGGTGGAGGTGCTAGGGTCATTCTCATCCCACTTGAAGGGGAGCCCATGCCTTTGTCTTTTAAACTCGACTTTGATTGTACCAACAATATGGCCGAATACGAGGCCTTAATTTTGGGACTTCAAACCGCCCTCTCTCTCTCAGCATCAAGTCCATCAACATCTTCGGTGACTCGTAGCTTGTCGTCAATCAGGTCAACGGTTTATACCTCTGTAAAAATGAAATTTTGCAAAAGTACAAAAACCGTGTTGACATTCTCCTTGCATCTTTCGACCATTTCCTCCTGCAGACTGTTCCTCGATCCACGAATAAGTTTGCTGACACCATGGCTTCTCTTGCTTCACATATCCCATCTTCCTCATCTGCATCCAGACTTTTTGTCACGATGCGTCGTGTGTCGTTGCTTTCATATATCTCTCCTCACATTCATCATGTCAACACTATAGACCCTAGCCCACAAGATGCTTGGTATAAGCAACTTGTGGACTTCTTATCTCTCTCTGTCATTCCTCCCAACCTCTCTAGTAATGCACGATGAGCTTTTATCAAGCGTTCTGCTCGCTATACCATGCTAGGGGGTCTTCTCTATAAGCGAGGCTTCGACGGCCTCCTTCTTCGCTGTCTCACCTCCACTGAAGCATCTCAAGCCATTCAGCAAGTCCACGACGAGATTTGTGGCAGACATTTCAGTGGGAATTCGGTTGCCAAGCGCATCCTTCGTCTGGGCTATTATTGGCCTACCCTTCATCAAGACTGTAGCAACTATGTTCGGCGTTGCATCAAGTGTCAATAGCACTCTAACTTGCTTCATCTCCCTAGTCACGCCTTACAAATTGCTCAAGATTTTTGGCCTTTTTCTCAGTGGGGTTTAGATCTCATCGGTGAGATTAACCCTCATTCATCTCTTCATCATCAATCCATCATCACAGCCACTGAATATTTCACCAAGTGGGTGGAAGCCATTTCTCTCGTCTCCACAAAAGCCGACAAGATCGTCGACTTCATCAACACCCACATCATCTGTCATTTCGGTGTCCCTCATAAAATTATCACTGATAATGGCAAGTCCTTCAAAAACAAAACTGTCCAAAAGTTATGCGACTCCTTCGGCATCAAACTCAGTTTCTCTTCGCCTTACTACCCACAAGCAAATGGGCAGGCCGAGGCTTCTAACAAAATTCTCACCAAAATTCTCATGAAAGTGGTCAGTGACACAGGCAGGGATTGGCACATTCACATTCCCTTTGCTTTGTGGGCTTACCGCACTAGCATCCGAACCTCCACGGGTGCTACCCCTTTTTCTCTCGTGTACGGGACAGAGGCTATTTTACCTCTTGAAGTACAGATCCCATCTCTCCGCATTTCTCTACATGATATCCTTTCTAACGATGACTTTCGTCAAGATCACTTAGCTCAACTTGAGTTACTTGACGAACGCCGTCTTGCTGCCCTTAATCATCTCCATGTCTATCAACATCGCATCAAGCACACCTATGACAAAAATCTGCGAGAACGAGATTTCAACATCGGAGACCTCATCCTCAAAGAGAATCAACACGTGACCAACATGGAGCGAAGTAAACGAGGCAAGTTTGCTCCTAATTGGCTCGAACCTTTTATTATCACGCACAAGTATGGATCAGGGACTTACCGTCTGTCTTCTCTTGATGGACGACCAGAACCTGAGCCTCTTAATGCATTGCATCTGTGACCGTTCTACTGCTAGTCCAGTATTCGTCCACTTGACACTTAACTTGAGCTCGTCCCTTGAGCAATCCCCATCCTCTTAGTCCTCCTTCCTTTCAACCCTATTCCTCTTAACAATTCTTATAACCCTTTTATGATGTATGGATGCTTTATCCTAATAAAAGGGAGCCTTTGACCTTCTATAATCTTGTCCATGACTCACATTTCTATAAAAACAAATCAAGATGTCACAATATCCATGGTCACTATATCAATATTAAAAAAAAAAAAAACAGACTGATCCCTCGAAGGACAGCTGTACTATCATTACTGTAATTAATAGACTGATCCCTCGAAGGACAGCTATTCAAGCCCTTATATCAAAGCAAAAATATAGACCACTCCCTCGAAGGATGGCTATGACTAATCTGGCAATAAATAGCACTATTTTAGAAGCTTCCCGCATTGATCAGCTTCACAACCTGACCACCAAGCAAATGACATCATTATGTGGACTTCCCGCATCGATCAGTTCACCGTCAAAAAATAAAAATAAAAAATAAATAAATAAATAAATAAATAAATAAAATAAAATAAAAAATGAGTCATGGACTTGACTTATAGTTGTCTCAGGGTCTCCTATAAAAAGGGGCAAAGTTATCTCTGCTCTTAAAATGGGTTACCCTCTTTCCTCCTCCTATCACCTGCTCAAGGGACTTCGAGCTCACTTTAATGTCTAAGTGATTCGATTACCGCCCTAACATAACTATGGTCAACGACGTCACGCATGAATGGGGCTCTTGGTTCTCATAACCCCTATCTATGCTATCTTTTTGGTCCTTGTCAATGAAAGAGCAATTTGCCTTTCACTTTTTCTCTACACTTTGGTCACATTCACCTTCATCACTTGTCAATCGACTCAACTCAACTCTCTTTTCAGACCATCAACATGACCTAGCCTATTCACCCTAGTTTCTATGGACACCAATACACATGGAAACTATTGACCCGTTGCAATTTATGTTCAGCATAAACCAATACTTGCTGAAGCATGAATAAACCTCAATTCATTTTTAGCATACATCCATCACGAATATGGAGTATTGCTAGGGATGAAAAACCCCTCAACCAATGTTGCAGAATACACCATTTGGAAAAGGCTGCAACATCTTTTTTTTTTCTCCTCATTTCATCATAACCAAGACCAATCTCTCAACTATTTTAACCACCTGTCTGCTACTCGAACCCTTTGTCTAAACTACATTGGTCTGAGGCCCTTCCACAGGGGCTATGTAGGCAGCACTCAGATGACACGACTGTCTTCTGGGGTTAGCTCGACCATTCTCATTTTTTCATCTCTCTGATGGACAAACCTTATTTCCTTCTTTTAACCATAACCTTGCCCTTGACCACGACCCATTTTATCCCTTTGACCCTCCCTCCCTTCTAGGGAGAACTACATCGGCCTGAGGCCCTATCACCAGGGCTATGTAGGCAGCACTCAGTTGACATGGGGTCTTCTGGGGTTAGCTTGGCTGCATCCTTTCGTCCATTCATCCATCCATCGACCACCAACCATTGGAGATCATGCCTATCTCCTCCGACCTCGACCACTTCCAAGACACTGTTGCCTTGGTTGTTTTTGCATATATGCTACCTCACGGTTGGTTAGCCGACTTGTGCACAGACCTTTTTGGACCCTCACAAGTATAGGATCGCAAGCCGGTTGATCCACACTACTTGTGACTTTTTCGTGATTCTAGGAGCACTTCCTGCACCCTGGATACCTGAAACACGATGACCATTTGGAGCTTCAGCTTTGATTGAGTAACCCGATCAGCAGACGACTAAATGTTGGGGCCCGGTTATTTCAATTTTGGCACTCCTCGACCCCTAACCTGCGACACTTTGACCTAACCCTCTCGTGTAGTGGTATGCGCGCAATCACGACTTTTACAGCGTTTACCCTCACCCCTTTTTCATCCACTCTTTATCAAATCAGCACCCGATTCCCGGTTCCCTTCCCTCGACTCCTGCTTTGAGGGGGAATACCTTATCCATACTCGGGGCATTCCGCTTCTTATTTTTGTCTTGCAGTTCATTCGAACAACCAATAAGACGAAATCAACCTTATCCCTCACCTAGGGCAATCACTCCTATTTTTGTCTTGCAATTCGTCCAGAACAACCAACAAGACAAAAAGGGGCAAATGTAGACACCAAAATCATGTCGACTCCCCTGGTCATTCCCCATTTTATTCTTCTTCGCCTATTTAACCCTTGTCGATCACTTGTTCCACCAACCTTGACCCTGGCAGCATGTAAAAATGAGCACAGAGCTAAAGCTAGACTCTATCCCCATTGTGCATCTGCCGACGACAGTCTTTTCCCGACCGATGTCGCCGACGTCGGTCACTTATCGACCGACGTCGGCAATCCTGCCGACGTCGGTCACCTTGCCGTTATCCGTTATCAGTTATCATTCGGTTCCCGATCGGTTTCTCGAAACGGTTGTCAAACCGTCTCTCGAACCGTCCCTTGCCTTCATCAGCCTCCGCCAACCATTCAAAAGGCTAATCAATCAAACCGAGCAATCATTCAATCGACCTGCGAACTCCGACATCCATAGACTCTGGCAATCAATACTTTCGCGATCAACCAACTCCGACATCAACCAATCTGCATTCGTTTCAATCCGGCACTGCACAGACAACTTCAACTATGGCTTTCATCACGTCTTCTGGCAGGTAAGTATTTACTCTGTTTGTTTTATTTCTTCTTGGTTATTCTTTGTTCATTAGTTCTGTCATCCCAAATCTTCAAACCACAGACCCAAGTTCTGCATCTCTCCTTTACATCCCTGCCCACTATCCGCATCCATAACTCTGTCTAGACTCAACTAAAACCCCCAGACTCTGTCCAAACCCTGCCCTGACCTTATCAGACCCTGTCCTGACTCTGTCTAAACCTTGTCCCGACCCTGTCAAGAACCTGTCCCGACTCTCCCAGGCCTTCTGCAATCTGTCTAGAACCTGCCCTAACCGACGTCGGTCACTACCCTGACCGATGCCGGCAATTTGACCGATGCCGGCACCTTCCCTAACCGACGTCGGCACCACAGAGACCGACGCCGGTGACTGTGCAGAATAGTGTTGCATATCAGGTACGCACTTTATTTTCTATCATTTATTTCTATCATTTTATCTTTTATTATCTACTTTCATCCAATATTCTAATTTTTTATCAGTGGGTTGATATCCTTCTAGAAAGTCTTCGTACTTCTGGGATCGGGCGTTCGCCTGACAACCCACCATATCTTTGACTAACGTTTTTCTGTGTTTTAGCCTTTTCTTTGCAGGTGTCATTCCTCCACAGCCAAAGAGGAGAATCTTCCAACGTCTGATTTCGGTGCGCACAACTTTATCAGGTACTTCTAGCCTTGACCATTTCTTTTAGTTTCTTATTTCTTCTTTGAATGTAGAAAGCAATTTTGCATAGAAACATTTTGCTTTGAGGGGGAATACCTTATCCATACTCAGGGCATTCCGCTTCCTATTTTTGTCTTGCAGTTCATTCGAACAACTAACAAGACGAAATCAACCTTATCCCTCACCTAGGGCAATCACTCATATTTTTGTCTTGCAGTTCGTCCAGAACAACCAACAAGACAAAAAGGGGCAAATGTAGACACCGAAATCGTGTCGACTCCCCTGGTCATTCCCCGTTTTATTCTTTTTCGCCTATTTAACCCTTGTCGATCACTTGTTCCACCAACCTTGACTCTGGCAGCATGTAAAAATGAGCACAGAGCTAAAGCTAGACTCTATCCCCATTGTGCATCTGCCGACGATGGTCTTTTCCCAGCCGATGTCGCCGACATCGGTCACTTATCGGCTGACGTCGGCAATCCTGCCGACGTTGGTCACCTTGCTGTTATCCGTTATCAGTTATCATTCGGTTCTCGATCAGTTTCCTGAAACGGTTGTCGAACCGTCTCTCGAACCGTCCCTTGCCTTCATCAGCCTCCGCCAACCATTCGAAAGGCTAATCAATCAAACCGAGCAATCATTCAATTGACCTGCAAACTCTGACATCCACAGACTCTGGTAATCAATACTTTCGTGATCAACCAACTCTGACATCAACCAATCTGCATTCGTTTCAATCCGGCACTACACAAATAACTTCAACTATGGCTTTCATCACGTCTTCTGGCAGGTAAGTATTTACTCTGTTTGTTTTATTTCTTCTTGGTTATTCTTTATTCATTAGTTCTATCATCCCGAATCTTCAAACCACAGACCCAAGTTTTGCATCTCTCATTTACATCCCTGCCCACTATCTGCATCCATAACTCTGTCTAGACTCGACTAAAACCCCCAGACTCTGTCCAAACCCTACCCTGACCTTATCAGACCCTGTCCCGACTCTGTCTAAACCTTGTCCCGACCCTGTCAAGAACCTGTCCCGACTCTCCCAGGCCTTCTGCAATCTATCTAGAACTTGCCCCGACCGACACCGGTCACTACCCCGACCGACGCCGGCAGTTTGACCGACGCCGGCACCTTCCCTAACCGACGCCGGCACCACAGAGACCGACGCCGGTGACTGTGCAGAACAGTGCTGCATATCAGGTATGCACTTTATTTTCTATCATTTATTTCTATCATTTTATCTTTTATTATCTACTTTCGTCTAATATTTTGCTTTTTTATCAGTGGGTTGATATCCTTCTAGGAAGTCTTCGTACTTTCAGGATCAGGCGTTCGCCTGACAGCCCACCATATCTTTGACTAATATTTTTCCGTGTTTTAGCCTTTTCTTTGCAGGTGTCATTCCTCCACAGCCAAAGAGGAGAATCTTCCAACGTCTGATTTCGGTGCGCACAACTTTATCAGGTACTTCTAGCCTTGACCATTTCTTTTAGTTTCTTATTTCTTCTTTGAATGTAGAAAGCAATTTTGCATAGAAACAGAAGCATAGAAGGAGTTTCTATGGAGGAGTTGTTGTAGAAAAGAGTTGATGCTAAGTTTATTAATTAAGTCTAGAAGCTACCATTTTGCTCATAGTTTTTCCTTGCAGATTGTAAGGTTTCCACATAATCTATATGTAATGTGTCCTCTTGCTTATCTATTTTTTTGGTAGCTTATTTCCTCATTTAATTTATTGCTCAGTAGGAAATTTATTTCTAACATCATATTCATGGTCAAAATATTGAGTAGAGTTAGACTTAGTTACTTTTTGTGGCCTTTGAAAATAATCCAAAGGAATCCTACACTAATAAGTAATATAACCAATTTTTTCACATCTAAGACATTAAATGTCTATTCTATCTTGACCTATGCCTCTATATGAATTATGACCACATCTTCTATTACTCATCTCAATTGAATGAGAATGGCTATATTTCTTATTAGAATAGTTATTTTGATGATAAACTCTACCTCTATTTTGAAATATTCCTCCTCAATAAAATCTACCCCCTCTATAGCTTTTCTTTCATTAGTTTTGTTGACTAGAAAAATAACTAGGGTTGGACTCTATAACATGGGCTTCCTCAATTTTCTTGGATTTATTGGGTAGAAAAAGATCGTGCTAAATAAACAACTCAAAAAAATTATCAAAAGTTATTCTTGTTATCTTGTTAGAGATATTTAGCATTTCCACAAAGTTTCTATAAAACACATGTAGTCCTTTCAATGCAGCAGTGACAATGAGTTCAGTTTACCAAGCTTAGACATAGTATACTTAGAATAAATATTCTTTGATTTAGACATGTACTCTCCTATATCCCCATCTTCCTCTAATGATAAAGTGAACAATTGTATATGTATATCTATCTTCTTATGTTTAGGATTTTTATTCTACAATTCAAATAAAGTCTTCCATGTAGTGTAACTATGGGAAGATTTTTTAATACGAATGTAAGTATCTCTAGTGAAAAAACACTTAATTAAAGTTAGGTATTTAGAATTATACATATTGAAAATATCAAGTTTAGCATATTCTATAGGCAATACAAGATTTTTACTCTTCACAACATCTTATATTTTATTGAAAACTAATGAACCTTCCATTAAACATTTCCAATCAATGTAATTATAAATTATCAAATGATCAGTATCTGAGAGCAAATTTTGAATTTTTGGCATTTTGAAATGAAATTAAGTGTGAAAAATAAAATAACAACACACAATAATGCTTAGCACAAAACAATGCTTCTACGGGGTTTTTCACTTAATCTCCATGTAGAAAAAATGAAATATTTTTTATGGATTTTACACTTAACCTCAACAAAAGATGAAAATTTACACCCGTATTTCACCAATTGTACCTTATTTCACTAAATAAATACACAGTTATTCCATTTTTTTCACTAATTTTCACTCTTTTACACAATTTATGCCCTTTAAAATATTCAAAATATGTAAAAGATTCAAAAAATGGAATATTCCTCCAAAAATCAAATTGACCAAATAAAAAAGTTGACCAAAAGTGAGATTTGAACCTTGGATGTCCAACTTCCAAGAGTTTATACAAAATTATCCATTCCAATTTCTCTATGAGCCTTTACAAGACATATAGAGAGAAATTTATATTTAATCTTGATATTTTTAATGAAAATTTAAAAAAAAATGCTTTCCCAAGTAAAAATTAATTCATCTGTGAAAATATTTGAAAAAAGATAAAAGCCTTTGTCTTTGTAGACCTTCAAACCCTAATATTTCTTTAAATTATATCAAAATATTTGAAAATGAAACTTTTATTTTTATCTAGTTATTCCAACATGATGCTTATCTAAGGATGTCATGGTTGCTCTAAAAAAAGTTTGCACTCTTTACACATCATACAGGGCTATACGAGGCCATATAAGACCATTCTATCCAAGTTTTAAGATGATCCAAGTTGCCAAAAGATAATTTTTTTCATACAGATAAAGGTTGAAGTATTTAGGATGCCACGAGAACTGTACAGGTGCACATGCATGCCATACAACTCAAAAAATTGGTTTGGAAAGCTTCCAGGGTTGTTTATATCAAATTTTTGGTAGATAGAAGCTCAAAATAGATAGAACCTCTCATAAAATTCACCCATAATTAATCCACAGACTTATGGAGGTTGTACTACATTTTCCATGGGTTTTCCAAGCTTGAAAAAGCCATACAAATGGATGATTTAGTTTAATTTGGAAAAATTATAAGATTTGAGTTAAACAAAAAACTTTTACAGAATGATCAGGGTTCAAAATGGAGGAGGATAATTAATTTTTTTGCTTATCAGGTATATAAAAATATAAAATTAAATTCTCAATGTATTATATATATTCCAATCACATTATTTAATGAAAATCCCCTTTTGGGTTGAGTTTCCTAGCGTATCTCTCCTTTTATGGGGTTTTATTGATTAACTCATAAAACCCATTGGGAACTTCATATGCCATGAGCAGACCAAATATTTTATGGCCAGTCCTCAAAAGAGGGTTTATGTTGAAGTGGATTTATCCTAGGATTTAAAAGACTCCATTGACATATATAATGGAACTAATAGATTTTCTCAGCAAGTTTTATATATCAATCTTCTAAATACATGCTTTCAGTGTCAATCCTTAAACCACATGATCTGAGAATGTCCTTTGATGGTGCATGTTCCTCCTACTTCTGAGGAAAAGGGTGGACCTAAGGCCAAACCTCACAATGGAAATAATGATGTTTAGGCCACAGTCACCAACAAAAATATTAACTCCTCAAAAGGTGGTGGCATGTCCCAAACTTATACATACATACTTACTGGGAATAATCATGCCTCGATATCTATTGTAAAATATGTTTTTCCTAGTAAAGCTTAACCTCTACTTGTGCATACACCATAATCAATGTCTTCTCTAGTTGAGGTGTCACCCTCAGCTTCACTAGCATAACCCTCTCTTAGGTTGAATATCTCAAAGGAAGAAAGAGTTTAGTCACCTTGGATCGCAAATCAGTGTTCTAAAATTCTCAAAACCTCTCTCCCTCTCTTGAGGAAGAGTAATATATGGCTCATAAGAGACAATCATTTAAAATGATTGACTACATGATAAACAAGCTAATGTATAATTGATTTATTATGATTTCAAATCTCACAAAGAATAATGATATGCTATGCACCTAAATGGTTCCCAATGATTATTTACTCTTAGAATGTTTGAGGCCTTACTGATAGTCTGTATAAGTATGCGGTCAAGAATAGTTGTTAGTTTTTTAGTAATATGAAAATTCTTTACTTGTAAGAGGTTAATATTTTTGGATTTTTACTACAAAATACAACATGAATAATTTGGCTTGGGGCCATTTGTCAAGCTCTTGGGCATGAAGTTGGGTGAGGTGGGGCTATCACTTTATTGGCTCCAGAGATTTCTCAAACATTATCTCATGGGGTTTGGACCCCACCCATAGGTTTTTTTGGACCCTTTTTGACTTTGATAATCACATCATAGGGCTTGCTAACTTATACATCTCTAATGATGATGTGAAATAGGCTTCACTATGGATATGGTTGGCCAATCCTCTTCTTGACATACATTGGGTCCTCTGTGGCAATTTCAACATGGTGGAATATGTTGGGGATAAGGAAGGGTGCCTTTATATGAATTGGTGTGATGGTGAATGAGAGGTATGGTTTTATATGCTTAATAAACTCAAGGCATTTTATCCCAATCATAATCAGAGAAAAAACTTAGATACCCCCTGGTTTACCTGGTCTAATTTTTAATAGGGAGAAAATAGGGTACTTTAGCAACTAGACCAAGATTTGATAGTTGAACAAGATCTCATTTTTTTATGTGGTGCATGATCGGCCAATGTCATTCATCCCCTATACTTTTTTTGTTATATCACCACCTTGTCTATTTCAATATCAAGTGGTCCACACCTCAAGTGAAGATTACCTCAACTCAATTATATCTCAATATTTCTCACCTTAAACATGAAATAATAATGAGACCTATTATTAGAATTTTAAACCTAGTTCCTTGACCATAGGGGACATTAGATGGATCTAGTGGTGGTCGAATGCTCTTGATCATACTTCCACCTTTATTTAGATTTATGGTAAATAAGTGGTTACTTTTTGACATCATCTGCATAATGTTACAAACTATGAATACCTCTAGGTTTCACAAGAGTTGAAATTGTCTCCTTTTAATGTTCAACTTCAAAATCAAGTAGCCCATTAGCATCATAAGTTTCAAGGGGAGGAGGCCCACAAGTCTAGAGGAACTCAACTATGAGCTCGTACGCTTTGGTTTAAAATAAGAGACAAAGTCTCTAAATACTTATTTTCCCTTCTTCATTCCAAAAGAGATGTTGATAGAATTAAAGTTATCAAGGAAGGAAATGCTCGACCTACCAAAATACCTGAGATTATATAAGTTTTTTTTCATCACTACCATGGAATATTTTCATCCTAGGCCTCCTCTCTAAAATGAGAATTGACTCTCCATCAATGCATGTAGGTTGTTCCTTGAAAAGTTTCCAATTCCCAAAGGATTGCATGTGATAGGCCCTTATCTCTTAGCAATCTCCATGAGGCGGTTAAGTAGATGGTGGTTGACAAAGCCCCAAGGATTGATAGTTTATTGTGTGAGTTCTACTAGGCTCTTTAAGACATTATAGGCCCTGATCTTCATAAGGTATATTCTGAAGTTGCTTTAACAAATTCTTTGGGACCCATTATAAATTAGGGTAATATTATGTTTATCTCCAAAGTTGGTGACCCTAAAATTATAACCAATTGGAGACCTATTAATCTTCTCAATGACTCTTATAATATTATTTCTAAGGCTTTATCCCTTAGGGTCAGACATATTCTTCCTTTAATTATTAGAAGTGAACAAACTAGATTTATCCAACACAGGTTCATTATAGATAATGGCAATGTTGTTTGGGAAGGTATGGAATGGGATCATGTCTCCAATCAAAAAGATATATTTGTCAAAATTGATTTTGAAAATTCTTATGATTTTATTAACTGTCCCTTTATTCTAACCATGTTTCAGGCCCTTAGTTTGGCCCCAAATTTATTCACATAGTCAACATGCTCTTTAAGGATGTTGGGGCTTATATTACCATCAACGACACTCAATATTCTTAGTTATAACTTCATCATTATATCTGGTAAGGATGTTCTTTAACCCCTTCATTATATATGCTAGAAGTAAAATAATTTAGCTACCTTTTATCTAATTACTTGACCAAGGGTTTGGTGAAAGGCATTGCCCTTCCTCAATCTGACAGATTGTTGTTGAATGGTTATTTTACAGATGATTCCTTTCTCACTCTTCAAGAGGAAGAGGAATCAATTAATAATGCTATGAAATACATCCATATTTTTTGTTTGGCTTCAAGCTCATCTATCCAATGGAGAAAGACTCAATGCTACCATCAATCCCTGAGTCCCAAACCTCCCTTACTAGATGGATATTAGTGGTAGTGGCTTTTTCTAGGGGTTCATTTTAAATTATTTGGCATCCCTTTTTCTTCTTAGGATACTCCCTCTAAGTTATGGTCTCATGTGGTGTAAAGGGTTGATAAAAAAATTCTTTCTAGATCACAAATCCCTTATCTTTAGCTAGCAAATTTCAGATTTGTTCCAAGGTTTTGGTGGCTACTCATGTTTATTACTCTTCCTGTTGGTCCCATTCTAATACCACTTATAGTAAACTAGAAAAACTCCTAAGATATTTTCTATGGGCTAATTTTTAAGGTCATAAGGGATTTCAAAGAGTTGCCTGGAACATATTCTATGAGCTTAAGGAAGCTAGTGGTCTGGGTCTTTTGGATATTAAAATTTAAGGCCTTTATCTAAGTGTTAAATGGATCATAAAGGGTCTTGTTGGTGATGAAGCTTGGAATACTATTTTTTGCCACTGTATTTATCATGGGATTTTATGTGGTAGGAATGTTTAGCAAGTCCTGGGAATTCACTCCCTTATTGTTACCCTAGTTCTAATTAAAATTAAGGGTACTTTTGTTGTGCAAAGCCTATGGAAGGCATGGGAAAAGCTTAAGCACCATCTTATTTAGATAGGTAAGGGTTTTAGGAATGGCCTATTTATTAATTCCCATTTTCTTTCGTGGTTTCCTTACCTAAATTTTCATAATGTTCCATTTGCCTTAGTCCCTTAGGTTAAAAGATTAAGACTATTCAAGAAGGGTGTGAAAAATATAAGTGATCTTTTTTGCAAGGTGAATCAAACCTGGCTCACTTGGCAGTAAATTCAAAATAAAGTTTATTTAAATAATTGAGATGCCATAAATTCAAGGCTCCATACCTTATGAGTATTTGCATAAGATAGGATTAAAATCCCTTATTCCTTGGTGGAAGGATTGGCATTGGCATGTGACCACTCCTTTCACTTAAATTTCCCCTGAGTTATGATATAATTTAGTATCCCCTAAGCACATTTTAGATGAAATGCTCAACCTTAGATGGAATATCCATTCCAGTCATGCAATTTGGGTTGAGTGCTTTAGCATTGTGTGGTATGATGTCATTGAACCCAAAAAAGCTCATTTTTTATGGTGTCTCCTTTATCAGGGATTTCTTGTGGGTGACCAACTCAAGCATCTAAGGGTTTTAAATCCCATCTATTTGGCTTGTTATTAACTTAAGATATTTAAGCACATTTTTTGGTTTTGTTCTCATACATAATCTACATGGCACTAGATTCATTCCCTCTTTCAACCCTTTCGCCCTAAATTCTTTGTGGAAAATGACTCTCTTGGGGGACTCGATTTTTCTTCCTATAAAATATAATGGACTTTGGTAGATATTTTGAGCTTATATTTTATTTCAAATCTGGACAGCTATAAATTATGCTTGTTTTAATCATGAAGATCTAAAACGTAATTTTTTTTTTACTAATAAAATTATTGTTCTATCTAATGTTACTCTTTAGATTCAAAGCTAGACTGACAAAGTTTGCCTAAAACTTAACCATCTCTAGCATTTTCTTGACCATTGGGGAAATGCCCCATGCATGGTTAGCAAAGAATCTCCTAGGTGATGCAAGAGCATCTAACCAACAAAGTCAATTCTAGTCTTAAGCATTCATATGCTAGTCAAAGGGTCAAAGTTGGTCAAATTTTGTAATGGAAATTTATTTGAAGGATCCTATAGGATCCATATCATGTCTTATAATCCATATTGAGTCATTGGAATTAGTTTTATGAGTGCTAGGAGTTTTCCCTCCAAAACTGGGAGTTTGAAAATATAAATGTTTGAAAAGAGCCTAGAAGAGCATGAGCATAGTTTGAAATAGTTAGGTGAGAGAATTTTTATTAAAATGTCCCATAAGTCATGTAAAATTGGGTTGAAGATATGTTATGTCCATGTCATAAAGGTGGTGACCCTTAATTGTCATGATTTGTCATGTAATTACTATTCTCACATTGGATGTAAGAGAATAGTTATGTAACCAACTAAACCAACATTGAAGTTGGTGGAAATAGAAGTTGTAGTTAGTTAGATGGCATAGATGAGAGGTGAGATAGGGAGAGGAAGAATAAAATCTCCAAAACAGAGAAACAAGGAACAAGCAAGAAAATATGGTGTAAACCTCTCAAAAGGGTGGCAGAGTCCACATAGTCCATTCATAGACTGTGATGTAATAAATGTAGACCCAAAGGAATAAAGGAAAGTTTATTGTTGTTGTGTATTAATTCTCTTATGAGGTATTATGTTTTTCATTTTATTTATTTTTTTAAATAAGCCTTTAAGACCATAGATATATTTATCTTTGTGGTTTTTACAAGACTAAGATAGGAATGCAGGGGTGACAGTCAGGAGAGAAAGGAGTTTAGTTACATTTGAAGATTGTGAATGCAAGAGTAAAGATTAGATACTGATCCTGAATCTAAAATTGAAACATACAACCCCTTATGTTTTCATTGGGGTATTCTAGAGTGAGAATCAATAGTAAATAACTTAGTCTTTGAAAATTTTGTGCATTGCATGTCTGAGTTGGTAGAGTTACTAAATAAGGTCTATTAGTTTGTCTCAAGACTTCCAAAGTATTAAAAAAAGTTTGAATGTTATCATGGAATATATATAGGTCCTTTTTATGACCAAAACTAAGGTGTAAAGTTCAAAAATAGGTTGAAATTATAAATGAAGACAATTCTACCTATACCCTATCCTGAGTTCATAGTCATATTGGAAAGTGAATTAAGACATATTTATTGTCCTTGACAAGTATGCCACTAAGTCTATGGTTTTTAAATATGGTTTCACTAATAAATGGTGTTTTGAGTCTCTTGGAATATTTATGACAATCTTGAAATTGAACTAATGATCCATGTTGTTATCATAGTTTTATAGGGTGTCTTTTGTGCATAATCAAAGTGGTGAGGAAAGACTCTTTCTTGTCTAAATGTGAATCATATGGATTATTATGGTTTGTATGTATGCCATATGTGTAAGGAAGGTATTGAGAGTGTGTAAAATCATTCTAATATTCTTGAAACTCATTTATATACAAATTATGTTGACACAGTCCTAAATAGGACTCAAAAACTCTGTGTTTTGCTAGTTAAAAGCATTGATAAGGAGATATAAGATGTCTTGCCTATTATATAAGGTGTCTGATGTGAAAATATACCTTTGTTTATTCTTTATGTCCTTTGAAACACCTTATAACTCAATAAATTTAATTCTTTTGCATCTCAACCTGTGTAGAAGACTAACTAGAGTTTCTAAACATAAACCATCATATTTGGAGTTATAACCATATGAATTTCATGAAACTTAGTTAAATTCTTTGTTTTTTTGTTTAATTAAGGATTCATGTGGTTTTGGATAAGTAAAATATTAAATATTATGGCTTTAATGATTGTGGGTATGTGTTAGGGCTAAAAAGGCCTAATTGAGTGGAGGTTTACAAAGGAAGTATTATCTAGGTGTGGATTGAGATCTTGAAACTTGACACAAACCTGTAAGGAGATAGAGGGTGATGGAAAATAGTCTTATATCTTAAGGAAGAATGATATATTTTTAAAACCAAGTAAAAAAGTAAAAAAAAGGGCTACAAGCCTAGTGTGGTCATTATGAGCTTAAGGTATGAAATTGAGTGGGGAATTATGATTGAGAAATTGAATGAGGTTAAGGTGGATAGAATATGATCATAATATATATTATGTGATAATGGGTTACCTTCCTAAAAATTACATCAAAGTTTGGTTTTTGAAACCTATGAAGAATGCCTAGTGGAAAGCTAAAGAAAGAGTTAGTGTAAAGAGAAAGAACAATGAATGTCATGAGTCAGAGAATGAATGTGAGTATCATAAGAGAGGACTAAATTCATCAAGAAGTGTATCCAAATGTACAAGAAACAATAATTACGTAAATAGGCTATTAAGCACAGTGATCAAGAGAGAGGGACTAGATTGGTGATAAAAGATTCAAGTCAAAGTAAAAGCATTAAATGAGATCTTAACCAAGACCAGAAAGAAGAAGTGGATGTTTTGGAGACTTCTTCCATATACCTTTGCATAAATGAGCCACCACATTATCCTATGCTTCCCCTATTGAGGTATGTTCCTATTTTTGGTGTTGAAGCATTGTTGTTGTCATTGATGTCAAAGTGAAGATAAATGTCATTAATGTCAAGGCCAGAGTTGAGGCCATCTATGGTGAAATGATATATGTCAAAGAAGTCTCACGATAAGAGAAAATTTGAAGGAAAACTCTTGTCTCTCTATTGAGATATAATTTCAAGGCAACTTGGTAATCCTTTTGAGGTTGATGTCATGTCAAATTCAAGATCATGGTACAAGGTAAGCTATTGTTGTGTACTAGGTGTCTTGAGAAACCTAGTCTAGCCCTCAGAGAAGGTGTATGCATGAGTCATAGTAAATATTGGTGAGTTGTGTCAGTATAGGCATGAGAGAGTATAAAAATCTATGTAAACATGAGAAAGAGGCAAATAAGCCTTCAGATGAGTTCCAAGGTCAAGTTTTGAGTCTTAGTTATTACTTGAGAGACCTCGTAAGAAGGCATAGGCTTGGTATCATAATGATTTGAGTAGTATGAGACTTGGGATTTGATGGGTGGAAGTGTGTGAGAAATTTATGAGGTAATTTTAAATGATAATTAGGTTTTGATAATAGTATAGTAGGTTTCAAGGTATGATCATGGTCTAAATATGATTGGCAGTTTAAGGCCTAGTATGCAAAGTGACCTAATGTGGCCTAATGAGGGGTAAATATCATTTCACAAGGTTTCATATCTCTTCAGAGCATTGAAAGACATGTGATATCTTATTTTAAGTTTTTTTACCAAGTTTTAGGTCATATATTCAAGGAAAAATCATGAAAATTGATGTTAAGGTTTTTTATGTGCACAGAATGGGGTATTGCAAACCTAAGAATGAATTTCTTATGGTCATTGGCACATGAAAACTTTTCATGACATCATAATAATTTCATGTAATATGGGTAATATTCCTATATTTAATTTCTTGGAATTAGTTTTTGAGTTGATGGGTAATCTTTTATCAATGATTTTTAAGAAGGGAAACCAGTCAAAACCCTCCTAAAACCCTTATAATGACCTGACAGGAAAGATATTTTTGGTTGTCTTAAAATGATTTTATTTAAAAATTTTGATGTTTTTAACATGTAAATCACTCTTCCAATTTTATCTTGGTGATTTTGGTTTGTCATAAGAGTGAGTAGAAGCTATAGGAAACCCCTTGTTTCTCCAAATTTTGATGTAGCAGACAAGGATGATCAATTAAAATCATGTAAATGGATGGAGGATGATGTGTGAGTATTTTAGTTTTTTCTCATGTAAGTTTTTGAGCAATTTTTATACCTAAAATTTAATAAAATTTTCATGGAAGTTGGCCTATTGCTAAAAAGGCCTAATGAGCAAAATAGTGAGAAAACTAAGCAGTAGTGAGAAATAGATTAGGGATTGGTTACAGAGGATTAGGGATGGATCCAAATGAATGGGGAAATTTTTTAAGACCTATACCTCATATCACTTTTTTTATAAGTTTTTTTAATGCACACAAACATGCTAAAAGTTGTTCTCAAAGTGATTTGTCTAACACAATAAAGTTTGTGTAGGGTGAAGAAGTGAGATTGGTCTGTAAGATCAATATTAATATTTAACCTTATAAAATATCTCTTAAAATATGTTATAATTATGTTTAAGTTTCATGTAAACCCATTTAAATATCATAAAATATTCCCACAAGTATTCTAAGACTTGATCTTCTTGACTGTGTTTTTGGAGCTACAGGCAGTTTTATGTGTATGAGTGAGAATGTTGTTCTTGAGTCTTTTTTATTAGATTTTATGAATATAATGCTCTTGAAGTTGTTACTAAGATCTAATAGGTTAATTTAACACTTTTTTATTCATTATAAATTTATATGAAGGTGTCAAATGTCAAAGCTTTTTGATTGGGTTCTTAAGGCATGTATGTAATTCTGAGTGAGCATATGAAGTTGATTAATTAGATGAATTTTTTCCTATTTGATGAATTTTAATTAAAATTATGTTGAACCTAAGTCAATTTATATTATATAAATGTTATTTTTTATTATTATTATGTGTCAAAGTTGAGTGTATGATTCATATTTTCAAGACATACTTTCTAGCAATAAGAAGGCATAATGGAGAGTAGACCTTATTGTGTGGTTCAAAGAGAGAAATGAAATAAATGGTGTTTGGTACATAAGGTGATATTATAAATTGTTTAATTGAATTTTTTATGAATTTTTTAATTCATTTTTTGAGGCTCAATGTGTTTTAAGACCTAAGTGAAATGTGTGCTTAAAGAAGGCCTAATTGCACTAGGTCTATATTAGGCCTAATGGTGGTTTTGGCCCTTAAGGGTAATAACCAACCTATGTAATGGTTGTTACACTTATGAAACATGGTTTTTTATCAATTAAAAATGTGATAAAATTATTTTAATTTTATTTTCCGATCAAGATGGGTGATAACAAGAGTCAGGTATAAAGAAAAGTTTTAATAGGCCTAATTTGACTAGTTAGAATATTGAGCATATGAGTGAATGATATAGAATTTTAGAAACCATATAAAAAGACTATAATATAATAAAAAAGGTTTGATTAATATTCAATTAAGATATAATTATGTTCTATAGTTGATGAACAAGGTCATTTGATCTAATTCTACAAAGGGAAAGGCTAGTTAAGTGAGAAGGCCTAATAGGCTATTTGAGAGAGATAGAAGTGTGAGAAGAGAAAAATAAGGAGCTAATATTAGGTTGTGTGGGAAATGGGTGTTAAAATTTTATCATAGGTTCAATCTATCTGAGTTGGTGTTGAGTTACCTAGGGGTTGGAGCCTCCTTGCAAGTTGGTGTTTGACTAGTGAGGGGTTGGTGCTTCTTGTGGGGTTATGATGCAAGGGCATCCTATGAGGACCCCAAAATGTTTTAAAATTTATCTTAAGTTAGTCCTATAAGTTTATAATAAGTTATATATGTCCTAAATAGTCTTTTTGTGGAGTCTAGGTTGTCTTATGGTGCATAAAATTTGAATTATAGTTTTCTCACCTAAACCTCTTTTTGAAAATTTGAACCATGTTAAGCCTTGTCTAAGGACTTTGATGTATTCTATGAAGGTGGAAAGATGTGTAAAATGTGTATAAGTTTTTAAGCATTGTATGAGGTTAAAAAATATGTTATTTAACCTATTATTGTGGTTTTAGGTACCTTATATGATGTGAACATAAAGACAATGTACGGTGACAAAGAACCTCTACGTGGGAAAGTTGGCCAAGAAATAGTTATGCATCTTTATAGGGAGTGTGGATTCAGTTTTAGATAGAATTATTTTGGTTACATTTGAGGTAGATTGATAGACTAGGTATTGACAAGTTTGTAGGAAGAAAGTGATAAAGTTTTGTAACCTCTGTTGTTGAATGAAAGAATGCATACCTCTATTTTGAAGGTCATGGTTATTGTTGAAAATTGCATCAATTTTGATTGAGTAAATAATGATATTGGAATTTGTTTCCAAATGTAGTTGAAATTTATTTCATGTTTTTCTTGATTCAAGACTTGGATGGAATAAATAAGAAAGACTCCCTGTTCTTGAAGAATGCCAATACAGAACCTTGCTTATGAGTTATTTGTTTTATGTTGCAGACTATAACTTGCATGATATATGATCAAAGGATATTTTTTAATATTTATACATGTTATGTAAATATTTTTAAGTTTGTTTGAGATTAAAAATTTAATTAACCATGATCAATGCATCTATTATTCAAAAATATTCATAGGCAGACCCTTATTTTGGGTGTTAATCCTTTTATATGCAAATTGCATTTTGTTGTTCATGGATTAAAGAAATTAGAAATGTAGTGTTATGTGTTTTTTAAGGTTTTATGAATGATATTTGAGATTTTAATATTTATTATCAATTCAATAAATCTTTTTGTTCATAAAAATTTAGAAGAGACCCCTATTCCTTGTAGAAAAATATAATTATGGTGAACTGTGCATTGTTTCCTTGAAAAGACATGATCAAGCATCAAGTTCTAATGTTTTATAACATATTGGTAAGTGTATTTTACTCCATTAAATATTTTTAGAACATTTTTTTTATCAATAATGTGTCATAAGCTTTCATAACTAAATACAGACCTATAGAGTGATATTTTATCACATAATCAAGTATGTTTTGAGGTGGAATTCACAGATAGTGGGTTGGAAAGTGAGAAAAAATACTTATAAAAGTTTTATGAGTACAATTTATACCTAAAAAACCTATTTTGAATATATGAAACCAAGTCAAACATCTACAGAGTAATTTAGTATGCTCTTGAGCTAGTTTAGACACCTAGAAACCCTAAACTAGGGTTTGATTTGTAGGAGTCAGAACCATTCAAAAGGCCTAAAATTTTGTATTCAATTTATTTTCAAGGTAAGACAAATAATTAAAACATTTACAATATTTTTATGGACCTAAAATTATATTTTTGAGAGATTAAGGTGAATTAGGCCTAGAAAGGGCTAAAATAAAAGGCCTAGTAGCTAGAAAGTGGACTTAGGAGAAAAGTTAGGCATTAAAATTTTATACACAAGTATATTATGGTAAGAGACACAAGAAATTATCTTTAGAGATGTATAATTTATTTTTATTTGACTTTAATATGTATTAATGACGGTGGTATGGCTACAAGAAGTGTGTCTAGTGTAGTCAAAGTTGTGAAAAGGGTTGAGACGAAACTTGGAAAGTGTAGAAAGAGTTAAAGACTAAAAACAAAGGGTTGATAAGACAATATTAGACAATATCCAAATAATTTAAAATTAAAAATAACTAGGTGAATTTTGATATCATTACATGATTAATTGAACAAAGAAGCCTATGTCAAAGGTAGTGGATTTTGAAATAAGGTTAAATGTGATAAATTGGTGTATGTTATGCATCATTTTGGTATCAAAATGAGTAAAATATTACTAAAGGATTGTGTAAGGATTAATTACATGTGATTTGAAGTGAAGTTTAGGATAAGGAACCAAAGAAAGTGTTTCATGGAGAGGATTGGTAGGGATGATGATTTGGTCAAGCATGTGGTAGACCAAGTGACATAGTTGATTTTCCCATTGAGCATGAGGATGGAGGATATTGAAGATGATCTCAAAAAGAGAACAAAGAGTAAAAATAGAGAAAGAAAAAGGTAATGATAGGCAGCAAGGTCAAGTAACTCCATTACATCCAAAGATAAATGAGAGAGGAAATGAAAAGGTGGTTCAAGAGAGACCACAAGTGCATGCAGTAATAGATCAAGAAGGCATGGGAGTATAGCACCATGCAAGATAGGTTAGAACATTCATAGAATTAATATTGAGAAGATAATAAGGTCATATAAGACATGGACCGAGATAAATTCTTTAAGGATAGTGTTGGTAATGTCATAGAGAAGGACATAGGATAGCAAAGTGTCTAATAAATAGGGACAACAATATGCAGTAGCAGAGTACAAGAGAAGAGAATGAGGAAAGAAGGCAAGAAATAAATGAGTCTTTAATCATAAGGAGAATCCTATTTTATTAGAGAAATAAATTCAAATAACCAACTCAAAGGAGGAATTTATTCAAGATCAAATGCAAGACAAGAGGTAAAGTCTGAAATTTGGTGATTCATGGAGGTAGTACTAAAAATATTGTGTCTTTAGAGATGGTGTAAATGTTGGGCTTGATAAGGATGCCACATCCATAACCATATAAGGTTTTATGGGTTCAGAAAGGACATTAACTCTTGGTAAATGAGCAAAGTTGGGTTGAATTCAAGAAATGAGGATATATAGAGAGAGTTTTGTGTGATATTATGCTTATAGATGTTTGTCACTTATTGTTAGGGAGACCATGGCAGTTTGATAGGCATGTAATTCATGATGGATAAGCTAACACATATACCATCAATCAACATGGGGAGGTACATATAATTTTACATTGAAGGGTGAATAATAAAGAAGAGATGAGAGGATAATGATGATGTAGTGTTGGAGAAAAGCTGTGGAGAGTTTGGGTTTGGTCAAAGTACCCAAGAGAGAAGAAGAGGTAAGATGTCTTGAGTTAGTTTATATAAAGAGGTGTGAGTTCACAAATATAGACATGAAAGAGAATGAACTAGAATATAAGGTGGTAGCAAGAAGTTATCAAAGAGAAGAGGACATAGCACCTATAAGAGTGCTTAAGAAAGAGGATAATCAGAATAAGCATGGAAGCCAAGATTATGAGAGAAATGACAGTAGGATAGTGTTTAACATTGTAGCTAAAATGGAAAGGAAGTGGCTTGGAATTGACACCAAGCAAGTGAAGAGGTTGGAGATTGAATTATCTAAGGAGGAAGCCCAACAAAGAGCCATAAAGACTCCAAGTTTTATTTTTAACATGATGATTTGTGATGAAAATGTAGGTAAGGAGTAGGTAGCCAAAGGAGGAATGGTAGATGAATACAAATGTTTGAAAAAGAGTATTGAATAAGAAGATAATATCAATGAGTTAGGAAATATGCAGTAGGGCCATGAATAAGATGACCATGTAATAATGTCAAATCAAGGAGATGGAATAGTGAAAAAGAATATGCATCCCTTGGATATGTAGGAGATTGAGGGTAGTCCAAATGTTGATGTACAATAGTAAACTAAGAATTTACACAAGTATGTGATATGCAAAGATCAAGAAGATGTTTTGCATGAAATGGAGTGGTCAGCACAAGAAATATGGAGGAAATAAGATTGCATACTTGTAGTAGTGGTTGATAATGGATTTAAGGAGAAGATGGATCAGTTTGTAAAGGAGGAATATTGGTATACATATGCAATGCAAGAAGAAGATAGCAGCAGCAATGTTTTGCTTAATAATTTTGTTTCATGTACAAGTATGTTGTTGAAGGAGATGAATAAAATAATGCCTAAATATGGGGACCAAGATCATGTTCACCTCTATGAGATGAAATTATAAGCAGACACCTTCAATGAGGAGGTTCATTGTAGGCAGATAGAAACATACACCAAGTGGATCACCAAACACATGTGGCAAAAATTTTCTAGCTTAGTAGTATGATGCAAGGGCATCCTATGAGGACCCCAAAATGTTTTCAATTTTATCTTAAGTTAGTCCTATATGTGTCTAATAATTTATATATGTCCTAAATAGTCTTTGTGTGGAGTCTAGGTTGTCTTATGGTGCATAAAATTTGAATTATAGTTTTCTCCCCAAAACCTCTTTTTGAAAATTTGAACCATGTTAAGCCTTGTCTAAGGAATTTGATGTATTCTGTGAAGGTGGAAAGATGTGTAAAACATGTGTAAGTGTTTAGGCATTGTATGAGGTTAAAAAAATGTTATTTAACCTATTATTGTGGTTTTAGGTACCTTATATGGTGTGAATATAAAGATAATGTAAGGTGACAAGTAACCTCTACATGGGAAAGTTGGCCAAGAAACAATTATGCATCTTTATAAGGAGTGTGGATTCAGTTTTATATATAATTATTGTGGTTCCATTTTATTTAGATGGATGTACTAGGTATTAACAAGTTTTTAGGAAGAAAGTGATGAAGTTTTGTAACCTGTGTTATTAAATGAAAGAATACATGCCTTTATTTTGAAGGTCATGGTTATTATAAATTGCATGTGTTTTGATTGAGGAAAGAATGATATTGGAATTTGTTTCCAAATGTGGTTGAAATTTATTTCATGTTTGTATTGATTCAATACTTGAAGGGAATAGAGAATAAAGACTCCTTGTTCTTGAAGAATGCTAATACGGACCCTTGCTTGAGTTATCTATTTTATGTTGCAGACTATAACTTGCATGATATATGATCAAAGGATATTTTTTAATATTTATACATGTTATTTAAATATTTTTAAGTGTGTTTGAGATTAAAAAGTGAATAAAAAATTATCAATGTATCTGTTATTCAAGAATATTCACAAGCAAGCCCATATTTTGGGTGTTAATCCTTTTATATATAAACTACATTTTGTTGTTCATGGATTAAAGATATTGGAAATATAGTTTTGTGTGTTTTTTAAGGTTGTATGAATGATATTGGAGATTTTAATATTCATTATAAATTCAATAAATCTTTTTTTTTTCACAAAAATTTAGAAGAGACCCCTGTTCCTTGTAGAAAAATATAATTATGGTGAATTGTGCATTGTTTCCTTGAAAAGACATGATCAAGCATCGAGTTGTAATGTTGGATAACGTATTAGTAAGTGTATTTGACTCTATTGAATATTTTTAGAACATTTTATTTGATAAATAATGTGTCATAAGATTTCATAACTGAATATAGACATATTGAGTGATATTTTATCACACAATCAAGTATGTTTTTGAGGTGGAATTAGTAGATAGTAGGTTAGAAAGTGAGAACAAATACTTGGAAAAGTTTCATGAGTACCATATCAACCTAAAAAACCTATTTTTATTATATGAAACACATTCAAACATATATAGAGTAATTTAGTATGCTCTTGGGCTAGTTTAGACACCTAGAAACCCTAAACTAGGGTTTGGCTTGTAGGAGTTAGAACCATTCAAAAGGCCTAAAAATTTATATTCAATCTATTTTAAAGGTGATACAACTAATTAACACATTTATAAGAGTTTTATGGACCTAAAAGTATAGTTTTGAGAGATTAAGGTGAATTAGGCCTAGAAAGGGCTGAAAGAAAAGGCCTAATAGCTAGAAAGTTGACTTAGGAGAAAAGTTAGGTATTCAAACTTTATACACAAGTATATTCTAGTAATTGAAACAAGAAAATGTCTTGAGAGATTTATAATTTATTTTTATTTTATTTTACTATGAATTAATGACTATGACAGGGCTACAAGGAGTGTGTCTAGTGTAGTCAGAGTTATGAAAAGGGTTGAGATAGAACTTGGAAAGTGTAGAAAGAGTTGAAGACTGAGAACAGAGGGTTGATAAGACACTATTATAAAATATCCAAAGCATTGAAAATTCAAAAAAATAGGTGAATTTTGATATTATTGCAATAAGAATTGAACTAGGAAGCCTTTATAAAGGTAGTGGATTAAGAAACAAGCATTTTATGAGAAGACTTGGTGTATGCTCTGCATTAGGTTGGTGCCTCACTAAAAGTTTGATTTGTTGCCTATATCACTATATCCCAAGATATGCATCAATGTTTTTTTATCCCATAAGAGGGTTTTCCACATATATCATGTGTTCTTATGATTGTTTTATTTCATAGATGTTTGTGTATGCATTGGTCAATGTGTGTATTTATATGAATACTTCATGGATGTTATGTGAAATTAAAGGATTATTTTTAAGAAAACTGATTCAACCCCTATTGTTTGTAATTCCAACATTTTGTATCAAATCAAGTCCTTTTAAGGAGGTCTAATAACCTAAATTAGATTCTAAGTGAGTGAAGATGTCTAGTCAAGCACAAAGTGGTTTTTCTACAAGCAAGGCTATATTTTTTAGTAGATATAATTATGTTTTCTATAATTTCAAGATGAGAACATGTCTAATTTCTCAAGTTCATGATGTTTTTCAATTATTCTTGGATGGATATACTGCACCCCATATTCCTCCTACAAACGTAGCAGGCAAGAAGGCTAGTGACAATAATTCAAAAGCAATGAATGGTATTATGTGTGGCCTATAAAAAGCAAAACTTGTAAAGGTGATGCAATATATGTCTACTAAATAAATGTGGGACAAGTTGAAGACTATTCATGAGGGATATTCCAAGGTCAAGTTGTCTACGTTACAAACCCATAGAAGTTAATTTGAAAGCCTAAAAATGAATGAATATGAGACCATTGTAGTCTACCTATTGAGGGTTGATGAAGTGGTCAACATCATAAGAGGCCTCTATGAAAATTAAAAGAGTCTACTGTTATTCAAAAAAAAATGAGATCTTTAAATCCCAAATTTGACTATAAGGTATCCATTGTTGAAGATATACAAGATCTAGAAAATCTAGAGATGGATGGACTTCATGGCACCCTCAAAACCTATGAGATGAGGACAAGTGAAGGAAGACCTGCAAATAAGGAAGTTACATTCAAGGTAGAAAAGAAGCCAAAGGAGAAGAAGACACAAGGTAAGAAAGTTAAAGATAATGATGAATCTGATATTGATGATGATGAGTTGATATATGTGTTTTCAAGAAAGTTGAAGATAGGCTCAGGTAAATACAAGGGCAAACTACCATTTAAATGCTTCAATTATGGAGAGATTGGACACTTTGATAACAAGTGCCATCATAAACATAAGGTAAAAGATGAAGATCATGATTAAGGTCATGATGATGATAAAATGTCCTATAGGTTTGATAAGACCAAGAAAATATTTAGAAGGTATGATGATAAGAAGTTTTTCAAGAATAAAATAAGTTTTTACACCAAGGAAGATTGCAACTCATCTAATGAGAGTGAGAGAAATGATTCTGAGAGTGACCATAAAGGTGATGGCCCTGATGCCAATTAATTTCTCTTTATGACTGAGGAATCAAGATTTTTAAATCAAGAAGAGTCCATATAGATTGGAGGTGTTGTTGGTGATTCAAGTGAAGAAGATGATGAGGTAGACTTTGAGACTCAGTTGATGAATACTATAGAAGAAATTAAGATGGTAAATAATAAGAATAAGATGATTAGGTATATTATCAAAGACTATGAGGATCAAATAAACTTGTTTAAAGCTATACTAAGAAACAACTCCAAGGAATAAGAGGAAACAATCAAACAGGTGGAGACTCAACTTGAGATTATGGCTGCTAGTCTAAAGACCAAAGAAGAAGAATGTGTAAGGTATGTAACTAAAGTGGACTCCTTGAGAATTGAGTTGGATCAGATATCAAGTAAATTTAAGTCCTTTGTGATATTTTAAAAGAGTAACAATGATCTACACAACATTCTAACTAGTCAAAATATTGTTAATGATAAAACAGGCCTTGGTTTCAATAAAGACCAAAACAAGAACACTAATGTGATCAAGAAGGTCAATGATCAATCAAATAATGATGGTTCTAGTAGAATAAAGGTTAATACTATCAGGTAGGCTAATAATATAAGGTATGCTAACCCTTTAAATGGATATTATTATTCATGTAACCAATTTGCACATAAATCAAGGCATTATAGAAGGCCCTCTAAGAATGAATATACATGGAACTATGAGGAGAATCATCATTTACTAGGTGTGGGTCATGGTATATTTCCATCAAAATGAATAGTGTGTTTCAACTATCAAAAGGTTGGTCATGTTGAAAAATACTATAAGCATGGTTTTTCAAGATAAAACAAGAAAATTAAGGCTCTTAGAGTACAAGAAAGAAGATAAGATAGTGAGTGAAAACCCAAGGTAGCTAAGGTTGATGACCAGTCTATAAGTCAAAGTGGACTATTTTTAATGGTGGAGCATAGTAAAGATTCAAATAAATGCCAAGAATTATCTCTATCATCTCAATTTATTGATGAAAGAGTTAAGACCAATAGACCAAGTCAAAATATTATTCAAGAGAAAATTGAAGAGGTCAAGCCAAAAGGACTATTCAAGCTTAAAAGGATCATAAGTGAAAGTTAGTATAGTAAGGACATGGAGATCTAGGAATCTTATGAGTTTATATTTTTCTAGTTTCCTAGAGCATAGGTGACTCCATTAGGATTCATGGAGGCACTTAGCTTGTAAGTAAAAAGTATGAAAGATGCTTGGTCATAGGAGGATTTTTGTGTTCTTTGATGATTTTCAGATTCAAGGTTCATTCAAGAGTGTGTTTTAGGTGTGATCACAAGAGATGGGTCACAAATATTTTGTATGATGACTTGATAAAACCAAGTCATAGTCTTGACAATGTCTGAAATTCTCATGGATACAAGGGGAGCCAATCATGCTCCAAGAATAGGTATATAAGCTTGATCTGTGTTAAGTTTGTTTGAAGAGAAAAGGTGTGTTATTTCAGGTCCAAGTATCATATAGTTTCCAATAATATGACCCTTTTTCATTATTTTCAAAGGGGAAGAAATTTTCTATATGGGAGAAAGATCAAAAATTGAAGAAGATTCAGCTTGGGGAGTTATGACTATTGATCAATTTTTTGTAAATGTTTCCATCAATGAAAAAGGGGGAGATTATTGAAGTATTTTCATGTTATTGATGTTAAATCATTATTCTTTTCATTAATGTCAAACTCAATATATATGTCATTACTATCAAGGTCAAGGTTGAGGCCATGCATGATGAGATGATATGTGTTAAAGAAGTCTCATGACAAGAGAAAAATTGAAGGAAACCTCTTGTATCTCTATTGAGAGATAATTTTAATGCAACTTGGTAATCCTTCTAAGGTTTATTCCATGTCAAAGTCAAGATCATGGTACAAGGTAGGCTAATATTGTGTACTAGGTGTCTTGAGAAGCCTAGTCTAGCCTTGAGAGAAGGTGTATATATGAAGCATAATAAATATTAGTGATTTGTGTTAGTAAAGGCATGAGAGAGTATAAAAATCTATGTAAACATGATCAAGAGGCAAATAAGCCTTCATATGAGTTCCAAGGTCAAGTTTTGAGGCTTAGTCCTTACTTGAGAGACATAGTAAGAAGGCATAAGCCTGGTAGCATAATGAGTTGATCAGTATGAGACTTGGGATTTGATGGGTGGTAGTGTTTGATAAATATATGAGGTCATTTGATATGATAATGAAGTTTTTATAATAGTACAGGAGGTTTCAAGGTATGATCATGGTCTAAGGATGACTGGCAGTTTAAGGCCTAATATGAAAAGTAGTCCAATGTGGCCTAATAAGGGGTCAAAATAATTTACCAAGGTGTCATATCTCTTTATAGAATTTAAATAGGTGTTATAGGTTGTGTTAAGTGTGTTTACCAAGTTTTAGGTCATAACATAAAGGATAAAACATGAAAATTGGTGCTAAGGTTTTTTGTGTGCACAAAATTGGGTGTTGTACACCTGAGAAGGAAATTATTATGCTCATTGACATGTGAAACCTTTGCATAAGATCTGAAAAATTTTATGGAAGTTTTTTAAGGTTCTTAATCTAATTTCCTATCATTAGTTATGGAGTCGAGGGGCAATCCTTTATGAATGATTGATAAGAAGGAAAACTAGTCAAAATCCTCTTAAAACCCTTATAATGACCTGATAGGAAAGATCTTGTTGGTTATAGATTATAATAGTTTTTTAAACCCAATTTTATGTTTGGAACATGTAATGTACTCTTCTAGGTTTCTCTAGGTGACTTTGGTTTGTCATAAGAGTGAGTATAAGCTATAGGAAACCCCTTTTTTCTCAAAATTTTGATGTAATAAATAGGGTTAACCAACTCAAAGAATGCAAGGATGGAGGATGATGTGTGAGTGTTTTAATTTTTTCCCATGTAATATTATAAACAATTTTTAGACCTAAAATATTCTAAATTGATCATGGAATTTGGCCTATCGTTAAAAAGGCCTAATAAGCAAGACAATAAGAAAATTAAGCAGTAGTGAGAAAGAGATTAGAGATTGGTTATAGAGGATTAGGGATGGATCCAAATACATAGGGTAATTATTCAATACATATATCTCATATCCCCTTTGTTTATAATTTTTGGTGATGCACACAGACATCCTATAAGTTTTTCTCAAATTGATCTGTCTAACATAGTGAAGTTTGTATAGAGTGATGTGAGATTGGTCTGTAAGACCAATATTGAAATTGAAATTTATAATATATATTTTACAATATGTTATAAATATTATTAATATTCATGTAAACCCATTGAAATATCATAAAATTTTCCCACAGGTGTTATAAGACTTGATCTTCTTGACTATGTTTTTGGAGTTACAGGCAGTTTTCTGTGTATGAGTGAGAATGTTGTTCCTAAGTATTTTTTATTAGAGTTGATGAATCCAATACTCATGAAGTTATTATTTAGGTCTCATATATTAATTTTAACACATTTTTATGCATGATAAACTTATATTAAGGTGTGAAAATTCAAGGGCTTTTGACTGGGTTCTTAAGGCATGTGTGCAGTTTTTAGTGAGCATATGATGTTGATCAGTTAGAGGTCATTTGCCCTATTTGATGAATCTTTATGAACATGATGTTTAACCTGAGGTCATTTATATTATATACATGTGATTTTTTATTATGATTATGTATAAAAATTTAATGTATGATTCATATTTGTAAGATAAACTTTTTGGCAGTAAGATGGGCCTAATGGTGAGTAGACCTAATTGTGTGGTTCAAAGAGTGAAATGAGATAAATGGTTTTGGGGACATAAGTTGAGATAAAAAATGGTATATTTTAATAATTTATAAAAAAAATCATTCATTTGTTGAGGCTAATGTGTTCCAAGAAGGCCTAAGTGAAACGTGTGCTTAGAGAAGGCTTAATTGCATTAGGTTTCTATTAAGCCTAATGGTGATTTTGGCCCTTAAGGGTAATGGCCAACCTATGTAATGGTTTTTCCACTTATGAAACATGTTTTTTTATCTATTCCAAAGGTTACCCAAGTATTCTTAGTTTCCTATCTGGTCAATATGGGTAAGAATAAGAGTCAAGTATAAAGAAAGGTCTAATAGGCTCAATTTGACAAGCTAGAATATTGAGCATATGAGAAAATGATATAGAGTTTTTTAAACCAAGTAAAATGTATTAAATATCATTAGAGAGGTGTGATGAATATTGCATAAATATCTATGTTTTATAGGTGATGAGCAAGGTCATTTGACCTAATTTTACCAAGGAAAGGGTTAGTTGAGAGAGAAGGCTTAATAGGCTATTTGAGAAAGATAGAAGAGTGAGAAGAGAAAAATAAGGAGGTCATATTCATTTGGGTGAGAAATAGGTGTTCAAAGGTGATCATAGGTTCAAGGTACCTAATTTTGTGCTAAGTTACCTAGGGGGTTGGAGCCTCCTTACAAGTTAGTGCTTGTTAAAGGACTAGTTGAGTTGGTGCTCCTTGTGGGGTTGGTGCCTCACTAAAAATTTTATTCAATACTTATATAAATGTAGTATAAGATATGAATCAATGTTTTTTCCACATATATCCTATGTTCTTATTATTTTTTGCTTTCATATATGTTTGTTTATGCATTGGTCAATATATACGTGTGTATGAATGCTTCATGGATGTTAAGTAAAATTAAAGGACTATTTTTAAGACAACTGATTCACCCCTCACTCTTATTATTTTTAATTACAACATCCCCAAGGGTAAGGATGTGGTCTACAGTGGAATAATTCTAAAACTAAACACAAGATTCATTCTCCTCATTGATCACCCCCTCGATAGTCTTCTTCGACATGGTGGTCTAAGTGGCTCTTCTAGATTTAGAAGTGATGATAGGGGATTGGGACCTCCTCCCATAAATAATTATGGTGAAAATAGGGGTTTGGGTCTTCCCCTCCAAGATAAATTTTTGTGACTAGCTCTGGTAATCTCTCCTAAAAGACACAAAGATGATAAATTAGAAACTCAGCAAACTAATAGCTAGGAGCCCTTACCTATAGAGGAGGATCATCCTATTATGGGAGGATGGGGTGATAAGCCTCAAAACTCACCATCTCCACTACCTCCCCCAAATTCCATGTTTGTTACAGTTGTTTAATTTTCCTCTATTGCTTTTTATTCCTTGCTCTTTGTGCTTAGCTATGTTAAACTATTGATGTGATATTTGTTATGTGGTCATTTATTAAACACCTTTTGCACTCTTATCGAGGTGTTTTTTCACTCGATGTGATTTTGCTTGCTGGGTGTAACTTTTCAACCTATTTTTTATATGATTAGCATTATACTGTACTCATGTTTTATTAATATATAGATATGTTCTTCAATCAAAAAAATGACACCAAAGTTTAATAAAGGGCATACCTTATATTTGAAAAATTAATTTTATGTGAGCCTTATTTGTCTAATCACATGAATTCTTTCACCTCTTATTTTATCTGAGAGCACCAAGTGTTTTCTACAATGCTCTAATACCACTGATAGCACTCGAATCACATTAACACCTAAAATTCACCATAGGGTAAATCTTATGTCTACAGTAGGTAGACCACAAGCATTTTATTAATAATTAAAATAAGTACATAAAAAGGGTGTCAATATTTAGTTAACCCTTTTACACACTCAAACATGAATATATAGGTTTTCACCTATGATCGATAAAAACCAATTATTTAAATAACTAACTCCCTATAGGAATTTAACCCGTTACTTAATTTTATTATTAACACAAAATATAAAACCAAACTAAGTAATTATGATAATGTTTATTTAAAGGGGTATCTTTATAATAAAGATACATGCCCATTTTATAATTTATTGTTACCTAAAAACCTAAAGTAAAGTTAAGACTTTGGAACAAGTCCTAAAAAGTGGCATGCCCGATATGACCAAACATCCCAAATATATAATGAGAACATCTTTGGACCTTTTTGGAGCCAAAAATCATTCATTTTAGACCTTGATTTCTTATTTTTTATCTAAATTTTTTGTGTTTGGCCTTTACTATGAAATTGTGAATTCTTTCTTTTGTAACTACAAATTTGGAAAAGAAAACTATGAAATCGTCAATCAAACTAGGAAATCATTTTAAAGAACCATGAAATCACCTTTGTTAAAAACTCGGCTCTGTGAACTTACAAATTAAGTAGATTAAGTTGTGAAATCATCAAGGAAAACTATGAATTCATCTTACAGGAACCGTAAATTTTTTCCTCTTTTCGGTTGATTACAAAATTGTTTAAAATTGGTGAAATTATATTTTTTAATTGTGAAATCATCTTTTTAATTTATGAAATTATTATTTACAGTAGTGAATTCATCTTTTTAGCTTGTAAAATTGTCAGTCTAGATGTGAAATCATTAGTAAAATAAAAAAATCATAACTCTATTTTTATGTGTTTTCTGCAAGTTTTTTGTACACTTGTGAAAATGGTGAGGTAAGTTGAAAAATAATAGAGATGAGTTGTAAAATTATTTGAGTGGAAAAAAATTTATTTTAAGTCTACGTTACATTATGATTTTTTGTGTTTTATATCCTTGAATAATTTCACAATTCACAGTCATTATGTCACTACAAAATCATTTTAGAGAGTTAAATTTGTCTTATTGAGCTAATTTGTAGAATTTCACCTTGAGTTAAACACAAATTGATCTACTAACCTTGTTTGTAGAGAATTGAGCCAAGAAAATGGAAACTTAAGTGCTTTTAAATCAAAATTTCTTTTTGTGAAATCAAAATTCATAATAAAGGTTAAAATTCATCCACATTTTGTTAAGATGCTTAAAAATCACTTAAACAAATTTGTTTGTTAGTATTTCCAAGATTTTTACAAGTGCAAATAAGGCCAAGGGGCCCAAAATTTTAATCACATTTAAATTTGGTGTTATTAAAATGAGCCTACATTTTAATTATAGCTCTTAAGGTCTTTTTCAATTCTTATTTGTTCTTTAGTTAGTTTCAAATTACATAGATTAAATTCTCTGTTTTGGCAAACATTCGATATAGCATATATGTTCTCCCCCCATCCCCTTTAGGGAACTTGGGTGACCAAAATCACTTAGCTTATTACCTTATTTGTTTGGTCTTGTTATAAATAATGTTGCATATGCTCTCCCCAAGTTTTGAGTGACTTGGGTGATTCAAAAATAACCTCTAAAGTCTTTCCATATTTTCATTTATTTATTTTCTTACATTTGACTTGTGAGTGGGAGTTCATCACCTCCTCAAAAAATTTATAAAAGTGACTTGACCTAGAGTTTCATCTCTTAGCATCATACCAACCCCATCTACGATTGGGTATATAAATTAGGGTATGTGATATTGATATTATAAGGGGATTGAGCAACTAGTCTCTCTAATCTTAACAAAAACTTGGGTCGAGTCTTTCTAAACATTAGTCTCTACTAAGTAGTACATGACTCGAGTCGCTACATAAAGGAATAGACCCTTGCATAGTAAGTTATTAGGTATGTACCCAATTAACGTAATTATGCCCTTGTGTTAGCCACACTTGGGACCATCTAGTACATTCAAAACTTATAGATTTTGTTAGCTAACCCCACTTGATGTAGAATTTCTTGTTAAATGTCGAGTGCTCCTCACACTAAGTTCATGTCATGTACCAGTTCTTGAGAAATAGAGGGGTGTAAAAACTCTACCTACACCTATTCTTTAATTTTTATATTAACACTTAATTTCTCACAAGCATTAGTATATCAATAGAAACTTTGATAGAAGCTATGCACACTCATGTTAGTTTTAGGGATAGGATAATCCATTTATGTTATTTCTATTTTCTTTAATTTACATGTGTGTTTTGAGACTAAATTTATTTTTTTGTCAAAATTTAAAAAAATCATAAACATCACATTATTTTTACATGACTTTAGTCTAAGAGGTTTTGTTCTGCCTATTTTATGTCACACTTTTGCCTTAAAATTTTTATCCCAAAAAAATATGTGTCTCTTATTTAAACAGAGCGTCGTTACACTACTTATTTTGTCTCAAACATTTACCTTATTACTATTTAATTGAAGGGACATTGTTATGTTACTTATATTATTCTAAAAATATTGCCTTGTTTCAAACCAAGTTCAATATTGTGTACCTTTGGTCTAAAAATAATGGCATCATTTTGTCCATTTGGGTTTAGGATGTTCTCCATTTGAAAAATCCAAGTCTTTTAAACCAAGTTCAAAATTTGTCTTAAAAATTTCATATTCAAAATTGATTGGTCTACACCTCAGTCTTGCTTAATTTTGGCTCAGATGTTTACCTCTTACCTTTCAATTATGTAACTTGAACTAATTACTTGCTTGATTTAAGGACCCCTTTTCCTAGATCTAGGAAGTGGTTTTTTTCATGTATTCCTCTCATCAATTTTTTACTTTAAACTAAGGTCAAAACTCACTTTTTAAGTATAAATTTAAGCATGGTTAGTTTACATTATACCCTTGCTTATCACTTGGGCTTGAATGCTTTACTCATCTCTCTTATTTTTATTACTTAAGATTGACTTTACCAATTAGTTTTAGTTGTGTGACTAGAGTGAATGTTTTATACCAAGGTCAATTTTGTTTTAAAATCCATGTTCCAAAATTGAGTCAAATTATTTCAAATTATTTGCCTTAGAATTAGATAAATTACAAGTTTTTACCTCGACCTAGTTTGTTTCAAATTCTAGCCTTATGCCTTTTTACCAAAGACCTGGCATTGCCTTAAAGTTTTTAGATCTAATTCATGGATTTTTAAGTCTAGCTTTGTGCCTTTTGACCAAATACCTAGCACTTTTCATTTTAGACCTAGATTAGATTTTTTTGAAACATTTTTCCAAGACCAAGATTCAAATCTGCCTTTTATTTGACCATTTATGTGAGATACTTTAGAGTATTGGATTTATTTGAGATGAAATTTATGTTGATAGATTTAGATAAGGAATCTATTGTAGGCCAATTTTAAACCATTTTCATCAATAGATCGACTTTTCCATTTAGACCAAGTTTCAATACATCTTCATGTATCAACCAATCTTTTTAGACCATGTTTCAAGAGTTTTGTGAACTCCAGACCTTTTTCTTCATGAGACGTTAGTCGTGGATTCATATATGTCTAGATACACATGTAGTGGGACCATGTACAATATGGATTATGAAAGCATAGTCATAAATGATGTATTTATTCAAGACCCATATGGGGATGACTTAGTTTGTGATATGGATTCGTATCCCCCTTACACAACTCAATATGCATAACAAGGCCAAGATCTCTTAGCATAATCCCTGGTTAGTATACCTCCTCATCCATGGTAGGATTAAGAACCAACAACACAATACCTTGATAATGTGCCATCTATTATTGAATAAGTCCAACAACAACCTTACTACATCACCATGCCATCAATCTATGACCTATACTTGTTCGATAATCACTTACTCAAAAAAAAGGATGAGGTTTTGGTTAGGGACATCGAGGTAGGATCTAGGTTTTTGTAATACTTTCCACATGAAAATATACATAGTCTAGTTAGAGTGCCTCATAACGTACCTCATACTTCAACCATCAAAAAAGCCACTACTAGTTACTATCAGGCACTCATGCCAATGCCAAACCAAGATATGAATGTGATTGTAAATTAAAAAGGCCCCATGGCATACCTATTCAATAAAATGAAACAAGCATATCAGACTTATCTTAGTCTAGCATAGAATTTCAACACTATGGCCATATCAAATACTCTACTTATAGAGTTATCTCCTTTAGTAGGAGTTCCAGTTGATTCATTGGGTCATACTAATCTGAGTGTGGACTCATTATCCCATAGTAATTTGATAGGTGATATGTTTAATGTCTCATTAATTGAGGAAGTGATGATGGCCTCAACTCAGGACCATGTTCTAAATTTAGTGGATAACATGTGTCTCCTAATTCAGGCCAAGATGGGTTAAATACAACATAATATAATTTATAATAACAAGTGCCTCTTGCCAATACTATGAAGTGGTTCACAAAAATAGGGGGCAAGAATGCTTGCTTCCTAACCACAATAGGTTACTCCCACTCTTCAACCAACTACTTTAATCACAAAATAGCGGGGGATAAGTAACCAACTGGTACCTAATGTTTTACCCCAACAAGTGGTGAATGTTACCCTACCTCAACAAGAAATGACTAATATTTCATGGCCATAAATACAAACTAACTTACCACCCAAAAAAAGGTAGAACACTATGCTACCCCAATAGGTAGAAACAAATGTTCCACCACAACAGACACAATCAAAAACCAATATGCCTCAATAATCATAGATGTTGTCTAGTCAATAATGCATTTCTATTGGTCAACGACAAATTCCAAGAGAGTATTTTACCCATGATACCTTCCATATAACCAATATTTTGCAAAACCCAAAGTCCTATAGAAGTCCCAAAGCTAAGCCAATTTGTACTAAATGGTGACAAAAGGGAAAAGTAAAGCTTCATAGCCTAGTGCTTATTATTTTCACACTGACCACTATCCAAGAGCAAGACCCACTTACCAATAATGATTTTTGGTTATACATTGACAATCTCACTAATTGCTACCAAATTAAAAAGTATCCCATCCCTAACGGGATTATGGATAATCAATTTTATGAAGGTAGAGTCCTAAGGGCAAATCAACAAGGTACAATAGAGCCCATTTCTATGACTAAATGCAAAAAAACTCATGGTCTTGGCCTTTAATTGCCTAGAGGTGACTCCATATATCTTATGTTCCTACATCAAAAATTAGTGATGATGATGTTGACAGTCAAACTAAGTCCGATCATAGCATATATAAAGACCTAGCCAGTACCAACTTATTCAACCCATATACTATTTATACCATCACATCAATAATCTGACACTCCCCACTTACCCTTTATCATCCTCAACTCATAGACTGGGACCAATAAAAATCCATAGTACCTTTAGATGAGTTTGAGAATGATGAGGCCTTTTATTATTTTCTAGGCCTAAGAGATAATGTTCCTTTCGGAGACCATAAATAAGGGTACTCTACTAAATTGGATCTCATTTTCTATTTTGAAGAGCGTGTGAACACCTTTAATAGAAAAATAAAAAATAAAACATTAAGGTCCCAAAGTGAAAACCTCTTTGAGGTACTTTTAGACTAGGGTAAAAGTAAATAAAAAAGCTTGTCTCTTGTTGAAAACAAGTTTCAAGAACCACTAAATGGGGATGTTCACCCTTCTTCGAATGAAACTCATGAGATCACCAACAATGAACTTTATTTTGCCTTTGATTTCAATATAGAGGAACAACATGCCTTTGATTAAATTACCTAAGAATTTCCTATTGTAATGAAATTACTTCAAGAATTAAGTATAACAGCAAAATTATAGCCAAATATGACTGAAATATATCCAAATATATGATAGTAGATTAGCCACTTCGAAGGGGCAACCTCCACAAGATTCAATAAGAGTAGAATTCACAATATGATGATAAATGATTACCCACTACCTCCTATATATAGTCTAACTAGACCATGGTTACTCCATAGGCCGACCTACTAATCTAAAGAAAGCCACAATTTGGCTAAGTAATATAATGTCAAAGAGGGATAAGTAAGCCACAAGTCAGCTAATACTATCCTCATACATGTGATAGGTTAGGGGCGTAGCATGCCCTTCCTCTTCAAACAAATGTTGTCCTCAACATTGAACAAATGTGGATGTTGTTTCAAAAATTCTTCGCCTTCCCAAGTTGCATCTTCACTGCTTTGGTTTTTCCACTTGATCAAATATTCCTTAATCTCTCTGGTTCTCAACCTCTTAGTACGTGTTTGGAGGATCTTCTCTGGTTCTAAAATGACTCGTCCTTCTTCATCTAGTTCTGGGAGCTCTATCTGGGCAAAAACTTTCTATCCAATGACCTTCTTCAAATAAGAAACATGAAATACTGGGTGTATGTGAGATGAATGAGGTAACTCGAGCTTGTAAGCCACACTTCCAATTTTTTGTAGAACCTGATAAGGGCCATAATACTTTGGAACAAGTTTGTTGTCCTTTTTCTGTTGCTTCAAGGACATTTGCTTGTAAGGTTACAAATGAACAAATACCCAATCACCCACCTCAAAATTTTGCTCACTCCGATGTTGATCTGCTTGTTGCTTCATCCTATTTTGTGCCAAGGCCAAATTCTCTCTCAAACTAGCCAAAACCTCTTGTTGATGTTGAATGTGCTATTCCACATCTCAAACCTTGGTGTGCACCTTTAATGAAAAAGTGATGGAAGGTGGATGGTAACCATATAGTGCTAGAAATGGAGACATTTTAGAAGAGGTATGGAAAGATGTGTTATACCACCATTCTGCAAGTGGTATCCATTTAACCCAATGTACTTGTTTATCTGATATAAAACAATGGAGATACCCCTCTAAACATTTGTTAACCACTTCAGTTTGTCCATCAAATTTGGGGTGGTAAGATGAGCTATGAGCTAGCTGAGTACCCAAACAAGAAAATAGTTCAGTCTAGAAATTACTAGTGAAAATAGGATCACGATCACTTACAATTATTTTTGGGGTTCCATTTAATTTGAGAACTGCTTCTATAAAAATAGCAGTGACTATACTTGCTGAAAATGGATGTGAGAGAGCACAAAAATGGGAATATTTTGTAAGCCTATCCACAATGACCAAAATAACATTATTACCTTCAGAATAAGGCAACCCAGTGATGAAATCCATGGAAACCTCCTCCCACCTTTGACTAGGAATTGCTAATGGTTGTAACAAACCTAGGGTCTTAACTGTTTCACCTTTATTCTTTTGGCATATCATGCATTTTTCCACAAACTTTTTTACATCTCCCTTGAGTCCTTCCCAAAATAATTCTTTCTTAATTCTATGATAAGTTTTCAAGAACCCTGAGTGTCCCCCAAGTGGAGATGCATGCAACTCGGCAAGAATCTTATGCTTAAGCTCTGAAGTTTTGCACAAGTATAACCTACCCTTATACCATAGGACATTACCTTTCCATTAAAATTTGTTAGAGGATAAATTACCTTGCTAAAGATTCTGAATTAGAACCTTTGTATCCTTGTCTTGCTCCCATTCTAACCTAGCTTCATCCACCCAATCTGCTTGCAATATGGACATTGCACAAAGTAATGCTTATGTGGATTCATCCCATCTAGATACTGCATCTGCTACTACATTATCTTTACCCTTCTTGTAGATGATTTCAAAATCATAACCCAACATTTTGGTTACCCATTTTTGTTGTTCCTCAGATGATAATATTTGCTCCAAAAATTATTTGAGACTATCATGATCCGTTTTCACCTTAAAGTGTCTACCCATCAGATAAGGCCTCCATTGTTTAACTGCATGAAGAATAGCCATCATTTCTTTCTCATAGATAGGTTTTTGTAGATTCTTACCTTTGAATTGACAACTTTCAAATGCAATGGGTCTTCCTTCCTACATTAGTACTGCCCCCAATCCAGACCCAGAAGCATAACATTCAACAGTGAATGTTTGTGAGAAGTCTGGAGTAGCCAAAACTAGAGTGGTGCACATAGCTACTTGTAGTTTCTCAAATGCTTTGGTGGCATCATCATTCCAATGGAAAGCATCCTTCTTTAGCAATGCAGTGAGTGGAGCTGCTATGCTACCATAACTTTCACAAACCTTCTATAGTAACCTGTTAGTCCAAGAAAACCTCAAAGGTTTTTGAGAGTTTTTGGCATGGGCCATTCCATTATCGCTTTGATCTTCTAAGGATCAACTTTGACCCCTTCATGGGAAACAATGTGACCAAGGTACTCTACCTCCTATACTCCAAAAGCACATTTAGATGGATTCACATAAAGTTTGTGCTTCTCCAAAACTATCAACACATGTTTCACATGTTGTAGATGTGCTTCCCATGTCTGACTATAAATCAATATGTCATCAAAGAAAACTAGCACAAAATTCCTTAAAAAAGGCCTAAAAACACTGTTCATCAAGCTCTAAAAAGTAGATGGTGCATTTTTAAGACCAAAAGGCATTACCAAAAACTCATAATGGCCCTCATGTGTTCTAAAAGCAGTTTTATGAACATCTTCATCCTTGATTCTAATTTGATGGTACCCCGAGCGAAGATCCAATTTTGTGAAATAATTAGCACCATGCAACTCATCAAGTAAATCATCAATTACTAGAATAGGAAACTTATCTTTGATGGTGTACTTGTTGAGTTCCTTATAATCTGGGCACATCCTCCATGTGTCATCCTTCTTCTGCACCATGACCACTGGTGATGAATATGCACTTTGGCTATGCTTGATGATCCCTGCCTCCAGCATCTCATGGACCATCTTTTCAATTTCACTCTTTTGTGCATATGGATATCTATATGGTCTGATATTTGGTGGTTGACTACCTAGAATTAGTTGAATGGCATGATCATGTTCTCTTTTTGGTGGTAGTCCTTTTGGCATGGCCCCAAAAATAGATGAGTGGTCTTCAAGAATTATTTGTAGATCAGGATGTGTAGATACCTTTGGGGGTTGAACTTCTATGGAGCATAATCATGCAATAATTCCCTCTGACCCCTTTTTTAGCATCTTGGTCATCTGATGTGAACTAACCAATTATGGAAATTTTGCATGTAATCCATGTAGTTCAATTTTCTTACCTTCAGAATGAAAGCGCATGAATAGTTCTTGGAAGTTCATCTCAATGGTACCTAAGGTTGTGAGCCATTAGACTCCCAAAACAATGTCTGTGTTACCCATGGGAATAGCAAACATAGGAGAGTCAAGATTGTACCCACCCATAGTAAGCTTAATACTATGGCATTTGCCTGAACAATTAATTATGCCACCATCTGCAATCATGACCTGAAATTCTAGTGTTGGGTAGATGAAACAGTTCAATCGAGTGGCCAACTTATGGCTTATAAAGTTATGTGTGCTCCCTAAATCAATCAACACTGTCACCTTCTATTTCTTGAGGAGACCCACCACCTTAAGAGTTTGTGGAGTGCTAATACCTGCAAGTGCATGACAAGAGATTGTAGGTTGGGAATCTTCAGGTACCTCCTCTATATCTTCCTCATCATCATTGGAGGCATCATCTGCTTCTTCATCTTCATTTGGTCCCTCAATGTAGAATAACTTCTTCTCAACACATCTATGTCCTTTACTCCACTTGCTATCACAACTAAAACATAATCCTTTTGCATGTTTTTCTTCAATTTGCTGAGGGGTCAATCTAGTAGGTGGAGGAAATGTTGATGATGATATGCTACGATCTTTGAAGTGAGTGAATGGTTGCTTCTTGTTGGCTATGAATTTTTCCTTAGCTCTACGTGTTAGGATAATAGATTCAGAAATATTAAGTGGATTAAACATGTGTACCTCATGTTGAATGTGGTCCTTGAGTCCACCCAAAAATAGGTCATTCAAGTTTGCATCATAAATTGTCTCCACACGTAAGGATAGGTTCTGAAAATGATGAATATAATCCTTGACAGAGCTAGTTTGTCACAATTTTGCCAGTTGGCTGAAGTAATTATCTATCACACTATTGTCATAGTGTAATTGTAGTTGCTCTATAAAAATTGACCAGGTGACATTGAGACTCATCTTTTTCTTTTGAGCACACAACCATTGATACCAAATGAACTGATCAGGTTCAAGATATAAGGATGCCATGGTAACCTTCTATCCACTTGGAATCTGATGTAGGTCAAAAAAACTCTCCATTTGGTTGAGCCAATTGAGTGGATCTTTTCCATCGAATTTGTGCATATCCACTTTTGGTAATAGGTTCTTCTATGGCCATGGAGTTGGATTTGAAGTAGACTAGTTAGGAGAACCACCCTGGTGGGTTTGTGAAATAGAGTTAGCTTGATGATTTTATTGATTAATGTTCAAAGTCATCATGATATATCCCAAACTATCTTGTATGGATTACATATTAGATTGTATGTCTTGCACCTTACTCTGAATGCCTTGCACACTATAGTCAAGTTGGCTCACTTTGAGATCTATGTCAAAAAACCCTGGTATAAAGGGTCTATAACACCCCCCTTCTGACTCCATCTCATCCTTGTTAGGATTTTTTCCTTGAGTTTGTGGACCTACCATAAAAGGGTTTTACGATGTCGACCCTTATTGACACTTTTGACCCAACATTGACCAAGCAATTTTGGAATTATTTCAGCCTCAATTCAAAATATACAAAGAACAAACCATAGCCAAATTTTTCTAAGCTTTCCAAAAATGTAAACAACTTAGAAAAATTCTTTGAATTGCACATGATAGAGCAATTTTATGAAAAACCATAAAATAACGATAACTTTTGAAAAATAGATCCAAATGAGCTGAAATTTTAATGGAAGCTTAATGTGATGATTTCGCACCTCCATTAAAAAATTTCAGATAAATTTGCAATCATTTTTTATATATCACAAAATTTAAAAATTTAGTGTTTCGCCCACAAGATTGCCCAAATCGCAGCTCGGATACCACTTGTAATGAAATTACTTCAAGAATTAAGTATAACATTAGAATTATATCCAACTATAACTGAAATATATCCAAATATATGATAATATATAAGCCACTTCGAGGGGGCAACCTCCACAAGCTTCAATAAGAGTAGAATTCATAATATGATGATAAATGATTACCCACTACCTCCTTTATATAGTCTAACTAGGCCATGGTTACTCCATAGGCCGACCTACTAATCTAAAGAAAGCCACAATTCAGCTAAGTAATATAATGTCAAAGAGGGATAAGTAAGCCACAAGTTGGCTAATACTATCCTCATACATGTGATAGGTTAGGGGCGTAGCACCTATAGTTTTTGTTACATGGCCCATGCGATCATTAATAGATTTGGATTTATCATGTTTATGAGAAATTGAAGAACTAGTTCAACCAGAGGACTTTGCCATTACTGGCCAATTTACATCCTTGTCAACTATTATAGAAGATGGCTCGACTCTCCTAGTAGAGGATACTATGGAAATCAATATTGGGACTTTAAAGGACCCAAAGTGGATTAAATTAGGTGCATCCCTCATTCAGGAAGAGAGTGAAGTTTTTAATGCCCTTTTGAGGGATTTTTTTGACATATTTGCATGGACCTATTTGAACATACCAAGTTTGGACTCCACCTTTGTTTTACACCATCTCATTGTAGATTTTGATGCCAAAATCATTAAGTATAAATTTTTTAAGATGCATCCTGGTATTACTGTGTTAATTAAGAAAGAGTTGGAAAAACTCTTGGAGGTGAGATACATCAGACCGATCAACTATTCATAGTGTATCTCCAACATTATGCCTATCGGTAAAAATCTAGAAGGTATCAGAATCTGCACTAATTTTTGAGACATAAACAAGGCTTGCCCGAAGGATGACTTTTCTCTGCCAAATATCAACATTATAGTTGACTCCACAATCGAGTATGAAATGTTTTCCTCATGGATGGATTTTTAGGATATAACCAAATTAGGATCACACTAGAGGACCAACACAAAATAGTGTTCACCACTCCTTAAGGAATGTTTTGCTATAGGTCATGCCATTTGGTCTCAATAATGTTGGGGCAACATACTAAATGAATATGACTATTATATTCCATGACATGATGCATGATATTATTGAAGATCAATTCGATGACATGTTATGTAAATCTAAGACCTGTGTAAATCATCCAATCGTACTATAAAAGATATTTTAAAGGATTGGTGAGTACAAGGTTTAACTTAATACCAAGAAGTACATCTTTAGTGTTACTTTAGGTAAATTATTAGGATTTATTATCTCTCACTAAGGCATTGAAGTTGATCCTACCAAGGTTCAATCAATTACTAAGATGTTAACACCTTTTACTTTGAAGCAACTTTATAGTTTATAGGGTAAAATCCAGTTTATTAGATGCTTCATTTTGCAATTGGCCAATAAATATCATAATTTCACTCATTTATTGAAGAAAGGTATTATTTTTCTCTAGGGTGCATAATGTCAAAAATCCTTTAAACATATGAAGGAATAATTAACCAATCCACTTGTTCTATTATCACCAATTCTAGGGAGGCCCTTCTTACTTTACCTATCAACTACTGAAAATGCCCTGGGGGCATTGTTATCCCAACATGATGAACACAGGAAAGAACATGTAGTGTACTATCTAATTCATACATTGGTAGCATATGAACATAAATATATGCTAAGTGAAAAGAGTTTATTTAGATATGGTATTTTTAGCCCATAAGTTGCATCATTAAATGGTAAAAAATAAGACCATAGTCATTGCCAAAGTAGATCTGCTCAAGTATCTACTATCAAAAACAACTTTACAGGGTCACATGGCCAAGTGGATCATACTTCTGAGTGAATTTAAGATTGAATATGTCAATCAAAAATCCATTAAGGGATAAGTACTTATAGATCATCTTTTTGTAGCTCCCATTTCAGACATTCAACCACTTAATTTTGCATTCCTAGATGAATCTATCATAACTCTCATAGAAACACCTTTTGAGGATCAGCACTAAAAGCTATATTTTAATGGGTCATTCACATCTCATGGATCAGGAGTAGGATTGTTATTTATTACACCACAAGGAAATCTCATTCCTGAATCATTTTGTATTAGCTTTTATTATACCAATAACATGATTAAATATGAAGCACTCATTGCATGCGTTCATCTAGTAGTTTAATGGAACATTCAAAATTTACTTATTCATGGAGATTCCCAACTTATCATTAATCAGGTCACATACTAGTTCCAGACCAAACATGATAATATGGTACCATACAAAGCCATGGTGAATATTTTTGAGCAATAGATTTCTCACATTCTGTTTAAACACATATCTTTGGCCAATAATAGGATAGAATATGTCATGGCTACCATTGGCTCTTTAATCCATAGCATAAACAAGGCAAGAGACTATTGGTTCCTCATTAAACATCTTTTAGTGCCTTCTCATGAACCCATGACCATTGAAATGATATGTAATATTTTTGGTCCTAGTTCTATTTGATATTTTGACTTATGTAATTACCTCCATAACCAAGTCTTTCCACTAGACCTTTTATGTAAGCAAGAAAATCTTCACACACCAAGCCTCTTGATATACCTTACTTGGCCCAACCCTTTACCATAAAAGCTTTGATGTAGCTTTGCTTTGTTATTTGAATTTTTTAGAAGTTTCATTAGGATTGAAGAAAGTTCATGAAGTAGTTTTTGGGGTTCATACCAGTAGGGACATCATTGCCAAAAAACTCTTACATATTGGTTATTATTGGCTGACCATGGAAGAAGATGCAACTACTTATGTGAAAAGATGTAAACAATGTTAGAGACATGTAAATTTGATCCATGCTCTGGAAAGAAAATTCAAACCAATAACTACACCATGGTCATTTTGAATTTTGGGATTTGATCTCATAGGTAATATTAACCCCACCTCCTCAGATGGCCATAAACACATACTACCACTGAGTGTTTCATTAAGTGGGTTAAAGCTATAACCCTCACTTATGTGATAGGAAAACAAATGTCTAAATTCATCTTCAACCATCTCATTTGTCATTATGGTATCCCATCTGACATTATATCTGATAATGGCAAATAATTTAAGATCAAGGATGTCAAAGCACTCTATGTTGAGTTTAACAATACCTAACATTTATTCACTATATATTATCCACAAGGTAATGGCCAAGTAGAGGCATCTAATAAAACCATTATCAGTATTCTTAAAAATATTATCAATGATATTGGCTATGATTGGCACCTATAGATCTTACATGCCCTCTAGGCTTACCATACTAATTATTGTACTCTAATAGGAGCCACACCATATTCCCTTATCTATGACGTTAAGGCCATTCTTCCCATTGAAATCGAGTTGTCTTTTCTATGTATCTCATTAAAGTACATCCTTTATGATGAGGATTGATGGGTAGATCGACTACAAGAGTTGGAGTTACTAAATGAAAAATTCATAATCATTATAAACAACCTTCAAATATATCAGAACTAGTTATCTATTTAGTATAATAGGCATGTGAAGCGAAGTACAAAGAGTTCAAACTTGGTGATCTTATCTTCAAATAAAACTAAGAGAATACCATAGTTGATAAAAGGAATAAAATCAAGTTAAAGCCTAATTAGATAGGCCCTTATGTCATTATTGTTAACTATGACTCTGAAGCATAAAGGTTAGCTACACTGGAAAGTGATGAACTTATGAGCATAATACATCCCAAGCATTATTTCTCTTGAGAGACCCTAGGTATTATCTATGAGGATCATTGATGTCATACCATAATATCACCTTCCTTATAGCATATCATTTACCCTTGCTTCTATACCTTCCCCATTAGTCAAAGTTTTTTTCCCTCCCTTCCCCACCCTTTTGACCTTGGTTCTAATACATTGGTTCTTTGGGCATATTCAAAGATTAGATTCAGATGAAGTTTCATCAGTTGGTTTAGTATGGTGATTCATTGAGCACATATGTTTTATAATGAGTCACTATCTTAGGGTAGTATGATAGTAGTTTGATAATTACCTTCTTCATTTCTACCACATTCTATCTCATTACCAGTGCTACTAATTATAATTTCCTTTGGGAAAATTAGTATCACTGACCCATGCCATTGTTTTCTCATTATAAATACCTTTGAGAAAATTAGGAACAACCCCATTTTTTATCCACATTACTACATCATTATTCTATACTTTACCATTTACCTATTCCAAAAATTATGTTTACCTAGTCTGACTTTCTGATGTAAGGTGGAACTATAGTGACTTGAGGTCCTTTTAAGACTATGTAGGTAGTGTTCGATTCACATCAAGGTCAGTTCAGTTTCCATTTTTTCATGATCTCACAATTTTGAGAGCACTTTAAGTTTAAATTCTCTCATCATTTTGAAAAAATCTTTAATCCATGCTCTCATAATTTTTTGAGCACTTAAATTTGAATGCTCTCACCATTATGTGAGCACTTTAAGTTTGAACACTCTTACCATTTTGTGAGTAACCCATTTTTTTTTAGAATTATTCATTGAGTTGAGATGCTTAGAAACACCCAAAAACATGCCCACCTTTAATATTAGGCTATTTAGATTATATCCTCACCACTAAGGACAAGCATCTCCTAATCGGTAGGTATAACTGAGGCATTCTCATGGATTTCATGATGACCATTTCCATTTGCCTAGTTGATTTTTTGATTGTGTTATATCCCATATCTTTTGAGAATTAAATTTGGCCTAAATTCCATGTTGGACCTTGTATCCATGGGACTATGTAGGCAACATCTAATTTCTTAGTGTATTTGGAGTTAGCACAGTCAGTTTTGGTGATTGATTTTATTCACCATTCTCTTGGATCATTCCTTCCTCTAGGTTTATCTCCAAAACACTCACCACACTGTGAGCAGTTTAATTTTAAACACTCTCTCCATTTTACGAGTCATAAACCTTTTATGCTCTCATTATATTATGAGTTATAGACCTTTTATACTCTTACCATTTTGTGAGTCATAGACCTTTTACGCTCTCACTATTTTATGAGTTCATTCTCATTCCAAGCCATAGATGTCGTAAACACTATGAACTGCCAATTCAGTTCATTAGTGGATACTCATTTCTTGACTTTTAATGTGGTTTTATCATGAACCATGTTTTCTCACTTACATGATTTATTTGTTTTGATACTTTCATGATTATGATTGTCATCCTTCTCTTTTATTACGCACTCACCACTTTGTAAGACCATTCTTATTTTTCCTCTACAAGTTAATCATATTTTCTTATCATCATTTTAATCTATCCCATATCTTGGGAGAACTATATTTGACCTAAAATTTATGTTGGACCTTGTGTCCATGGAACTATGTAGGCATCATACACTTGCCTAGTCAATCTAGAGTCAGCTCAACTACCCTTTCCTTTTCTTCTATTCCCCCTATTTTATTTTTTGTGTTTCATTGTCCTCTATAGATTAATGGGTAATGTTTTTCATCCTATTTGTGTTGTTATTCCCTATAACCTAAGGGCAACATTGTGCCATTTTTCTTATGCTATTTTACCTATGCCGTTGTTGCCTAGCCTCAAGGTCACCTTGTCACCAAGAGTAAAACCTTTATTACACATGCACTAATAATTTGTATTATGTTTATACTAATATTGTAATTAACTATTGTTTGTATATTGTCTTTTATCTATTTATAATAGTTTTTTTATTGAAATTTTCTTTACTTTGGATTGTTTATTTATTTTGATTATTTTATTTTATTTATTTATGGCCTTGTTTGTTTATTTTTGTTTATTGTTGTTTTTTTGTTTTTTTGTTTTTTTAATTTTTGTTTCTTGGTGTTTTGTATGTTTTATTTGTTTTTTTAATTTTGTGTTATTTATTTAAGTCTTATGTCTCTTGTCTTGTTTGTTTATTAGTGTTTTATTGTTTGTTTATTAGTGTTTTGTTTGTTTTGTTTTTATTTTCCTTTTTACCTTTTTGTTTCTCATTTGTCGTAGGATTCTTACACTTTATTTTCACTTGAGTATTGATTACCCATATCTTGTACTTGAGTTGTGAATTAGTTTATCGCAATATATTCACTTAGGATTTAATTATTTATATCGTACACCTAAGTGATTTGTATTTTCATTTAAAATAAGTTTTTCCTACTTTGATACCACATTATTATTATAGTTGTCTATAACTATGATACATAATATCACAAGTTACAGAAAAAATAAGGCCAAAGGATCTATTCGATAATGCGATGGGCAGTACTTATCTTTTTTCACACTTGGTAAATCCTTGACCTACCCAAACACTACCCAAATATAGAGTAATTAAATCACTACTAGTTAGTACATGCAAATCCATACTATTAGGTAGCCCAAATTCATGTTTATACTATGTATCAGATTATTGTTACCCTATGAGTACAAATTACATACGTAAGTCTCCTTTCTCGATTAGCCATACCAGGGTGACTCATGTGGACCTTCCCTTATCATATTCACCATATTGGGTAAAATATGAAGTGTATCATGATTCCATCTACCTTACTGGGGCATTTTCACTATGTTGATTATTATAACCATCTTTGGGCAAATCATTATTTTCCCTTCCATCTTCCCTACTAGGGCACCTCCATTTTTCAATGATTATAATTGTCTTTGGAAAAATCATTATCACTCATCTGCTCTATTGGGGTACCTTATTGTGCTACTGATTATAACCACCTTTGGAAAAATCAATATTTTTACCCCCATTACCTATAGTCGCATCATTTCCTTCTTTTCAAGAGAATGTTTGATGACTTTATTTGCCACATAATCCCTTGAGGGCTCATCCATCACCTTTTGGGACATTGACCAAGGCATTAAAAACTTTTTAATTTTTTTAGAAGATGTTATTATGCATGTATCTTACAATACCCTCCAAAATAGGGGCAAATTGTAGACACCCCATTTTGGCCATAACTATGTTCCAACCAGACTTGATTGATTTCTACCAAATAGTGCAAATTAAGCTTAAAAATCACTGAATGTCCCAATTTTATCTGAATGTTACATATTAGTACCCAAAATTTTGTTGAGGCATCCCTATTTTGGGTATTATCCTCACACAATAATAACCTCTCACGGATTCATTTCTAATCAAGTTACATCCTAGCAAATTAATAAATTTGCCTTTAGACCCATTATGCGAGGCACTTAGACAATTCCTAAAATACAATAATGCTAAGCATAATGAATTAATTAATCAAATCAAATTAAATGCTTAAGAAAAATTTCCATGTGCAATTAATTAATATTAATTTTTCAAAAAGGAAATTTCAATAAAATTGAGGTCATGATGATGTCATCATCCTCAAATTCAACAAATTGAAAGTATCTCTATTAAAGCCTTAAATTCAGATATAGAGATCCATATTTAATAAATGAGATCTCTATCCTAAATATTAATTACTTGTCTCCTCCTTAACTTAACTAGGGTTAAACTAAACCTAACCGTGGTTAAAGCTAACTTAATTTCACTTGGGTTAGAGTCAAATGGAAAACCTATAAAGAGAAGTGCTAACATACTTCTAAAGGGAGATTTTTTGTGTAATGTTATAATATTTAATTTTTGAGAGACAAAGCATTTTTGTAATTTTATAATGAAAAATCATTGATAGATTACTACATCTTTCCAAAGCCAAGCCAAACATTGCCAAGGTGACAAGGAGAAATGATTCAAGGAGAACTATTGTCAAATACTCTTTGATAACATGACCGAGCACATTTCTCCAAGGCCAACATACAACTCTTGATTAAAATGAAGGTAAATAATACATGTTTTGTCTTCTATTATTAGTTACTTTTATTGTTATATTGCTCCTTGAATGTCTAGTCTTGAGGTGCTATATTCTTTGTGTGTTTTTATTGAGGTTTATCATACTAACACTTGACTAGATCCCCTCTTGGATTCCTATCTCACAATTAGTATTTCAAAATCAAATAGATATTATAATTCAAGAGGAGGTAGATTTGAAGATAGAGGTTGAGGTAAATACAACCAAAATAATATCAATTACCATTACAACATTCATACTCATCATAATTGTGATTCCCATAGTAGAGATAGAGGCTAATAAAGAGGTAGAGGAAGAGGGATTCAATCAATAATTAGGTGCTACATATGTGGTAAAATTGGTCATATTGCAACCCATTGAATATTTTATTATTAAAAACTTAACAAATTGGTTATTTAAAATATTCCAATCATGAACATCACTAGTCAGGAAACATGGTAGAGGAGTCACTTTTCATATTATTTGATGTATGGATCTTAGATACAAGTGAAAAAATAAAACTTAAATAAAATATTTATTTTAAAATTATAAAAAAACATCTTTTGCACATGAGAGATTGGAATATAATTCTATTCAAACTCCATAGGGCAATAGGTCTATCTGAATCTTACTTTCCAATGGTTTGGTTAATCGTTTGAAATATGTGTAGGATGTTCCTACTGTAAAGAAACATCTCTTTCTCTAGTTACCATTAGGAAGAAAGGATATTAGATTGTATTATATAATGGTCTAATATGCATCACATCAACCAAATATGAATTTAAAAATAAATAAAAAACCTATGAACATGGTAAATAATAAGTTAAAATGAATTGTAAGGTGTTACCCCTTTAAAAAACTTGTAGTGATTGTTGAGATTACATATTTAGAGTCCTCAAAGCAATTGAGACTTCATCTATAATTTATTGAGATTGCAACCATCAGTCTTCTTGAGAGCCAAAAATGGATTTTAGGTAGAGGCTTGGATTATGAGATTAGCTATGTGTTTTGGCCTATGAACCTAAGATATTTTATGTGTAATGCAACATTTTAAAAATCTAGTGATGATACGAAACCTTCAATAAAAATGTAATATGCTCAAATCCTTGGCTTTCCCATTTTTCTCTTTTACTGCCCTAAAACTATTTATATGTGTCAATTTTTAAAAATGATGGGGCTCCATAATTCTACATCTTGAAGTTTTTAATTTCATGATATAACTATCATGGCCATTCACCCAATCACCATGGTAATTTTGTAAACTAACCTAGTGGTTTTATATTTGTTGGGGTAGTTTTGTTGACTACCACTCTACTTAAAGTGATGGTTTCATGACCATTATTAAAATGAAAAATTCAACCCTCATCAAGTGGGTTGTAGTCCAATAGTGAGGATGATGGTGTAAAAGTTACTACCTAACCATCCATAAAGGTACAAATCACCAGAGATACAAAAAAGGGGATGAGGTCAAGATCATGCCCCAAGTGAAATTGGCACAAAGTTGAAGCATTTTATACACCTAATATGTGTAAACATAGGGTTTCAATCAGAAAAAAAATCAACCCTCACGACATGTATTTTGAGTGGTTCTCACTTATTTGGCACCCTAATTTTGATCGCACATCCCCTATATTCTCTCCTAATGAAATTCCTATTACTTTCCCCTATATTTTATCCTAACCAACTTCCCACTACCCTTCATTTGTAAATACACTTATTTATGTTATAATTTAGATTCAAAAAATCATTAATAGACAACCTATATTATGTTATTCTTAAGATGCAACCATAAATATCTACATTTTCCTTTCACCCTTTTACTTTTATTTCAAATCCATTATTCTATATACCCGCTTGTTAAGAAAAAAACCATTGGATCAAAAAATAAGAAACTATACAAAGGTTCACACTAAAGATCAAAGATTAACAACAAACAACATTCTCATGGTTTTTCATTTGCATTTGACATGTCAAAGAATTATTTATTTTAGTTTTATTATTATTTGAGTTTATATTCTTCTAGTTAAAACTTGTAAATAGATTAAGAACAAAAAATATATTTTAATTTTTTCAGAGGCCATTGCCACATCTTTGTATTGGCGTACCATCTTGTTGGCAAAAAATTATGTTGCTTGAGATTTATTGATTTCATTACTCTCTTAATGGGCATTGACATAATTTTTGCAATAAATTGATAAATCATTATTACGATGGTGATTTTACTCTATGTTTGAGAGGGGTAGCTCCCTCATAAGATAATGGTTTTTTTTATACCTTCAATTAAATAACAGAAAAAGAAACAAAATTTAAAAATTGTGCAAGCTAAAAATGGGAGAATAATGGAGGAGAATGGTGGTGAATGTGAGAAACCCACAACTAAATAAATACAAAAAAACTAGTGAAATAACTAAAAATTAGATGAAATGAATGGAAATTCATCATCTCACAGAAAAATAGAAGTAGGAGCAGTAGATGTAATAAGAACAAAAGTCTTGCCTTGAAGCGTCTTCTCAAAACTTGAATTGGGTACACTTGGTACAAAGCCCATACATGGAATTTTCAACACAAATTTTGGAAACACTATGAGTCACACACAACCAAGAAAAGTGTATAATTTTAATGGATTCTTTATCTATGAAAAATTATATAAAATTTTAAATAATAAGCATCAAAACTCATAAATCCAAAGATTGATCTCACCCACTTGATTGCATTCCATTGCTCAAATCTGTAAAATTACTTAGCCCACACACATTTTTCTAGCCAACTCTTATTCAAGAGTTTGAAAAAAAATAAGATCACCCTTGCCTAATTATTAGAACTTTCTCTTTTGTACAATCTTTCCACCCATAAAGGAAGTTGGAAAGCTATCCACTGCACTAACTCAATCTAGAGCTAATTTTAATCTAATTATAATTTTCTTATATTCAATTTTATTATTTATAAATTTTACAATATCATATGCACTTTTAATAGATTAAAGCATTAAAAAATTTTGAGTAATGAAAATAAATACAAATTAGCTCAAATGGGTAGTAAAATTTGGATAGAATTTTTTTACTACAATAGTTCACTCTGATTTTGGGACTACATTTTCTAGTGGAATGCAGGAGAACTCTATAACTCATTGGTGACTTGTGCCTCATACATCTCATGAATAGTGTGAATTGCACTTGCATATCCCAAACTGACCAACTGAAAGCCAGTTCACCTATCCTAATTATATGTAAATGAACATGTGCTTTCAAGCCAAAGCATTGCCTATTGGAACTCCTTATATATGGTAATGTAGCACATGTTCTCATGACCTAATCTAACAAATTGATAACTAATTCACCTATCCCAATCATATGTGAATGAACATGCACTATCATGCTAGATATTTGCCTTGAAAATTCTTCATGTTTTCCTTCATTTCCCAAGATAATTTATCTAACCTTGCATATATTTTGCACATATATTTATCTATATGATGCCCTGAAAGACCTAGTATACTTCACTACCCATGATCATAAATTTTGAAAATAACTTGACCCTAAAATAAAGATCAAGATCTCTTGCATTGCTAATTTGTTTTAGATGAATCTACATTAACATTATGACGCATTCAAATCCTTTAAGATTATTTTTTAGCAATATTAATTAATTTCTCAAGTATGAAGCTCTTTAATTTAGGCCTTCTATTACCCTATTTCAAAATCAATGATATGGATGTAGAATGTTTTCATCTGCAATACACTAATAGATGTGTTATCCACATAACCATAAGAACATATGAGTCAATGACCCCAAAATAAACTTCATCGCTCACATTTTAATCTTTTGTAGTTGGTTAAGCAATTTGTGAACCATACTCTTAGCATTCACTTTTTAAATAATTGTGTAACATGCAATTCCTTCTATCTAATGGCTAACCATGTGTGGTTTCCTATGAACAATATTCACAACTTAAAACACATTGTTCACCATTCCCCTCTTATATCTAGTTTCACAAATCCATATTACATCATATGTATTTAGTGATCAACCAATTGCATATTTGTCTCCTACCTTGCCCATAAATTCATATTGAGTAGATTTAATTTTTGATGACATTGGTATATAGATTTGAGCACCAATAATGTTAAGAGTCACCTTAAAGAGACCAAATCATATTATATTTCACACAAAAGTCCTAGGACCTGTCTATCTGAATAGACTAGTTTATATTTGCATATCCCTCTCCAAATTTTTGTTGAGATGCCTTTATAATATGAACACTATTATATCTTGAGTTAAAGGGTCACATGTTACTATAAAAGCGATATGCCTTTTTATTTTAGGCAGATCATCTATTAATTATTTTTTCCACTTTCAACATCTACTTAGCAAGCATTAAACCCATTTTGATTTCCCTTTTTATTTCAACACATGATATTGATCCATATTTTAAGGATATTCAAAATTAGGATGAGTTACCCTACCCTCAGCTTCCTCATTTTGTTATCAAGCATATGTCACTCGTAAAAGGCACACAAACTATTTGACAAATTATTTCAATGAAATTTGTGGTCTAGATTATTTTTTAACTTATGGATTAGTTTATAACTTCATGCTTCATGTATGATTCATCCACTCCATCATGTAAATGACTTGAAATAATATATCCTTGCCCATAATATTTCCCACTAGCCAATCTCTTTGGTGACTCATAATATGAGCTAGTTGTAATTAAATTCTTTGCAATATTATGTTTCACCCTTTTCATTAGATCCAAAAATAGGTTCACCTTTTTATTATATTTATAAACATGTTTTGTCTATGAGTGATTAGCTAATCAAGAGGTCTTGAAGGCTTCAAAACTAAATTACTTAGCTTTTTTGGTTGTCTGAAGCATCTTTTTCCATTTATTCATATATTCTAATGAAATGTAATTGTTGTTACTTGTTGGCCTTTCAAGAGGAACAAAAGATCCTTCTTGAGACTTTCATGTATTAACCTTTACCTTCAAATGTCTTTTTCTCTATTAAAATTATTTTATCCTCTTTACTTCCACTAGTTTTATATTCACTCTATTTTTTCCTATCATAACTTGCCCTTGATTGGTCATCCTACCATATTCTTTAACCCCTTCTTTGCCTTAACGGATATTGTTTTGAAAATAACTAATGCAAGATCAGGTTAGGTCCCTATTAGTATGAGCATTTATATTAGTAGATCAAACTATAAGTAGGTCCTTGAACTTACTATTTTATTAAAAATAATTGCACTTATGATATAGATCATTCACCCTCATTCAAAACCTAAGAAAAATATTGCCTTTGAAGTGTTTCATATCCTTATGTACAAGTTGAGAAGGCATAAATGTTAAGCATGAAATATACTGAGAGGGGGGGCTGAATAAGTATATTATATATCTTTTTTTTAATCTAATTTCTTTTCTTTAACCACTCAATCATACATTCAAGATATGCAATAAAACTAAAATAATAATTTGCACCACACAAGAGAGAGAGAGAGACTAGATTTTTACGTGGAAATCCAAAGTAGAAAAAACCATGAAGAACAATCTCAAGTATATGAATGAGCACCAACTCAAAATACAAATTTCACAAGCACCAACTTACAGGAGCACCAACCCCTTTGCTGAGCACCAACACAAAAACTATTTGTGAGCACCAACCCACAAGAGCACCAACCCATTACAAAGATTCATGAGCACGAACCCACAAGAGAACCAACCCTTCTTGTGTATAAAACACAACTATCTCTCAATGTTGCTTACTCAACAAATAATAGAACTCTACAATATCTCCTACTTTTCTCTCTTTGAAAATAAATACAAATAATGCACTCTCTTGCATATTTCAAATGGCTTCTCAAGCCTTTATTTATAGCTTTCCAAATGACATTTGGCATTCACCCTTTGTGACCCTTCAATCCTCATGGAAAATAGCACCAAACTTGCATGACGCTTCGTATCTTTGCATTTGAAAAGTCATATGGTGACCCTTCATAAGCAAAAGCATCCTTTCCTCTTTTGTCTTTATTTTGATGACTTTTTATATTCTTAAAAGTGTCCCTTCATGGAAACATATGCCATACCTCTTTTGTATTCACATGGTGACTCTTAGAATTATTTAAGTTGACTCTTCATGAGAAAAATGCGTCCCATTTCTCTTTCGTCTTTTACCCCGTGACTCTTTGACTTCTCCATGGGCTCTCTTTTGACTTATATGCAACCAAAAATATATTCATTAATATCAAATAAATATTAACACACATTAGCCAAGATATGAATATTAATAATACCATTAAATACAATGGGGCCTTTATCACCAATAATGTTAGACCTTTGACATCAATAAAAATATTTCCAACAATCTCCCCCTTTGTCATTGATGGCAACCTCAAGCTTAAACTGCCACATCCTAAAACCTACACATATTGTCAACTAAAAAACATATAGTAACTACCCCTTACTGTAGAATCCTATATCTCTTCCAGTACATGTTTCTACACCTATGCCTATTATTTTCTCCCTTTGACATCAATGGTAAAGGGCCTACCTGGAGCTAACACTTAGCTCCCCCTTAACTGATGTTAAACCTCAATGGCAGAAAGTAAAAGAAATTACTCCCAACTTCTCTCATAAATACTCAAATGTATATTTTGGTAGTGATTTTGTGAAAATATCTACAATCTACTCTATAGTACTAATATACTCTATCTTAACCTATTGATCTACAACCTGCTCTCTCAAGAAGTGATATCGAATGGGAATATGTTTTGTTCTTGAATACATCACTAGATTATTTAAAATATTTATAGTACTTGTATTATCAAAAAAAATAGAAATATGTTCATCATACTTTACCTTGATATCTTCCAAATTTTGTTTCATCCAAAGCACTTGAGTACAACATAATACTGCTACGATATATTTTTCTTCTGCTATAGAAAGTGATACTAAATTTTGCTTCTTACTTAGCCATGATACTAAGCTATCACCAAGGAAGAAAGCTCCTCCACTTCAACTCTTTTTGTTATCTAAGAATCTTACCCAATCTGAATCTGTATAAGCAACTAAAGTGAAATCTCTACTTGTGGGATATCATAATCTGTAATCCAATGTCCCCTTGATATATCTAAATATTCTCTTCACCAACTAAACATGACTATCTTTTGGAGATGACTGATATCTTACAATTATACCTACTACATGCATGATGTTTGGCCTCGATGTTGTCAAATATAAAAGACTACCAATCATAGATCTATATAAAGATTGATCTATAATAGGTGAATCTTCATCCTTGCTCACCTTATTTCCTGTACACATTCGTGTGCCAACTAGTGCACAATTCTAAAAACTAAATTTATTTAACATTTATTTGACATATTTACTTTAAGATATGAAAATTTCTTTATCTGACTGAAATATTTAAAATTTTAAGAAAAATGACAATTCTCCAAGCATAGACATCTCAAATTTTTTTTGCATATTATCAAAAAATTATTTTGTCATCTTTTTAATATTTTCTCTAAAAATGATATCATCAACATATACCACAACAATAAATTGATGCTCACCTTTTATTTTGATGTAGAGATTACAATCAACAAATCTTCTCTTGAAACCTTGATCCTACATGTACTTATCAAGTCTTGCATACCAAGATCTGGGAGCTTGTTTCAATCCATACAATGCTTTCTTCAATCTGCATACATGGCTACTAATATTTGAGAGAATAAATCCCTCAAGCTACTCAATGTAGACCTTTTCTTCTAGATTCTCATTCAGGAAGGTAGATTTGACATCCATCTGAAACACTTTGAAATTTTTAAACACTGTATATGCAAGAAACATTCTAATAGCCTCTAGCCTTGCCACTAGTGCAAAAGCTTCTTCAAAATCTATTTTCTCAATCTGAGTATATCCTTTACATACTAATCTTGCTTTATTTCTAGTCACTTCTCTATTTTCATTCAACTTATTTCTATAAATCCATTTTGTTCTTATCACATTATGATATTTTGGTCTCGGCACTAATTCTCAAGTGTCATTTTTTTTATCTGATTTAATTCTTCATCCATAGCCTTAACCCAATGCTTATCATGTCTAGCTTCAAAAAAATTCTAGGCTAAATTTTGGATAACAAAGAAAAATTAACTTGCTCAAATTCACTTACCATCATTCTTTTGATGCGAATTCCTTTATTTATGTCCTTGATGATGTCACTTTTATTATGATTTATCTAAACATATTTGGATGGAGTTTTGGTTCCCTTTTTCTCCTTCTTCTCATCTTCATCTAATTCTTCAAAACCTTCCTTTTCAATGATTTTAGGAATATCTATTAAATCACTGATTATTTGTGTTCCATCTTCTTCTATCTTGACACTTGCACTTTCAACAATTTTTTTGGTTCTTTTATTATAACATTTATAAGCTTTATTTTTATAAGAATAACCAAGAAATATACCTCATCTGCTTTAGATTCAAAATTACCAATTTTTTCATCTGTTCTCTTTATGAAGCATCTATTACCGAAAACTCTGAAATAATCAACTATTACTGGTTTGTCTTTCCATAGCTCATAAGGAGTCTTGTCACTATTGACTCTCAATAATGCTCTATTCTAAATATGCACTATTATAGAAACTACCTCTCTCCAATATTTATCTTCTATCTTAGATTCATTTAGCATTGTCCTCTCCATCTCCTGAACTATTCTATTTTTCAATTTGACTACTCCATTTTGCTGTGGAGTTTTGGCTGCTGAATAATGTCTCTTTATTCCATGGTTTTCACAAAACTCAATAAATTGATCTGACATGAATTCTCCTCTTCAATATGATCTTAGACACTTAATCTTCAAACTATTTTTATTCTCAACTAATGCTTTGAATGTTTTGAAATGTCTGAAAGCTTTTGATTTTTTTTTTAAAATATTACCCAAGTCATACGTAAAAAAATATCAATAAGCAACATGAAATACTTCTCACCTTGAGTATTTTGAGTTCTCATAGGTCCACACAGATCAGTTTGAATAAGCTCTAGTAGCTATGTAGTTGATTACTCTTTTGTTTTGAACCACCTTCTAGCCTACTTCCCATGTTGACAAGGTTCACAAAGCATGTCAGATGACTTTGTAATCTTTAGAATATTTATGACTGCTTGCTTCTTTCTTATGTTGACCAGATTATCAAAATTTATGTGCCCCATTCTCCTATGCCATAGCTAACTTTCTTAAATATGACTCAAATAACATCTTTGACCTTTGATGTCTGATAGCATATACAAATTATTCCCTGTTCTCTGAGCATCTACAACTAACGTATCTATATTTTTTCTTCTAATTGTACAACCTTCTACACAAAACTTTAGTGTGTACCCCTGATCACACATTTGACTTACACTCAAAATATTATGCTTAAGACCTTCTACATACAAAATATTTTTAAGTTTAGTTCTACCATTATCCAAACTTAATGTACCTTTTCTAGCAATTTTGGCAGTAGTATTGTCTCTGAATTTTACTATGCCACCATTGATCTTCTTCAAAGTTATGAACTTGATATTGTCTCCTATCATGTGCCTTGAACATCCACTATCAATAAACCATGGCTTTTCTTCATTTATTGCATGCAAAGCTGTCTGCACCAACACAGATTTTTTAGGTTGTTTTTTTCCATGAACTTGTCTGAACGTTCTTCTTGATGAATGGAGCCTTGAAACTCTGGTCCTTCTTGACTGACTCAAAGACACTTCTACAATACCAAGATATGTGTCTAAAGTTTTTGCACTTGTAACATATTATGGCCTCTTTATTAAATCCTGATAGAGGAGCAAAAGAGTTGTGGCTTTTGCTTGACTCTACATGACTTTTCTTCTCTTTATTTCTAAAACTGTTAGCTCTTTTTTGACATTCTAATTTCTTATGACTATATCTATTACAATAAAAATAGTAACCACAAAAATAGGATCTATTTATGTATCTCTAATTTGATTACCTTTTATATCTTTGTTCCCTTCAACCTTCTTTATTTGAGTTGTCCTCTGTATTCTTAACTTTTTCTCTTTTTATTTCTTCTTTTGTAAGAGCTTCAACATAACTCTTTCCTTTTTCCTTATTTGTGAGAGTAGTCACCTCATCTTTCTCTTTTTCAAATCTAATACCTATCTTATCTAACATTGATCTTTGATTTTCTAATATCTTATTTAACATATGAGTTTTATTCTCAAATTTTGAATCATTCACTGCTCTATCATTGATTGTTTTTTTTTGTTTTCTCAAGATTTTCTTTTAAAAAAGCAATTTCAATAACATACCTTTCACATTATTTACTTACTATTTTTATATGTGTTGTTATATCTTATTCATTCTTCTTAGCTTCTTCAAAATGTGTTTATAGATCTTCAATTATTATTTTTGACTCCTTTTCACTTTTATCGATTTGGAGCTTTAATCTTTGATTTTTCTTTTTAAGAGCTTTAACTCTTATAAGGCACAAATGAGTTCTCCTTCCAGATTCACTTCAGCTTCAGCATGTTCTTCTTCTTGATCATCTATACTTTTACTTACAGAGGCATCTTCATGTTTGGCCATAAATATAATCTCTTCTTCTGAGTCATTGACTCCACTATCTTCGACTGAGCTAAGATTTTTAGAGTACAAACTCTTCTTCTCGAATCCCTTCTTGAATTTTTCTTGTATGTAGACTTTCTTTATTCATTGTCATCATTACATTTATTTGGGAATTTAGCTACAAAATGTCTAATCTTTTCACAATTAAAATATTTAAAAGGTAGTTTTTTTTATATTTATTTGTGCCTTTTTTTGGCTTATGAATGAATAGAGCTCCATTGTCATCTTCATCATTGCTAGAATTATCACTTGATTCTTGAATTTTATCCTTTTCTTTCTTTGATGTCTTGAAAGCCACTTCTCTCTTTGAGGGTTTATCTTGTTCAGTCTGCATCTCATATGTCATAAGAATACCATGAACCTCATCCATCTTTAGCTTGGCTAAATTCTTCATCTCTTCAATTGCCAAAACTTTTACATCGTATCTCAATGGTAAAGATCTCAAAACTTTTTGAACCACAGTCGATTCTTCTAAATTTTCTCTAAGACCTTGAATCTGATTAACTATTTGATCAACCCACAAGAGATAACTTATATTTTCTTCTTCTTCCATCTTCAAACTCTCAAACTATCTTCTGAAAGTCTGAAGATCAACTTGTTGAACCTTTCTATCACCTTTGTAAATATTTTAAAGTTTTACCTAAGTTTTATGAGTAGATTTACATTGCATAACTTTAACAAATTCAGATTCACATAAACCATATAAAATAAAATTTAAAGCTTTAGCATTATTTTCACTTGCTTTCTTTTCTGTCAGAATAGTTACATGTCGGTGGCTCTTCATATTCCTCCACCACTACTTTCCATATGTCGAATCTAAGGGCCATCAAATAATTTTTCATCTTTATGCTCCAAAAAACATAATTCATCCCATCAAACAAAGGTGCCTTATTTGTATAAAATCCTTCATGTGATCTAGCCATCGTGTTTTCCTGATCTTCCTTCAAGCTGTAAATTTTTTTCAAAAAGAACCGGCTCTAATACCAATTGTTAAGCATGAAATATACTGAGAGGGGAGGGTGAATCAGTATATTATATATCTTTTTCTTAATCTAATTTCTTTTATTTATTCACTCAATCATACATTCAATATATGCAATAAAACTAAAATAATAATTTACACCACACAAGAGAGAGAGAGAGAGAAACCAAATTTTTACGTGGAAACCTAAAGTGGAAAAAACTATGGAGAATAATCTCAAGTATATGAATGAGCACCAACTCAACATACAAAGTTTTCAAGCACCAACTTTCAAGAGTACCAACCCCTTTGCTGAGTACCAACAACAGCAACTATTTATGAGCACCAACCCATAGGAGCACCAACCCCTTATAAAGATTCATGAGCACCAACCCCTCTTGTGTATAAAACACAACTATCTCTCAATGTTGCTTACTCAACAAATGATATAACTCTACAATATCTCTTACTTTTCTCTCTTTCAAAATAAATACAAACAATGTACTCTCTTACATATTTCAAATAGCTTCTCAAGCCTTTATTTATAGCTTTCAAAATGACCTTTGGCATTCATCCTTTGTAACCCTTCAATCCTCATATAAAATGGTGCCAAACTTGCATGACCCTTCGTATCCTTGCATTTGAAAATTCATATGGTGACCCTTCATAAGCAAAATCGTCCTTTCCTCTTTTGTCTTTATCTTGATGACTTTTCATATTCCTCAAAGTGTCCCTTCATGGAAAAATGTGCCATACCTCTTTCGTCTTCATATGGTGACTCTTGAAATTCCTCAAGATGACTCTTCATGAGAAAAATGCATCCCATTCCTCTTTCATATTTTACCCTTGACTCTTTGACTTCTCCATGGACCCTCTTTTAACTTATATGCAACCAAAAATATATGTATTAATATTAAATAAATATTAACACACATTAGCCAAGATATGAATATTAAAAACACCATTAAATGCAATGGGGCCTTTATCACCAATAATGTTAGACCTTTGACATCAATGACAATATTTCTAACAATGTATTTGAACTTGCATAACTTAATATAACTATTTAAATGCCCATTGCATAGCTTTATTTTTTAGTGAGGGAAAGGATTGACCTATTTATATTGTTACCAATATCAAAGATTTGTTTGCAATCCCAAGTTTTTTTTATTTTTTGTAGTATATTGAGCATAAAATAATTTCTCTGAAGCATATCACTTCATAAATGAATATCGATGAAAGTAAACTACATCTTCCATTGGAAACATGTAAAAGTTGAACTGTTGATGCCATTGGAGTTATTTGAGAAATAAAATGTCTACATGTTCCATCTGATCACATACAATGAGTAAGAATAGATGATGTTTCAATTTTTAAATCCATGTTCTCATATTTTAGAATATCTAAAAGGCATGGAAGAATATTGAGAGATATAAAGGCCTAAAGATGAGAATCATTTGTCAAATAATAAAATGAAGTAACTAATATTTCAATCATCATTAATGCTATGGCACTTGGTATCCATGAAAGAGAATTTGGTCCATTAACATAGTGATTCCCATTATTTATCACTTCTAATATATTTGGATATACTTCAAGTGTTTTGATCTTATAATTGAGGTTTCTAATAGATATAAAAAAAATAATAGTCTTATATATTTTCCTTATTTTGAGAATATCATAGATGCCAGAAGAAAATATGTGAGATGCATATTCAACTTTTGTTTAATTTTCTAAATATCCCCACAAATATTTGATTGTCAAGGCAAATTTTTCACATTTTTAAAATCTCATATGAAGTTCTTAAGATATAGAAAAAATCTCAAATTCAATCTCTCTTTCAAATGACTGAAAATTTCCATGGTCATTTGAGTCATGTGATTGGTAGAACTAAAGCTATTCAGAAAATATAATTTGATTCTTACAGTGTTACCTAATTCCTTCATTTTTGAAATATACGAACACCTTAAATATTCTAAAAAATAGTCATCAACCTGCTACAAAATTAAATCAACTACTTTACAATTTAAAAAACTCTTGTAAGCATTTTAAGTGAAGTCTTTTGCATCTAGGCAACATCAAAAGATGATTTTTTAACAGATGTTACATCCAAATATATTTTGAAGCTCCAACTCTTATTAGAGAATACAAGGAATAACCATGGATTGCAATTATCTCAAGGGTTACCAATACATCCATATTGGCTGACCCATGTCTCAATGAATTATTAAGACCCATCAAAGCATATATATATATATATATATATATATATATATATATATATATATATATATATATATATATGTATATATATATATGTATATATATATATATATGTATATATATATATATATGTATATATATATATATATGTATATATATATATATATATGTATATATATATATATATGTATATATATATATATATGTATATATATATATATATGTATATATATATATAAGAGAGAGATTGGGTTAGTTTTGTTCTATGATGGAGAGCCTGCTATTTTGATGAAATTATGGCAAGAAAATTATATAAAATAGCAGGCTCTCCATCATAGAACAAAACTAACCAAACCTATTGCAGGTATAAGAGACCAACATAGGGAAGGAGATAAAAATAATGCATTTTTTTAACACACACAATAGAAAACAAAAGGGAAAAACAAGCAAAAATTGTGCAAAAAATTAAACTATCTATAAGGGGAAGGAAATACAACAAGAGTAAACATGGCCATTCATGGGTTGTAAAAATATGAGCCTTTGTGGGATAATGTTTTTCAAGATGTAAAAAACTATTGCAAATATGAGTAAGAACAAAAACATGGTTTTAATTACAATCATGGTAAATACATGAGGCATGTGTGGGAAAATAAATATAGACTTAAACACTTAACCATGGATAACTAGGACGTAAGGATTACTTGTATTTATAAAATGACACACATTTTTATCATGAATACATGAGTTATGCTTCAAATTTATTGTTCCTCAAAATTGTCAAAGGTTATTTTTTCTAAAAATGAGAAAACATATTTGTGAAAGTAAAAAAGTGAAAAATGTAGTGATTTTTTTATCTTTAGCATACGAGTATGGCACAGATTCATGACCTCCTTATCCCCAGGAATGGGCCTCCCTGACCCTCAGATTGCATAAGATGCAAAAACATGCCACCTTCATAAATCACCAGCCATGTGATGTGCATCTAAACAAATGTGATGGACATACTTGCCACCCATGTGATGTGCATCCCACATGTCTCTGCATATGCAATAGACACAAGGCCCATAGACACGTGACCACACATCCCACACATATGAATCCAACCCGTGTATATACAAATGAAAAGACATGACAAATGCATATGCACATCTAAAATGCTCATGAGAATTACAATCACTTTCATGAATGTGTAGGATGCATCCACTCATGGTGTTGGGGATCCAACCACTGTGCATCAATACACCAAATTAAAATATTTATAAGTCCTTCAATGCTTCTTTTAAATCATTATTTTACCCTGTGATATTTTCCCTAGAGTGATTTCTCTACACTGAAGATGCCACAATATCGAAACTCTGCCATATTTTCTTATCTTTTGAGTATTTTACAATGTTTCCCTCTTCAGCATCTTTCTAAGTAAGATCATAATTTTTTTCATAGATTTCACCTCATTCCAATTCCTACCTCACATATATGTTCTAAGGCTATTTTCACAACATTTGGACCCTATATCATGACCACCACAACCTATTCATTTTAACCTCATTAACATTTCCTCCCTCTAGATCCATTCAATCTTCTACCATTGTTGAATTAGCTCTCAATATTTTGAAGCCTAACAAGTTAAAGTATAAATATATGGGATTCAAACCATTTTTGGTATTGAACAATAATATCTCAAAAATTTATGATTCACAGAATGGGCAAATTGACTTAGAGGAATTCCACATAAGATTGAATGTATAAAATGTGAGTAAATTCATTATTTGCCTAGTTGAAAATGGTCTTCACAAATAATTATAATTCTGACATATGTTCAGTGCTTGACTATGCTCTTCACATGTTAGAAAAAAATTAACCCTAAGACTAGGGACATAAAATCAAGTGGTAGATCACTAATGGCTAAGATAGATGGGACGTCAGTGGGAATGATAATGAGGATCCATGTACATGGCATTTATGCCAAAATAAACACTGTTCAAGGATAAAATCCATGATAAATATTTGATAGTGATCAATGAATCCTATTTGAAGCATAAGAGTAACAAGCTCTACAAGCTACCAAATAACTTGTTCATATCAAATTTCAAAGAGGATATTTCAAACATGATCACTCTCCTAAATCCTATGGTTGGTAATGAAAACACTCAAAACTTCTACCGCTATATGTTCATGGAAATGAATAGAATTTATAATGGAATGTAATTCATAGATTGGGGTGAGATTATCAATGATTCTCTTCATCATCATCTGATAAATGTAGAATCTACAAAGTAATTATTCATGACTTCGTAGTTGGTGTATTCATTGCTTTGAAAATAATTTATCTTGGCTTCTCCTAGCAAGGAGATATCTCTCCCACAACTCAAGTATACAAATTCTTCCCTCAATTGAATCTAGAGTATAGAAACAAACACTTTAGAAGGGTGAATGATGCTTTCACAATGATGACAGTGTAAGATCTCGATGAAGACTAGGGAAGAAGAATCTCCAATGAAACAATTACCTTAATCAACTATTATGATAGTTACTTCATTTAATTCTAAAAATTCATGTATATCAAGGTTGGAGGATTTTATGTATATCCCCTATGACTAACAAGGTTAGAAAATAATAATATCATACTAATAAAGTTTTTTAGGAAACTAGCAATAATTCACAAATGTTACAAATATAGACATGTACTAGGAGTTACTTTCCCAATATGTTTAGGACATTTTTCATGTAAAATTATAGTTAACAATTAATACATTTATTATGTTATCTCTCAATTCACCCTTAACTCATATCCATGGAGAGATTCTATTGATAGTAAGGGATTCATGCAAAGGAATCTCAGCATCGGTTCTTCATATGAGCATGTGCCTAACCTAGAAGATTACTGAATAAATTGCTCTGATGAGTATGAAGTGATCATATGAGATTAGAACATGATGACTATTGATCAAGTCAAGGCTTTCATAGATGAATGGGTCCTAGATGTCATGGTGGATGACATGATAAATTTCATTGACCTTGGGTATGCTAAGAAAGTAACTATTCCTTTTCCAAGCATCAATTGGTCAATAAGAGAGATTACAGATATACAGGGACAAATCAAAGCTATCTTGGTCAGAACTAAGAAATGGTTCGATAAGAAAGTTTCATAATTTACAGCAGTGGGTGGATCTAATAGATCAAGGATATTATCCCCTCCAAAGGAAATCCATAAAATGAATACAAAGAAGAGTAATACTAGTTTAATGATTCAGTCATCTAATTCTTCAAAATTTGAAGATGGTGATGATGAGGATCCTAAGTAGATGAAATCACCTAGTAAAACTGGCAAAGTGGGCCCTAATTTGGGAAGGAAGAAGGAAAATAAGTTTTTTATGGTGTAGCCTTAATCTCTTGGTGACCCCTCTCTTCTCAATCCCAAAACTACCCAACAATAACTTGCCTCAATCTTGAAGTAAGCTCAAAAGGTATCTACTAAATAAGTTGAGACAGTTAGTCCTTCATCCCCTTCAGTTTCCCCTACCCTTCCTCTACTTCCAAAATCTTCTCCTCCAAAGTAACCTATACCACCTCTTAATGTATCTCAAATGAATACCTTTAGTGATATTTAATTCCATGGATGCAACCCATCCTAAATAAGAGAAATGGTAGTAAAGGTATACATTCCAAATTTTAATGTAGTTGTTAATATTCTTAAGTCTCCCACTCTTAGGAAAGCTAAAACCACTTCTAAGATTTTGTCAGACCCTTTAGGAGCATAATTCATATAAATTGTTGAACCCAATGTGAATAAGAATGTACAAGAAATAGATGTGAGTGATTACACTCTCAATTAGATATTACTTGAGGAGGTAACTAGATAAAGTGACGTTCAAATCCTATGTGAAACCACTAAGAGAATGATCAAGAGGTCAAAGTAGGATGAGTTCACTCAAAAATAATGTAGAGATCAGATCAAGTAGTTGGTAGGATATTATAACTATCTTCTTAATCTAGTTGACACACATGCAACACCGCAAGTATATGTTCTTTCCTAAGGGATTGGTATCAACAAAGAATCCATTTCCACCATAAGTAAATATAAATCATATGGAAAAACTCTAAAATCTTGGGTTGAGGAAGTATTATTGAGTGGGATGAAATATACTGAATAAGTTTTGAAATTAATGGGTCTATTAATAATTAAATCATAAATATCAATCAACAAATAAAAGCTCATTATAGTGAGCAAAAAGTGTGGGAGAATGTGAAATATGATGTTCATGCAATGATTGATGTTGAAACAGACATCATGGTAAAAGCTAGAATTTTCAACAAAGCAAGTTATGACACCACCTGTAAGTGGTTTGAATGCATTCTTCAAAAGATCAAAATATTAAATAGAGCACTTGAATAATTTTGAGAATAGGTCACCATTGGAAGAGAGAAGAAAAAAATTATCTCTTATAATATAGATAAAATGTATTGTGATCTAATCAAAGAGGATATAGTCACCATGTACACCACAGATGAAATAAAAGCTCAATTTAAGAAAGTGATTAATGAGGATCTATTCAAAGAGAATGCTTTTAGTGTTGCTTCTATGACTGTACTCAGTGAAATTCATGTATCACTGGGAGAAATAAATAATCGGATGACTAAAATCATAGAATCTTTAAATACAATGTTGTTATTTTTAGAAAGGTGGCTAACATGTTGCAAGCAAGTGGTAATACCAAATTGATTGACATTATTGAGTCGGTAAAAAAGTTCAGAAATTTTAAAGCTATCTGAGTAAAGAATAGGTCAAAATTTCTATTGTTACTCTAGGTTCTTCAACATTAGTCATTACCCCAAAAAATACCTCGCAAAAAATTTTATTGATTTTTCTTTCCATTTTTGTCAGCGTTTTATGTTAGGTTGTGGAGCTAAAAGCTTCACTGATGCAAACAGAGGAGGAGGTTTCAGGAAGGTTGCTGAGTGTTACTGTTGCCGACATCGGTCAGGCCAACCAACGTCGACAGGGAAGAGACAGGAAGGCAACCGACATCGATCAGAAGTCAGCCAGTGTCGGCACCCCCCAAGTAGATAAGGACCAACGTCGGTCACTTGTGTGGTTTGAGCTGCGTGTATTACGGGCAGTTAGCTAACGAACCAAGTGATTGCATGTCAAGAGCCAAATTTAGACTAGAAACTGTGGATCTAATTATTGTAATTAGGTGTCTAATTATTGTTTGCATGAGATCTATTTAAGAGACTCATTAGTTGTATTGTAAACTTGTGCTAGAGAGTAAGAGATCAATAATATAAGCTCCTTATGTGTGTGAGGTGAGCATGGTGTGTTCCTCCTAGTGCCACAATACCAAGTGTGGGTGCTAGATTGGAGAATCAGCAGGGTTCTTCATGTATGTATGATCTTGGTCATCAGGTGAGCATGGCTACGATAGGAGATCTACATGGTAAGTAAGATCATTGATCTACAGGTGTATGTGTGTGCAAGGTCAAGGTTCACAGGTGTGCAGAACCAAATTGATTTGCAGGTGTACAAGATCAGATAAGATAGCAACGCAACAGGGAGCAGAATTAGGAGAGATCTACTTGAAGTACATTCGTGTACTTGTGCAGTGCATGGAGCACTTGTGGAGTGCGTGGAGCACATGTGTAAGGTGAACACCAACTCTGTGTTTGAGTTGTGTGTTGGGACCTAGGAGAGAGAGCTTTGAGGGAAGATTTATTGTTTATGCCCTAGAGGTGTGGGAGCCCTAGAGGTGTGTAAGGAAGAAGAACTGTGGTAGCCTTTTTTGTTGTATTTTCTTCTAAAAGAGTTTTAATACAAGTTGTGTATTGTCTCTCATATCATGTGTTATTTCTAAATTCTAGTTACTTGTGTATTCTGGTTAATTTCTGCATATTAAGTTGCTTGGTAATCAATTGTGTGCTTTTGATATTTATCCCAACACGTGGTATCAGAGCTAAGGTTTCAGGGAGTAGGTTTTGTGTTTGGTTACAGGTCACTCTCAAGGGTTTCTGATTGAGTGCGAGTAGAGCAATGGTAGAAGAAAGTAAGCTAAGAATGGAGGAGTTGAAAAGCACAGATGGTCACTTACGGTCTTATGGAAAGAAAGAGCAGGTAAAAGAATATTGTTGGTTGGTAGCAGATCAGCATGAAGGAACTAAAAATGCAGATGTTGCAAGTGTTGTTGCACAAGATGCTCTGGGAGGTTTCTTGGATAAAGTTGAATCTTGGATGATAGATTATGTTGCCTCTTTCCATGCAGCCTCAGGGAGAGGAGCTGGTGAGCCTTGCCAAAGAATTGGCAAAGGGGAAGTGAAGCTGAAATTATAGGTGATCAACACATGGGTGTTGAAGCAGGTCATGCAGGTCCCAGGTTTGGAGATGTGGCTAATTTCTTCAGAAAAGTTGGGTGATGAGAGATGCACAAGAGCTCTCATAGCGAATGCACTTGAATTAGCTGGTGGTAAGAAAATAGGTACTCTTTATCTACTTGTTTATATTACTGATTCTTCTTCTGTTGCGGAGACGTGGCTTTGTAGGCTTGGTAACATGAGCAAGAAGGAGATGCATGTTTTTAAGAGGAAGACTGATATATTTGACAGGCTTAAGAACTGGAAAGCCTTGGTGTTTATGGAGGAGATGGTGGATAGAGACCAGTGGATGGGGCTGGATACTTCTGGGCAGGGCAGTTTGGACATGGAACTTGATTCAAAGGAGCTCACAGGGAAAAAGTCATCACTCACAGGTGAACACAGGTACCGGCGTCAGCAGGAAAATTGACATCAACAGTAGGTAAGACCGACGTCGGCAGCAGATGATACCGACGTCGGTAGGGTTGGTAGTCAAGACAGACGCATGGAATCAATGTCGGTTGGATGCAGACTGTGTGGTGACCAAGGTCAGTCACTATAATAGATTTTGGGCAGATAGCAAGCTATCAAGGAGTCTCAAACACCCATATGGAAGACTGAAGGTGGTAAGTAAGCCTCAAATTCATTATTCCTCTTATTTATACTAGTTGTTGACTGCAGAGCAGGAAGGATCCAGGAAACAGTGGGAGCATGGCAGGAATAGGATGCAGAACCAAGCGGAGACTTGGTAGGGTTGCCAGCAGGTATGAAAGCATAGAGACAAATGGATACCTTAGTTGAAGAATAGAGAGAATGGACACGTGAGATGGAAGACTAGGGCATATGGTCTTGAGAAAGCTGAAGGATAGTGGTATAGGTTTTGACAGGTGGATGACAAAGCATGACTTTAGTCAATGTCAAGGTAACTACTGTGGTTTGTCTTACTAGGGGGATGATGGTCATGACATTATCCTATTACTGTATGTGGATGGTATGTTTGCTAGCAAGTTTGTACATATAAGGTTTTGCTGAGCTAAGGGTAAGATTAGTTTAGTGGTTTGCTATGAAGAATTTGGAGTAGCAAAATTATTTGGCATGGGAGACATGGAGATCACAGGTTGATTTTGTCTCCAGTGGGAGCTGATGTGAATCAGGTGTTGGCGAGGTTCATTATGCAAGATGCAGAATCAGAGCACACTAAGGGCTAGACAATTTAGTGTTTAAAATCACATGAGGTCTGGTATAGACCTAAGTTTGCCCAAGCAGTGGGTGTTGTCAGAGAGTTAGGAGCCAATTCAGGGAAGTGGGTTCTCAGGTATTTGAGAGGGACCAGCAGCAGGTATACATATAGTGTCAGGACTTCACTACATGGGTTTGTAGGTTTAGATGTGGTAGGTTACTCAGATGACAGGAGGTGCACCACATGTCATGTGGTGGTTGGTCTTCAGGGTTGAGCTTGAAGAGGGATACAAGCCAGAAAATAGATTAGACAGAGTACAGGTACAGGTATAGTGCAGCTGTTTATCTCCAAGTGGGAGATTGTTAGGTTGTGGAGCTAAAATATTCACTGATGCAAACAGAGGAGGAGGTTTCAGGAAGGTTGCTGAGTGTTACTGTCGCCAGCGTTGGTCAGGCCAACTGACGTTGGCAGGGAGGAGACAAGAAGGCAACTGACGTCGGTTAAAAGTTCACCGGTGTCGGCACCCCCCAGGCAGATAGGGACTGATGTCGATCACCTGTGTGGTTTGAGCTGTGTGTATTACGGGTAGTTAGCTAATGAACCAAGTGTTTGCATATCAAGAGCCAAATTTAGACTAGAAGCTATGGATCTAATTATTGTAATTAGGTGTCTAATTATTGTTTGCATGAGATCTATTTAAGAGACTCATTGGTTGTATTGTAAACTTGTGCTAGAGAGTAAGAGAGCAATAATATAAGCTCCTTCTGTGTGTGAGGTGAGCATGGTGTGTTCCTCCTAGTGCCATAGTACCAAGTGTGGGTGCTGGATTGGAGAATCAGTAGGGTTCTTCATGTATGTATGATCTTGGTCATCAGGTGAACATGGCTACGATAGGAGATCTACATGGTAAGTAAGATCATTGATCTGCAAGTGTATGTGTGCAAGGTCAAGGTTCACAGGTGTGTAGAACCAGATTGATTTGCAGGTGTGCAAGATCAAATAGGACAGCAACGCAACAGGGAGTAGAATCAAGAGAGATCTACTTGAAGTGCGTTCGTGTACTTGTGGAGTGTGTGGAGCATTTGTGGAGTGCATGGAGCATATGTGTAAGGTGAACACCAACTCTGTGTTTGAGTTGTGTGTTGGGACCTAGGAGAGAGAGCTTTGAGGGAAGATTTACTATTTATGCCCTAGAGGTGTGGGAGCTCTAGAGGTGTGTAAGGAAGAAGAACTGTGGCAGCCTTCTTTGTTGTATTTTCTTTTGAAAGAATTTTAATACAAGTTGTGTATTGTCTCTCATATCATGTGTTATTTTTGAATTCTAGTTACTTGTGTATTCTGGTTAATTTCTGCATATTAAGTTGCTTGGTAATCAATTGTGTCCTTCCGGTATTTATCCCAACATTTTATTTTGGGAAAGTTGTTTTTTTGTCTTGTGTAATTTTGAAAATATTGAAAAATAAAATAGGACAAAAATTTGAATATGAACAATCATTTGAAATGGGAAAGGTCAGTCCATTCCCTCTTATCTTTATAAATAGGAGAAATGACAATTGTAAAAGGGATTTTTGATGTCCATGAGAATTTAATCTTGAAAGAAGGAGAAGGAAACTTTTTGTTAGATATTTAACCAAGATCCCAAGGAAATTTAGAGTTGTGTCTTGCTTTCCTTTATAGATATTTTTATTATTATGTTAATGCATGTTTCATTGTTCAAAGAAGTAATCATGTTATTCCCATTAAGTAATTTCTTGTCACGAGGTTGAATGAAATCTGAATTTTACCATTCATTTGTGACTCTTCACCTTATCTTTTTATTAGTTTTATTTTTAGTTTAATGTTGCATAATAATTCCCCCCATTCAACTCGTAAATAGTGTAAATATTCTTATCTTAGTTTTTACTAGTTTCAATAAAGAGAATCTCTCCTCCAAATAGAGGAGAGTTTTTATCTACTTCACTATTCTAAAAATTAATTTTTCCTTGAGTACAAATATTTCACCAATATTTTTTGGTGCCCATTGTGGGACAAGTAATTTTCGTGTAACCCATAGTTATGTTTCAATTACTTATATAAATATCAACTCAGGTCTCCAACCAAACTGGATTATACGTAATTTTTTCAAGTGAATATATCTTTAAATATTGGATTTTTTGCCTAGGATAATAGAGTGAATAATCCCCATTTCTAAAGAGCAAAAAAAAATAGATGAATAATGACAATGTAATGACTTTGTTCACATTATTATTGCACTTATTGTTGGAATAATAGTGATCAAAATAATACTCTGATTTTCAAAAAATATCTCAGCATTCTAACTGATAAAATATATATAAGGTCTAGTAATAAAAAGATATCCTTGACCCATTGTTTGATTTTCAAGAACAGTTTAGTTTCAGAGTCTCCCCTAAGCAAATAAAGAAGGTACAACTCATAATTAAAAATTTGTCACTACCAAATATTCTAGTTTTAAGAAAATAAAATTTTTAGAATATGGCTACTCTATATCATGGGGTCCTCGTATTAGCCCATTGGCTTCTGGGGTTCATCTTCATGAAGTACTAAATGTTTCAAGAAAGAATTTCCCCAAGTTTACTAGTGATGGTAAATGATATACAATTTAACACATAAAGGCTTTCTTCTTTGCCTATGGTATTCTTGGTGTGGAACATGAAAATTCTTTAGTTTGGTTGTTCATGGAAACATTGGTTGAAAGAGATAAAAAATGGTTTCATAATTTGTCTATTGCTTCATTTTGGATTAACAAACAATGAGAACTAGATTTGAAGAAAGGTTTAAACCTACTGAAGATGAATATTCTCTATTGGCACAATTGTTCTAGATAAATAAATAATCCCATGAACCCATTAGAGAATTCATTACCTGATTTAATAAGTTAGTGCTTAAATCCTAGTTATTGCCATGCCTACAGTATAAAATTAGAAGTGTTTATTTTTAAATGCACAAGCACTTGAAGTAAGCTTCTTCCTTTAGAGGAATCATCCAACAACTCTAGCAGCTACACAAACTCAAGCCAAATAAATTGAAGATAATATGATCATGGTTGAGAAGCTTAAAATGGGCTCTTTCAAGAGTAAAGAATAAAATTCAATAGGCCCTTTCATTTAGAGATTGGAAAATAACATCTTGGCTTTAAAAAAATAGATTTATCAATCTCAAAATACTCCTTATAAAGACATACTTAGGATACCATTTGTTCCATATCATGACAACATCCATCCTAGACTACGTCATCCAAGTCCTTGACTCACTATTGAATCAACCCCTATTATTTTCCATTATGTATGCATCTTTCATGCCACCAGTGATCATGATTATTTTAACTACCCAGAAGTGGATATAATGTTGTAATTATGTACCATTTAAAAACCACCTAAGGAAGGTGTTTTAGGGACCTTTGATCTTAAAATTTAGGAACCTAATGGTGAATCTATTATGGATTATTTCAAATATGATCCCAAAGGTGATGAATATGATGAAAGTGTGGAGGATATGAAGTCATTAATATGCATTATGCATCCATGCCCATAATGAGAAGATGAATTATTCTAAAAAATCAAGGAGTTTGATAAATAAAAAGCTAAACAAATCCCTAAGATTACAGTTACTCTTAAGTTTGTCCTTAACAGAGGCACTCCTTTTCCAAATTTCTCAAAGGATACATAGTTAGAGAGGTTTAGAGGTTCTGACTCTCTTAATGTGTCAATCAATGAAGACCCTAAAAATTATTCTTTTGACATAATTTATCATATGAATAAGACTAAGGTTCAAATTTCTCAAACTAGATACCTTAGGGAGAATCCTGAGTAGTTAGATATATTGATCAAGTTCATCAAGAGAGAAAGTTCTAATACACCTTATTAAGGAGTACACATCAGAATGGTTGATTATAATTTGAAAAATAACATAGCCATTTCTTCGTAAAGTAATGAAAGGATCAAACCTTTCTCTGTGTATTTGTTTGTTGGTGGCTTCAAACTAAACAATTGCATAATTAATTTAGGAGCCTCATACAATGTCTTACCAGCCCAAGTCATACGTGCCTTAGGATTGACTTGCATTAAAATCTTTGGATACTATTTTAACATGGAAGAAAATAAAATTTCATTGATTACACTAATAAAGGATACACATTTTGCTTTGGCCACTTTTAATAAAAAGAGAATCAATATGAGCATACTAGTGGAAAACATTCCTCCCAGCTATGGAATGCTTTTGAGCTAATATTTGTATAAAGATCTTGGAGGTGAAATAAAATTAGATTAAACACAGGGTATGATCTTACTAAAAGGAGTTAATGAGAAATTTTTTCTAAAACCAAAAGCCAAGAATTTGGTATATAAATCAAATGATAATTGAGCAGACATTCTGTATGAGGAAACATGCCCTAAAACCTATATAATGATGATTTAAAAAGATCTTGAACTTCTTAAACTTGTGGAAGGTGAGCCAAATGACATATAGAGGTTGGAATTTGATGGAAGTTTCTCAATTATAGGGTTGGGCTTTGGCATGGTTTTGATTTCTCCAAAAAATGAATTATCTCCTTTTTCTTATAATCTCCAATTTAAATAAACAAAAAATATTATTGAATATGAAGTGTTGTTCCTAGGATTGCAGGTGGTAGAATAAATAGGCATTCAGAATCTCAGACCACAAGGATATGTTGAATTGATTGTCAAACATATACGAGGCCAATATTAGGTAAATAATGATATATTTAAACATTATAAAAATAGGGTTTGGGAATGCATCAAATCTTTTGTTATTTATGTTATCCCAAGATTAGATAACTCTAAATTTGATGCCCTAGCTGTATCTGCATCTTCGTTGATATCTCATCCAAAAATTGATAAGGACTACTATATCATTGAGGTGGTATATCATCCTAGTGTTCCTCATAAATATAAACATTGGAAAGTTCTCAATAATTTTAAGAAAATTATCTCTTTTTTGGAAAAAAATGACAACTTCAAAAAAAATTATAGCGAAGGAATTTCAATGACCTTTAGAGAGTCTTCTATCCTAGAATAAAAAGATGCAGAAATCTTAGAATCATCTGATAAATAATCTAATCAATTGGATGATAAGGTCATCTAAATAAAAGGAAATAAGATCCCAAAAGGTTTGGTTTCTCTTGAAGAAATGTTTGACATACATTATAGGTATATAAAGCATAAGATCCAATAAGATACTCAAGGATCATCAAGTACAAGAAAGTTAACATTGGTACTTAAAGAAGAATCAAAATATGTCAAAATTGGAAAATGTTGTTCTAAGGAATAATTTATAAGGTTAATCACTCTTTTTAAACTATATAGATATATATTTGGTTGGTGCTATGTTATTCTTAAGTATATCAGACGCAAGAGCATGCAACATAGTATTCCACTAAAACTTGGTATACATCCTTTTAGGCAAAATTTACAACACAACAATCTAAAAATTATTGGTACTATCTATGAAGAGATTAAGATTATGTTGGATGATGGAATCATCTTTCTTATCAACCATTCAACTTGGGTAGATAAAATCATGCTTCTCAGGAAGAAGAATGGGTAAGTCATGGTTTATGTAGATGTTCACAATCTCAATAAGGCCTCACTGAAGGATAATTACCCTATATTGATCATGGATAAAATCCTAAAAGTTGTCATAGGATATGAAATGATGTCTATGCTAGATGGATTTTTGGGATACAATCAATTCAAAGTGGTTATGGAATATCAATACAAAACAACATTCACCACCCCATTGGGAACTTTTACCTACAAGAGAATGTCCTTCGATCTCATCAATACAGAGGAAATATTTTAAATAACAATGGATTTGGCCTTCATCGACATGAGGAACAAGATCATAGTGATATGCTTAGATGATATCATGGTATTATAAAATAAGAGAGAATACCACTTCAAACACCTGAAGATGGTCTTTGAAAGATGTCAGGATCATAAGATATCCTTAAATCTCAAAAAATATATCTTTATGGCAACCAAGGGAAAGCTCTTGGGTCATGTAGTGTCTAAATAAATAATCAAAATTGATCTAGAGATAAAGATAATTCAACAATTGTATTTACCTACTAGTAAGCCTTACACTCATTTGTTTTTTAGCAAAGTTAACTTTCTCATAAGATTTGTTCTTGACTTTGCAAAACTCATTAGGCATATTTTAAAAATTATGAGTGGAAAGAACTCTTTCAAGTGGAAAAATGATGGAAAAATGTATTTTAATGAAATTAAAGAAGTAATCACTAAAGAATTAGTCTTGAACTACAAATATTTTCAAAAGGACTTCATTGCATACAACTATTCTTTCAACTATGCATTGTCTACTATAGTGGTGTAGAAAAATGAGGAATGAAGTGAATCCCCTATTGATTTCATGAGTTATGGGCTGAAAGACCATGAACTCAAATACTCACTAGTTGATAATCATGCATATGCATTCATCAAAGTAGTGAAAAACTTCATATTCTATAACTTGGACTCACACATAATTGTAAAGGTTCTAGATTCAGTAGTCAAATCAATTATCATCCAACAGTATCTCAAATAAAAAAGAGGTAGATGGATCACCAAATTCCAAAAATATGATTTGGAAATTAATCCCACCATGTTAGTAAGAGGGAAATTCCTTTGTCAATTGCACACTGAAGGTGTTGATTTATAGAAAGAATAAAATAAAGGGATGTCACTGGTAGTCTTTGTAGAATCTCTTAAAGAATGGTATTTTAAAATTACATATTTTTTATCATATAGATAATGCCTAGCTCATATAAACCCCAAACAAAAGTGAACTCTCATGATAAAAGAAACAAATATGTAATTTGGGATAATACTTTATTCAATAAATCCCTAGCTGGTACCTTCTTGAGGTGTGTAAACAAAGAGCAACAAAAAATATTTTGGAGGCATTTAATGATAAAGCTTGTGAAGGACACTTTTCATTTTTTTATAGCCTTAAAAATTATACAAACACATTATTATTGGCCAAGGATATTCAAAGTTGCACAAAAATGGGCTTTTAAATGTGAGGCTTGTCAATATTTTATTGGTTGGCTTAAACTTATCTCATTGCCTCTTCGATTAGTGGTGATCAAAGAACCATTCTAGCAATGGGGATTAGACTTCATTGTGAACTTGAATACCCATTACAATATGGGAAATAAACATTTTATGATATAAATTGACTAATTCATTAAGTGGTTAGAATTTATTCATGTAAGGTCTACTAATTTTGAAGTCATTTACAATTTCATAAAAGATAACATATTAGTCAGATTTAGAGTTCCTCATAAAATTGTCATGGACAATGCTTCTGACTTCTCATCAATTGAATTGATTAGTTTTTGTTATGTATATGGAATATCAATTACACATTTATTAGACTATTATCCTAAAGGTAATCGTTAAGTAGAATATAGTCATAAAAACACAACTACCATTGTCTTCAAGTTGGTTGATGAGATTCAAAGAAATTAGCACAAGAAGTACAATGCCCTATGGGATGATTAGATGACACCCAAGAGAAAAATCAAGATATATCCTTTCCATCTGATCTATGGTATAGATGCAATGATTCCTATCTCTTTGAAATTTATAGCCTTGAAGTTGGCATAGGCTATTGAATATGATCAATTTAAAGATGCATTAGAAAAAATAATCAGGTATTTGAAAAAATAGAAGAACAATGAGTCATGTTATTAACCATATTTAAAACATCAAGAAAAGGTTAAAGAACTGTTTGATCAAAAATCATAACATGATTTTTAAGTTGGAGATTTGATCCTACTTTAGAATAAAAGGAGAGAACCATGAGAAATTCATGGGAAATTTGACTCCTTGTCGATGGGAACATTCAAGATTAGACATTTTTATGGTAAAATAACATATTACTTGGCATATACAGATGGTACTCACCTCCCACTGCCATAAAATAGGTAGTATCTAAACCTCTTCAAAGAATGAAGGTAGGCTATCACCTACCATCCCTTGTAAGTGATTTTAGTTTAGTTGTGTGTTTCCATTTACTTGTGTGTTTCCCCTTCAATTGTATGTTTCCCTTTAGTTATGTATTTCAATTTTGTTGTACAATTCTAGTTTTCTCATTTCCTTCCTCTTTATTATTATTTTAGAAGTAGACCCCGTAGTCTAATGGATAAAGCATTGGCCTAAAAAATCATAAGATTCTGGAAGCTCATATTGTGCCTTATTATAAAAACCACATCCCCAGCCTAAGCCAACTATTCTTGCTCAAAATTTTCAAAGGTTAAATTTTACTAAAATCAAGAACAATATATTTATGAAAGTCAAAAAGTTTAAAAAGGTGAAAAATGAAGTGATTTGGTCAAGTATTTTTAGTATGTAAGGCACATCTTCGCACCCTATGCATCCTGAGGGTTGGGCCTACCCAACCCTTGGACCATATAGGACATAGAAATGTATCACCCACATAACTCACTACTTGCATGACATGCATCTTGCACATCTCTTTGGATGTAGTGGACACACTATCCACCTACATGATGTGCATCCTGCACATCTCCATAGACATGGTGGACATAAAACCCATGGCCATGTGACCATATGTCTCATGTGTACATAGCCATACTGCATGTCCCTACATATGTGGTAGACACAAAGACATGAAAAACACATCTAAGCATCTGGCATGGCCTTGAGTGTGCATGATCATCCACATGTCCACACAGGATGTGACCATGTGCAGTATCAATGTATCGACCATTACACACTAATCCACCAAATTAAAATATTTAAAATCCCTTCAAAATTTCATCTAAATAATTATTATACCCTATGCTCTCTTCCCTAGAGTGATTTCTCTCCCTTGAAGATGCCACGTTACCGAAACTCTACCAGATGATCCTATATTCTAGGTATTTCATAGTGTTTCACTCTTTAACATATTTATGAGTAAGATCATAACCTTTTTCACATGGTTTCCCCTTATTCCACTTCCTCCCTCAAATATCTTTTTTAAGGTTATTTTCATATTGTTTGGACCCTATCTCATGACCACTGTGACCTATTCTTTTCAACCTCATTAGCATTTCATCCCTCCAAATCCATCCAATGTATTTACCCTTGATTAAGTGGCTCTTGATATTCTAAATCCTAACAAGATAAAGTAAAAATATATGAGATTTGAACCATGATGGTATTGGACAAAAACATCCCAAAAATTACTAATTCACAGATTGGGCATGTTAACCTAGAGGAAATCCATAGAATATTAAATGTATAAAATGCAATTATATTCACTATCTACCTAGTTGAAAATGGTCTTCCAAAAGTAGCCATCTTTCCAACATTTGTTCAATGTTCATACTTGGTCTTTACTTGTGTGAATCATTATGACCCTAAGACTATGGAGATAAAATTAAGTGGTAGATCACTAATGGCTAAGATATAAGACATGTCAATGGTAATGACAATGAGGATCCATGTACATGATACTTATGCCAAAATGAGCATCGTTCAGAGATAAAAGTTCTAGGACAAAAATCCTAATAAATATCTTATAGTTATCAACCAATACTGACTAAAGCATAAGACGAACATGCTCTCCAAGCTACCAATTAAATTATTTAGAACATATTTCAAATAGGAGATTTCATACATGATCACTTTCCTAAATGGTGTGGTCGATAATAAAAAGACCCAAAACTTATACCCCTAGATGTTCATGGCAATGAATGTAATTTGTAATGGAAGGAAATTTATATAATGGGGTGACATGATCAATGATTCTCTTCATCATCATCTAATAAATGTAGACTCTATGAGGTATTTCTTCATTAATTCATACTTGGTGTATTCATTGGATTCACAAAAAAATCATGGATTCTCATATCATGGAGATATCTCTCCCACAATCAAGTATACAAATGCTTCCCTAAGTTGATTCTAGAGCATAGAAATAAACACTTCAGAAAGGTTAATTATGCTTTCACAATGAGGATAGTGTAAGCTCTCGATGAAGACTGGGGAAGAATAATCTCTGATGAAATAACTACCTTGATAAACCATTATGGTAGTTATTTCATTCAATTCTATAAATTCACCTATATTAGGGTTGGAAGATTTGAGGGATATTCCCAAAAACTACCAAGGTTAACCAATAATAAGATCACACTAATAGAGTTGTGTAGGCAACTAGCATTAGTCTTAAATTTTTGCATAGATAAACACATGCTAGGAGTTTCATTCTCAATCTCTTTGAGACATTTTTCATGTAAAACTACAACCAATGCTCAAGATATAGAGTATGATATCTCTTAGTTCACCCTTTACTCATATTCCTATAGATCTTTTGTTGATATTAAGGTATTTATGAACATGAATATCATCATTGATTCTTAATATGAGCACCTGCCTAACTTAGAGGATTACTAATAGATTTATCTGATGAGTATGAAGTGATTAGATGATATTGGAGTAGGATGACTACTGAACAAATCAAGGTTTTCATAGATGAATGGGTCTTGTATGGCATGGTGGATGACATGGTAGATATCATTGACCCTGGATATGTTGATAAAGTTACTTATCTTTTTCCAACCATCATTTGGTCAATAAAATAGCTTGTAGATATACAAGGATGAACCAATGGTGTCCTAGTTAAAACTAAGAAATGTTTCGATAAGAAATGGTATAATTTATAGGAGTAGGTTTCTCTAAGATATTAAATACATAAGCCAATCTAAATTAAACCCCTACAATGACTCCAAAGAAGAGAAGTACTAGTTTAAAAATTTAATCATCTAGCTCTTCAAGCTTTGAGGATGGTGATGACACAGATCCTAAGTAGATGAAACCTCCTATTAAAACTTTTGAAGTAAGACCTGTTGTGGATAGGAAATTGAAGGAAAATAAGTTTGATATGTTGTAGTCTTATTTATATCTTTGTAACCCTTTTATTCTTATTCCAAAAATACCTTTCCTCATCCCTAAAGGCAGTTCAAAAGGTTTCTACTACAGAATTTGAGATAATCATTCCTTCATCCCATTCAGTTTCCCGTACCATTCCTCTACTTCCAGAAGCTTCTCCTCCATAAATAACCTACACCACCTCCTATTGGATCTCAAATGACTACCTTCAGTGATATGTAATTTCTATTGATGCAACCCATGATGAATAACAGAAAGAGGGTAGTAGAGGTAGACATCTTAGAGTTTGATGTAATTGTTAATATTCTTAAGTCTCCCCCTCCCAAGAAATCTTAAACCACTTCTAGGTTGGTGTCAGACCCTTTGAGAGCACAACTCGTAGAAATTTCTGAACCTAATATAGAGATTAATTTATAAGAAATGATTGCTAGTTATTACACTATCAAGAGGATATCACTTGGGGAGACAACTGGAGAAAGTTTCATTTACAACCTTCATAAATCCACTAAGAGATTGATCAATAAGTTAGATCAAAATCAGCTCACTCAGGAGTAGCTCAGATCAGATCAACTAGTTGGTAAGATATGACAATTATCTTCTTAATATAACTAACACACCTACAACATCTTAAGTAAATGTTCCTTCCTAAGTGCATGATATTAGAAAAGAAGCCATTACCACCATCAACAAATACAACTCATATGGAAAAACTCTAGAAGCTTGGGTTGAGGATGTATTTTTGATTGGGATGAAATATATTGAATAAGTGTTGAAAGTATATGGGGCTATTGATAATGAAATCATCAATATCAATCAACAAATCAAAGCCCATGATAGTGAGCTAAACGTGTGGGAGAACATGAAATATGATGTTTATGGAATGATTGATGTTGAAATAGATGTGATGGTCAAAGCTAGAATTTTAAATAAAGTAGAATATGAACCCTCCTTTAAGTGGTCCAAATGCATTCTTCAAAATATTTAAATCTTGAATAAAGTACTTGAAGAATTGCAGGAATAGGTTAGCATTGGAAGAAACAATTAGAATTTGATCTATTCCAATATATATGAAATACATTATGATTTAATCAAGGAGGATAAAATCACCATGTATACCATAGATGAAATAAAATCTCAATTCAAGAAGGTGATTCATGAGGATGTTGGACTAATCGCCAATATCCCCCTCAGGGATTCAAGACATGGACTAATAGCCTCCCATGGGTACTTATTTGGTGTTTGTATCAGGCATTAATAAGTTGATCTTTTAGCGCAATGACAAGTGTTCCTTTCTAACAATTGGTATTAGATCCATGGTCACAGGTTTGAATCCCCTCGGTTAATACTGAAGGGTGAATTGTTAGACTAATCACCAACTTCCCCCTCAGGGATTCGTGACATGGACTAACAGCCTCTTGTGGGTACTTATCTGGGAGTTGTATTATGTGTTAATAGGTCGATAATTTGGTACAATGGCAAGCATTCCTTTCTAACAGAGGAACTATTTAAAGATAATGCCTTCAATGTTGCTTTCATGACCATGCTTAGTGAAATTCATGTGTCACGAGAAGAAATGAGTGATCAGTTGATTGAACTCATAGAAGATTCAAATACTATTTTGTTAGTTTTAGAAAGGTGGTTAACACATTGCAAGCATGTGGTAGTATCAAAATGGAATGACATTATTGAGGCAGTAAATAAGTTCAAAAAGTGTAAAATTATCCAAATCAAAGAATAGTTCAGAAGGTCTATACTACTTTAGATTCTTTAGCACCATTCTTACCTCGAAAAATACTTCCTAGAAAAGTTTACACGTTTTTATTTCCATTTTTTTCATCCTTCTATTTTAGGAAAGTTATTTTTTTTGCTCGTGTAATTTTGAAAATAGTGAAAAATAGAATAGGATAAAAAGTTGAATATGAACAATCATTTGGAATGTGAGGGCTCGGTCCATTCCCTCATATCTTTGTAAATAAAATAAATGACAATTGTAAAAGGGATTTTTGATGTTCACAATAATTGAATCTTGAAAGAAGGAGAAAGAAACTTTATGTTTGATCTTCAAAAAAAAACTCAAGGAAATATAGAATTGTGTCTTGATTTCCTTTATGGATATGTATTTTTCTTATGTTTAATGCATGTTTCAATATTCCAAGCAGTAATTGTGTTTGACATCAAATAAACATGTTATTCCCATAATAATTTATTGTCACAAGATTGAATGAACTCTATGTTTTCTCATTCATGTGTGACTCTTCACCTTCCCTTTTTTAGTTTTAGTTGAATGTTACAGAACAACCCCCCCTTCAACTCGTAACTAGTATAAATATGCTTATATTAGTTTTTAATGTTTTCAATAAATGGAGCCCCCCTTCTAATAGAGAAAATTTATTTGCCATGAGTACCAAATATTTCACCCAAAAAATGACATTTAGGATGCAAACAATATGAGACATAAATCCAACATCTTTGCTTTGTGGGTGTTCTTGTGGCTCTGCTACCATGAATGGACAAATCAAATATATTTAGATGCCTCTAAAGGCAAGCTTATGTCCAAAACCTCACGATGCTCAAAATTACCATAAACTTATTCTAGATGATTATTTTTTGGCTTTTCCTCGTCACTTATCTCTTATTCATCTGTGTGTAGCTTGAATGCTCATGATTTATCTGATATTCTTGGAAGGAGGCTAAAAATGACTTTTCAATGCATTCTTTTGTGGTTTCTTTTTATTGAGCTAGAATGTCAACATTTTCCTTATTTTCATGCCCAACATCGAGAATTTATTATTTTGCATTTGTTCTAGTTTGTGTAAGTTCTGAAGTGGAAAAAAAATTATTAGCTTGATTTGTATAGTTCCATAGAAATATTTCAAAAACTACACTCTCTTGGGATCATCAACAATCTTACGAATTGTATTTTATTTTAAAAATGATATGAAGAAGAAAACATTTATTTCTATATTATCATTTGTAAGAATCTAATCAACCCTTAGTTCAGGATCTGATATTTTTTTCTTATTTGTTTCTTCTCTTTTCCACCAACTATCCATGCTACCAATTTTTTAATCACAAATCAGACTTTAGGTAGCAATAACAAAGCTCAAAATATCAAAAGGATGGGATGCATTCCATAGTTTTTGGGTTTCATTTCAATAGTCTCCAATATTATTTTGAAAGGTAAGATTCCTTTAAACTTTGGAAATCAAACTCACCATCCAATCCCCAGCAGTCACCAAGACTATTGGAAAAAATTGCCTATGTTTTTATTGATTTTATGACTTTCCCAATAAGCAAGAACACAAATATTGTAACAAATCGATAAATCACTGTTGATATGGTGATTTTTATCTACATTTGAGAGTGGCATTTTAATCATAAGATAATGTTTTTTTTGTTTGTTTGTTTGTTTTTTTTGTTTTTTTAATTAGGAAGAATAAAAAGGAAAAAAAATGGTAGAAACTGAAAAATGGGAGACAAATAGAGAAATATGGAGGTGAATGTGAGAAACCCATGATGGAATAAATGCAAAGGACTACTAAAATAGCTCATACTTAAATTTAATGACTATAAATTATCCCCCCACATAAAAATGGAAGTATAATAGATGTAATAGGAACAAAATGATTTACTGAAAGCACAAAATCTTCTCAAAACTTGGATTGGGTACACTTATACAAATCTCATATATGGGATTTTCAACATAGAGTCTAGAAACACCATGAGTCACACATAGCCAATACATGTGTGTAATTTTAATAAATTCTCTATTTATTAAAAAATAGATAATTCACAACAAATAACATCAAAACCCACAAAGCCAAAAATTGATTTCATCTATTTGTTGGCATTCTATTGCTCAAATACAAAAAAGAACATAGACCATACATAAAATTGTAGCTAACTCTCTCTAAGAGTTTTAAAAAAAAAGAACTCACATTTGCTTAATGATTTGTATTTTCTACTCAATGATCCATATTTTATTTTTTGTACAATTTGTCTACCCACAAAGGAAGTTGGAAAGCCACCCATTGCACTAACTCAACCTAAATCCAATTTTACTCTAACTAGAATTTTCTCATTTTTGATTTTAATTATTTTTATAGATAATTGAGGGTTGAAGGGTCCCTCACCCACAAAAAAATTGAATAAAAACATCAAATGTTTCCCTCAAATTAAAATCCACGAGGGAACAACAATGTAAAAATATGGTTAATCAAGCCACGAACCACCCAAGGGAGAGTAGTCATCCCCAAGGTGAACCCAAGAATGCCCTTTAAGGCCTCACATTCCCCCTTTTGAGGTGAGAGTAAAGAAACCTAGTACGAGACACTGAAAATAACCTCCCTTTTTTCTTATTTTGAACTACAGTCCACTCATCCAAAGTACCCGATCTACTAAAATCCTCGCAGGAAGAAGTGAGAGATCCATCATGAATAATTCCAACAAATCCATCCTTACTAGCTTTATCTAAAACCCCTAGAACATTACCTTCCTTAGTCCCATTGATCTGCTCATTACTTTTCATAATAAAACTTTCCACCTTCGAACTAACATCTTAGAGCCCCCACTGCAAGTTTCAATAGAACTAATTCCTGAGTCAGGGCCCAAAAAATCCAACTTGGGAGTACCATCAACACAAGCATGGACAGAGGAAGGGAAAGGGGATAAAGGTAAAACCGAAAGGTGTTCATAACTAGCATCTTCCCACCAAGAAGAATCCATTTTACACTTGATGGAAGAATAAGTTGAAGCCAAATTCCCTTGCACAAATCACCTACAACATCTGAATGGCAATCCCTTATAGTCAAGGGATTGAGTCTAACAATGATTATTAAATCTTAATCCAATAGACGTAGGGAGAGCCAGAGAAGAGTCTAGAAACTAGAATTCATGCATAAGTGGTGTGGGAAAATCTAGAATTAGAGGCATTGATTGCTAGTAATTTTCTAAGAGAGCTACCAATGGATGTAAAGTTAGAGTTTGCCCAAAACTGGAGTGGAAAATAAGGCAGTCATACCCAAATAGGTCAAACTTCAAATTTTCAATCAAGGGATTGAAAGAAGGGCTCTAAGGTTTTAGAAATAGAAGAAGTTGATCCCACAACCATGAATTAGTTAGAGCCACTTTATTCCAATCTACCAAGCAATCAAAAATTACAATAAAGAAGCCCATAATATATGGATAAATCTCCAAGATTTATTCCAATAGAGGCTACCATGATTTTGAGATCCAATGATGAAGGGTTGGAAGGCTTGACTAGAAATTATCAAACCTAAAAATTAAACCTTGGGAAGCAAAACATTCCTCATTTCTAAAAATTTCATCTAGATTATCATCATTGAAAGACACCACCAAAATATTTTTCATCACTGCAAGGGGATTAACATTATGTAAATCAACATGTTCCTCATTGGAAACTATATAGGCAAAGGATTTGGGCTTCGCTAGTCCAACTTCCTATAGGACTACACCATCAGATCCATTGCTTGCCAAAAGAGAGGATGACTTATCAAAAATAAAACCCTACTTTTGAATAAATCCTAAAATGGGCTTATCATGCCCCCTTTCAATGACCGGCAAATCAGCCTTACCAGCCCTAGCTTCTGAACTAAAATGATCAAGAGCATGAGATGAAGAGGGTGGAAGATCTGACAAACCAGAAGAAAGAAGTGAAGAGGAGAATGAAGTCCCAAGGGGCCTGGAGAGGAAGACAATGAAATAAGCGTGGGATGCAGAAATCCTGAACATTTTATACTACATATTTTTGAAAGAAATTCAGAGCTCTCCATCGTTGAAAAAAATTGGTCATTTAACTTCCACATGTTTGATTTTATTATTTAAGAATTTTAAAACATTAAATGCACTTTTGATTTTGTATTTAAAATATAATTATAATTCTAAAAAGAATTAATTTAGTCAATGACTCCAAATGCATAGCTCTCTTTAGGTGCTCTTTCTTTTTTATGTTCATTTATGACTTTATATTAATTAATTAATTGTAAAATAATTAAGAATTTAGATAAGTCATTTAATTTGCATCTCGAGCCCACGAACTTCATATTTTCAATTTGCCTCGTGCAGATTCAACTATGGTGTCCTTGTTCATTACATTGTGCAGTCAAGTAAAACATTATAAAAATTTGAGTAATGAAAATCAATGGAAAATAACTCAAATGGGTAGTAAAACACGAATGAAAGATGTTCACTACACATAAACAAAATTAATGAACTACTAAGTGTTGGTTAATATTTCTTCATATCTTCAACCCTAAATATTCATAGCTAATAGAGGGCTTTGTAGAGTTAATTCATTTATTTGTGGGTGTTTATTTTGTGTTTACATTTATTCAACCTTTTACAATCTCTATGTATCTATTATTTTCATTGAATTTGTTGCCTCTGTGATTCTTGTGAAAAGGTATTCTTCCTAAGGTTATATTTGTATTAATTATCTTTCTTCCAAGTATTTATGAATCTTATTCAAATAAATATTCATTACTATTGGAACATAAATATATACTCGGAGGGGGGTGGAATCAGTAGATTGATTAAAATTAGTCCTTTAATACTTTTAATGCAAATTAAAAAGTATATGTAGATATCGCACACACAGAAATAGACACAACACTTAGTGTATGTGAAAAACCTAGTATGAGAAAAATCACGATGAGAATAACTGCTAGAATCTACTATTCTAACTAGACTCACAATCAAAACCTCATTGGTTACAATGTTTAACGACACTACCCTAAGGAGACACCAATCCCTTGATTTAAGAGCACCTACTCTAAAGAATCACCTAATCCCTAATTGAGCACCAACTCCTATCTTCTGATGGCACCTACATATCAGATCTATTATGGAGCTACAACTCTAGATTACAAAATTGATTCAAAAATGAATCTAGTTCTATGTTATAGACCTATTCTATAACTACTCATATTATGCACTTCTCTCTTCCTCTCTACCTCTCTACCCCTCAACTCGACTTCATTCCACACTTAGTGTGTATCCTAGATGGCATATATATATATATATATATATATATATATATGCATTAGATCTAGGTCTCACATATTTTTTGTGTTTACACTTTGTCGTTAACACATCATGTTCCATTATTGGACTCAGTTCATATTTCTTTAATGATAAGTTTCCTACTTCTTGAATTCATCCACCACTACCATAATTTTCTATCTTTTACTATTTTTAGCATATATCAAGTTTGAGATTTGATACACATGCCCTTTTTCATAATTTAGATCGATTACAGTAATTTATATCGTTATCTGTCCTAAAATGTAGCTTACCTATATGTTCCATCACTTGACCATTGAGATGAACATATCTTTAAATACTAACCATTGATCTTTAAGTTTCATGCCATGATCTGATGATCATCATCCAATTGACTCAACTTTAAAATGTAACCATTAGATCAAACCCTGACAGGTTCACGCACTCCATTAGATATTTGTAATCTTCTAAACTTTAATGTTTCAACTTCAAAATGCATCTATTAAACTTTGATCTGAACTCCCACATGTCATTAGATATTCTAAAGTAGCACAGACTTTACCTCTATTTATCGTTAAACATCAAGCACACTATCTCATCTCACTACGTCCTGATACTTTGGAACACATATGCATCATCAATCTCCTCAAAATATCTCGATCTTTAACTCACTATACATCAAACACTTTGACTTATTTGACTCTACTCACTCTATTGATCTTAATTACATGATAACACGCTCACCTTTAGATCCTCTAATAATTAATACACTCATTAGATCTCTATCTAATAATCTCTTGTGAATGTGACACATATCAATAGCATGTTCACTCTCATGTACCTTTGACATATTGACTTCACCATGTGTCATTAGATCTTCATCATGCTATTAAGTGTTAATCATTGATCAAGCTTGAACAAATCTTAAGTCAAGGACTTGGGAAATATTAAAGTCTTTGATCATTGCTCCAAACCTATAATTGCTAGGTCAAAGGGGTCGATTTCAGAGGAAGGCTTAAGTTATTACTTAAATGATCGATTCCCACCTATATCCAGTCAACATAATAATAGAAGTCCCTATGAACACCATGACCAAAAACCATAAGGTTTTACTGAGAAATCCTAGTAATGGCTTAAGAGCAAAGATAAATCATTTTTTAGCTCATCTCTTCATCTGAACCTGTAGACCATATCTATGAGATGCACTTGAAAAACCCATAATGGATCTTCTATCAATTTCTCTGTAAACATCCATAAATAGTATTGTAAAAACATGACAACTTTATATGATAATATTGCAACTTATATTGTGCAATTGTAAAACATGTTCTTCTCTCCATCAATCTTATCTAATTCTCTAACATCAATGACATCCATAATGCCAAAAATATCCCTTTTGACATCAATGACAATCATATTTCTAACTATCTCCCTTTTGACATCAATGATAATCATATTGTCAATAATTTCCCCTTTTGTCATTGATGGCAAATAAATGCTTTGATCTTGTAATGCATGATTTGTTCCTTCTCTGGCATTGACTGTACATGAATTGACTTCTAATGAACATGATCTGAAGTTGTTTATACCAAAATTTCTATCCCTTAGGCAATGGAACATTTGCCAAAAACACAACTTGAACACATGCTTTGTTTCTTCTTTGATAAACATAAAGCTTTTATAGAGAGCATTTGCACTTTTTCTCCCTGTTTGACATCAATGGAAAAGGGACTCCAACTTTCTCATTGTTTGTTCAAATTTTTCTCCCCCTTTATCATATAAAGGAGTTTGTCTAGGAATCTGCAATGATCAACTCATTAGAAATTTCCAAAAATATGCATACCTGATTTATTTTTCCTCTCTTCTTCCAAGGATTAACAAAGTTTTTATGATCTTCTCCCTAGACTCATGCTCTGTTACTAAGATCTAGTGGTGTGATGTAGGAGAAACCACTCCCAATTTCTATCTGATATACTCAAATTATTCCTTGGGCATAGGTTTGGTGAATATGTCTGTAACTTGATCATGTGTTGGCACATATTCCATTGTGACCTCTCGATCTGCAACTTTTTCTCTTAAAAATTGATACCTGATTGATATGTGCTTAGTTATGGAGTGCATCATTGGATTCTTTGATATGTTAATATTAATTGAATTGTCACAAAGAATAGAGATATATGATTTGTATTCTACCTTGATGTCTTTAAGTGTTTTCTTCATCCACAAAACTTGAGTGTAACACGCCACTGTTACAACATACTTTTTTTCTGCTACAGAAAGAGTAACTGACTCTTGTTTTTTGCTCATCCATAAAACAAGTTTGTTTCCAAGGAAAAATGCACCACCACTAGTACTTCTTATATCATCCACACTTTCTGCCCAATCAACATCTGTATATGTTGTCAAAGTGAAATCTTCATCTTTAGGATACTATAGGCCATAGTCAATTGTACTCTTGATTTATATAAATATTTTTTTCACTGCATTGACATGTGATTCTTTAAGAGTAGCTTGAAATCTTGTAACCATGCATATTGCTTGCATGATATCTAGTTTTGATGAAGTTAGGTATAACAAGCTACCTATCATTGATCTATACAAAGTCTAATTTACATCAAGGGACTCATCCTTTTTTCTCAACTTACAACTAGTTATTATGGGAGTACCTAAAAATTTGTTGTCTTCCATTCCAAACTTTTTGAGCATTTCCTTAGCATACTTGGTTTGAGATATAAATATCCCTTCATCAGTTTGTGTTTTATGTAGACCAAGGAAGAAAGAAATTTCTCCAAGCATATACATCTCAAACTCATTTTGCATTTGAGTAACAAATTCTTTGCACATTCTATTGTTTTTACCACAAAAAATGATATCATCTACATATACAACAATAATTAACATATGCTCACCTTTTGATTTGAAGTACAGATTATTGTCTACACATCCTTTATTAAATCTTTATTTTTGCAGGTACTAGTCTAATCTTGAATACCATGCTCTAGGTGCTTGTTCCAAACCATATAAAACTTTCTTTAGTCTTCAAACATATTCTTCTTCTTATGACAATTGAAAACCTTTAGGTTGTTCTATGTAGACTTATTCTTCTAGGTTCACATTCAATAAAGTAGACTTAACATCCATTTGATTGACTTTTAATTTCTTATAAATAGAGAATGCTAGAAACATTCTTATGGCTTCCAATCTAGCAACTGGGGCAAATGTTTCCTCAAAATCTATACCTTCAACTTGAGCATATCCTTTGCACACCAATCTGGCCTTATTTCTTATGATAGTTCCATCCTCATTGAGTTTGTTTCTAAATACCCACTTTTTACCTATTACATTCTTATTGAAGGTCTTGTAATTAAATCCCAAGTTTTGTTCTTTTCAATTTGGTTAAATTCTTCTTCCATGGCTTTTAGCCATGGCCCTAAAGATCTTGAATCTTTCAAATAACTAAGACTTGTCCTTCAAAAAGGTTACCCATGTCATTCTTGAGTAATCATATATTAGCAACATGAAGTATCTTTCTCCTTTTAATCCTCTTGTCTTAAAAGAACCACAAAGATTAGTATGTACTAATTTTAAAGGCTTTGTAGTTGCATACTCTTTTGTTTGAAATCTGACCTTTGTTTGCTTGCCTTATTGACATTCATTGCAAGTAGTGTCTGTAGGTTTGGTTATCTTACGCATATATCTAACACACTTATTAGATCTCACTTTTACTAGATTATCAAATTTGACATATCCCATTCTTCTATGCCATAACCAACTCTCATCAATCTTTCCTATTGGGTAGTTATTACCATTCATTTCAATTAGATTATAAATATTGCCTTTAGTTATTTTCCCTTCTACAACTAATCTTCCAGATCTCCTTATCTTATAACCTTATGCATTAAATGTGACCTTATATCCATTGTCACACATTTGGATGACACTTAGTAGATTGTGTTTCAATCCTTCAACATAAATGATATCATGTGTAGATAGTTTTCTATCTATATTCAAAATTTCTTTACCATGGATCTTTACTACAGTATTGTCTCCCAAGATAATAGATCTTTCTTTACATTTACTTTGATGAACTTGCTCTTGTCACCAGTCATGTATTTTGAGTAACCATTATCTATTACCCACAAATTTTGTTTCTTGTCATGGAGTGCAATTTGAGCAATCATAAATTGTGCAACTTTCTGATCCTTCACTTTCCAGACATCCTTGGGTTTCTTATTTGGCTTATTTTTCCCTTTTTCAGAGACTTGTGAACCTTTGTTCATACTGAGAGACATGAATTTATTTTCACTTTGTATTTTTGATCTTACAAAGTTTGTTATACATTTTTTAGCTATGTGACCAAAATTATTGCAATTATAACATGTTACATTTATATCTAACAAGGGTGCAAATGAACTTTTGCTCATAAATTTTTTCTCCTTTTAGGTATAATTATACAATAACTATCCCTATGACCAAACTGATTACAGGTTTAACAATAACCATAGAAAAATGAGGAATATCTGGTCATAGCATATCTTTGTGTAGGATGAGGTCTTCTTAACTCTGGCTTCTTCAAGTCTCTAACCTTTATGTAACTATCTGTATCAGCTACCTTTGTGTTCTACATCTTCTTTGAGTTTGCAGAGACTAACTCAGTGTTCTTCTTTTCTTCAAGCTTATTTTCTCCTTCAGTTTTCTTCACATCTGTGTAGTGCTTTTGTATGTCTTTGTATCTTTGGAGGAATTCATGCAAACTTTTCCTTTCTTTTTTCCTAATTCTTCTGCTTTAAAGTTATCATATAAATTTACAGATATACTAGTTATGGGACTTTTCCCTTTTTCAAAACCAAGACCATATTTCTCTTTTGATGGCTTTTGAGAGTTGATCAATTCATCAAAAAAAATTGAATCTCTTTTCAGCTTTAGACCTTTGTTTATTTGTTCTTTATCTTTTTTACATTCTTTTCTCAAAGCCACTATTTTTTATTCTAACTTCATGCATTCATCAGATTTAGACTGTATTTCAAATTTGATTACATCTTCTATTCTTTTGGCCTTTTCGACTTCTGTCTTTAGGCTAACTACCATCTGATCATATTTTTCAAAACTTTTAGATAGTTTTTCAATCTCATTTTGTACCTGCTTCTTCTGCTTTGAGTTCTTTTTTCTCAGCGTTTCAATTTCATCTAGAGCACAAATGAGTTCACCCTCTAGATCCACTTCTTAATCTAAGTCTTCAAATTCTTATTTTTCTTAATCCACAGACGTTGATTCTAATGTCATGAATAGGAGTTCATTTCCCTCAACTACAAAGGCATAATCATGGTCATCATCTGAATTATTACTATCATCCAATAAATCACTATCTTCTCTTATGTCCAGGCCCTTCTTATTTTTAAAGAAGTTCTTCTTCTTGGAGTAGTGAGGTTTCATCTTTTTACTATCCTCTTCTTGCTCAGAATTATCTTTTTTATAATAAAGGCATTTAGTAACAAAATGTCCTATCTTACCATAGTTAAAGCATTTAAAGGGTAACTTACCTTTATATTTTCTAGACCCTCTTAATTTTTTAACAAAGTTGGTTTCTTCTTCATCAGTCTCCTCAGATCTGGATGTAGGTGCTTCTGCTTTTACTTGTTTGGATGTTTTGAATGTAGCTTCTCTATTGAAAATATTTGCTTCTCTCATTCTCATATCATAGGCTATGAAGGTTCCATGTAATTCATCTATAGTGAGCTTATCTAGATCTCTTGCTTCCTCTATTACAGAGATTTTAAAATCATATCTGGATGGCAAAGATCTTCGGACCTGTTTGATAATGATTGAATCTTTCATCTCTTCTCCAATATCTCTGATTACATTGACTATTTCATCTACTCTAAAGAGGTAGTCTACAAAATTTTTTTCTTCATTTATTTTAAGATTTTTAAACTTACCTCTGTATGTTTGTAGCTTGGCCTCTTTACCTTATTATCACATGCATATATCCTCTTCAACTTGTTCCATACATCATGTGCAATTTGACAATGCATGACTTTAACAAACTCTGAGTTAGACAATCCATAAAGGATAACATTTTTTGCCTTGGCATCACTCTCATATGCTTTCTTGGTATCTTGATCAATAGGAGTTGTAGCAGGCATTGTATATCTATTTACAACAAAAATCCATACATCAAACCCTAATGAAGATAATATGCATCCATTATAATTCTCCAAAATTCATAGTTTGATCCATCAAGGAGAGGTGCTTTGCTTAAGGAAGAGCTTTATTGACTAGCCATTTGTGTTCATTGTCCAAGTTCAACTTACACTGATTAAGCTTCTTCTAAGGAACCAAGGCTCTGATACTAATTGTTATAATACGACTATCTACTGAGAGGGGAGGTGAATCAATAGTCATTTAATACTTTTAATATAAATTAAAAAGTATATGCAGAGATCACACACACAAAAATAGACACAACACTCACTATACATGAAAAATCCATTATAGGAAAAACCACTATGAGAATAGTCACTAGCATATACTATTATAATCTAACCTCACAATTAAAACCTCATTGGCTACAATGTTTAAGGGTACTGACACTAAAGAGACACCAATCCCCTGATTTAAGATCATCTACTCTAAGAAAGCACCTACTCCCTAAATGAGCACCAACTCAGCTCTTCTAATGGCACCTACCTATCAGATCTATTATGGAGCTACAACTCTAGATTACAAAAACAATTCAAAAACAATTCAATTTCTATGTTATAGACCTGTTCTATAACTGCTCATACTCTGCACTTCTTCTCTCTTCCTTTCTGCCTCTCTACCCCTCAATTTGACTTCATTCCACACTTAGTGTGTATCCTAGATGACATATATATATATATATATATATATATATATATATATATGCATTAGATCTAGGTCTCACATCTTCTCTGTGTTCACACTTGGTCATTAACACATCACGCTCTATTATTAGACTCAGTTCATATTTCTTTAATGACAGGGTTCCTGCTTCTTGAATTCATGCACCACCACCATAATTCTCTATCTTTTGCTATTTTTAGCATATATCAGGATTGAGTTTTGATACACATGCCCTTTTTCACAAATTTAGATCGATTACAGTAATCCATATCATTCTCTATCGTAAAATGTAGCTTACCTATATGTTCTCACTTGACCGTTGAAATGAACATATCTTTAAATATTGACCATTGATCTTTAAGTTTATTACCATGATCCGATGATCATCATTCAATTGACTCAACTTTAAAATACAACTATTAGATCAAACTCTGACAAGTTCATGCACTTTGTTAGATCTTTACGAGCTTCTAAAATTTAACTTTTTAACTTTAAAATGCATATGTTGATCTTTGATCTGAGATTGTGCATGCTATTAGATCTTCAAAATTAGCATATACTTTATCTCTATTTATTTTTAAACATCGAGCACTTGATCTCATCTTGTTGATACCTGATACTTTGGAACACATACATACCATTGATCTCCTCAAAGTAGCTCAATATTTAACTCACTATACATCAGACACTTTGACCTCTTTGACTCCACGCGTTCCATTGATCTTCATTGCATGATCGCATGCTCACCGTTAGATCCTCTGATAGATTAATATGCTCATTGGATCTCTATCTGATAAGCTTCTATGATGTGAAACATGTCATTAGCACATTCACTCTCAAGTACCCTTAACATATTGACTTTATTGCATGTTGTTGGATCTACATCATGCGATTAAGCATTAACCATTGATCAAGCTCATACAAATATTAAGTTGAAGACTTAGGAAATATTAAAGCCTTTGGTCACTGCTTCAAGTCGGTAATTGCTAGGTTGAAGGTGTTGATTTCATAATGATGAGGAAGGCTTAAATTATAGCTTAAATGACTAGTTCCTGTCTATATCCAGTCAACATGAAAATAGAAGTGTCTATGAACACCATGACCAAAAACCATAGGGTTTTACTGAGAAACCCTAGTAATGGCCGAGAGCAAAGATAAATCATTTATGAGCTCATTTCTCTTCATCTGATCATGTGGACCATATGTATGAGATGCACTTGAAAAACCCATAATGGATCTTCTATCAATTTATTTGTAAACATCCAGAAACAGTCTCTGTAAAAACATGACAACTTTATATGACAATATTGCAACTTATATTGTGCAATTGTAAAACATGTTCTTCTCTCCATCAATCATGCATAATCCTATGACATCAATGACATCCATAATTCCAACAATCTCCCTTTTGACATTAATGACAATTATATTGCTAACTGTCTCCCTTTTGACATCAATGACAATCATATTGCTAACAATTACTTTTTTTATGTTTTCAACACAATGGAAGAAATTGTCTATGTGAGTATTGTAAGCGATTGTCAAATATTTATGAGTATCGTATTTAATTTATTTCTTGTTATAGATGGAATATTTATCTATTTTCAATTACCCACATGTATATATATTTAATATTTATTACCATGCATGCAAAATAGATTCATTTACAATAGCCCATAACTAGGTGTTACACTTTTCAATAATATTAGTTTTTTATTTGTTCACTCCATAGCATTACTTTGTGTCTTTTGCTCACTTACATCAGTTTATTGGGATTGGCTGTAAATATTTATATGATTTATTACTATTATGGCTAAGAAAAAAAGATTTGTGTCAATCTAGAGCATCACAACATTCACAATCTCATTCATTTCCACTATTTACATTTGCATGTTTAGATAATTAAATTATTTCTAACATTAATTTTAAATATGAATATTAAAAAATAAATCATTTTATTAGTCTAATTTCAATTTTGTATTCTTTACTAAAAAAGTTAAAAAAAATATTAGTTAGTTCATTTTTAGCATTGCATTTTAATTCATTAGTTCATCATTCTTATGCATAGAACATCAGCAAGACAAAAAATAATTAGTTAGTTGTTCATTTTTAAAACTTGCATCTTATTAATTTATTAGTTTGTCATTGCATGCAAAAAAACATGAAAAATACAAAAGTAAATTAGTTTACTTGTATTTATTTGCATTGTTGGAAAATTAAAGAGTTAAGGAACATTTAAACTATGTATAACAAGTAATTTAATTATGTTTTGTTAGATGAAAATTATTTGATAATTTTAATAGTATCGAAAAAGAGGAGATACTAACAACTCGTAATATGTTTCAACACTTCAGAACCACACTCTTGTGATACATCACACATTATATTATATAAAGCAAAATTGATAAAATAATGAAACTCTTCTATAGTAATCTTAGAAATAATTTTACATAATACTTCACATAGATAAAATGGGTGAGGAGAGGCTTATATATATATATATATTGAAGAGCCTCATAAATACATATTGTTTCATAAATACTAGTTATTTCATAAATGCATGTTGTTTCAAGTGGTGGCCTAAATTCCAATTTGGTGAGCAAATTGGACTTTAGAGTATTTTGTCATGTAGGTGTGCAACTAAGACATTAGTGCAAGTTGCATTTCCAAATGCATTATTTACTAAATAATAAAATATGAAATCTTAGGATATTTATTTACTCAATAATTAAACTTAATTCTTAATGGTGTAACTATAAATTTACGCCAACACCTCCTCCCCCTCCCCTTAAGTGCAACTTAGGGAGGCTACAAAAATCTTGAGGTTCAACCTTTGATATGGGTCTTAGAAACAAGGCATGTTGAGGTACCTATTGTCACCACATCTTGTACCCTAGAGGAGGTTGTTCAAGCCTACTCTAATATTTGGGTAACATTGGAATACTTCTAGGTATGTGGGTTGCCTATAGTATAAGTAGATCTCTAGGTTTAAGGGCTAGCTCCCTAAATTGATCTTTAAGTGCTTATCACCTATGATAACTAATTGATTGTGGGAAAACAAATAGAAATATGCCTAAAATCAAACTATTATAGGGGGTGATACACCATAAGGGTTTCCAAAAGATCATCATACTTCTTGCACTAAGTAACAAGACCTACAACATTAGCTTCAAAGTCCTAGAATACTCTAACATTAGTATTTCAATATGGAGAAGATATGCATGAAAACTATCCAAGGTAAGTGAACCATAGATCAGTTGCAGACACAAGGCTACTTTTACACTTCAAAATAAACCCATACCCTTGACAACACTTCATATGACCTAATAGAGTTGAACAACTTGCATCAAACATAGAAGGATTGAGAGAAAGCAAGGATAGATGAAAATCACTTGACGATTCACCATACATCTCATCACACACTTTGACAAGATGATATATGAAATCAAAACCAAATTTCATGTATTATTCAAAGGTAAATTACAACATTAAACTAGCAGGGCTTCACCATACATGGTGTGGAATTGTTTTACAAGAGCCAAAATGACTAATACTCATAGAATGTGAGAGAGGAGAGAGAAAAGTGGAGCTCAAGAGTCACAAGAACAAGTGTCAAGCTGAGAGAGAGAGTTATGTTTGTATGAGAATGGATAATGAAATATACTATGCAAGGTCTCTTTGGATAATTGTCCCTCAGAAGCATCAAACTCCCTAAACTTGGCATAGAGGTCTCGCAACTATCTTTTTAGAAACTGTCTTCATCATTTGGTCCTTCTTGAGTGCTCCAAGGAAGGCTAGGAATAGATGACATAATTGAACTCTAAAGGGGGAGTTAAAAATAGACTCCAAAATTCATTGGATATATCTCTAATCACTGATCTTCTTTTAGACAAGTGTTCTCACTATCTGCAGTCATAGTCACTACCTCTTTAAGTCTATCCCTAGACTTATCACCAAAATGGTCATCAGTTGTTCAATCTAATTCATGAAAGTGGTGTTATGACACATTTCAAGAGTCATATTGTCCCTAACTCCATTAGGTAGACCTTAAAAAGCCTCCCAATTAAAGTTATCACCTTCTCACTTGGTGATCACCTTCCATTCACTATGCTAGTTTGGAATGCCTGAAGTGAAGGTGCTTGCAGAGATACATATGTGTTAAACTGAAGCAATAAAATGATATGAGGAGTTATATTAGGTCCCATTTGTCCTCCCAAAGTGATCCTCATCCTTTGAAACTCTTTCATACCTGCAAAGCATCAAAAACTATCAAGAGAAGCCATTGCATACCCTATCCATACAATTAAGGTATAAGCCAACATGTTGGTAAGGAGCCTGGGAAAGTCTTCTAAAAGTCTCAATCACTTTTGAATTCATACTGGCTCATTTGGATCCATTTTCTTCTTTGTCTTTCTCATCATGTTATGAACAAGGGTTTTGGAGGGTTTTGGGTGGTTTATCCTCTTAAAGATAGTTCATAAAATTACGACATTCAAACCTCAAAAAAATATCATTAGAACCTTGTTTGAACCCTCTTCAACATATCTTATCTCCTTAGACCTCCATGCTAAACGTTCATACATTTGTAAGCTTCTAAAGATGGCTTCTCGAATCCTTCCCTGCATTCTGTGTAAGCCTGAGTTGGTTTGAGCCAATGTTGACCTCTCTGTGGGGCTTCCTTACAAACTAAAAGTTCTAAACACTCTCATATAATCTTATAAAGGTGATCCAATGAATTTGGTTGTTCAGTTGAGGCTAGAAATGGTATTGAGACCTCTTAGGGCTTTAGGCCTAATTCAAGCCTAATAGGTCTAGTCTGCATTCAGGGCCTAAACTCCTCTATGCATGCTTTTTTATAATTTTGAGAACTCACCCATGTTATTTCATGTTGAATACAACTCCTCATACCTTTATTGAAATTCTCTAATCCTCTTTAACACCTCCACTTATCACCCACTTCCCAAGCCTGCAGACTTGACTGCCTGGGAGTACCCTCTATCTGAGATAGAAGAAAGGGTATTTCCCCTATCTACTTAGAAAAAAAAATGATATGAGGGTCTCAATTGGGTAATGAGGGTAATTTGTACCAATTTTTAGGGTTATATCACATCAATAACACTCTCAACACTCAAACTCCTTAAGACAGACTCTCAAACATTGATTGTGTAGAGACCCTGGGTTAAGACTACATTTTTAAAGGTTGAAACCCTTTTCTGCCATTTTTTCTTGTCATGGGAATCATGTGGAATTGGTCATCATTATTTTGAAGGAGTTTTAAAACATGTCTAACATCCAACCTTATTTTCTAACTCAAAATGGACTTTCCACTTAACTAGGCTAGCTTGTAGTCAACTGTGTTTCCACTCAAGAAAGGAGTGCATGTAGGTGTATATTTCATGTTAGACCTTGTGTCATTGCCCTAAGACCTTTTCAAAGTCCTTTAATCTCATTTCAAAGTCACTAAGACTTGTTTACTCCATGTATGTGCTAGGTCAACATCTAAACTTCCATGTTCTAGTAGACTTCACACTACAGTTGACTGTAGGTGATCATTTTGAGGGTCAAAAGGACACATGTAGATGATGGTGTAGGTCAAGAACCTACACTTCCACCCTTATTAATGTTTTTTTGATCCATTAGTGTCATTTTTACCCTAATAGGATCACTTATCATGAGTACATGTTCTTTTACCACCATGGACTATAAAGTCATTTGAAGTTCAACATGATGTATAGAATACTAAGAACCTGCAGTGAATAATTGCTTGAGTTGGGAGTCCTATAGCATCATACTCTATTGGTCAAACACCACTTGTCATGTCAACTCACTGCCCCTATTATTGGATCACCTCATGGAATCATTCAAATCCATCTAGACTTCATGTAACCCCATTATATGATAGCATCAAGTATGGACAAGGCCCTGTTTCGAAAGAATTAAGGTTACAAGTCCCTAAACTCAGTTTCTCCAATCATGAATCATGATTCAAGTTTTCCTGCCACTCTATGGCTCCACAATGACTATTATGGCACCTTCAAAACTTCAAAACCTTAAGTAAGGTCTCAAACATGTTCAAACACCTCCATACAACACTTTCATGTCTCTATTGGAGCCACCTATAGGTGTACATCAGGGTACAAGATAGTGAAGGTGGGATGTGGATGATATGCATAGTGGATGGTCCCATGATAAATATTAGACCCTCTTAAAGTTTTCAAATTGATCCTTTACACCTTGTGATACTTCAAACCAGTTTAAAACCCCTTCATTACACCTTTATAGACCTCTATGGAGCTACAGTGAAACCATTGTAGGTGCATATGCAAGCTATAAGGCAGTGGGTAAAGAATTGGTTGAGAATGCTTCCAAAAGAGACTATTTAGACATTATATCATGTTGATTTCACCTTGAAAACATTCTCACCACCTTGAAACTTTGTCTTTACATCACCATGGATGTGTAAACTCTTTCATTCACCTGACTATGAATGGTAGTGATGAAGAAGGTTGATTGTATGAGTGTGTTAGGAATTTGAATCCTCGCATGGAACATTATTGAGACTGAAAGCCTTCAAAGAACAGTTGACCTTCATGAAAAATGAGGTTAGAAGCATCATGTCCCCATTTGTTCTGAAGGCATTTGCATGAGAAAGACCCTACAGCAAGTGAAACTTGATCTACCACCTCAATCGAGTTTCTCATTAGCAATGTGGGGTGTTTTGCCTCTCTCTCTCTCAACACAAGTACAAACCAGGTCAATAACCATGTGAGAAGATTATTCACACTCTTCATAACCAATTAAAACTACTAGTTTGTATGGAACTGGGCAAATAGAAGAGAAACATGTAGGGTGTGGGGATAAACATGCAAAAAGGAGAAATCAACTTCTAAACAATGGTTCAAAAAGCTTGCTTCACCAAACCTTGAACTCTTTCCATGAATATTAAGTAGACAAATTTTACTATCTACCACAAAGTGGATTTAAATTGACTCATCCTCTTTTATCCGTACTAGACAAAAATTGATTGGTCATTTATGTATGCCTAGTGAATTGATGGAGAAATTAAACAGTTTTAGGACAATTTTGAGATCTCTAGGATTGATTAAGCATTGAAATTAATTCATGGGAGTTGAAGGGTCATTGTAAGAGCTTGCCACATGTGCCACACTTCTGTAGAACATGTACAACCAACTAAAAATGCCTAAACTGCCACTTTTCTTTTTATTCTGATGTTACTCCTATAATTTTTAGTTAGATACTAACATGTCTGACAAGGGACTGATATGAAAGATGTTGAGGAACACTTGGACACCTTTGTCTACTTAGGAAAACTGTACAACTCTTGTAAATGACTTTAAAAATGACCCATAACATGACATAGAACTAAAGGTGAATTGACTAAGGTAGTGACACATCAAATGACCTTGATAGGACTAAGATACACCTCTTAGGACCCTAATAAGACCCTATACAAGTTTTTAACTATAGGGGATTGACCTATTTTGACTTATGGTCAAAATAGTCAACATTCTTAGTGATTTCCTAGGGGTGGTATGCTTGTTATGCCAAAGACCAGTAGCCTTATCCTATCCATTGGGCTATGGAGTCACCTATGCACATATATGACACTGAATTTGCCTTTAAAAATAGATAAAAACACAAGAAACAACAAGAAAAGGACACAAAACAATGCACTACACACTTGTGCTTCATGAACACTTATGGAACACACACACACACACAAACCAAATAAACTAACTCAAACACAAACTAACCTGAGAGAAAGTCTTCCTCTTGGATCAAAGGGGAAGTTTGAAACCTTTCTTGCTCCATGAAATGGAGTGAATGGGGCATGTTGTTTCTTAGACCTTGGCACTTGTAACTCCAACTCTTTCATGATGCTTGCCAACCACATTGGTATGGCGTTCAATGAAATCAAAGCAACTACAAGTAGATAACCTATGGATATGAACTCCTCTTGCATCTTAATAGCTTCAACCTTATCATAAGACTCCTCAACTGCAACCTCCGATGATGGTTCAACCAGCATACCTTTGAATTCCATGGTGCTCTCTTTCTCTATCTTCTTATGTAATTGGCCTTTAACTTGGCAAAGTTCTTCAATCTCTTGGAGAAACCTCATCTGTTGCTACCAATCATCCTTACTTTCCTTGTCTTGGAGAACCATCACCTCTTCAACTTTATCTTCTTGGTTTTGATGTATGAGATCATCAAGATTATATTCCCTAGGATCCAATACATCTACAAATGGTTCAACCTCAGACTTAGGTGTTGAGTGATCCTCAAGGACATATTTTATTTTGGATTATTGAGACTCTTCTAGGACTGCAACCTCTTTTACAGTAGTTTCACTAAGTTCCTTCATGGTTGCATCATCTTAACCAGTATATTGGTTTTCATCTTCATTCATTACATGACACTCAAATTCATACTTGATCAAATACTCAGAAACTTGATTGTTAGGATCATCACCAACCTCATGATCAGATATGCACTTATTTGGAGGAAGGGTAGACATACTCAATTGCTCAAATTCTTGACTTACAACATTGAAATTTTGCCATAGTTCATATTCGTCCTCATGAGTATCATGTTCAAGGATTCTTTCCTCATGGACATCAACTAACTCAGCAGATATGGGGTCTTTCTCAAACACTTATGCCTTCATGTTTTGACCAAATTAGTTGTGTGTAGTTGTAACAGGATCTTCAATGTCTTTCTCCTCACTCAAGAAGATAGAATTACACTTACTTTCACCAAGGGGGGTCCCTATGGTGATCTCTTCCTCATAGTCACTTGAGGCATCCTCTTGACTAGTTATGGTTTGAGATTGCTCTTCTTCACTTGCTTCCCTCAAAAGGGGATCTCCTTCAAGAAAGGATGAGGTGGAAGGGTGATGGATAGTTTCATGGTCTGTAGATGGAGTATGAGGTGTGGTGGAGTGCTTGTGAATGGATTTGGGGAAAATAAATTCTTGAGTAAGTTCAAAGGCAAATGATAAGTTGGGCTGGTTAATAGAAAAAGACATCTCTTTTAACAATAGCCTCACCTTGGTCATAACCTCATTGAGGCTCTTCAATAGCTACATGTTCACTTTCAAGCTCTTTATCTTCCCACATCCTTAGCCTATATATTGAGCATTTGAAACACTTCTTTGTCAAGTATAGTTGTTCCTTGATATCACTATGAATTTCCTCTTCAAACACCTCCAACATACCCATACACCCTTGGACCAAGCCTCTTAATTACTCCATGAGATGGTTAGGAAGCACATAAAACTCATCATCCCGTGTTCTCATCATTTATTCTCTATCTAGCATACTTGGTATGAGTGCCAATAAGGATTTGATATGAGATGGGGTTGATAGAAGAAAAGGAGGGTAATGGTAGGGATTGAGGCCAAATTTGGTTTGTTGGAGTTGAGTCTATAAGAATTCACATCTTTCCTTGTGATATCTTGATGTACAATCCATGGAATCATCTGATTCCTCATGACAAGACTGATAATATTCATCTTTAGGTTGATAGGCATCATGGTATGGTTGGTAGGAGTTGTATTGGGATTGATAGGAATACATTTATTGATAGGTTTATTGATAGCCTTCCTCATAAGGTTGTCCAACAACATGATGTCCATATGGATAAAGAAATGGATGACAGAAGGGTTGTTATGGATCATAGGATTGGTAACCATTTTGATAGGGTTGGTGAGGGGTGTAAAATGGGTCATAACAATGTTGATAGGTAAATGCATAGTGGGGATTTTCATCATAGTTATGTATATCAACCTCATGGGTTAAATGGAATACAAGAAATGATCAAAACCTTCAACAAGGTATGCCTGGGTTGCTTACAACCAGAATATTTCATTCAGAGTCACCATTGGTGTTATCTTGCTTACTTCCAAAAGCTAACTAGAAGAAAGACACCAATAATCTTTCCATTCTCTTGGACCTTAGTCCCACCAGACGTGCCAAAACTGTTGTCACTAAATATTTCACCCTAGAGGAGGTTATTCAAGCCTACTCTAAGATTTGAGAAACATTGGAATACTTCTACGTATGTGGGTTATCTATAATATAATTAGACCTCTAGGTTTAAGGGCTAGCTCCCTAAATTGATCTTTAAGTGCTTATCACCTATGCTAACTGATTGCTTGTTGGTAAAGGCATAAAAATATGCATGAAATCAAACTATTCTAGGGGTGATACACCATAAGGATTTCCACAAGATAATCATAATTCTTGCACTAATAAACAAGACCTACAACACTAGCTTCAAAGTCCTAGAATACTCTAACATTAGTATTTCAATATGGAGGTGATATACATGAAACCTATCCAAGGTAAGCGAACCATAGATCAGTTGCAAACACTAAGGATACTTGTACACTTGAAAATAGACCCATACACTTGACAACACTTCATATGACCTACTATAGTGGAACAACTTGCATCAAGCATGAAAGGATTGAGAGAAATCAAGGATAGATGAAAATCACATGACTATTCACCATACATCTCTTCACACACTTTGACAAGATGATATATGAACTCAAAACCAGATTGCATGTATTATTCAAAGGCAAAGTACAACATCAAACCAATAGGGATTCACCATATATGGTGTGGAATTGTTTTACAAGAGCCAAAATGACTAATACTTATAGAATGTGAGAGAAGAGAGAGAAGAGTGGAGCTCAAGAGTCACAAGAACAAGTGTCAAGTTAAGAGAGAGAGTTATGTTTGTAGGAGAATGGATTATCAAATAGACCATGCAATGTCTCTTTAGACAAGTGTACCTCAGAATCATCAAACTCTCTAAACTTGTTGTAGAGGTTTCTTAGCTACCTTCTTTGGAAATGCCTTCATCATTTGGTCCTTCTTGAGTGATCCAAGGCAGACTAGGAATATATGACTTAATTTCACTATGAATGGGGGGCTAGAACCAAGGTCCAAAATGCATTGGATGTGTCCCTAATCACTTATCTTCTTCTGGACAAGTGTTCTCATTGTCTGCAATCATAATCACTAGATCTCTAGGTTTGTCCCTACACTTGTTACCAAAATGGTCAGCAGTTATTCAATCCAATTCATGCAAGTGGTGATATGACACCTATCAAGATCCCTATTGTCCCTAACTCCATCAAGCAAAGCTTAAAAATACTCCCAATTGAAGTTATCACCTGTTGGCAATTTGAGCAAGGAGACAATTGACAGTTTTGATATCATGATCCAGAAAGTAGTCTAAGGACTGAAGAATTGTCATTCCCATCTAAGGCAGCATGGAATTGTCATTGATGTCAAAGGTTTATGTCATTTATTTCATTGAGATTGAATCTAATTATACATTAATGCCAAAGGTTGAGTTGAGCAGACTTGTGGAGTAAATCGGGTTTGTGAAGTACTCTTATAAAATAAGTAAAACAATCTCAAAACTCCGAACTGGTCTAATAAAGTTGGTCAGGTTTATAGAATGACTTTACTTCTCTCAAGTTGATAAGTCAAGTAATAGAAAACCCGAAATAGTCTTGAAGAATTCCTTCAGAGGAATTCTTTTGAAAAAAATGGCAAGGACAATTCTTTCAGAAAAACTGTCAAGTCCTTTTTGAAAAATTGTCCCTTAACAAAATTCCAAATGGTACATTCAGAAAGTCCGAAGGGCATCTTTTGAACATTCTGAAGGGCAAGTGGACCTTTTCAAAAAAAATTTAAGGGTATATTTTGAACACTCTGAAGGGCAAGTGGACCTTTTCAAAAAGTTTGAAGGGTATCTTTTGAACATTCCAAAGGGCAAGTGGACCTTTTCAAAAAGTTTGAAGGGTATCTTTTGAACGTTCCAAAGGGCAAGTGGACCTTTTCAAAAAGTCTGAAGGGTATCTTTTGAACACTGCAAAGGGTATGTAGACACTTACAAAAAACCTGAAGGGTAGATTGCAGAGAGTCCAAAGAAATCTGGCACAGACAAAAGTCTGAAGAAATGTCTCAGATAAAAAGTTTGAAGAAATGTCTCAAAGCAAAAGTCTGAAGGAATGTCTCAAATAAAAAGTTCAAAGAAATGGCATGGACAAAAGTCCGAAGTAATGTCTCAAACAAAAAGTGTGAAGAAATGATGAAATTAAAAAGTCTGAAGAAATGACTCGGACAAAATGTCCGAAGAAATGATGTGGACAAAAAGTCCAAAGAAATTTCTCAGACAAAAAGTCTAAAGAAAAGAAAGTCCAAAGGAGAGAGATAAGTCGGGAATAAAGTCTGAAAAAGAAGAGACCGGTAAAAAGAACCTAAAGAATTAATTCAAGAAAATAGATCGAAACAAAAGTCCCAAACAAAGCTTCCTTTGGATAAAATCGACAATTATAAAGCTTCCCTAAGATTTGATGTATGGATGTCAATGGTAAATGGTTATACAACCCCTGTTGTAACTCATGTTGATCAGGCGGCCAAAAAGGCTTATCAGAACAACGTCAAAGCAAAGAATGTTATTCTTTGTGGGTTGTCAAACTCTGAGTTTGTCAAAGTTATGCACTACTAGAGTGCAAAAGACATTTGGAATAAGTTAAAAAGTATCTATGAAGGAGACGTCAAAGTGAAACAGGCCAAGTTACAAATGCACAAAGGATAGTTTGAAAGCCTGAAGATGAATGAAAAAGAGAAGATAGTTGACTACCTCCTCAGGATAGATAAAATAGTCAATGCCATAAGAAGACTTGGAGAAACAATAGAAGAATCGACTATTATCAACAAGGTTCTGAGATCCCTTCCATCAAGATACGACTCTAAAATTTTGGCTATTGAAGAAGCGAGAGATTTGGACAAGCTTACCGTGGATGAACTACATGAAACTTTTACAGCCTACGAAATGAGGATGGGAGAGACAGACACGATCAAGAGAGAAGCAAACTTCAAAGTAGTAAAGGCTGCAAAAGAAGAAACCTTTTTGTTCGATTATGAGGAGACTGATAGTGAAGAAGCAAATTTTGTCATAAAATTGAAGAGAGGATTAGGTAAGCATAAAGGAAAACTTTTGTTCAAGTGTTTTAATTGCGACAAGGGAGGACACTTCACTGCAAAATGTCCATACAATAAGGACAATGTTGAGCAAGTAGAAAATATCAAAAAGGTGAAATCGCATTATGCTAAGAGGAAGAAATTCTTCAAGAACAAAAAGGGGTTATATATAAAGGAAGATAGTGACTCAATGGGAGAGAGTAACAGTGATAGCTCTGACGATGAGCAAGATTGTGTTTTTCTAGCTAAGGGGATGAGTTCCTATTTATGGCAGAAGAATTCACCTCCTTGAATCAAGAACAAAATGAAGATGAATATTGGGATGAAGGTAAAGAAGGTGAGATTGATCTTGAAAGTGAACTTGTGTGTGCTCTTAAATAAATTAAAAATCTGAAAAAATAAAACTCAACACAGAGGAAGCATGAGAAGAAGGAGCTTAAAAAGGCTAATCAAATGATTGTGATGCTAAAAACTCAAGTTGAGGAAGCCAATAGAATAGTAAAAGTCATCAAGATGGATCTCTAGTCAAAATCCAACGAATGCATGAGACTTGAAGTAGTAGTATCCTTAAGGAAAGAACTTGAGAAGGCAAGAGACCAACTAAACAAAAGCTTAAAGCTGAAGAAAGGCTTAGAAGTTTTTAGTGAACTGATCAGTGTGCAAAATCCCTTAAATGAAAAGTCAGGGCTTGGATACGATAAATAAAAAACATCATCAGCTTGTACATCAACGAACTTGTATGATAAATTCAAGAAAGGAGGAGAAGCAAAAGCTATGAATGAGAAGATTAGTAAAAAAGCAATGAAGGCAAAGATCAGAAAGGACATAAAGACTAATCCAAGGAAAGATGTAGAAGGATACATCAAAGTGGCAGACCTAAAAAAGCAGAAAGGTAAGAGTTTTTGGTATACTACACCAAAGAACATTATGACCAGTTACTTTCTTTTCTTTTATGGTTATTATTTTATTTGTAATCAATTCGGTCATAAGGCTATTGATTGTAGAGTTTTTCTTACTAAAAGATTTAATTTTGCTAGTAAAAATTCATTTACTCCTTTGATAGATTCAAATTTAATATGTTACAATTGTAATAATTCTGGACATATAGCTAAGTCTTGTAGAGCTAACATTGAAATGACAAGAAATTATAGTTTAGGCAAAGACATGTCTTTAAATGATAATAGAGTTTCAAAGGCCACTCTTAAAGAAAGGAAAACGCAAATGAGAGACTCAAAAAAATGTGGAAAGTGAAAGATCAATCTCTGATTGCTCAAATGGCACTCCATGCCAAAGAGCAAAACTTTTGGGTCATAGACAGCGGTTGCTCAAAGCATATGACTAGGGACAAGAGCAAATTCACCAGTTTAAACATATGCAAGGAAGAGACTATCAGTCTAGGAGATAACATTGCAGTCAGAATCAAAGGTAAAGAAATCTTGCACATAGATGGAAAGCTTTCTACACATGATGTCATGTATGTTAAAAGAATTGAACACAATCTCTTAAGTGTAAATCAGATGTGTGATAATGGTTATGAAGTCATATTTAATGTTGAATATTGTGAACTGAAAAGCGCTGGAAAAATCGTTGCACAAGGAAGATCTAAAAGCAACATATACAACTTGATTGAAGAAAATGATGCAAGTTGCCTCATGGGAAAAGTCGATGAGAGTTGCTTATGGCATAAAAGAATGGGTCATGTCAACTTTGACAATCTAGTCAAAGTAAGCTCTAAAAAGTGTGTTAGACATATGCCCAAAATAATCAAACCTGCAGACATCACATGCAGAGCGTGCCAACTAGAAAAGAAAATAAAGGTCAAATTTGAAACAAAAGAATATGCGACCTCAAAATCCCTACAAGTAATTTATACAGATTTATGTGGTCCTACTAGGACAAAAAGATCCAAAGGTGTATACTAATTTTTGTTATTTGTAGATGACTTCTCAAGGATGACATGGGTAACTTTTTTGAAAGATAAATCACAAGCCTTTGAGAGATTTAAGATCTTCAGGGTCATGGTCGAGAATGAAATGGGAAAAAAAATCAGATGTTTAAGATCAGACAAAGGTGGAGAATTCACCTCCAATGAGTTTATAGAATATTGTGGGAAGCATGGGATTAAGAGACAATACTCTATTGCACAAACTCCACAGCAAAATGAGGTTGTAAAAAGAAAAAATAGAACTGTGAAGGAGATGGCCAGAACAATACTGAAAGAGACAAAACTCCCTAATGGATATTGGAAAGAGCAGTTCAAACAGTAGTATATATCTTAAACAGAGTTTAACTTAGGGTAAATAGTGATAAAACCTCATATGAACTATGGTTTGGAAAACTTGCATCCATAAAGTATATCAAAGTGTTTGGAAGCAAGTGCTACATTAGAAGAAAAGAGGCCAAACTTGGAAGTTTCAAGTCAAGATATGACAAAGGAATTTTTCTTAGATACTCCACTCATAGCAAAGCCTATGTATGTTACAACAGACGACTACATAAAATAGTTGAAACCATCAATGTCAAGGTAGAAGAAGGATTCAAATAAGTTGAGCCTAATGAGGAGATCAAAATTGAAAAATTAGAAGCAGAAAATGAAGTAAAAGATAGCGAAGAGAAAGAAGAAAAGAGTAAAAGGGCACCTACAAGGTTTATTCAAAAAGAACATCCCAAAAAATAGATAATTAGCAACAAAGATGAGGGTGTTCAGACTAAGAGAAGAGTTGTAATAAACAAGGAGCAAGTAAACTTTGTTCTACTTTCAAAAATTGAGCCTAAGACCTTCAATGAAGCCAGCAAAGATGAAAATTGACTAACACCATGGAAAAACTCAGTCAAATTGAAAAGAATAAAACTTGAGAATTACTTCCTAGACCCTCGAACAAGAATGTAATAAGAACTAAGTGGGTTTATAGAAACAAACTCAATGAAGATGGAGCAGTCATAAGAAACAAAGCTAAACTGGTGTGCAAAATATATGCATAAGTAGAAGGAATAGAGTTCGAAGAGACATTTGCTCCTGTGGTAAGACTAGAAGCTACAAGAATGTTCTTGGCATTCTCTGTTCACAATAAATTCAAGGTATATCAAATGGATGTGAAGTCAACATTCTTGAATGAAAACTTGGAAGAGGAAGTGTACATTGAACAACTAGAAGGACTTCAGTTAGCAAAGGAAAAAAATTATGTGTGCAAACTAAAGAAAGCTTTGTATGGTCTAAAACATGCACCTAGAGCATGGTATTCATGATTGGATCGATACTTGCAATGACAAAGTTTCAAAAAAAGGTGCACAAACAACAATCTGTATTTTAAATCAGAAGGTGAGCATACGTTGATTGTTGTTGTTTATGTGGATGATATTATATCTGGAGGTGGTGATAGTAACATGTGCAAATAATTTTCCACACAAATGCAAAATAAATTTCAAATGTCAATGCTGGGAGAACTCTCCTTCTTCCTTAGTTTTCAAATTACACAAACTAATGAAGGGATATTCATATCTCAAGCTAAGTACGTGAAGGAGATACTCAATAAATATGGAATGGAGGACATCAAACCAGTTGGTACTCCCATGATGATAGGTTGCAAACTAAGCAAAGAAGATGAGTCTCCTGATATAAATAATAAGTTGTATAGATCAATGATAGGTAAACTATTGTATCTAACAACATCAAGACTAGACATCATGCAAGTAGTGTGCATGGTTGCATGTTTTCATGTAGCCCCCAAAGAATCACATGTTAATGTTGTAAAAAAAACTTTTAGGTACATCAAGAGCACAATTGATTATGGGTTGTGGTACCCAACTAGTGAAGATCTTACTTTGGTTGCATATACTGATGTTGATTGGGTAAGAAGTGTGGATGACAGAAAAAGCACAAGTGGTGGTGCATTCTTTTTGGGTAACAGACTTGTGTCTTGCCTGAGCAAGAAGCAAGAATCTATTACACTCTCTGCAATTGAAGCAGAGTATGTCGCAACAACTGCTTGTTGCACTCAATTCTTATGGATGAAGCAAACTCTTAAGGATATAAAGGTAGAATATCAAGCACATATCTCTATTTTCTATGATAGTTCAAGTGCCATAAATCTATCCAAGAATCTAGTGATGCATTCTAGAACCAAGAATATCTCCATAAAATATCATTTTTTGAGAGAAAAGGTAGCAAGTCAGGAGGTCACAATGGAATATGTGCCATCCAAGGATCAAATTGCAGATATGTTTACCAAGCCTCTTCCCAAGGAGCAATTTGAGTATCTAAGAGAAAAGTTGGGAGTTTTAGCTCCCACCCCATATCACTAGGCTCTTGTGATAGGTTATAAGTCTAGGGGGAGCATTGTTGGCATTTTATTAACTCCTAGATTAAGAGTGAAGGCAATTTGCTATGTACTTTACACATCATTTACCATTTGATGTTAAGGAGCAGACTAAGGTATGTTGGATCTAGATTTTTACACTCATCTATGTAAGAGATATATCTATTTTTGATTGGTCTTTTAGACAAATGTTATATCCAGGATCAGTCAAAGCATATGAAAGCTCAGAGAGTCATAGGAACAGTTCAGATTGGTGTGCATTATCCAAGGGGGAGTCTTTCTTCATAATGCTCTATCCAAATAGGTCCAAGGATCAGAACAACTCAGAAGCCAGTAAAGTAGCAGTTTGTCTTATTGGTTTAGCAAACACTCTTTGGCATTAATGTCAAAGGGGGAGAAATCAAAATAAGAGCAAGCAAGCAGAATGAGAAGGGAATTTTGAGGATGTTTTTGCTCTTGAGGGTGTTTTGCCATCAATGACAAATGGGGAGATTGTTAGCAATTTGAGGAAGGAGACAATTGATAGTTTTGATATCATGATCCAAAAAGTAGTCTAAGGACTGAAGAATTGTCATTCCCATCTAAGGCAACATGGAATTGTCATTGATATCAAAGGTTGATGGCATTGATGTCATTGAGATTGAATTTGATCATGTATTAATGCCAAAGGTTGAGTTGAGTAGACTTGTGGAGTAAATCGGGTTTGTGAAGTGCTCTTACTTATAAAATAAGTAAAGCAATCTTGAAACTCTGAACTAGTCTAATAAAGTTGGTCAGGTTTATGGAATGACTTTACTTCTCTCAAGTTGATAATTTAAGTAATGAAAAACCTGAAATAGTCTTGAAGAATTCCTTTGGAGCAATTCTTTTATAAAAAATGGTAAGGACAATTCTTTTGAAAAAATTGTCAAGTCCTTTTCGAAAAATTGTCCCTTAAAAAAAGTCCAAAAGGTATATTCAGAAAGTTTAAAGGGCATCTTTTGAATGTTCCGAAGGGCAAGTGGACCTTTTCAAAAAGTCTGAAGGGTATTTTTTGAACGTTTCAAAAGGCAAGTGGATCTTTTCAAAAAGTCTGAAGGGTATCTTTTGAATGTTCTGAAGGGTAAATGGACTTTTTCAAAAATTCTGAAGGGTATCTTTTGAACATTTCGAAGGGCAAGTGGACATTTTAAAAAATTCTGAAGGCTATCTTTTAAACATTGCAAAGGGTATGTGGACACTTGAAGAAAAGCCGAAGGGTAGATTGCAAAGAGTCTAAAGAAATTTTACGAATAAAAATTTTGAAGAAATGATGTGGACAAAAAGTCCGAAGAAATGTCTCGGACAAAAAGTCTAAAGAAATGATGCGGACAAAAAGTCCGAAGAAATGTCTCGAAAAAAAAAGTTTGAAATAATGACGCGGACAAAAAGTCTGAAGAAATGTCTCAGACAAAAATTCTGAAGAAAAGAAAGTTTGAAGGAGAGAGATAAGTCGGGAAGAAAGTCTAAAAAAAAAGAGCTCGACAAAAAGAACCCAAAGAATTAAGTTGAGAAAAAAGACCGAAATAAAAGTCCCAAACAAAGTTCCCGAAGGACACCTTTGGATGAAATGGAACATTATAAAGCTTCCGAAATAGATCATTTACAATAGTTCTGAAGGACATATAGACAAAGCATAAAGATCAAGCATATCGAGGATAATCAAAAAGAATAGAAGCCAACCCATCATATAGAAAGTAGTGAGATGCAAAAAAGGAAGAAAAAAAGCTTGAAGGTTAATGACAAAACAAGAATTAAAATACATGTTGCTTTAAAAGATCAACGACTCACACTTGATTGGTGCATTAGATCCAATGGTGCAAAGTAAACCCAGATTACCCTCCAAGTGCACGCACATTTAACTAGTGTCAAGAGGTCATAAGGAAAGATCCAACAAAGAAAAGAACATGAACTTGGCGCGACAAAAGAAATAAAAAGCCCACATGTTATGTGTTTTAACCATCTGTAAAGGAACAACTGGAACTGGTGATGAACTCGATATATCTTCACAAAACTCGAGATTAATCAATCTAATTGATCGAGGAAGAGACACAGTTAAGAATAGTACAAGTGCAGATGTCAAAGATAGTAAAGACATTTGAACGTTGTCATTTGAATAATGAATCGAGACATAAAGTCAAAGTCACATTGAATGCAAATCAGAAGCTTGTACTGGTTCAAAGCAGTTGAAGTGTGAACACTTTAGAGATAGAAAACCCTAAGATGCATTTGTCTATATATGCTATGAACAAAACATTTGAAAGTGTTTTTGCTACTGCTGTGATAATAATTAGAGTGTTAACTCAAAATTGTCGAGTGAGGACATATGTAAATAGCATAAAAAGGCAAAGCAAATAAGGTGTGTCAATATAGAAGATATCCAGACATAAAGAGATAGACGCAAATAAGCCGAGAAGGCACACAACGTGAAGGTGTACTTACAGACAAGACTTGTAATAGAAAACTAAACAAGATTCATTTTGAATCTCTTTTTTATTATGAAGTTGTAACTTCATTTCTCTGATAGATTGGTGCCATCAAAAAAACTAAGTTGGTGCTCAGTTAAGAAGTTGATGCTTCCTTAGAGTGGGTGCTCTTGAATGTAACTAGTGAGGTTTGTCTATGAGCCATCTTTTCTATGAGGCTGGATTAGAACAGTAGCTTCTAACAGCTTTTCTCATCGTGATTTTTCCCTTTGAGTTTCTAGGAAAAAATCTGGTGTTGAGCATTCTTATGTGTGTGTATGATCTCTATTTTTGTTCTTTACTTTGCATATACATTATGTATTTTATTTAAAAGTTTTAAGAACTAGATTTTAGCTCATCTACTGATTCACACCCCTCTCAGTAAATAGTGTGTTCAACATCACCTTCTCACTTGGTGATCACCTTCCATTCACTATGGCAGTTTGGACTGCCTGAAGTGAAGGTGCTTGTAGAGATCCTATATGTTTGACTGAAGCAAGAAATTGATATAGGGAGTTAGATTAGGTCCCATTTATACTCCCAAAGTGATCCTCATCCTTTTAAACTCTTTTTTACCTATAAAACATCAATAACTATCAATAAAATCCATTATGTACCATGTTCATACAATTAGGGTACAAGCCAACATGTTGGGAAGGAGCTTGGGAAAGTCCTCTGCAAGTCTTAATCACTTTCCAAGTCATACTAGCTCATTTGGATGCCTTTTCTTCTTTGTCTTTCTCATCGAGTCATGAACAAGGGTTTTGGAGGGTTTATCCTCTTAAGGATAGTTCATAAAATTATGACATTCAAACCTCAGACAAATCTCACTAATACTTTGTTTAGGACCCTCTTCAACATATCCTATCTCCTTAGACCTCCATGTTAAGAGCTTGTACAGTTGCTTACTTATAAAGATAGCTTCTCGAGCCCTTCCCTGATTTATATGTAAGCTTGAGTTGGTCTGAGATAAAGTTGACCTATTTTTGGGGCTTCTCTAAAAACTAAAAGTTTTAAACACTTTCATATCATCCTTTAAAGGTGATCCAATGCATTTGGGTGTTTACTTGGGGCTAAAAATGGTATTCAGACCTCCTAGGGCTTTAGGCCTAATTCAGGGCAAATAGGTATAGTCTACATTCAAGACCTAAAGTCCTCTCTGCATTCCTTCTTAGAATTTTGAGGCCTCACACATGTTTCTTCATGTTGAATACAACTTCTCATACCTTCCTTTCAATGCTCTAAGCCTCCTTGACACCTCCACTTATCACCCACTTCCCAAGCCTGCAGACTTGACTGCCTGGGAGTACCCTCTGTCTGAGATAGAAGAAAGGGTATCTCCCCTATCTACTTAGAACAAACAATGATATGAGGGTCTCAATTGGGTCATGAGGGTACTTTGTACCAATTTTTAGGGTTATATCACATCAATAACACTGTCAACACTCAAACTCCTTAAGACAGACTCTCAAACATTGACTGTGTAGAGACCCTGGGTTAATACTGCATGTTTGAAGGTTGAAACCCTTTTCTGCCATGTTTCCTTGTCATGGGAATCATGTGGAATTGGCCATCATTATTGTGAAGGAGTTTTCAAACACGTCTAACATCCAACCTTCTTTGCTAACTCAAAGTGGCCTTTCCACTTAACTAGGCTAGTTTGCATTCAACTGTGTATTGTGTTTCCACTCAGAGGAGTGCCTATAGGTGTATATTTCATGTTAGACCTTGTGTCATTGCCCTAATACCTTTTCAGAGTCCTTTAAGCTCATTTCAAAGTCACTAAGACTTGTTTACTCCATGCATGTGCTAGGTCAACATCTAAACTTCCATGTTCTAGTACACTTCACACTACAGTTGACTGTAGGTGATCATTATGAGGGTCAAAAGGACACCTATAGATGATGTAGGTCAGAACCATCACTTCCACCCTTCTCAAAGTTATTTTGATCCACTAGTTTCATTATTACCCCAATAGGATCACTTTCCATGAATATTTGCTCTAATTTTACCACCTTGGACTATAAAGCCTTTTGAAGTTCAACATGTTGTATAGAACACTGAGAACCTGTAGTGAAGAATTGTTTGAGTTGGGAGTCCTCTAGCATCATACTCTATTGGCCAAACCACCACTTTTCATGTCAACTCACTGCCTCTATGATTAGATTACCTCATGGAATCATTAAAATCCATCTAGAATTCATGTCACCCCATTATATGATAGCATCAAGTATGGTTAAGGCCTTGCTTCGAAAGAATTAAGGTAACAAGTCCCTAAACTCAATTTCTCCAATTATGAATCATGATTCAAGTTTGTCTACCACTCTATGGCTCCACAATGACTTTTATGGCACCTTCAAAACTTAAATATCTTAAGGAAGCTCTCAAACATGTTCAAACACCTCCATACAACACTTCCAGGCCTCTGTTGGAGCCAGTTGTAGGTGTACATCAGGCTATATGGCAGTGAAGGTGGGATGTGGATGATATGCATAGTGGATGGTACCATGATCACTATGAGACCCTCTTGATGTTTTCAAATTGATCATTTCCACCTTGTGATACTTAAAACCAGTTTCAAACCCCTTCATTACACCCTCACAAACCTCTATGGAGCTATAGTGAAACCATTATAGGTGCATAAGCAAGCTACAAGGTAGTGAGTAAAGAATTGGTTGAAAATGCATCCAAAAGAGATTGTTTAGATGTTCTAGAATGTTTATTTCACCTTGAAAGTTTATCTTTACATCACCATGGTTTTGTAAACTTTTTCATTCACTTGATTGTGAATGGCAGTCACGAAGAACGTTGACTATGTGAGTGTGTTAGGCATTTAAATCCTCATATGGAACATTCTTGAGACCCAAAGCCTTCAAAGAGTAGTTGACCATCATGAAACATGAGGTTGGACGCATCATGTCCCCAATTTTTCTAAAGACATTTGCATGATAATGACCTTACAAAAAGTGAAACTTGATCTACCACCTCAATGGAGCTTCTCATTAGCAATGTGGGGTATTTTCCCTCTCTCTCTCTCAGCACAAGTGTAAACCAGGTCAATAACCATGTGAGAAGATTATTCACACTCTTCATAACCAATTAAAACCAATGGTTTATATGAAATTGGGCAAACAGAAGAGAAACATTCATCGTGTGGGGATAAACATGCAAAAAGGAGCAGTCAACTTCTAAACAATGGTTCATAAATCTTGATACACCAAACCTTGAACTCTTGCCATAAATATGAAGTATACCAAGTGTAATATCTACCACCAAGTGGATTTGACTTGACTCATCCTCTGCTATCCATACTAGACCGAAATCGTTTGGTCATTTCTCCATGCCTAATAAAGCGATGGAGAAGTGAATCAGTTTTAGGCCAATTTTGAGATCTCCAAGACTAATCAAGCATTGAAATGAGTTTGAGGGAGTTGAAAGGTCACTGTAGGAGCCTACCACATGTGCCAGACTTTTGTAGAAGTTGTATAACCAAATAAAATTGCCCAAACTACCACTTTTTCTTTGTTTTAATGTTACTCCTATAATTTTTAGTTAGAAACTGACATGTCTGATAAGGCACTGACATGAAGGATGTTGAGGAAACCCTAAACACCTTTGTCTACTTAGGAAAACTGTACAACTCTCATATATGACTTAAAAAATGACCCCTAATATGACATAGACCTAAATGTGAATATGACCTAGGTAGTGACACATCAAATGACCTTGATAGGGCTAAGATACACCCTATAGGACCCTAATAAGCCCCTATACAAGATTTGAACTATAGGGAGTTGACTTATTTTGACTTGCGGTCAAAATAGTCAGCAGTACCCATGTGAAATATGTTCAAGAAGGAAGGAAGACTGAAACCACCCCCAAAGGACAAAGTCCTTCACCCATAGCATTGTTCAAAGATGAACATACTTTGAGTCAATGAAGGGTTTGGTGTAGATGTTGGCCACCTACAACTATGTGAGATAGAATTGAAGATCAATGATGCGATTGTAAATTAGTTGTTGAATATAATGCATGTGAAACTCAATGTGTTTGGTGTGTTGATGTTCCACATGATTCCTAGAGATGTGAATAACACTCCGGTTATCGTACCTAATCACAAATCTTATACTATCATACGAAAAAATGATTCCTATAAAGGTTTTGACATTAATGACTCTGAAAAACTTCTCTTAGCCACACAAATTTTAGGTCAATAAATAAAGTATGAATATCATCCCATGAAGGCTTTATGCATGAAAAATAAAATGGACCTACCTTGCCACAACGTGTTCCCCATTCTTTATGACCCCTTACAAAACCATCGATCTACTGTGAAGATTGGATACTTACGTGAAAAAATAGGTAACACCATAGAGTTTTTTTGAATTCTTTTATTCCAATCTACTAGTATACCACACCCCAATGGACCTGGACTCTATTATGAGGCCAACTATGGAGTTTGAGCTTTGATTAGAAATAGGTGATGTGCTACTAATCAAAGATTTTGGTGTGATTTTGACTTTTAACTTTTTATGTTGCCTTTTATATCATTTATTTTAGTTTCAAATGATTGGGAGTTTAACTTTTTTATGGCATTTTCTATTCCTCCTCCATACGGATTCGAACAACCAAACATGGATGTTAAAGATGACTATCATTTGAAAACTTTAGATTTGGTCGCTAAGGAAGAGAACTTAATAAGCATGGTGTTTAAGAGTCTTGTTAACTCAGGGAAAATAAAAGTGCTATCTTGACTTTGACCTTGATTTATCCAGAGTAGAATGAAAGGGTATAAAGTCAAGAAGAATGAACATGAAACAATTTAAATGAATTCAAATCGCAAAAAATGTGATAAATGTGAAAAATGGATTCAATGACAGTAAAGTGTGATTCCTTATCATAAGAATGAGGAAAGTGTAGGAAAACATGCTAACACTTTATTGTTGTGATTTTTTTATCCACAAAAGAAGCAAAACCTAAAGTTGAGATCAGGGGATCATAAACTTGTAACCATTGTGAACACATTATAGAAAATGAACACTGAATTAAAGATTGTGATTTTATGAGGAAGACTTGTTCCTATCCATGGTCTTACAATGCAACTCATAAAAGAGAAATCTAAGAGGGTGCACAAAGCATGTGAAAAATAAGTAAGTATTTTTTAGGAAGGCCTGGTCCTATCTATGATCTTACATTGAAACTCACAAAAGAAAAACTCAAGGGATGAAAAATCATTGGAAAGTAAGGAAATAATGAGAACAAAAGGAATTCATAAGGAAGACTGGGTCCTATCCACATTTTTACAATGTAACTCATGAGAAAAAGAGAAACCAAAGGACCAAAAAGGAGGAATTAGGGTTTGTGGAAAGATAATTGTTGCAGAGGGTGAGACCTGTGCAGATGTCCTGCAAAAAGTGTTAGGAGAGCACATAGAAAACATGATAATAATGCATCTGCAAAAAGTGTTAGAAGGAGAACATATAGAAAACATGATAATAATGCAAATATTTAGACAAAATATCGCTTTAAAAATTGTGCATTGGTGGGCTCTTTGAAAATATAACCTTTATTAATTTGAAGGTTATAGGTGCTCGGACCAATATGTCTTTTACTAAGTAAAGGTCATATTTACCTTTTTTGTCATGTGTGTAGTCTAAGTTATGTACAAAATCACTAACATTATAACTGTGGACTTTAACCTTTTTGTTATGTTGTTTGGTAATGTGAGCCTTGTATTAGAGATTGTGTTGTAGAGAAGAAAGATGGTGTTCATCAAGAAGATCAAGAGAATGAAGGTGAGCTTCATGTAATTCTTCATCGGATGTGATACCATGAAAAGAGATACAGAGAGAGGGAAGATCAACTTGTAATGGGAGGACTAATTTGGAACCATAGAATAACGAACATGGCATTTCCCCAGTGGAAGTGTGTATGCTAATACGATATGCCTAAAGAACGAGATATAGATGAAGATGCCAATTTGTGCAAGTTTCATGGATTGTCTTTTGGATAATTTTATTGAGGATTTTGTTGGTGGTCTCAGCTTGACCATTGCATTGCAGATGGTAGGGCATGGAAAATTTGTGATGAATTTTGAATTTAGCACAAAGTTATTTAACATATTTATTTTTGAAGTTTCTGCCATTATCAAAAATGATAGTATGAAGAATGCCAAAGCGATAAATGATTTGATTGAGTATGAATTTAGCAATGGTGGTTCCTTAACATTGATGAGAGGCATGGCTTCGAACCATTTGGTAAAATACTCAGTGGTTATGATAATAAAGACATGACCATCCTATGATCTAAGTAGTTTGTTTATGAGATATAATCCCCACATTGAAAATGGCCAAAGAGACTCCACAGTTTGAAGTTTGATGGGAGGTGAATGGATTAGATCATCATGAAGTTGGACGGAACAACACTTTTTAGCAAACTCGATGGCATTTTCAAGAGTAGACCAAAAGTAAACCATGCATAAGCATTTGCATATTGTAGAGTGTCTACTATATTGACCACCATGAATGCCCCCATGTGCTTGTTCAAGGAGAGGAGGAGCCTCTTTTTTCATAACACAACACAGCAAGGTACCTTCAACGTTGTGATAATAAAGGATGTTATATCAAAAGACATGTTTTAAGGCTTGTTTGTGAATTTGAGTCTTTTTGTGTAAATATGTGTTAGGATGATAGTTTTGATGCTCAAAAAATTGTATGATTTCTTTGTTCTATGGGATCTATCAAATGGTGTCAGCCTCAATATGGTAGATGAGCGAATCTTGTGATTGAATGGTATATGGGGATTTTCTTATTTGAATAAGAAAGGTCGAATCAGTAAGAACTTGTTGCGGATGAAAAAGAGATGTTGAAGAAGCAAGAGAATAAGTGTTAAGAGTGTTGATCTCAAGGGACGGGCTCAATGGTAAAAATCAAATTATTTGGCAAGGGTAGTGGCTATTTGATGATAAACAATGAGGCTTCATTTTTCCACTAATAATCACCATTAAACTGGTGATAGATGAGTTATATGTCACCCAAAGCATGAAAATATGTAATATATTAAAGCAAGTGTCATTCTCATGCCTAGGATTAAATCTTTGTTTTCTACCATGTTATTGGTAACATCAAATATAAGATGAAATGCCAAGGGGATGATATTACTGAGAGGACTAGTGAGGATACAACTTGCCCCATCTCCTTGAAGGCATTCAGTGCTATCGAAATGAAGGTTCCAAGTATCTTCATGTAAATCGACATTGATATTTAGGTAGTTCTTTGATGACTAATTTAAATTTAGTAGTATCGAGAATGATAGAGGACTCTTCTAGATTACTTGTTTCAAGATCAGCAATGAAATCATGGAAGTAATCTTTAAGAGATATAGTTTGATTAAGACCTTCAATATAGAGGATATTATCATCTAGGAGACTATCTTGAAGGTGGCCAATAGCAGGGATGGAAGTTGTTGCAAGTTGGTCAATAATGATTTTTCCTTTGATAGTTTTTTGTGTAATAATGTGGAGATTAAATTCCATTAGAAGGACCTTCCACTTGCTAATTCTGTCTCTAGGAAGAAAGGCTTTAGAGAATAAATTATCAATTTTATCAGAATGAATGATAATATAAGTTGTTTGATAAAGCTTATAATGACGGAGCTTTTCAGCTATAAAATATATTACAAAGAAACCATGTTATACTTTTGTATAACATTTTTCATAGCCAATGAAGCCTCGACTGATATAATAGATGGCATATTCTCTTCCGATATCATATTTTTGTGTAATCATTGACCCAACCGATACATGTGTGGAAGAAGTATATAAGATTGAAGGATGGTCGTTAAAAGGTGGGTGAACGGTGGGTGGATGAATCAAAAATCCGTTTATATTGTCAAACTCTTTTCGACAAGGATCTATCCATTCAAGAGCATTACTTTTCTTTAGAAGAGAATTAACAGAATAGATATGGTAAGCTATTTTAGAGACAAATTGTCTTATTGCCCCAAGCTTACCAAAGTAAGTGCAAATATCTGGAATGAAACAAGGGATAGGCATGTTGACAATAGCATTGATATTGGTGAGATCAATATCAATATCATGAAAAGAGACCAATAACCCTAGTAATTTTCTAGATGTGATGTCAAAGATGAAAGGAACATAGACTAGATCGTTTCAAGTCACAAAGATCACAGATGATAACAAAATATCACATGACAAGCAAATGCAAAAAACAGAGAGCAATATCATATATGTCAAGAGCATTACGTTTCTTTAGAAGAGAATTAACATAATAGATATGGTAAGCTATTTCAGAGACAAATTGTCTTATTGCCCCAAGTTTCCAAAGTAAGTGCAAATATCTAGAATGGAACAAGGGATAGGCATGTTGACAATAGCATTGATATTGGTGAGATCGACATCAATATCGTGAAGAGAGACCAATAAACCTAGTAATTTGCTAGATGTGATGTCAAAGATGAAAAGAACAAAGACTAAATTGTTTCAAGCCATAAAGATCACAGGTGATAACAACAAAATATCACATGATAAGCAAATGCAAAAAACAAAAAGCAATATCATATATCTCCATATTACTTCTATAAACTTAACTTATGGCTTTGACAAAGAGCTTATTTCAGATCTTGTCTAATGCAAAGAAAGAGCCTTGCATATATAGGCAAGGAAGATCAAGAAGCAAAGCATCATAACCGGTTAAATCCATAATGGGAAAAGCAAATAGTGCTAAATAGTGCACCTAGTAAACATGAGCTAAGGTAGATAAATAATCTATTTTAACAACCCCCCAAGTGAAGTTAGGGACTAAAATCAACTAAAAAACAAAGTAGCATATCCACAATATGAGTCCTGATAATAAAGCCTAATCAGATACTCATGTATAATATATCCATGAAATGGAGAGATAAAACCCATAGAATACAAAAATCCCTCAAGGACAATTGTCATTGATACTGAAGTTGTCTATAATCTAGGTTAGGCTCGCAAGATGACCAGTGTCGATGTTGAGATCCTCGACTACAAAACTATAGAAGCTCCATATACATCGAACAATGTTTCTTTTTTTTCCAAAAGAAGAACATGAATGATGTACTTGAAGTATGCCCATTGCACAATGGAAGATGGAAGCAGTACAAATATCTCTAAATCACGTCCAAATTTGAAGTGTGGCACATGTTTGACAAAATCATGCACATGAACCAGATGTAATGCATTGAAAGTGGACCAATCAGAAGAAAGACATGGAAAATTTACTAAAAAAATTTTCATGGGAAGAGCATAATGCTCAACAAGTGTACACTCACTAGAACTAGTAAAGTCCATCGAAGTGATAATCTGTGGTAACTCAACATCCTACATAGTAGATGTCACAAGTCTAGAAAAAACTCATCCCATATAGGTGGCTCAACAAAAATAAGAACAATGTCCATCAGGAATATGTCATCACAAGAAATTATAGTAGGAGGAGAGAGTACATCATTAGAAGAGAAAACCTTACTGATAGGAGGAGGAAAAGGAAGTGCCAATAGTGCTTCACCCATGTTACTATCAAGACTCAAATCTTGAACATCAATGTCATCATCAAAATATAAATTTTCTCTAACAGGGGGAGAGGGAAGTGGAACAGAAGGAGGTGAATTAAAAGAGTGTGAAAGACCTAGAAGACTCAGTATCCTTCTCAAATAAGGCTACAATAGCATTGCAAGCTTCCTTTTGTGATGTGGCACATGTGACATAGCACTGCAAACTATCTAAAATATGGAGGTGAATCAAACAAAGAGCCTCATTTTGATTAGATGCAATAAAATCAAGAACTTCATAATCCATATAGTGGGGAATGTCACCAAACATAACTCTCCACAAACCTTTCAGTTGAAGGTATATCTTCATTTTTGTTTTTCAAGTAGTGTAATTTGAGGTGTTAAGGGGCTCCATTGTCAAAATACAATGAAGAAGTTGAAAATAATAAATAATTATCCCCCTAGAAGAAAAACTCCAGATTCAAAGAAGACAATGAACAAATAAACCCCCAAAAATGTGTAAACGCCCTCGCCGCCTCCCCCCACCGCGCCCCCCAAATTTGGCATTTTATAACTGAGTGAATTTTTACAAAGTGATAACACCAATAAATAAAGAATTGAAAACCATACACTTTTGAAAAAAGCTAAACTCAAATCCAAGTTACGGTTTAAAAGTTATAGGCTTTACAAATTCTCATAAAATAGGTCAAAAACATTAAAAAATTACACTACACGCTGATTTTAGTGACCAAATTGAAAAAGAATATAGCATTCTAACCACTTGTTGGAACCAAAATTGAATCATGGAGAATTACAAAGACTCATACAATCCTCTCATACACCCATATGTGCACTTTAATGGAAAAACAATTCCACTTAAAGTCCAAGAAATTAAAAAATAGTATATTTTCAACTTAGAAAAAATTAAAAAATAACTGTTAGTAAAACTGTCATAAATTTTGCATCGCTCAATAAAATTAAGAATTTCGAAATGATCTGGAAAGCTAAAAACAAGGTGCACAAAATCTAGAAAAATTTTAGCATGATTCATCATATAGATCAAGAGAAGTTAATAGAAAACCACACATTTTTTATATAGCAAAAGAGAAGCACCCAACTCACTGAAACTGCCTCTATGAGAGAAAACTACACATATGGATGCCACAAGGGGAAAGAACCCAGCTAAAAAATAATGTCCACAATGACACAAATTAACGGCGATGATGCAAACTGCGAATGTCGAGGATGCAAATCCAACAATGGCATAACTACTTATAGGTTTCTTCCGCAACTACGTATGCTTTGACCTGCAAGAAGACAGAAAATAAAATAATCTGCAAAGCCTCCAAAATATGCTCACTATAATTTCTTGCACACCTTTCTAATTCTTAGGACCACTCAAAGATGATGCAATAGAAGAACATACTTAGTATGGCAAGAAAATCTATAGAAAGAAGATCTATAAAAAGATCTGTGGAATGATCACAAGCCCTTGCTGAAAACTCCAAATGGATGCTTATAACACCTTTTGATCTGGTACCATGAAAGGAATGAAGACTAAATAATTCCAAGCCACAAAGATTATAGATGATAATAACAAAATATCACATGACAAGCAAATGAAAAAATAAAGAGTAATATCATATATCTCCATATTACTTCTTCTATAAGCTTAGCTTATGGCTTTGCCCAAGAGCTTATTTCAGAGCTTGTATAATACAAAATAGCCTTGCATATCTAGGTAAGGAAGATCAAGAAGCAGATCATCCTAACCAATGTGGGATAAATCCACAATAGAAAAACAAATAATGCTAAATAGTGCAGTTAGTAAACATGAGCTAAAGTAGGTAAATAACATATTCTAACAAAAGACACATCTGTAGGGATTTAGTCTAACTTTATAATTGATGAGGTGATTGAATATGATAGTAAGATCAGAGAGATGAGTTTTGTGGCTTTTAAACTTGGCAATGAGATCATCCACAAAGGTTTTTAAAATATTATGTATAAAGTCATGGAAAATGTGAGTCATAGCCTGTTGATAGGTAGCTTTGGCATTTTTGAGTTCGAATGGCATTTTAACATAACAATAGGTGCCTCATTCTGTGGTGAATGTTATCTTATGTTAATCTTCGGGGGCAATATGAATTTGATTATAACCTGAAAAACCATCCATAAGAGATAACATTTCGTAACCAGTAATGGAATCGATGATGACATCTATGGAAGGTAAAGGTAAGTTATCCTTGGAACAAGCAAGATTGAGGTTATGAAAATTGATTAAAATGTGAATGACCATGGTGACTTTTTTTCAAACAGGGACAATGTTTGAGACCCATTCTGAAAAATACATAGACTTGATAAACTTAGCATCGATAAGTTTAATGATTTATTTATGGCATAAATTGGAAACATCAGGTGGAAATTTCTATTGTTTTTATTGCATGGGTTTGGCATCGAGATAGGTGATGATGTTGTCCATCACAATGCTATGATCAATGTCAGGCATGTCTTCATAGGACCAAGCAAAAGTCTCATGATATTTATCAAAGAATCAACTAAAGTTATCATGTTTAGTTGGTGTAAGTTCTCTAGAGACTATGATTGGTTGAAGACATGATGGGGTGCCATATTCGATTCATGTAGTTTCCCTAATAAGTATAGCATTTTCATCGTATGAATGATATAGCGCGTTAGGTAAAGAGGAAATGAGACTTTTTTTTAGATCAATGCTAGAGATGACTTTATTAAAACAAGGGTCTTTTTGCTTGAAATTCTCAAGTTTATGATGTTGTTGAGGGAGTTGAGGTTCTCGGGCATGAAACTAGGCAAAGTGGGAAGAGGACCATAATAATCTACATATACTTCGAGATCAGTTATTTTATTACCATGGCGGTCATATTCAGAGTTTACTTGGCATATATCTATGGCCTTGGCATCAAGTGTGATGTCAAGGGTAGGTGGAACTGGAGAAGAAGGTTGATCTGATTTGATTGGTTTATTGTTAGCATTCTTGACAGAGAAAGGATCACATAGAATAATTGGTCTGATAGGAGGTATAGAAGATGCCACAAATTCTGGAGGTTTGGAAGATAAGATTTGTTATACCACCCAAGGAGTATCGAGAAGTGGAGAATTAGAAGGAGCCACATGGCCTTGCATGAAATTTATGGCATTATCTATATGGGACTCATCAACAACTGTCCAAAAAATGTAAAACATCTTAAAAATAAGCCTATCACACCCCATATCTAACATATGTAACATAATCTGATTTTTGCAAAATGCACAATAATTATTACTCTCTTCTCAAAGGATGGGCTCCCAATTTCAACCAACTCTTGAAAACTTTCAACTATCAACATGAAAATCCCCTGTATGATATTGTTGCTATAAGGTTTCCTAGAAATGCTTATCCTCATAATTTCAATAACACAAAAAGTAACTGTAATCCTTACCTCCTCATATGAATGTCTCAAAAGCTTTGGCCTAACCAAATAACTCACTAATGGAGACATAACATATTGCATCCATTTTGAATATGACTGATCTATCATAAGTAGGCAAATCTCCACTTCTTTCAATATTCAAAGAAGATCATCCTTTGATTGTGATGGATGTTCAAGTCTCTTCCCTGTTGTATAACACTTCTTTCCCAAATCTTCTTCACTGAAAGACACCATGATTCACAACCTTTGACAATCCTTGAATGATGAATCCACTGATGAAACTCAAAATCACTAAAAAAATGCAAAACAAACAATTAAAAACTCGCACATGCTCGCAAGATCACCAACTCTAATACCACTAAAATATTCTTAATCAGGATATTTGATAAAAGACCTAAAAACTACAAAATCCCAAACACACAACACGTATACTAATGGACTCAAAACTGAAATTAACCCACAAATGGATAATCAAAAACACATATATATTACCCTTTAACAAGATACAAACATATATGATGATAAATACGTATTTGATCATATACTGATAAACATTAATAAGGAATTACTATAACAATTCTTTGCATAGAATGCAAGAACACAAATCCTTACACATACTCAAATAAAGGAATTACAACTGATATTTCTAGAGGCAATATCTATACATAACAAATTATATAATGAAGCTACAAACAACACACTAACAAGATTATGGAATTACAAATAATCTACAATGCACACTTACATTACTTTCACACCACGCAAGCTCTACACTCTAAATCTATATATAACCAACTAGAGTGGATCTTTCATCATCGAAATCCAGCAACTCTGATTGAAGCCCTCATGCAATCCTTGGATGGAATCACCAACACCATCTAGGATGGATATCTCACCACCAAAATTAGTTACAATACTCTAAGCAGCAAATCCAAAAGGGGATATGAACATAAGTCTAATATCAGAAAAGGGGGGTTTAAATGATTTCAAAGATTATATTTACAAAGGAGAAGCTTCATACTTATAAAAATGAGAGGGAGACAGAAATAAGAGAGAAACTTGGAGAAGAAGCAAATAAATGCACCATGCCTATAGTGGTTTACTATTCATCAATAATGTCAATTGTTTCTCACATGTGCCAAGCATCTTTCAATATATTCTTTTTAAATTTCTCCATGTGACTCCAACATGAGTGGGAATCTTCTTTCCAATTTATTTGCCACTTCAATCATGAATAGTAGACCATGTCTCCCACCTACTCATGTGCACACACATAAGTCAAAAGATTTCTCATATTTTAACTTCAACAAAGATGCCCCACATCACATTCATGAAATAAATGATGAGATTCTCAATCAATATGTTTTCCACATGCTCTCCTTATTCCTCCCATGTGATCAAGTGGAGAATTGTGCATCACCTTTCTTTAACTTTCATCAATTAAAAATACCATGTGGGCTATGCCACATCCCTAAGGGACACCTCACCACTATGCCACCTCATCATCATGTACAGTCACTCATGAATAGTGACCCATAAATAGTACCAGTGAATATTAACTAGTGAATAGTGTTTGTGAATAGTGTTGGCGAAATATTGAAATTGCCCAATATTCTCTTAACATCAATTTTCTTGAAAAAGGGGACACGACAAATCCTCTCTACTCAAAATTGTTTGTCCTCAAGCAATTGCAAACCAATATGCTCAAAATTCACAGTGTTGTAACGAATCCATCTGTAATGTCCATGCAATCTGGCCCTAGTCCCTATCAAGTGAGTCAATTTCTGCAAAAGTGTATTGTAAGATAAACTATCTTTGAAATTCATATAATCTTTGTACCCCTCATATAATTTTATCACCTTTTTGAAAACCAATTTGTTCTCAAAGAAATGTGTATGACTCACAAATTTGCTAATTCAACCCTTTAGGAAACCCACCAAACAATGCATGATTAGACTTTCCCACTTATGGTTTAGAACCAAAAACGAAAACATAGTTGGGCTAAATTCTCTAGTCCGGACATTACCAAGATCCCAAACAAATCTCAATATCTTTATGTCATGTGTTTGTTGCATCATTTTGATTAACACTGGAGTACTATCAGGCCACGTTTACATTCTCCTTTTTGTAACCTAAATAATAGGTTGTCCTCAAGAGCCAAACTGGAATACCTATAATGACTGGATTCAGAAGCATAGAATATTTCATGCCAAAGAATCTCAACTCAATCAACAATTACAATCCCACTGTCTATCATGATCTTGGATAATAGAAAAATTAATCTGTTAAATAATAAAGCATGATTCTCAGCATAACTCATCATGGTGTCCCAAAATGGTGTGGATTAAAATCAGTCATTTGGATGATACAATTGATGACAACGGTGTTAAAACTAAAATTTGAATTCATAGATATCCTAGGAATGCTTCCACTATCATAAACTGATAGTACCTCACTAACACTCAATCTTTGAGTGTTACAAACACAGCCATGTGCACACCAACCCACAACACCAGCTACAATCATTGCTACAATATCTGAAAATACAAGGTTATCAACATAAAGTGATTGCAACAACCAATATTCACCCATGTGGAAGTTAGAAATTATTGAACTCCGTCTAAAAAATCTACCACAATATATTGGCATAAGACCTCTACCAATCAACTCCAACCAGAAAACATTTCGAGTATGATTCCTTATGAATTTTCTTTGGATGTATAAAATGAATAACTTATCAGCCATGTTGGAATTTAGGCCTCTAACATCCATCTTGGCATGTTTCCCATGATCATAATTAAGAGATAAAAACAGAACTAGAAGATCTCCATACCTTGGCTTGAAATTAGTATGTTTGTCTCTCTTTGCCAACACATCTTCATCCCTATCTCACCTTTATCCCTTCATGAGTAGGCTTATTAATGTGTAAATGTGAATTTGTGGTTCCATCTTGCATACCTCAGATTTTAACAGAGAAATAATCATCTCCAATCACCAAAACTTGTGCATGTTGTCCAAGATAATAAAAATACAGTGGTGACATAAGTGGAAGCCATAAATCTGAACAGTTTGCATACCTATGGCTAAATCATAATTTTCGTCTTCCTTTGTTGAATAGACATGGGTTGAGAGGTCCTTCATACCCACAACCTTCTGAATACTATGGTTTCTAAATAAGCAGCTTCTTTTTATATGCCAACCTTCCAATGTCAACTTGTGCATGCCTCTATTCTTCCATACCCCAGAGAATTCTAATTTTTTCCTTATTCCCATGGAATCAGCCATAAAGAATTTAAAATTAGAATTTAAAACTTTTGTAAAACTCAAAAAATTATCTGGTTCCCATACTTTTATTTGTAGATCATTTCGAACTAAAATAAAAAAGAATTGTGTCCTTTACTGCAAGTTGTGTCTTTCATCCTCTCTACACTCCTAGAGTGTTTCTCATGACCACAAATCTGAAATGACCCAGTAAGAAACAACAAATCTAAAATATGACTTTCCTTCACATACCTTGGAATATAATCCAATTGCTTACCTCCCACAACTTGTTGCAAACTGATGAAATTCTGTCAATTCAATAATCTTAAGATATTAAACATTCATCATTGGCCATTAATGAAAAAATAACATGTTCAAGATTGGGGTCCATCACTATCTCATTTGATAACCATACCAAGAGAGTGATGACAAACCACACACTATCACAATGAAGTATCTTCCCATTATTCCTCATGCAAGATATGGAGAATTCAATAGCATCATCAATACCTCTATCTAATTGTAGACTCAATGAATTACCCGAATCCCATATGAAATAAAATTTTGGAAATTACAACAAAGAAGCCACATGCCCTATATTGCAAGTTGTATCCTTTTCTTTATCACCCATTTTTGCATGCTTCCCATGATGACAAAAATTCCATAGTGACATAGGTAGAATAAAATCTGAAATGTGTTCATACCTTTGGCTGCAAATAAGATGTTTATCCTCTTTTGACAAAATAGAATTTGTTGAGATATTATTCACACCTCCATTTCTGTGGCTTAAGATTCCCAACATAGAGCTAGCTATAATATTCTCTTAAAATGCATATCCACCCATAATTCTACTTTTCAAAACAATCAATGGCTCACCACTTGAAAGATTGAGAGGTAGTGTAGAAATTGATGTATCTTCCTGCAACTAGGGATCTTTATTTTTGGCAAGTGATGCCTCTTGCTTTTTGACTTCAATAACCCTTTCTTCACATATACACTCATTATAAGTCATAATCATCTTTAATTTTTAAATAATTTTTAACTTAAACCTCTTGCTCTCTGGTTTCTTGAAAATCTTCTTTTGACACCTCAATACTATCATCTTCTAAGGCATGATGTGCCACTGGTTCCATTCTCTCTTCTTTTTGAAAGAAACATTTCTCTAAAGGATCTTTACCTCACATGTTGGATCCCTCATGTTCTTGCTATGCATCGGTTGTCTCTTGATCAACATCTAAGCTAGAATCTATTTTCACCTCCTCTGATGAGTGCATATCTACTCTCTACCTATACAACACTTTTATGGCATAAACCTATAGGCTGCAAATCACTAGAAATCAATTCTCCTTCTGTCAAATAATTTTTCAATTTCTCCATATTCTATTTAAGTAACTTCTTTGATAACTCATATGCAACTGGTGAAATAACACAATCCTTCCTCCAAACAGTCAATTAGTTAGATAACAACACTTTAGAAACATCATCGCTCTCACCCACAATCAAAGACATAATAAATTACATGGAAGTTATGACATTCTCTATATAAGCCTCATCAACAACTGTCCAAAAAATGTAAAACATCCTAAAAATAAGCCTATCACACCCCAAATCTAACATGATGTAACATAATCTGATTTTTGCAAAATTCTCAAGAATTCTTACCCTCTTGTCAAAAGATGGGCTCCCGATTTCAGTCAACCCTTGAAAACTTTCAACTATCAGCATGAAAATCTCCTTCATGGTATTATTGCTATAAGGTTTACTAGGAATGGTTATTATTATAATTTCAGTAACACAAAAAGTAACTGCAAGCCTTACTTCTTCATTTGGATGTTTCAAAGGCTTTGGCCTAACCAAAGAACTCACTAATTGAGACATAGCATATTGCATCCATTTTGAATCTAACTGATCTATCATAAGTAGGCAAATCTCCACTTCTTTTAAAATGCAAATAAAATCATCATTTTATTATGGCAGATGTTCAAGTCTCTTCCCTGATGTATAACACTTCTTGCTCAAATCATCTTCACTAAAAGATGTCATGATTCACAACCTTTGACAATCCTTGAATGATGAATCCACTGATGAAACTCAAATCCACTAAAAAAATGCAAAACAAAAAACTACAAACTCTCACGCGCTGGCAAGATCACCAACTCTGATACCACTGAAATATCCCAAATGAGGATATTTGCTAAAACACCTAAAAACTACAAAATCTCAAACACACAACACTTATACTAATGGACTCAAAACTAAAATTAACCCACAAATGGATAATCAAGGACACATATATATTATGCTTTAACAAGATACAAACATATATGATGATAAATATGAATTTGATCATATACTAATAAACATTGAGAAGGAATTACTACAACAATTATTTGCATAGAATGCAAGAACACAAATCCTCACACATACTCAAATAAAGGAATTACAACTGATATTGTTGGAGGCAATATTTATACATAAATTATATAATGAAGCTACAAACAACACACTAACAAGATTATGGAATTACAAATAATCTACAATACACACTTACAGTACTTGCACACCACACAAGCTCTACACACTGCACTCTAAATCTGTGTACAACTGACTAGAGTGGATCTCTCACCACCGAATCTAGCAACTCTAATTGAAGCCCTCGTGCAATCCCTGAATGGAATCACCAATACCAATTAGGGTGGATATCTCACCACCAAAACTAGTTACAATACTCTAACCAATGAATCCAAAGAAGGGGATATTAACATAAGTCCAATGTCAGAAAAGTGGGGTTTAAATGATTTCAAAGATGATACAAAGGAGAAGCCTCATACTTATAAAAATGAGAGGGAGAGAGAAATAAGAGGAAAACTTGGGGTATAAGCAAAGAAATGCATCATGCTTGCAATGGTTGCTCTATTCATCAATAGTGTCAATTGTCTCTCACATGTGCCAAGCATCTTCAATATCTTCTTTTTGACTTTTTCCATGTGACTCCAAAATGAATGGGAATATCATATCCAATTTGTCTCCCACTGCAATCATGAATAGTAGACCATATCTCTTACCCATGTGCACATACATAAGTTAAAAGATTCCCCATCTTTTGACTTCAACAAAGATGTCCCACATCACATGCATGAGAGAAATGATTAGATTCTCAATCAATATGTTCCCCACATTCTCTCCTTATTCCTCCCATGTAATCAAATGGAGAATTGCACCCCACTTTTCTCTCTTTCACTTTCATCAATTAAAAATACCATGTGGGCCATGCCACATCCCCAAGGGACACCTCACTACTATGCCACCTTATCACCATACCACATCATGATGTACAATTACTCATGAATAGTGATCTATAAATAGTACCAGTGAATAGTAATTGGTGAATAGTGTTGGAGAAATATTAGAATTGCCCAATATTCTTACAACGTCAATTTTATTGAAAAAGGGGACATGATAGTAGTGTTGCAAGGATTTTTCAAGTCATTAGGCTCATCGTCACCAGAATCAGCAAGAGTGACATGTAAATTTGGATTCATGTTGACAAATTCGGGTAAAGAAGCACTATTAATCTTCGAAATAGTGGGAATCCGATACTGAGATTTGGGATTTGGAAACTGAATACTCCAAGGGATAGGATCGGCCTCATGTTTATACCTATTGCAATTATGAAAGAACTTGATACATTGGTTGCCTGAAGAGACAATAGCCCTCATTTTATGAGTCCATGGGTTTCCTAAAAGTATGTTGTAAGATAAGGGTAAATCAAGGACCATGAGCTTAGTTAGTATAGTCTTAGGTTCAATCACAAGAGAGAGTCAAATACAACCAAGTGTCTTTTGATTAGTTTTGTCAAATCCATGACATGTCAAGCGAGTTTGTTTAAGATGATCTTTGTCGTAGCCAAGTTGTTGGATGAGCCATAGAGATGTGACATTAATACCAAAATCTTGGTCTACTAATAATTTGTGAATGAGGGTGGTAGTAATGGCTATTTTGATTAAGAGGGTTGGATCATCGGCTTGAAAGAGGATCTCAGCGTTGATCATGTATTCTTTGAGAAACTCTATGGAGGGTTTTGAAGAACAAATACATTCAATAGTATGCACTTTGGTTGGTTGAGGCTCATGAGAAGATGATTCCTCTTTTAAAGGAGATGGCTCTTCAATGTCTTGAAGTTGTTGCATCAAGAATTTACGATGAAAAGGAGAGGTATGAACTAACTCCATAAGAAAAAAATTTCAAAGCATGGAGTTGAGTTCTTCTAAGAAGTTCCAATGAGTTTTGGAAGAGCTAACATGAGGCTTAGACAGTAAAATGTTTTTAGGAGGAAGAGAAGTGGTTGGGGGTTCGGAAGGAGGAGATGATTCCTCATTGATTTCTGAAGCTGAGTAGTTGTAGTGTCTTTGAGGATTTGCTCTTCCAAAGATGATTTCTTAGGTTTGGTGACAAAATCTTTGTGAGCTAGTTTACGATGATAATTGACCTTAGCCACATTGACATATTGAGAATTGTTGTTATATTGATCATAGTCGATGTCAATGACACAAATATCCTTATTGGTGTGTTGATCATTAGATGTGGAAAAAGATTTTTGGTTAATAGAAGAAACTTTGGGAGCTTTTCATTTTTTAGAAGAGTTAACGTAATCTTGATGACAGAGTTGAATCATATTTTTGTGATTGAATGAATCACCAAGCACATAGGAGACAACAAATTTTGTAAGCACTCTCCATGTTTCATGGGAGTGACCGATGTTGACATGGAACCAACAAAATTGATTAGGGTCATACCATTTGGGAGGATTGTTGGGATAAGTGAATGGTTTAGAGGGCGCTAAAAATTGTTTCATTTGTTGCACAGTTAAGGGTGTATGAGAGGATTGGGGATGGTCAACTTTGGCAACTCCTAGATTAGATTGACGAGGATTACCGGTTATTGCATTAGTTGAATGTTGAAAAGATCATTTAATGAGTTTGGTATTAGGTTCAAACTATTACATTAAGAAGTCTTGACATTTGTCTTGGTCAAGAACTTCATTTAGCATTTGAGAAGCACAATTCTGAACCTTATATTGAAGTGAAGGAGTTAATGCAGTTATAAAGAGTTTAAACAAGTTGTCATCGATCATGTTATGATCGACCTTGATAGCCAGAGATATCCATTGTTTGATAAAATCACGAGCTGATTCGGTGGGAGATTGTTTAGCATTGATGAAATGACTAAGGTCATGTTGAGGTCAACATACCCCCATTTCTGAAAAATGGGGACCCTTGTGATAAGTTGTGCAAATATGTACCTTATAATTTAAAATTCACTTGATCAGAGCATCATTGACATGTTTGCATACTATTTTTATTTGAAGATCATCCACATCTTTGTTGGATTATTTGTTCATGGCTCTAGTTTGACCTTCTCTAAGTTTATTAACGTTTGCTTTCATTTTTCAAGTTGCAAGTTTAATGGAACCCTTCTTGAATGAACAATGCCTGGATTTTACAGTTTAATCCCAACTTGGGCTTTTACTAGCCTTTGGTTTGTAGAAAGTCAAATGAAATCCATGTTTAAAGCTTCTTGAAACCCTCATTCAAGAAACCCTAGCACAGGGTCTTTTGCACCAAATTCAAAATCGATGGGAACAAATTACACGAGAACATTTTTAAAATGCTATGGACTTAGTATAATTGTTATACTAAGACTTGGTCATGTTTTTAAACACAACCTAACCTTAGTCTAAAAATTATATGTCGGTCTCTTTATGTCCCGAGCTCCTTATTCCCTTTTATCTTAAGCATGGTCTAACTTTATTGTTTGCAGGGTCATTTTATTATGTTCCTAGCTTGGTCTAAAGTAATGCATAGCCCCTTTTGTTATAAACTTAGGCTAAAATATTAGTCCTAAAGTCTTATTCATGTTTATTAACATAAATAAGACCTTAGTCCTAAAACTTTTTCCTAAGTTTCATGTCTCCAAGTCCTAACTTAAACATCATGTTCCTTTGCAAGATCAATAACCCATGTTTACTCAGACGAAGTTAATCAGACGATGCGAGACAAGCCCGACGAGCCAAGGATTCTAATCCACGGGACCATTCTCACTTGACCCCATGGATCGAGATCAACAATCCGCATTCACTCGGATCACTTCGATCCAACGACACGAGATCAATATTAAGACTAAAGGGGCCCCTTTTACTATAACATAGACTTAACCTAAGTTTGTACCCTAAGGTTTTAATTGTATTTATTAATACAATAAAACCTTAGGCTAAAATATTATGTTATGACTTTGTTATTTGAAAGGTCCTTTTGTCATGTTTCAAGCTTAGGCTTTATGCTTACCTAACACAGGTTCCTTTTTATCATATTTCTAACTTAGCTTAAAGACCTTAGACTAAAATTTAATCGTATTTATGCATACAAATAAAAACATTAGTTTAAGACTTTGATCTAAATTCTATATTCTTGGGCTTACTCAATCTCCTTTTATACAGGGACCAATCACTTGTTCGATTGCCCAGATCATGATCAACGACTCGCATTTGATCGGACGAAGTTAATCCAATGGAGCAAGATTGAAGTTGAAAAGTCAAGCCGTGGACCCCTATTTTTTAACATCGAGCATCTTGTCAAAGATCTACGGTATTTGTTCAAGTGTACAAATACAAATCAATGGAGCATATCAAGTCAAGACTATCCAACGAATCTCTGAGTTAACGTGAGACTGCCACATAGCGAAATCATGTTAACTGGTAGGAGGCCCGCGGGATTGCAGAGCTAGAAGGCCCGCGGGATTGTCAAGTGGCACAACCTCGAAGCCTAGTACACATTAAACCCCGAGCACCTTTTAAAGATCAACAGTCCACATTGATTTGTGCATGCATGATCCAACGATACGAGATCAATGTAGACTTTTCAAAGGTAATAGAAGCACCGAGCAGTCACCAAGTGGCACACACAAAAAAAAGAACAAACCAGGAAGTGACAAATGGCAAGCTTGGAAAATAGCCCAGAATACATGTTTAAAATTGACAGTCACCCCCGTTAAAGACATTCACACTAACATCAAATGACGATCGTGAGGACGTCAATTTTAAGATAGTTGCTCGGATCCAAATTCAAAGGGAATGGTCACTATTTGAACATTAATGAGCATGTCTACCACAATGATGCTACATAGATAGAAACTGACAAAACTAAATATTTTGTGGGCTTAGAAAGGCAAAAGTATAAATACAAGGATCCGAATGAAATCCAAGGCATAAGCTCACTTAAGTGCAAATAGCTGCCACCATTAAAGCTCTAAAAGGACCTACAGAAGAACCCTAACGTATAAAAGCCCTAATTCGATCTGGAATTTGTCACAATTAGGTCTGGGAGATCAAATCATCATCTGAGCAAGGGCAATTGAGTCCAGGATCAAACTGTAGACCGCCAGTGAGCAAGTTGAACAAACTCACAGCCATGGTATCCAAAAAACAAGCCAAAGAAAATACAGAGCTCTATTTGACCTTAGACATAGAGGGGAGAATCTTCAAGGACATGAAATTCGACGCAATAGCTTTAAACATGGGAGACAATAATTGGTCCTAGCTCTTTTGGATGATTGAGGAGCTACTTGCCATCACTAAAGAAGATGAGAAGAATGCATCAATCGAGAGGAGGTACTACGCCCTGGTTGTCGTTTATATGACAAGCCTTCATCATGATATGGCAAACCCAGAGGTACTTCACTGCATAGATGTTCTCTCCCCTATTTTCATATATTGCAAGATTGAAAAGGGCATGTTGGTCAATGAACATACTCGTAAAAGTATAACTTATATTTATCCCATTGCTTTTGAGAACTACTATAAGTTTCCCAAGCCACAAGTAGTTGTAGCCAGAATCAACGAATGGGCTAAGAAGAATGACTTGAAAACTATCCTCACTCCATGGCTATACTGAGAAAATCAAGTCTTCTTTGATCTCAATAACATCCCTATTAGCCAATTCCAACCTGGGATCAGAATAATTATGACTTTAATGAGTATGTTGTGTGGAAATCCCACCACCACTTATGTTAACAGAATCTTGGTGCCCTTGGTATATTTTATAGTTGAGAAAGACCTCACCCTTCCCATTGGTGAGTTTGTTAGCACATGTTTATGTAGGCAGATTTTCGCTGTCAGAAAAAGGACTAGGAACCAATTTTACATGATGTCCTACCTGTTAGATGCCCTCCTTGCCACTACCAAGATCCCTAACTTTAGACAATGGTCCCCTAAAGGGACATAGATAGTATCCCAATTCTACTCAAAGTTACACATATTCAAGTATAGGGACCACATTCATTTCATTTGTGACGGTGTCTATCCAACCTTGACTGAGGCCATAACTAGAAATCCAATGGAAAAAATTAGTCCTTTGGTCAAAAAGTCAATTGAATCCATCAATGACATGGTTTTACCTAGATTGCACAATCATCAGGATTGAAGGGACCCAATGCACCCCACTTAGACTACCAATCCATGTGCTAAACAAGTTCGCTGAGCAAGAGGTAGCATACCAAATATGCAATGGTATAGATGGCATGTGTAAAATCAAGAGGAAGGGACTGATGCATACCCTACCCATGACCATTAGCAGGACTGTATTTCAACAATGGGACAATATTGAGGTTGCTTGTAGACATAGAGCCTCTTTCAAACTACAACATGATGAACTAAGACAATGGGATCCCCAAGGAAGGGTAGTGGGGCATTTGAAAGAAAAAATGATAAGTGTGCCATATGAACATTTGTCTGGTGTATACAACTCAATGTACACAAAGGCATCATCCTTCACCAAAGTCTTGGCAAGATTAAAAAAGCACAACATCAACCCAGAGGCTAGACTGATGAGAGATCATAAAGGGAATGATGATATATGGCAACTTGATCCAAGGCAGTACCATTTGCCAGGGGGTCAATCCTCTAGGCCTCTCCCCACATAGCCACAATCACAAACAAAGATCCAAAAGTTTGGGGCACAAATTAAATAGAGACTTGAAGAAATGAGACTTGGTGAGGTGGCATCATCTTCAGCCTAGCCTAAAGAGCTAGGGTCACCAATTGAATTCATTGACTTAGTGACTTTGGATCCTAGTGAAACAGTAGAAGATGCACTAAAAATGTTGTCCAATGTTTATCAATCAGATGAAGATGTCCAGGTAGAAGAAGCTCAGGGTGAGGAAGCAAAAGAAGAGAAGGGGAAAGAAGTGACGATGGATTTGGTCCCTGTTACCACACCTACCCCAAAGAGGAAAGATGAGTTAGCATAGGTTCCATCAAGAAAGAAGAAACCCAAAGTGACCTTCCCTCGTCCTTTAAGTGAGGTCAACATCTTTAGTGAAGAGAATGTGTTATAAGGCCCAACCATCCCCGAATGGTTTTTATATGGAAAATTGCAAAAAGTTCTTACTCTACACCATCTTTGGACAATAACAAAGTCTATCAATATAATTGTGCATGATGAGTCTAAGCCATGGATTGTGGCTTTGTAATGGCTCCAAGAGAGCCAAGTGGCACACAAATAGAAACTCCAAAGCCTCCAAAAGTGATTCAATAATCAGTAGGAATTCAGTTTAATCCATAAACTACCAATCTAGAAAGAGTGATTGAAAAGGCCATAGTCGGAGGTGAGGAATTCACCCTCCAAAAGATAGACCCATCATAGGTCTAACCCCTATTGAAGGCCAAAAGCCAAGAGAAAATAGGATATTCAAAGAAAAGATCCTTGATGTAGCCTAGGCCCAATCTCAGCAGTTTCAAACCATGATCAAGGGCCTCTTATAGCAAAACAAGAATCTGGAGGAAGCTACTGTCTTATCAATTTATGAAGATAGATTCAGAGAGTTTGAGGACACCATGACTAACCTGTTCAATTATTTGAAGTCAATTAGAACCAAGAAGGGAGCAATGGAGAAGCAAATCAGTAAGGCTACAGGGCAAGTTGGCCAATCGCAGGCTTCAAGTTATCAAGTGAAGACGTGATCAAGGCCTTGACCAAGAACCTAGTTCCTGACCTTAGGTCTATCAACGTAGCACATTTGAATATGGCTATGGCCATATTGGTAGACAAGATTGAAAGCCCTAAGTAACTGGTCCAAAGGAATAGAGGACCTGGCTAAAGACTTCAAACAACAAGAAGGTGGAATGTTACATATCTTGGATAGTTTGATTAAGGAACCCACAGCCCTCAGCGCATTAAGTCTTATAACTGATGAAGAGTTCAAGCACAGGTCCTTTCAGCTTATGTAGGAGTTGAAAAGCCAAGGGAAAGGACAAATAGCATACGATAACAAGAGGATCATGGACCTACTTCTGTCATCTGAAGAGAAAATGGGAGATGCCAGGGGCATCAAGCAAGCAATAGAAAAACTTGAGAAGAACCTCAAGGACCTGGAAGATCATGGAAATGATCTCTTTTTGAACCCTGTTATTGACCTCCAATTCATCAATGAGCAATATTTTAGGATGAAGATCCTTCAACAAAAATAGGAAACTACATCGACACAGGGACCTCAAGTTAGTTAAGAAAATTCTTTTTAGAACTTTGTAATATTTTGAAAATAAAATATTCTTTTTTTGTAAAGGCATGTGCAACTTGTAAGCACATTGCTTATAGGTCAGTCCACTTGGAAAAGTTTAGTGTATTCTAGAATTTTTGTAGAAAGGATAGTTGTCTTTACACTTGTACACTTGTAATTCGATATGACTGACCAACATACTTTCTTGCATTCTATAAAAGGAGTATTGTCATTTGTAAACAGGGAGTTGTTGAGCCAAAAACTTATGTAAACTTTGATAAATTAATGCAAGCGATGAATTTTGCTAAAATTATCCATATTCGTTTGTGTCATTTGTTATTATGGTTTCTCTCTCACTTGTTCTCATTTCCAGATTTGAATGGTTCTTGTGAAATTTTGGTGTGCATATTTTAATTGTAGAGTTGTTAACTTGTGTTAATACTAGGTTGACTAAAAATTTTCAAGTTCATTTCATTTCTTTTACTCTTCTTGCATTTGGGCTAATGTTATTTGTTTGTAGGATAAATCTTTAAAGTGAAATTAGTTCTTATTTGCAATTTTCTCATTCCTTAAATGTTTGTCTGATGAATATTAAGATTTGACCTCATACTATTTTGTATTATACATTGGTTAAGTGCATACTTGGAAGACATTCAAACTTTTTCATAATGTTTGGAATGAATATCAGCAATATCTCTTTTCTACCTTACCCTTCTTTTTTCTTTTTTTTAACTAGATCACTCTAGCTTAATTTCCATTGTAAACATTCATGTTAGATTAGTCTTTAGATTAGCTTTGATCATAATTCACTAATATTAGCTAAGATTGCTTCACTCTTTGCAAATATATAGGCCAAGGTGGTTCCCAACCACCAAACTTAATAAATATTGTGAACTAATTCACTTGATTTGCCTCTATTCCATCAACAGATAATAGGACTATCACAACCTACAACTCGTGTTGAATTCTTTGAATTTTAAAATGAGAAGTGTTCTTTAAACACTATGATCACCTGTGATACATATTAATGCATCAACAGGTCATTATGTTGAAACTTTTTAACTAAAAGATTGACTAAATTCTCTATTTGCCATATAGAATGTTGAAGAAGTTGATTGTACCATTCTAATACATCGTCGATGAACATTTTAACTCAGAGTTTAGTTGTGACAAAAGTAATAGTTTAAATATATTCTTTATAAAGATTGTCAAATGCCTTAAGAAAAGATGTTGGGGCTTTAGTCCATCATATTTAATAGTTGGAGATATATTACCAATATCAATAGAAATAATGAAGGGGGTTAAAGACTCGGTTTGGATGTGTCTAAGCATCTTATTGTGCATGATAGGTTGGGGGATGATATTCCCTACGACATCTTTAAGAGGTGGGGGAATAAAATTTTAATTGTTTTGAGGAATAAGAACGGGAGGCTAAGTAGCCATGTTGATCAAATGATGTTATAGTTGCATCATTTGGGAGGTGTTAAATGTTTTCATTATGTTCATTTGTTGCACGATATGTACAAGAATCTTAGTGGTATCAATTGGTGAATTGGTGTTTGTAGGAGGACTCCCTGGATCGGTATTAGGGGGAGGGTTATTAGAAGGTGGATTGCCTTTGGGGTTATTAGATAACCTTGTGTCAATTGCCCCCACATTGCAGTGAGATGTTTGAAGATGGGAATTATTTTGATAGGTATGAAAAAGATCCGATCCACCAATCTCATCTTGTGAAGTGATTTGAACCATGTTGCAATCTAAAGATGAGGAAAGAGAAGCACTCCAAGAGTGAGGATCCTCTTGATAAGTAAAGAAAGGAAAGAGCCCACATATAGTGTCTAAATGGATTCAGAGTGTCCAAGAAGAATCTGATAGGGGATTTCATAATGTTTGATGAAAGAAATTAGCAGTACGAAAAAAAATACAAAAATAAGGACAAAGTTGGCCAGACAAATAACAGAGTTGGCCAACAAGTATATAATCGATTGGGTCTGTAGAGTACTATAAAGAAAAAGTCACATAATAGAGGGATGAGGGTACACAATCATGCAAGTCGATTGTATACTGTTGAACAAGGAACTGAACAGGTAAATAAGGATACATAATCGTGTAGGTCAACTGTGTATTACTGAATAGATAACTGCACAGGTAGATAAGTATATGTAGTCATGCAGGTTGACTGGGTATCGCTAAACAGAGAGACTCACAATTCTGTAAAAGATTGTATTAACCAGAACGATGATGTTCTAAATTAGGGGAAAATTTTTCAAGATAATTTGAATTAAAAATGAAATTAAGCACACAAGCAATTGGATCAAAGTGACTAACCCAATTAGAACACACATCACAAACCTTGCACCAACGTTGGTCAATGCAAATTTTGCAATAAAGCATATAATGAGTAAAGAGCAAGCAGCCAATGGAAAGTAAATGTTAACTAATTGGTCATCCTAAGTGTTGGTAAGCTATAAGAAAGTTTAATTTTAATGTGTCAGTGAAGTTGGATGAAATAAGGAACTAGAAAGCAATCTAAAGTTGGTTCAAAATGTTTGCATTGAAAGGGATTTATATTGGCAATGGGACTTGGTATTGAGGCATACCCCCTCACTTCACAATCCCGTAGTGATAAAGGTGTCAGGGGTTTTGCCAATATATACCAGCGATCACGTATTTATACTTGGTCAGAAAAGCAAATCGATTTTCACCTTAGTGATGAAATCTAAGTAGACCTTGGGAAGACAAATGTTTAATCATTTTTTAATGTAAAGTGATTTAGTAATGTGTGCAAAAAGAAAAGAAGTATAACTAAAATGGTAATTTGAAAAACAACCTATTTAAGCTATGTGAGTTACGCTAAGCATGCAAACAACTGAAAAATAAAAAATGAATAAATTACTAGTAAATAGAGGGTAATTCCTTAATTGAGAATAGTACAGAGTCAGTTCATGTAACACTATATGAAAACAATACAAAACAAATTTGATCGGGTTGCTACTATTTTGCAGAAGTAAGGTCTATAAGAACATAGTCAACTAGGTTGACTATGTCTTTTAAACAAAAGACAGACTACAGAATTATGTCGAACAGGTCAACCCCGTTAGTTGTAGTGTCATAGTTTTATAGATTTTTAACTTATGAAAAATAGTATTGAAAGAACTAAAATGACAGAGAGAAAAAAAATTGATGGGCTTAAAGACATTTTAGATTGCAAATTTTTATGTTGTGATGCTTGAATGTTGATTCAAAATTATGCTAGGTCTTCGATGAAGTTTACAAAACCCTGTATGTTGAAAAATAAATAGCGAACAGAGTCGACTGGTTCAAGTATGTATGTGAATCTGAGATTGAAGAAGAATACTAAGCCGAACTAATCGATCCAGTAAACTGTATTTCGAGAAGCCTGCACAGACATTACAAAGTTATTTTTAAGCGACTGTGTGTTAAACCCCCGTACATAAAGCTAGAACTACACTGATTGGTTCAATACATTTTTATAAATATAATATGATGACAAAAATGATGGTGTGAAAGAAAACCTACAAAGGTTAGTGATGTAAGGGCATCCTATAAGGACCCCAAAGTTGACTCATTTTTGTTTTAAGGTAGTCTATTAAGTGTCTCATAGGTGTTAGAAGTCTTGAGTAGTCATAAGGTGGAGTCTAGATAGTCCAAAGATGCATAGAATTTGAATTTTGATTTTCCCTGCCAAAAACCTCTTTTGAAAATTTGAATCTTGCCAAGCCTTTGTAAGGATTCTTATATGTTTGTAAAGGTGGTAAGGTGTCACAAAAACATGTCTAAGGGGTTTAGACACTATAGAAAGTTTATAAAAGTTCATAAGTCTAAGGTCATGGTTTTATATAGGTCATCTTGTGTAAAATCAAGAATAATGCAATGTAAACAAAAACACCTTTCCAAGGGAAAGATTCAAGAATCAATTATGAATCTTTTTAGGTAAGGTAGGAGTCAGTTTTGGTTTTTGGTAACCTCTTTTCCATTCGAGGTAGATGGTGAAGAGTGATGGAAAATAAAACTTGTTGAGAAAAGAATGTCTGAGATATAAGATTTATGTGTGTAATTGAGTTTGCATGATTGAACAGAGCACAAGAAGTGCTTGGATAATCAAAGTGGTGAGTAGTTTTGTTGCATGTTTGTTGATCTTTTTTATGATCACATTATATTCTCTATTTTGATACAGGGAACACTAATTGAGTTGAAAGAAGTCACATTTGAGGAGATAGACAAGTCTGTCAAACAGAGAATGCATTCACATAGCTTTGTTCAATGAAAAGTCTGAGTATCCAATCTTTTCCTCTCTTGAATTCCATGGAGAATGTAGACATGGAAACACATATGACAGTTAGAATAATCTTGTTGTAATATACAGTTGGACAAGAGTTAGTGAGTTTCAACTTGGTCATAGTTTTACTCATTGAAAGCATACAATCCACAAACACAGAATTTTGTACATTGTCATAATTAGTATTGAGTCTTGTTTTGATTCAAAAGAGATTGGAATGAGTTTATAATGGTCAGAGGGGATGGAGATAAACCTATTGTAAGCTATAGAGTCTTTAGATGTTGAAAGACAGAGAGACCCTGCATACCCCTATTTCTAACTAGTAAAACACAGTGTTGAAAGACTAAGATTTCTTGTTTGTGAATGCCCTGAGGGTTGTGGGAACTTGATCATTGAAAGGAAAAGTTGTATGAGCATTAAAAAGACCTATTTCAATCATTAGATTGCCTTGAAATTACTTGTTGATCATTATATGCAATTATTTTCAGTCTCGGCCTATATAATGGCTTCAAACCCGACTTTTAAGGTTTTCACCTTTGGGAGAGATTCAATCCTCTAAAATTCATAAAAAATTTGTAATCTAATGTATCTTGGGGTCTTTTAAGAGAATAAATTGGTTTCTAAACTGTAGCCTCTATATTCCTTACTATACTACCATGTAGGTAGTCTATTAGGCTAAGAGACCTAGTGAGAAAAAGGCTAAAGAAGAAAGTTGGACTTAGGTGAAGAATTGAGGAACAAAATTGGTTGAAAGGCGATATTAGACAAAATGGTGGTCAAATATAGTTTTGGTTTGGTCAAAACGTCTCCAAAATGGTCAAACCTTGGAGCTTTGTGCATTTAGAGAGCTAATTGGAGTGTTAAGTAAGCCTAGAGGTACAAGATTTTGCAAAGGAACCTAACCTAAGTTTTTGTGTGACTTAATGGCATGGAAAAGCATTGTCAAAAACCTAATTAGTTTTCCTTAAAGATTTTGTGTACGGAATAGAACAAGGGATTTTCCCCAAAACATGGCTACAAGCCAAGACAAAGGCTAAAGAGAGAAATCTGAGAAAAGACAAACGAGAGTGTTTCAGGTGTTTGAATAGTGTTGAATGAGCAGGATAAGGAGTCATGAGGTGTTTGATAAACTATTGAGCAAGTTTAGTTGATAAGTCCTTTGATAAAGACCCTGAATACTTCCAAGCATTGAGAAAGCTCTGCATCATTTGTGGTATCAAAGCATAAGGTTGGTCAAAGGACAGATTGGGAATACTAAAGAGATAAAATGGCAGCTAGGAGACCAAGACAACCTATTGTAGCTCAGATAATGCAGCAAACCATGGCAAATATGGTCATAGAGATGAGGAATATGCAAGCACGAATGGAAGCTATGGAGATAGCCCAAAAGAGAAGGGTTATTGTTGAAGATGAAAGTGACAGAGAAGAAGAGGCTCCTAGAGCAGAAGAGGAGGAAGAAAGAGAAGATAGAATGGAAGAAAGATTGATCAAAGCCATCATGAAAATAGGCTCAAACCCAAAGTTAGATGTGCCAATGTATGAATGCAATCTCAATGTGGATGAATTGGTGGATTGGATTGCAACCATGGACAAATATTTTGAGTATGAAGAGGTGGATGACACCAAGAAAGTCAAATTTGCAGTGACAAGATTGAAGGGACATGCTAAACACTAATACAACCCTGAATTTTGGTTTTTTCCCTTTTACACGTTAGCAAGCTCTACATCCTTGCACGAACTTCTTGACATCCACACTCATACTTGGCCAATAGTAACACTCATTCAATTGTGTCAATGTTTTATAAACACCAAAATGACCAGCTATCCACTATGCTTCTCCTTCAACAAATTCTCCCTCACTGATCCTTGAAGTATGCATAGTCGTGCTTTGAACAACAAACCATCTTGTAACAAATACTTCAACCATGGAGTATTGTCCATGGTAGTTAGATTCTTGCATGCTTCCCATGCATCTCGGAAATCCAAATCCTCTTCATATAACTCCTTCATTGAGTCAAACCCAATGACTTCTACTCTCATCTCATTCACTATGAAAACTCTTACTCAAAGCATGTACAACTTTGTTTGATTAACCACCCTTATGCTTCAAAACAAATGAATAACTTTAAAGAAATTCAACCCATTTCATACGTTTTTTATTCAACTTACTTTCGCAATTTATGAGTTGTAATGTTTGATGGTCCATGTACAACACGAACTCTTTGGGAAACAAATAATGCCTCAACTTATTGAGAGTTTGTACCATAGCGTAGAACTTTTGATCAAAGAAATACTTGCACTTTGTTTCATTCAACTTTTAACTAAAGTAATGGGCTTATCTTCTTGACTCAAAATTGATCGCATGGATGTCCCACTAACATTACAATCACCCTGAAATACATTATTGAAATCTAGCAACGCCAACAACAGTTGTTATGCCATTCTTTTCTTCAGAATTTTATAAATTGCCTATGCTACAACAGTCCACTCAAACTTTTTCTTCTCACCTTTCATTGTTACCGTAATGGGTGCCCATATACTGATGAAGTTTCTAATAAATTTCCTATAGAAACTTGTTAACCCATGAAAGCTTCTAGCTTCAAACATAGTTTTAGGCAATGGCAATTCAACTATTGCTCTTACCTTTTCCGGGTCCATTTTCAACCATTCACGTGAGATTACAAAATCCAAATAAGTCAGCTCTTCCTTCATGAAAGTAGACTTCTTGAAGTTGAACCGCAAATTCTCCCCCTTCAATTTTTGCAATACCAACCTCAAATGCAACAAATGCTCTTCCTTTGAATGATTGAAATCAAAATATCATCAAAATAAACAATGACAAACTTACCCAAGTACAGTTTCAACACTTCATTCATTTGTCTCATGAATGTACTGTGTATGTGTGATGCAAGAACATCCAGATTCATTTGTAATCCTACATCAACCAAAAGCACATAGTCTACATGATCAAAAATAAGCATTTTTACAATTTGTGCAAGACCTAAGTTGTGCGCAAGTTTCTTTGTGCGCTTTTGTGTTGCCTATGCACACATGCCAATATTGTTAAGTCTTTGCGCAACCTTTGATGTTATGCATGGTTTAGTTTAGTTTGTAGTTGCTTGCAAAGCTTTGTGCAAAGTATCATTTGAAGGTCTTTGTTTAGTTTAGCACCAATTTTGAATTGATGTCTTGCGAGTTATAGTGCACAAGTTTGTGATGCCTTATGCAGGATGTTGGTGTGTAACAGTGTGAATATGAGGATCTCTACATAAGGATTCTCCAGTGCATCCCTTGGTTGTAAAGGTTATGACTTAGCCTTATAAGATTGCAATGTCATCGTGACTTGTCTTGTGAACAACTTGGTCTAGGTACATATGTTCTTATAATGTGTTATGAAGAAAGAGTCGTCACAATTCCTAACCATTTACATTTAATTCCTTGAATCATGGAAGGTTGTTACAGGGTCATTTAATATCACTTTGTAATATGCTTCATCGTGATGCCTTGCCTTGTGGTGTGTTAAGGAGCATTGGAATTGTAATGAACATTTAATGTTTGTGGTGCATAGTGATGTGTTACAAATATTTAATGATGTTTGAGGGGGTTTGGGTATGATTATGAGTAGGTGGGTCTCGTGCCTATATAAACATGCCCCTACGGTTGAGCTAGCAAGTTAATAAGCTTAAGAATATATATCATAATAGAGATCTAAGGATCGTATATTATAACGTATCTCATTCAAGATTGTTGTGTTATCATTATTAAGTGCAAGCTGTAATTTTCTTGTTATTGAAATCAAATAAAGATCTAAGTTGTTTTATTGCATTTATTTACATATTTCGTTGTGTAATTTTGAGGGTTGTGGTATAAAGCATCTTTTAATTGAGAACCCTAATAGTAACTAAATCAATTTGACAATTTGAATGGCATAACAAGGCACTCATACAACCCATCATTCATCTTGAATGCAGTTTTTCAATCATGTCATTTTCTAATTTTGATTTGGTGATACCAACTCTTCAAATCTATCTTCATGAAGTATATTTCTCCATTCAAAAAATCCATTAAGTTGTCAATCATTTGCAATGAAAATATATTCTTAATAGTGATCATGTTTATTACTCTAGAATCCATACACATCCTCCAATCTCCATCCTTCTTAGGTGTCAATACTACTAGAACTACACATGGGCTTAAACTTTCCCTTATTAAACATTTCTCCAATAGCGCATTTACTTGTTTCTTAACTTCCTCATTCTTCATAGGTGTTAGCCTATACACTTCCTTGTTTGGCAAACTCAATCTATGCGATATATCCATATGATGACTAATGCTTCTCATAGGTGGCAATCCATCCAAGAAAACCTTTTGAAGCTATATCCACAAACACTTCTAACAAATTATGAACTTCAACAAGGATATCACTCACTTTGTTTGTGATCACAACTTGCATCAATTTGGGGATGAAAGTAAAACATGCATTTTTTTTCTTTGCTTGCCAAAAACCAACAAAACTTCATACTGTTGTCCACCTCTTCCCCGCTTTCCTTCAATGGGATCAACATGAACCTTCTACCATCCTCCACAAGCATGTAGGTGTTTGCTCTATCATCATACACGTCCTTTCTATCAAACTACCATGGTCTTCCCAACAATACACGACATACATCCATGGGCATTATGTCAAACAACAATTCATCCTTATATGACCCAATCTAAGAACTAACCATACATAATTCATTCATCAAAACTTGATGACCCTTAAGTAATCAACAAACCTAATATAGATTGGGATGCACAATTCTTCTTTTTGCAAATGGTCAAGAATAAGTTCTTACTTTGCACCAATTCATCTTCGTCCTTGATTGGTTTCAACGGCACTATCTTCATCATAAAAGTTTCACCACATCTTGGTTCTTCCATATGACTTGGGGTTGCAACACTTTCTTCATCCACATAAGCAAGATCGTTTTTTTATTCAATTCTTCTACAATTGTTCTGAAATGGCTTTGGCCATTCAAAAGCTTTATGCCCAACTTCTCCACACTCAAAGCATCTACCCATGAATCCTCTACCTCTAGATGAAAACCCTATTCCTCTTTGGGTTTGATTTTGATTTTGAAAAGTACTTGTTTCACCTTCATGAGTATGTTGTCCTCTTCCACTATTTGTCTATCCTCTTCCTCTTTAGAACATTCATCTACCTCTAGAGTTCATTTGCTACCTTCTAAACAACTTTTCTTCTACCTTCAACACACATTGATAGGCTTCATCCACTAACTTCAACTTAAGCATTCCAAACTCATCTTGATTGTAAATAAGATGTCCATTTACATACCTTGATCTATTTTTTTGATTGTCTTCCATATGAACAACTCGAACAGTTAGCTTGTAGAACTTCTCCATGTATTTTGTCATACTCAACTCCTTTTGCCTCAAGTTTTGCAACCTTTTGAACAAACTCAACTAATAATTTGAAATCAAGAACTTGCCTTTCACCTTTGTGATCATCCTCTCCCAAGTTTTGATTCTATATTTGCCTCTTTTTTCCCTTTCCAATTGGGCATGCTCCCACCAGAAGGATGCATGACCTTTCAGCGTAGTATGAGCAAACTTCACCTTCTTGGGGTCCGCAATTGACTCATAGTCAAAGTACTTCACCATTTTCATAATCAAATCTATAAGCTCTTCAAGGTTTAAGTTTCCTCCATAGCAAAGGAGTTTCCAACTTTAGTTTGTTTGCCATCTTTTCAATAGCTTTAATAAATCTACTTTCAGGGTCATCCATTATCTCCTCCACTTGAATCTCAAGTTGTTGCCTACACGTCATCACTCATATCTTCAACAGTAGTTCCTCTTCTTTGTGCTATCTCCATTGCATCGAATCTTACCTGGATTCCTTTCAACATCTCTGCCAAGACTACAACTTTGGATGCATTTCCTCCTCTTAGAAAAAGTCCTTTGTGTGCCAAATTTTCACCTCCATGCAAGCTTCTCTTTCACAACTTGCTAATGACTCAACAAGAGTTCACACACACAACCCAACAAGGCAATCCTTGCTTTGATACCAACTGATGCAGACAAGGATGAGGAGGCCAAGTGAATGGTTACCTTACTCCCCAACAGGTGTTATACTCATTCGTCCTCAATGTTAGGATTGTGGAGCTAAAAGCTTCACTGATGCAGACATGGAGGAGGTTGCAGAATGAGTTGCTGAGTGTCAGAAGTGTTTGGCGTTGGTCTGGCCAACCGGCGTCGGCAGGGTAAGACAGGAAGGCAACCGACGTCGGTCATATATCGGCCGGCGTCGGCGACCCCAGGCAGACAGGGACCGACGTCGGTCGCCTGTGTAGTTCGACTGTGAGTTATTTACGGGCAGTGAACTAACGAAGCAAGAGTTTGCATGATGAGCGCTAATTTTAGACTCATAGCTGCGGATCTAATTATTGTAATTAGATGTCTAGTCATTGTTTGGATGAGATCTATATAATAGACTCATGGTTGTATTGGAAAAGTGTGCTAGGGAGTAAGAGAGCATAATTATAAGCTCCTTCTGTGTGTGAGGTAGAGCTATGGTGCGTTCCTCCTAGTGCCACAGTACCAGGTGTGTTGGTGCTGGATTGGAGAGCCAGCTAGGTTCTTCAATAAGTAAGATCGTTGATCTGCAGGTGTATGTGTGTGCAAGGTCGAGGTTCACAGGTGATTGGAACCATTGCTTGATTTGCAGGTGTGCAAGGTCATACAGACAGCAACACTACAGGGAGCAGTATCAGGCAGGATCTACTTGGAGTACAGGTGTGTACTCGGATAGAGCTAGAGGAAGGCAAGGCAGTTCCTTCCATAAGTATGGTCTGTTGAATTGCAGGTTGTTGCAGATTCATGGGAGATCTACTTGAAGTACCTTGAGTACTTGTGGAGCACGTGGAGTGCTTGTGGAGTGCGTGGAGCACTTGTGGTGTGCGTGGAGCACGGGAGGTGAACACCAACTCTGTATTTGAGTTGGGTGTTGGGACCTGTGAGAGGGAGAGCTTTGGGGAGAAGAATTACTGTTCACTTGAGGTGTGGGAAACCTCTGTAAGGTGGTGGAGAAGAAGTGGCATCTTCTTTATTGTATTCTTTTCTGTATAAAGTGTTAATACAATTTGGTATTGTCTCTCATATGCTGTGTTATTCTGAATTCTAGTTACTTGGTGAATCTGGTTAATTTCCGCATATTAAGTTGCTTGGTTTAGTAATCAAATTGTGTGCTTCCGGTGTACACCCTCCTCCCAACAAGCAAGTGGTATCAGAGCCTTGGTTGTAGGTTCTTGAGCTTGATACCAACAAGTGGTATCAGAGCTGAGGTTGGAGAAAGCAGGTTTTGTGTTTGGTTACAGGTCACTCTCAGGGGTTTCTGATCGAGTGGGAGTAGAGCAACTGCAGATCAAAGTAAGCTAAGAATGGAGGAGTTGAAAAGCACAGATGGTCACTCACGGTCCTATGGAAAGAAAGAGCAGGTAAAAGATTATTGTTGGTTGGTAACAGATCAGCATGAAGAAACTGAAGATACAGATGTAGCAGGTATTGTTGCACAGGATGTGTTTGCAGGTTTCTTGGATAAAGTTGAATCTTGGATAAAAGATTCGGTTGCCTCTTTCCATGTAGTTCCAGGTAGAGGAGCTGGTGAGCCTTGCCAAAGGATTGGCAAAGGAGAAGTGAAGCTGAAATTGCAGGCGGCCAACACACAGGTGTTGATGAAGGTCATGCAGGTCCCAGGTTTGGAGATATGGCTAATTTCTTCAGAAAGATTGGGTGATGAGAGATGCACAAGAACTCTCACAGCGGATGCTCTTGAATTAGCTGGTGGTAAGAAAACAGGTATCCTTTATCTACTTGTTTATATTACTGATTCTTCTTTTGTTGCGGAGACGTGGCTTCGTAGGCTTGGTCACATGAGCAGGAAGGAGATGCATGTTCTTAAGCGGAAGACAGATATATTTGATAGACTTAAGAACTGGAAAGCCTTGGTGTTTATGGAGGAGATGGTGGACAGAACCCAGTGGATGTGGCTGGATACTTCTGAGCAGGGTTGTTTGGACATGGATTTTGATTCAAAGAAGCTCGCGGGTAAAAAGTCATCACTCACAGGCGAACACAGATACCGATGTCGGTCAGGAGGAACCGGCGTCGAACAGACAGGTGCCGATGTCGGTCATGTGCAGACCGAAGCCGGCGATGTCGGGCAGGGTAAGACCGATGTCGGTCATGGGACCGACGTCGACAGTATGTAAGACCGATGTCGGTTATCAGGACCGACGTCGGCAGCAGGGACACCAGCGCAGGCAGGTTGGTAGTCAGGTACAGACGCATGAAACCGACGTCGGTCGGATGCAGACTGTGGGGTGACCGAGGTCGGTCACTGTAACGGATTTTGGGTGGACAGCAAGCTGTCAAGGAGTCTCAAACACCCATACGGAGGACTGAAGGCGTAAGTAGGCCCTCAAATTCGTTGTTCCTCTTCTTTATACATGTTGCTGATTGTAGAGCAGGAAGGATCCAGGAAACAGGTGTGAGCTTGGCATGGATGAGGATGTGATTCCTTGGAGGAGAACCAGACAGGGGTGTCTTGGTAGAGTTGCCAGCAGGTATAAAAGCACAGAGACGAATGGATTCCTTAGTAGAAGAATGGAGAGAACGGATACATGAGACGGAAGACCAGGTATATGGTCTTGTGGAGCTGCAGGACAGTGGTACAGGTTTTGACAGGTGGAGGACGGAGCATGGCTTCAGTCAGTGTCAGGTAACTACTATGATTTGACTTACCAGGGGGATGGTGATTGCAACATCATTCTGTTGCTGTATGTGGATAGTATGCTAGCTAGCAGGGGTGTACATACAGGGTTTTGCTGAGCTAAGGGTAAGATTAGTTCAGTGGCATGTCATGAGGAGTTTGGAGCAGCGGAATTCTTTGACATGGGAGGAATGGAGATCACAGGTTGATTTTGTCTCGAGTGGGAGCTGATGTGAATCAGGTGTTGGCGAGGTTCGGGATGCAGAGCCGGAGCACACTAAGGGCTGGACAGGTACAGTGTCTGAAATCACATGAGGTCTGGTATAGACCTGAGTATTCCCATGCAGTGGGAGCTGTCAGAGAGTTAGGAGCCAATTCGGAGAAGTGGATTCTCAGGTTTTCTGAGAGGGACCGGCAGCAGGTGTTGCTATGCAGGGTCAGGACTTCACTACATGTATTTGTAGGTTCGGATGTGGCAGGTTATTCGGATGACAGGTGGTACACCACGGGATGTGTGGTGGGTTGTCTTCAGGTGGGAGCTTGAAGAGGGATACAAACCAGGAAACAGATTAGACGGAGTACAGGTACAGGTACAGTGCAGCTGTTTATCTCCAAGTGGGAGATTGTTAGGATTGTGGAGCTAAAAGCTTCACTGATGCAGACATGAAGGAGGTTGCAGAATGAGTTGCTGAGTGTCAGAAGTGTTTGGCGTTGGTCTGGCCAACCGGCGTCGGCAGGGTAAGACAGGAAGGCAACCGACGTCGGTCATATATCGGCCGGCGTCGGCGACCCCAGGCAGACAGGGACCGACGTCGGTCGCCTGTGTAGTTCGACTGTGAGTTATTTACGGGCAGTGAACTAACGAAGCAAGAGTTTGCATGATGAGCGCTAATTTTAGACTCATAGCTGCGGATCTAATTATTGTAATTAGATGTCTAGTCATTGTTTGGATGAGATCTATATAATAGACTCATGGTTGTATTGGAAAAGTGTGCTAGGGAGTAAGAGAGCATAATTATAAGCTCCTTCTGTGTGTGAGGTAGAGCTATGGTGCGTTCCTCCTAGTGCCACAGTACCAGGTGTGTTGGTGCTGGATTGGAGAGCCAGCTGGGTTCTTCAATAAGTAAGATCGTTGATCTGCAGGTGTATGTGTGTGCAAGGTCGAGGTTCACAGGTGATTGGAACCATTGCTTGATTTGCAAGTGTGCAAGGTCATACAGACAGCAACACTACAGGGAGCAGTATCAGGCAGGATCTACTTGGAGTACAGGTGTGTACTCGGATAGAGCTAGAGGAAGGCAAGGCAGTTCCTTCCATAAGTATGGTCTGTTGAATTGCAGGTTGTTGCAGATTCATGGGAGATCTACTTGAAGTACCTTGAGTACTTGTGGAGCACGTGGAGTGCTTGTGGAGTGCGTGGAGCACTTGTGGTGTGCATGGAGCACGGGAGGTGAACACCAACTCTGTATTTGAGTTGGGTGTTGGGACCTGTGAGAGGGAGAGCTTTGGGGAGAAGAATTACTGTTCACTTGAGGTGTGGGAAACCTCTGTAAGGTGGTGGAGAAGAAGTGGCATCTTCTTTATTGTATTTTTTTCTGTATAAAGTGTTAATACAATTTGGTATTGTCTCTCATATGCTGTGTTATTCTGAATTCTAGTTACTTGGTGAATCTGGTTAATTTCCGCATATTAAGTTGCTTGGTTTAGTAATCAAATTGTGTGCTTCCGGTGTACACCCCCTCCCAACACTCAAGGACACCTACAGACACAAGAACTTAGAATGCAAACCAAAATGTTTTCTTTAATAATGTTCATCAATGTTACAGAGATTCATACTCACACAAAGTGGGAAGTCTTCACCATGCAAAGTGAGAAACACTTCAAGTCCATTAAGACTTGAAGTTCATTTGTCAACGATATGCAAGAGTGTTACTCCCTCAAACATTATGTGGCTGAGTACATGAAATCCTTCAAGTTGCACCAACGTAAGGAGTAGTCGGTTCAAGACTACACAACACCCTACCCCTATGTGAGGACATAATAGAGTAACATAAGGTTCTATTGAAACCATCCTTGCATCTATGAGAAAGTGTGACGAGCTTCTACTTGATCATTTAGAGAGTTTGTGGTAGTTTGTATGAAAATTACAACAGTATAAGAGGTCTTCAAGTCTCATTTTGCAAAGCAAAGAGTATTATGATATTGTAAAAGGGATGTGAGTTGAGTCCATAACAATCCAAGTGCCCCACTGGAAGCTACTCTTTATAATTTGCATTCGTTAATTTACATAACTTAATGGAGAAACATAGGCACAACCCATTTCTATAATGGAATTTTCCCACATCAAGTTTTTCCAGGGTACATAAGGTGTCTATGTAATGTTCCTTTGTTGTAGCTTGATTATTTCCATAGTTACCAAGAGACTATCAGAGAAGTCAATACTTCTCATCCACAAGATCACTTATGTAATCCATTGCCATAGTGAGCCAAAGCTGTCAGACACAATATGTCTTTCTATATTTCTAAGGTATGTGGTGTTTACAATAGGAAATGTCCAAGTTAAATAGCCCAGAAAGGTTGTTTCACTCCTACCACTTGGTTGTTGTGAGCAACCTATAAAATGGGGCAATCAACTATTTATGTGCACTCATCCAATTTGTACGTGCACATAAAATTTGTCACTCCAAAAATAAATAAACAACTCCCTAAATTTAGTTTTACTTTTTTGTAGTGTGAACCTTGGCAATACTAAGCTAGTTAGGCCAAGACCATATCTAGCATAGTGCAAACAAACCTACACCAACACCTCACTTAAGCACAAAGTTAGGGAGTGAGAAAAGAGAAAAACAAAGAGACAGATTCTCAAATATGGGCCCCGATAACTAGCCTTGATCAAGTACCCATGTACAAAAATATAATGTAATACTAAGTGTTCATGTGAATGCAAATCCATCTTAAAGGAATGCAGTGATGTCGAGTCATTGTAACCCCAAGTTGAAGTAGGAATTGGTGCTCTGTACGAAGCTCACTCAAATGAAACACTGATCAAAAAATATGGGAAAAATTAATCACCATGGGAAAAATGTGTCACCACAAGGTTTCTCAAAAACCCAATCAAACAACAAAAGTAGAGGAGCTAAGATATGTTTCAAGGTGTCCCAATAAGCAACAACTCAAGACTCATACACAATGCTTAAGATGGTGCACTAGATGGAATGAAGTCCATTCCATCAAACACAAATGCACTAGGTGGACTCGAATGTCACAAAATCTTTGGTGAGAACAAGTGGTTTGAATATACTACTTAAGCGCTGACAGGGGTTGGGAATCCCAGACAACAAACTTTATTAAGTCTGAATCCACTACTCTTCACTGAAAAAACTAACACTGTAGGAAACATAATGGCTCCTTACGAAAAGAATACTATCAATGGTGTCCAAAGTGTAGGAGAGTTCACCAAACCAAATTCGATTAACTACCTAAAAGTAAATGTTACAAGGTCCCAAGGGGTTAGCAGTGAACACAACACTCAAAGAAGCAGGATCTACACCACACCCCTCCACACTGTTGAGTAGGTGGAGTGATGCAAAAAATTGTATGAGTGGACAAAGCCCACTACTCAAACAGAAAAGAGGACAAGCTGACACGGGCTAAATCAAAATAGCTCCACTACAAATTGAAGGACATTGTTGGCATGTTGAAGAAGTGTCAAAGATACAAATAAAAGATCTCTCAAAAAGATGAACCTGATGGGGATTGGAGAGTCAAGCAATTAAAATAGTGAAAACGATGCACAAAATAGAGCACCCATGCATGAAGGTAGATGAGGTTGAAGCAACAAAGCCCCCCATAGTAGTTTATAACTAGGCGCAACTACAAAGTGATCCCATAAAAAACAAACCCACCAAATGATGCAAAAAATGCTAGAATGTTGTCAAGAAGATGGCATTAGCAACAAGAGAGTTGCTCCTAAGACAAACGCTAGAAAAGAGAGCTCAACTAATAAAAGGAGCATCAAAACGCGGACGGAGCAGTGTATAAACTAAGAAGCTAAATAGTGGAAAGGTCAAGTGTCTAGTGCCCTCTCAAAAAATGCTTACAATGTTGTCACAACGGCCCTGAAATCCATCCCATATGAATACGGATGGAAGATGTGACAATCGGTGCAAAGTGCACAAAAGGAGCATGTGAAAAAACAACTACTAGTGTGTCAGGGTTCTCATGCCTGAGTGAAAGTGCAACAGAGCTCATGATTTGCTCAATGTCCTCACAACGAGAAGAGCTAACAAAAACTTGAGTTCAGTTACCATAAAGTGATCCCAAAGAAGATGCAACCCCTGCATCGCAACCAATGTCATGGCAAGAATCCTAATTAACAAGGTCAATGGGAGCAACAATTCCTTAAGAATGTATACCAAGACATTTGCCAAGGTGCCTATGGAATGGAGTATGCGAAAAACGAAGGCAGTAATGTGTTTTTCAAAAGAACCAAACGCATGTAGGTGGATCTGAAGTAGGGTGTGCAATAGGTGTAGCAACATAAGCAGTAGATAAAGTAGTAGAGACAGATATTGACAAACCAGGGTCAGTAGGTGCATGTGCAATGACTATAGGTAGATATGGTAGGTGACGGTCTAAAAGCACATCAAGTGGATGTGGCCCAGAGTCATGAATAGGTAGTGAATTACATGATGGAGTAGGAACAAGGGAATGTATGTCCAATATATCAATATTACGCTGCAAATGTGTAATTTTGTGCTACAAGAAGTGAATTAGGGTGTCCTTGTTGAGAATGAGGAAGCATAAAGAGAGTTCTACTTTTTGAGTTTCAGGTTCTTTTCATGAAGTGGTAGTAAAGAAGCCATTACAAAAGGCAAGACAAAGACAAAAATGAACCTCAAAATGAACACACTCAACAAAATAATAGGCAGCCCAAAAAATGGATGTTGGGTTCCCCTGATAATGCGTCCACAAAGTTTTACAATGTTTACCCTGAGAACAATAAAATTACCCTCCAAAATGAAAGAGGGTGCAAAAAATGCCACCACTTTAAATAATACCCACCCATTACAAATTAGTCTCCCAAAAATGACCTCCCTTTGGAAAATTGTAGGCCCCTTGACATTAGATGACACCCAAGTTGAATAGCCACTTTAGAAATGTCCCCTTTATTAAAATAAGTTAATTTATAAAAATTATATTGAAAAATACGGGGAAGGAATTGACCCCAACTCCTCCTCTTTTGGAGGGTCTTAATAAAGATTAAATTGCCAATTTGCCTTTGTTATGGTTTGAGGATATATGTTCAAAAACAATATTTAAGTTTAATCAATGGCAATTAATAAATAAAACCTTGCAAACCAAGTGGAAGCTTGGTGGTCGAGCACTTGTAGAAACAATGACAGATAGGTGAACGTGTTGGTGGTTCGAGAGGAGTCATTGACAAGAGAGGCAAGGAAGACCCGACAAGAAGCTTTGAGAATGTAGTGTGTAAAGAATAGGAAGAGAACTAGGTATTTATTGAATAACCACACACTTTTCCAACGCTTCAATTACAATGATACAATGCCAATGATGAGCTGCTAATCCTTCAACGTTGATGGAAGGTGGAGGAAGCTAGGTTGAAGGGCGGTGATCACCAATGAGAAAGAAGCCGAGTTAGAGCCAGGTGACAAGTATGGCGGACAACAATCAGTGATTGACCAATGGTCACTGGCCACGCTGGAGAGTGTTCTGTAGAGACTTCAAATGGTAGCAACGAGGACTATGTTGACAAAATCGAGGACCACCTAAGCAAAGCAACACATGAAGAAGCTCAAACCACTTGGTTGTGGCAATGATAACATTGGAGGAACATGGATAGAGGTGGATGTTGTGAAGGATGCACACTTTGAATGCTTCAATAATAAGTTTACACTATCGATGTCAAGAAAATAGTGCATAAAGGCCAGAAAGAACCCCATCTAGTAGGAAAGAGGGTGTTGGTGAAAGGTAGGCCATGTAGAGGCAGATTAGGCCACAGAGGAGGCTAAGATTGAGCTATCAAAATGGTTGACAACCTATAGATTGAGTAACAACGTTCATTTCCAACGAAATAATGTAGCAATGTCGGGTAAATAACCAACAACGCCAAACAAGGAATGTCATTAAGGCAAACGACTAAAGGGCAGCTCAGAGGTGTGACAACTGCAAGCGTGGGTGAGTATGTTGCATAGTCGGAGGTGCATTCCATACGAGAAGTGACTAGATGAGAGGATTGCTAGGCAACAGATCAAAGCAATCGTGTGAAGAGTGCTTGTAGGCACAATCACGAGCACCAATGAAGAGGTCGTCAAACAAGTGTGGTGAGACAATGGACTTGGAGGGCAGGGCATGAGGTGGCCGAATAAGTTGTTGGTGGAACCTCGTGAAGCAGCGACAGCTAAGGATGAATGCCTTTTGTTGCACCAAGCTTGCTATGAACAAAGACAACGCAGATCTATAACATGAGTAAAGAGCGATGTAGACCAATGTCAGCATTGAGTAGCTTTAAACGTGAAGTGCTATGCCATGTAGGTTAACCAATGGTGGCGATGAACTCACCTATACAAATGTCGATGCCAATGCAAAGTTAAATGTCAAACCCAAACACCTATGAAGATAGTAATAATCTTCTGATGTGTCAAGTTTTGAATCTCGCTGTGTTTCGGATCCACTTTTGTGATCCTTCATCAAAGAACAAGTGGTTTGAATATACTATTGAAGAGTTGACAGGGGTTGGGAATGCCAGACAACAAACATTGTTAAGTCTAAATCCACTACTCTTCACTAAAAAAACTAACACTGTAGGCAACAGAATGGCTCCTTACGAAAAGAATACTATCAATTGTGTCCAAAGTGTAGGAGAGTTCACCAAACCAAATTCAATTAATTGCCTAAAAGTAGATGTTACAAGGAACTGAAGGGTTAGCAAGGAACACAACACTCAAAGAAGAAGGATCTGCACCACACCCCTCCACACTATTGACTAGGTGGAGTGATGCAAAAAATTGTATGAGTGGACAAAGCCCACTACTTAAACACAAAAGAGGGCAAGTTGACATAGGCTAAATCAAAATAGCTCCACTACAGATTGAAGGACATTGTTGGCATGTTGAAGAAGTATTGAAGATACAGATAAAAGATCTCTCAAAAAGATGACCCTGATGGGGATTAGAGAGTCAAGCAATTAAAATAGTGAAAATGATGCACAAAATAGGGCACCCATGAATGAAGGTAGATGAGGTTGAAGTACCAAAGCCCCCCATAGTAGTTTATAACTAGGCACAACTACAAAGTGATCCCATAAAAAACAACCCCACCAAATGACACAAAAAATGCTAGAATGTTGTCAAGAAGATGCCATTAGCAACAAGAGAGTTGCTCCTAAGACAAACGCTAGAAAAGAGAGCTCAACTAATAAAAGGAGCATCAAAACGCAGATGGAGCAGTGTATAAACTAAGAAGCTAAATAGTGGAAAGGTCATGGGTCTAGTGCCCTCTCAAAAAATGCTTACAATGTCGCCACAGCTGCCCTGAAATCCATCCCATATGAATACAAATGGAAGATGTTACAATCAGTGCAAAGTGCACAAACGGAGCATGTGAAAAAACAACTACTAGTGTGTCAGGGTTCTCATGCCTGAGTGAAAGTGCAACAGAGCTCATGATTTGCTCAATGTCCTCACAATGAGAAGAGCTAACAAAAACTTGAGTTCAGTTACCATAAAGTGATCCCAAAGAAGATGCAAGACCTGCATCACAACCAATGTCATGGCAAGAATACTAATTAACAGGGTCAATGGGAGCAACAATTCCTTAAGAATGTATACCAAGGCATTTGCCAAGGTGCCTATGGAATGGAGTATGCGAGAACCGAAGGCAGTAGTGTGTTTTTCAAAAGAACCAAACATGTGTAGGTGGATATGAAGTGGGGTGTGCAAGAGTTGTAGCAACATAAGTAGTAGATAAAGTAGTAGACACATATATTGACAAAACAGGGTCAGTAGGTGCATGTGCAATGACTATGGGTAGATATGGTAGGTGACGGTCTAAAAGCACATCAAGTGGATGTGGCCCAGAGTCACGAATAGGTAGTGAATTACATGATGGAGTAGGAACAACAAAATGTATATCCAATATATCAATATTACACTGCAAATGTCTACTTTTGTGCTATAGGAAGTGAATTAGGGTGTCCTTGTTGAGAATGAGGGAGCATAAAGAGAGTTCTACTTTTTGAGTTTCAAGTTCTTTTCATGAAGTGTTAGTAAAGAAGCCATTACAAAAGGCAATACAAAGACAAAAATGAACCTCAAAATGAACACACTCAACAAAATAATAAGCAGCTCAAAAAATGGATGTTGGGTTCACCCGATAATGCATCCACAGAGTTTTACAATGTTTACCCTGAGAACAATAAAATTACCCTCCAAAATGAAAGAGGGTGCAAAAAATGCCACCACTTTAAATAATACCACCCATTACAAATTAGTCTCCCAAAAATGACCTCCCTTTGGAAAATTGTAGGCCCCTTGACATTAGTTGGCCACCCAAGTTGAATAGCCACTTTAGAAATGTCCCCCTTTATTAAAATAAGTTAATTTATAAAAATTATATTGAAAAATACGGAGAAAGAATCGACCCCAACTCCTCCTCTTTTGGAGGGTCTTAATAAAGATTAAATTGCCAATGATCGAACCGCTTGGTTGTGGCAATGATAACATTGTAGGAACATGGATAGAGGTGGATGTTGTGAAGGATGCACACTTCGAATGCTTCAATAATAAGTATACATTGTCAATGTCAAGAAAATAGTGCATAAAGGCCATAAATAACCCCATCTAGTAAGAAAGAGGGTGTTGGTGAAAGGTAGGCCATGTAGAGGCAGATTAGGCCACAGAGGAGGCTAAGATTGAGCTATCAAAATGGTTGACAACCTATAGATTGAGTAACAATGTTCATTTCCAACGAAATAATGTAGCAATGTCGGGTAAATAACCAACATCGCCAAACAAGGAGTGTCATTAAGGCAAACGACTAAAGGGCAGCTCAGAGGTGTGACAACTGCAAGCGTGGGTGAGTATGTTGCTTTGATACCATATCATAAAAGTCAATACTTCTCATCCATAGGATCACTTCTGTAATCCATTACCGTAGTGACCCAAGGCCATCACACACGACCATGCACACAACGTGTCTGTATTTCTTAGATATGTGTTGTTTACAATAGAAGGCATATAGGTTAAATAACTTAGAAAGGTTGTTTCACTCCAACCACTTGGTTGTCGTAAGCAACCTATAAAATAGGAGAATCAACTATTTATGTGCACTCGTCCAATTTGTACGTGCAACAAAATTTGTTGCTCCAACAACACAAACAACTCCCTAAATTTCGCTGAACTCTTTTGTAGTGTGAACCTAAATACTAAGCTAGTTACGCCAAGACCATATCTAGCATGTGTGAAGACACCTACACCAATAGAGACGAGTATAGGTACTGGTACGGGATACACCACTTTTCAGAAAAAAAGGAGACCGGTACTTAAAGATGCCAAAAATAAACATAGATAAAAATTGGAAAAAAATATTAGTATACCATGCATAAACAACTTTAAAAAGACATAATGCATTTAAAATTTAACGCACATAAATGAGATTAGGGCATAGGAGCTAATCAATTAGAGTTAGGAGGTAATGATAGAGACCACTTTGGCTTATTTTAAATCATTCTTTTCATTTTAATTTTCGTTTTTTAATAGCAAATTGTAGCTCAAGTCAAGAGACTGCACTAGGGACGCATGGAGACTCAGAACAAAGTCTCTAGGTAGAGGGATGCATCTTGGTACGGGTCTTTGATCTCACAGCCTGGAGACACATTTCTTGATAACACTGAAATTTATTTCCTATGCTTTGCAGTAATTTAAATTCCTGTATTGCTTTCTTGACAATTGTGTGAGTAAGAATTTCCATTTTTGCAGCTTATAAGCATTATTTGAAGTAGAGCTGTCGTGAATTCATTTTAAGTCATTCTTATGCATGAAATCTGTATTGGTGAATTGTCCAATGGAATATCCAAGGCAATAAAGGATCAAACAAGATAGCCTCTCCAAGGTACTTGAAGTAGAGCAGTCATGAATTCACTTTAAGTCATTCTTAAGCATGAAATTTGTATTGGTGAATTGTCCAATGGAATATCCATGGCAACTGCAGATCAAACAAGAAAGCCTTTCCAAATACCACCTTTTGTGATGAGACAGATTTCTCTGAAAAGCCTTCATGAGGGGGAAAGAGCAATAAAGATTCAGTTCTCTCTTGCTTTTCCCAACAGTCAGTTGTCCTGCTCCTCAACTTGCATGTGTCTCTTCTATAACTTGGCAGTGTAACAATAACGGATTTCATCATCAGAGTGCTCGTTTTTCACTTCAGCTCTACTTCCAATGGATATTTTTCCAATCTGGCCAGAAGATTTGCATGTTTATCCTCTTGGTCTGTACGTGCTAGCAGCAATCTATCTTGATCTCACCAATTTCTGCCTCAGTTGTCAATACATTCGAGAATTGATGTAATTCTACCTCTAAAGTTGAGTGCTTGCAAACCCAATTGCCTGCCTCTCCTTTCAACTCAATTGTAGAGACACCTCAGGAAAGTCTAGAAGCAGTATTTAACTTCAAAGTGTAATCCCAACTGTCACTGATCCTTCAGTCTCTAGATCCAAATTGTTTCGTGAATCTGTAGATGTGAATTTGCTTTCATGTTTTTTCGAGTTCCGCCTATCCTATCTATGTTGGTGAGGCATCCGGCACAAACAGACCTAATCCTTGTCACATAAGCACTGGCTTCCTTCGCTAGAAAGAATAAGGCTAAATCTTCGAGTGCCTTCTGGACCCACAACTTCATTTCTGTTGCTCAAAATTCAAGAGACGTCATTAAGCCTCCAGAACTTCCAAAGCGTCACATTTCTAAAGAAGATCCTAAAAATAGTTGTTTGTCCTGATTTCTCCTCAAATCTTCTAGTTCTAGCTTATTTAAACACAAGTCTTGATTATTCGGTCCTAACAGCTCCAAATTCTTGACAGGCATTTCTGATATCACTCTTTTCCCATCTTGGCCAAATCTGAGTCGTTTTGTTTATTCCTTGTTGCCTCAAACTTCTGCAATCAATGCACTTAGCCATTCTTATTCTTCAGGCCTTCATAACCCTGACTCGCAATATCTCACCTATGCCTCTGTTGCAGCGTTAAGCAATCTCTTGAACTTATAGCCAGATCAAAGCATTCCAAAACTTGATGTTGTCTCTGGATACACACTTAGGTACTTGATCTTCTTTTAAAATACCATACATTTTCCTCCATCAATTTCAGCATATTTCATGTTAATGTCAATCTGTGATATTTCTCTAAGTCAAGTTCGGTCTAGAAAGTAATTAAAGGGTTCCCATGTCTCCAAGATAGGCATATCCGTGATGTCTTCATGACATTTGCTTGCAAAGGATGTGTAGAATCTGTCTGATGGATTCCCAATGTCACCAACTCGGGGCCCCTTCAAATGAGCCTTTTAAATCTCTTCATTTTGTCTAGATTGTACTCATAGCTTGTTCTATGGTGATCTAATCATTACACCCTATTGCCAAACCATGGGCTCGTCCAAGTTGCATTGTGTGCTCTACATGTATGTTACATTGCAAATAGCTCCATGCTTATTCTTTAAAAGCTTATGTTGGCTCGACACTATCCCTTGAATACAGAACCAACACATTTGTCCTTAAATGTAGGTTCGAAGTCAATTTGGTGGGACACCTTTGCCTCAATAATGTCAGCTTGATATTTAGTTCACAAAGCCAGTGCACTTGCCTACTGCAGCTCAATGTTGCCTCAACACATTTGCTTCAAGGAGCAATTACATTCTTATGCAAAAGTTGTAGGGAATGCTTGACGCTTCCACAAAACTTTTGCACGGTTGAAAACCGGTGCTGCTCTTTACTGTTCGAGGCCTGCTCATTATGCCTCCCTGGCCATAGAGTTTTATTTATGCACATTCCCAATATCCAAACTTGGAATGTTCTTTATTTGTTTCTTTAGTTCAGAAATAGATTTGGGACCCCGCATGACTACCAAAGCAAAATATATCTCCGAAGCCTCTTATGTTTTTCTTCTTTGGCTCAGGTAATTGAACAAACCAACCAAGATCCACAACCACCATCCATCTCCAAACCATCCAGAGGTCCCACTAACATTAATCAGTAGTATTCATGTATTCGATAACTCATAAAGGTGGTCGTGACCCTCTAAAATTGGAAAGGAATAACTATTATTAAGGCACAATTGCTTATACAAAGCATTATAAATGAAGGCTTGGTGTGAATCTTCCCATAAGGCATTCCCTAAATTAAGTAATTGGACGTGGAAAAGGATTTGACTCTGTCAAGCTTTGTAGCATGTGAAGAATCAAGATAACGACTATAAGATACATTTTGAAATGGTGTCCTAAAGCATGGACCTAAAGATGGAAAACCTACGACATATTACTTTCCAAAATACTAACAATGAAATAGATAGCATTAACCCACTCCATGTAAGGCAGCTAGAAAAATTCCCAAAGTCCAGGTTATTTTTAGAGCACCAAGGAGCAGTCAAGCAATCCCCTATACTGAACTTTTTCATTGTTTGATTACAGCTAGTAGTCATCTTAAATTTGTAGTCATCTTAAGATAAGCTGTATTATTTGGCATCTATTCCTCTTGCACTCATGGTGTTTCCTTTTAATCATGTTTTCCATTAACCCGTATGTCCTGACAGGGGACCAAGTAAAAGGAGGAAGCCTAAACAAAATAATAATGATAGATGCTATTTTGTATTAATTTTCCATCAGTAGTTGGAAACCAGTAACTGCAATTTGAAACAACTCGTGGAGAACACAAATAGGTTGAATGGGTTATTGAAAGTAATTGTTGATGGGGATCCTACTTATCTTTTGAGAAAATCATGTTCAATCTGTGAATTCCATGTCAACTACAGCCATTATGGGATTTATAAAAGCGGAAAATATCTTTGTTAATGATTTCAAGCTTCCGCAATCTATAATGTTAGAAAGAGAGATTTTTCCACCAGTATGGGATTTAGAAAAGCGGATAATATCTTTATTAATGATTTCAAGCTTCTGCAACCTATAATGTTAGAAAGAGAGAATTTTCCAAAAAATCTCTCTTTCTAATATCTTTATTCTCAAATTAAATATTTCTACCCAAAGCAAAGACAAGGATAAAGGATAAAGTTATGCCAATATAAAAACACTATTTACAAGTTACATCATTGCTTTCAAGCTAAGTTGTTTATCTCAGAACATTACGTTGGGTGAAAGAATAAGATCATATGACATTAAAGAATAGTCCCAAAACTCCAAGGCAATGCAAAAAAAAATTAAAAAGAATATATTTTCATACATGGTCCTAAAAGGAAAGATTTCATGAGAGTGGTGTAATTTAAAGATCCGGATTTCATGCTTCAAAAATTTGAGTGACGTTATATTTGGTAGCCATGGTTTAGAATATTTTTGTCGAAGTTCCAGTATACTTTCTAGCAGGATAAACTGTAGCATTTAACCTGTCGTTTTAATGGCTAGGAAATGCACCATCAAGCTTACCTGGGTCACATTATATTTGGTAGCCATGGTTTACAATCTATTTGTCGAAGTTCCAGTATACTTTCTAGCGGGATAAACTGTAGCATTTAACCTGTCTTTTTAATGGCTAGGAAATTCACCATCAAGCTTACCTGGGTCACCACCATGGAAATTGCTGTCTTGCCACTAGACCATATGGTCATTTGGACTAAGCCCTGTATACTTCCCCAGGAAGGAAAATTTGCACTGAGAATAAAAAGGATCAAAATTCAAAACTGCTCGTCCAATGAGAACAATCTGTTTATTTTATTTTATAGTCTATTCAACCCTTTTTAGTTTGTGGTGTCTGCACACGAAAATGGTGTCATAATTGATTTTCAATATTTAAAACCTTTCATTTACACAGCTGGTTGTGTAGGGGGAGCTTGCCCTGATAGAACTGAAAAAGCTCCAGGTTTCTGGGCTAAACCTCGATCCCCAGTTATTTAAAAAATATATTTAAAACTTTGATTTAGAAGTGTCTGTGTACTTTGTGGATCCCTTTGCCTTGTGATTATTTCCAATTAAAATGTTGTTCTAAAATTAGAAGTTCTAATAAAGTACAGTGGCATATGCCCTAAGGATTTCTTGGCAATCTAAATCTACTGTTACATCATACAGAAAAATGTATAATATGTAATATCCAAAACTCCTTTTGAAGTCTTCCAGACCGATATGAAGTCTTCTCTTGGGATGTGATTCCATTCCGCCCAGTAATATTAGCCAGTATATTTTATGTATGATTAATATAAGGTGCTTTTCAATAATGTTAATATATATACATACACTATTACAAACTTCATCATTACATTGAAATCCATGGTCCAATCTACTAACTTCAATTTTCATAAGGAGAACAAATAAACTCACTCGCATTAATTCACGGCACAGCATCCAGTCTAGGATCAAATGCAAACCCTCTAAAGAGAGAATTCCTGCCGCCGCCACCAGCACAAGCATCAACCCATCTCCAAAACCCTCTACCTGCATCCCATAACACCAATCTCCCGACCTTTCTGCCAGAAAAATAAACCCCTTCCTTTCCACCAAATATACTGAACTCACCCCAAGGATCAAAACATTCATAAAACTCTGCAGGCATCCTCCCAGCCTCATTCCACTCAAGAATGTCGAGATCGAGCTCCATAACAACAAATGCAGAACAAGCAGAATTCAATGAAAGTGAGGATTTCAGACCCCCTGCCATGAACAAGCAACCCTCACTCCCTCTTATCAGACAAGGCTCTTTAACAATATCAGATATATCCTCCCAATTATGCCCAACCGGTTCCCAGAACAACAAACCCTCGTTTATATTACAACAAACAAGCCTCAACCTCGGATGCCAGTCAGAACCCACATCGTCAAGCCCATAAATAACACCATTGGAAGCAATTACAGCGCTTTTGGGTCTCCTAATCTGTAAACCCAAATCAATCCAGCGATTCTCTTCAGGAGAGTACAAGGTCTGAAGATCATCTGAAATGACCAATATCTTGTGGGATTCGATCTCTTGACCTTCTAAAATCAGAGTAAGGCTGGGGAACAGGAGGGTGTTGGGAGAGGGTAAAATTTTGTAGGCTTTTGTAAGGGGATTGCAGATGCAAAGCAAATTTGTGTAGTGAGCAGAGACACAAAGCAATCCTTGGGAGGATGCCACCGGTATTGTCAGTTCGATGGGCAGGAAAGACAGATCAAGTTGAAGATATTTGTAAAGATGGGGGTCATAGAAATTGAGAAGCCCTCCTCCGCCATTGTTATGAGCGAGGAGTACCCATGAATTATTGTTTTCGGCAGATGTGGAATAATGGTGTATGAAATTTGGGGATGAAAGAAGTCGGTTCCAGTGCTTGCAGATTGAGAGAGATCGAGCAATGTCTACTAGAGGGAGATGGAAGAACACTCTCTCCAACACGTCCCCAGGCAGCCTTTCCATGCTTGTCTCGAACCTGCAAGGAAATTAAGAGCAATTTGTACTCAAAGTAGTCTCATAGTCTTAAAATCTTGAGCTTCAAAATATTACCAGTACTCTCACGTCTGTCGTCCAAGGGGTTTTCAAGGATAAATATCTACGCTCTGATTGAACCTCTTTGAATCTCCAAGGGGGTAGGGTTCTATATCTTAGTATAGAGTATATAAGATCAATTTGTACTGTGAGTATGTAGGGGTCGTCTAACAATGTTTGAAATCGAGATACAAATATCTTATTCTTATAAGATTTGAATTTGTGACTTTCCTTTAAAATAATATTTAGATGTATTAATTATGAGGGGTCTATTTAAATTTTTTATATAGTTTCACTTTTTGAAGAGTTATACATTGATTAACAACTCCATCACCTTCTTTGCAAATTTTTGTTTGGCCCGTGACAAATGGACTCAATCTAGTGCATTGAGTTTGAAAAAATATTTTCGGAAAAAAAGTTCTACCGCATGCAATAGATATCATGATTTTCTAATCGTCTTTTCCAAGAAGAAAAACTACCATATAACACTTAAATAGACATCAAAGTTAAAGATGACCATTTTAATTTCCTATCACACTATTACACTCGCTCTTCCCACCCCCTTTATATCATGGTAGTTGCGCCTCTTGGCGTAATAAGGCAAATGGAAAAAACAATTCCCCTGTGTATTTTTAGAAGGGGAATTCCATACACGAAATTGGTGTCTCATTTGATGGTGTATTAAGAATAAATGGATTATGCCTAAATACATCTCAAATAAGTTAATTACTTGCAATTAAACATAGTAAACATGTGCAAAATAACAATAATGTCTAATTCATATTGCTCAATCCAAAAGTATGTCATTCATATAGGGTTTAGAGACATATCTTGAATATCATAATATCTAATGATAGTTCATAATCTGGCTGTGGAAATGCACACTTCTAAGTGACGAACCTCACCCGAAAAATTGACAATGATTGGGAACATATGTAGTAAGCCTTGTGGGCACTCCTAACAGGTACAAAGTGGCATGTGTGGTCATGACGGGTGACAAACAGGGCTGAAACTAGTTTGACAATTGTGTTCTCCTAGTCTGGATTTTCAATTTTGTTTTTATGATCTTCACATTTGTTGTACCCGAAAAATGTCACTCATTTTTGGGACAACATATAAGCTATTTTGGTCCTGCAGGACAAAATTATCTCTTCCCATTTCAAAAAATTATTCTAAACCTCAAAATTGGGAATTATTCAAGCTTTTTCAGTCAAAGGACTAACAGGGTCAACAGGTTCAAAGGCTTCTACAGGCGAGTTCAATCAAAAGAACAAGTTTCCAACACTTAGCCATTTTCAGGGCTGGTTCAACACCTTGGTTCAACCAAAAGAATATATTGGCAAGCTTCTATGCAATGTTTGAACCATTGAACCACTGAACCTTGAACCATTTTTAGTTCAACGGGTTCAAAGGTTCAACGACGTCAGTAGGTTTCAAAAATTAAGCGCTTTTGTCAAGGTTCAAAGTTAAATCGCTTCAAGTTCAACAGCTTCAAAACACTTATCAAAAGAGAAGAAGGCTTGAACCATTGAACCACTCAGGTTCAAAGGTTCAATGGGTTCAAAGCCTCAACAGGTTCAACGGTGGTTGGTTCAACACGGTTTATTTCCAAGAAGATTGGTTCAAGCTGTCAATTGAACAAATAGAAACGAAGGAATGAATCATTGAACCATTGAACCAAAGTTGGTTCAAGTGGCAGGTTCAAGGGAGTGCCCCAAAAGGCGAAGAGACAAGTGCCCTTGCGGAGGGAATTTCTGTGGCAAAAGTGACTAAGGCAAGAAAAGCCTGAAACAAAAGCCCGTCAAAGCCAAGAGGATGCTGCCAAGTGTCGTCTATTGAGCCCCATTTTACTTTGTTTCTAAGAGTTGTGGAAGTTACCACGTGTCCCTTGTAAGATAAGCAGAATGCGACAAGTGTCTGCATCCGCATGAATCAAAATGAGTCTCAAGTGTATCTACAGTGTTTCTAAAAACTCAGCAGAAGCCACCACGTGTCATCTTCCGCGGGACACTCAAAAGGCATCCAAAGCCTCTATAAGTTAAGCGGATGCCGCCACGTGTCCTCACCTGTTTCACAACAGATGTTGCCACGTGTCACCTGTTGAGATCAGCAAAAAATCGACTAAGGCAAAGTCAAAGGACAAACAACCCTTTCGGAGGGCACTTGGAAACCAAAGTGGACCATTGCAAAAATCTGAAAGGTCACTTTGGAGCTCAAACAGCCCTTGCAGAGGGTAGGCAGGGAGCAAGCGAACCGATTCAAAGGCCGAACGAGTAAGGGAATTCCTTCAAAAAAATTCCCACAACAAAGTTGTAAAGGAAGATTTCCTTCAGACTTTTTGTATGAAGGAAAAGTCCCCCGAAACAGAAAACCCACCAAAGAAATAAAAGCCCAAAAAGCTGCCACGTGTCCCTCATAAAGTTGCAACAGAACGCGCCACGTGTCCCTTACTAAATGCAGTGGAAACTGCCACGTGTCATCTGTCGAGACACAGTTTCAAGCAACAGAACGTGCCACATGGCATCATCCGCGTGAATCTAAAATGAGTCTAAAATGTTTCAAAAGGAAAACTAAAGCTCGGTGGGAGCCGCCATGTGTTAACATCCGTAGTTTCCTCAATCGGTCTCTTTGTTAAGGACTGTGGTGGGTCTCAGGTGAGTGGCTAAACTCAGCGAAAGCAGCCACGTGTCATCTTCTGCAGGAAACTAATATGAATCCTGAAGACTTTCCAAAGGTAGCTAAAGCACGGCGGACGCCGACAAGTGTCAACATCCGAGTGAATCTAAAATGGGTCCCAAATGTTTCTATAATATAACCAAAGCTCAGCGAAGACTGCCACGTGTTCTCTTTCGCAGGACTTTCAAAAATGTTTCTAAAGTTTCTATAGACAAGCGGAAGCTGCCACATGTCCCGTTGTAACTCCACAGAACACGACAAGTGTTTGTATCTGCATCTTGAGTTTCTTACAGGTTTCAAAGCTTCTTTCAATAAGCATCTCTCAGAGTCCCATGGATGCTGCCAAGTGTCCTCTCTTGTTTGGAAAGTGACTAAAGAGCAATATTCGATTGAACCAAGGACCCGATTCAACAGCCAGAAAAGGAGAAACAATGAAGAAGACCAAAAATATCCATGCATGAAATATGTTTCTAGAAGCAGACCGCCAAGTAGACATTGGAGGACGCAAACATTCAATGGTGTGACCCGTTTCTTTGCATTGAAAAAATCAAATGGGCAAATATGCCCGATTCCAGCATATCTTCTTAACAAAATTTAATGCAACATGATGTGTTACTGCTCCCAAGTCTTTCTTGGAGGGCTATATATATTGGACTCTCTCTTATTGTTTAAAGAGATCTCTCTCAGTTACCAGAAGTAAAACTCTGCCCAAATTGAAAGGCATTACTGAGACTTTGAGCTCAAATTGTTCATCATAGTTCTTTATTTGAATCAGAAAGCAGGTTACTTTTAGACTTTGTGCTGTTATAACTTGTATCATTCTATGAAATTTTTCTTATGTCTATTTCCTAAATGTAGTCTTGTTTATACAATTTAACAAGCAGAGCTAGTGGAGGTGATAAAGAAGGTGTCCTGAAGCCAGTTACTTTCAGACTTTGTGTTGTTATAATTATCTTCAGTGTGTGTTTATTTTCTGTTTCTATGTAAATATCCTTGAGATGACTTTGTGCCCTCATTGTTCTTCGTATTTCACTCTTTGGCAGTTGAGGTGGAGACTTTGTGCCTCATTTCATCCTGCCGTGTCACTGCACCCTGTTACAGTTATTTGTCACCACCAGAAAGATTCCTTTTGTCTGTAGAACAACACTCCTAAAAAAAGATGAGTGTCTTCTATCATTTCATCAGGATTTCTTCTTTGATTTGTGCACATCATCTCTAAAAAAAGATAGATGGATGGTTTATCCTACCCTTGAGTGTTATTTTCTATTTATATATATAGTATACAACCCCTGCATATCTATAGGAAACCTCCCCTTGATGAGAGGAGAGATTAGTCCCCTTTTGATGTGGTAAACCTACACATTTGGCCGACCAATCTTCCTATTGTGGTTGATCAGACCTATTCTTTTATCAGTACGTTGATTGACAAAATATTCACCCAACAATTTTTGGCGACTCCGCTGGGGAATACCAATAATTTTGTGCAATTTGAAGTCTCAAGCTTCAGATTGAAACATCACCTGTGTCTTACCCATTATCTTTATAGCCTTATCCATTATAGATTCTGGCGACTCCATTCCACTTCTTACCCATTATCATTATAGCCTTACCATCCTTATCCATTTATCCCACTGGGAAAGAATGTGTAGTTTAAAGCCTCAAGCTTTAAGTTGAAGTAGTGTCAATTCTTTTCCATTTTTGTTTCACAATCTGGCAGATCCAAGGTATACACGAAGCCAAAGGGATAAAGGTATTGTTGACCCTATATTCGAGTTGGTACATCAAAGTAATTTTGATTCGTCTCCTTCACCATCTCATCTCCAACAAACTAGGAGCTTTCCTCCTACTAAAGTCAACTCTCTATTACCAAGCAAAGCATCTTTTTCTGATGTTAATAAAGCTTTGCCAATAATTACCCCTCTAAGATTTTTTATTCTTCCTTTTCATAGTCGTACAATGGTAGTTCAAGGCCCCTGGGGTAATTCTTTTGGCCCTCTCAATCTTACTCCACCTCTACATGAGCTCCCATGCAGTTCAAGGAAGAATTTCCCCAAATTTTATGGTGATGGGAAAGTTCACCTTGATGAACACATTACAGCCTTTAGCATAGCCTATGGTGTAATTGGAGTGGAATTTGAGGACGTGGCAGTTAGATTATTTGTAGAGACATTACAAGGTGCTGCTGCAAATTGGTTTTACCACTTGCAGGCTTGGTTAGTAACTAATTGGAACACCTTCAAAGCCAAGTTTGAAGCCAGATTCAAACCTGTAGAAGATGCACATGTCCTTCTGGCTCAGCTCACATAGATGAAGAAGGAGCCTCATGAACCAATGAGGGACTTCATAGCCAAGTTTGATAAACTGAGGAACATGATCCCTATAATTGCTCAACCTACAACTGAGAATATCAAATGTTTCTTCATTAATTCTCAGTTACCTAAAGTGAGTTTCTTGTTGAGACGTGCCGGTCAAATATACCTTGTTTCAACTCAAGATTTGGCCACTAAGGTAGAAGATGATCTCATCTTGGTAGGGAAGATAAGGAGAGATCCTAATAGAAATAGGCCCTCATCATCTTCTGAATATCCATTTACAGGTACCACTGATCCAATGGTGCAGAAGTTGGTAAATGAGTTGCTTACTCTCAAAAATCAAATGGCGCAAGGAATGTCTTCTGCCCCTTCATATAGAGATATGCCAAGGAGGACATTTCCAACTCAGTCGTATCAGGGCAATGCTGCTATGAATCAAGGGCAGCTAAATCATTTTCCTCCCCCACAAGAGAAACTTGCCATTGAAGCACCCCCAGCCAATTCAGCAATGGGATATCTTGAAGCAGAATCAGATTTCTCTTTCTAGCCTGAATTGAATCAAAAAAATGACGTTGATCTCCTTATAGAAAACTAAGAAGAATTAGCTGGCGACTCCAACATTGGTTTCCTGAATTACCAGGATGAACCTAGAAGTAAAGGAGAAGCGTTTGATGGATCATATGATGTGTTCACCCGATCTAAGAACCAATCAGCCTAGCAAGCTGATAAAGGGAAGACAAAGGAGCAACCTCAACCTATAATTTCAATTGCTAAGTGGGGAATCACCCTGCCTTTCTAGCCAAAAGACTCGGTGATCACCAAAAAGGTAAGTACATCAATTTCACCTTCACCTTTAACTTCAATTTTGCAAATCGGTCTTTCCCCCCTTACAAACCAGAAGGTTGAATTACCTTCCTCTATTTCTAGTCCAATTCAGTCATTTGATATAATTGATCATGTCAAGAAAACCAAAATTCAAATGACTGAGTTTAAATATTTACAAACCAATCCTGAGCAGCTGGATAGGTTAATTGAGTGTGTGAAGAATAAGGTCACACCTACAGAACAAGATGCTAAGAAGGTAACTCATGATTCCCTAAAGGACATGTCCATCCCAAACAATCTTGTCATTACTCCTCCTACTACCCTTGGGAAAATAGAGCCTTTCTATGTTTCTTTGTTGATAAACGGTCACAAACTGAGCAATTGCATTATAGACTCAGGTGCATCTGATAATGTCATGCTTGCCAAAGTAGCTGAATCCCTTGACCTCACATTGACCAAAACATTTGGGAGGTGTTTTTCCATGGAGAACAAACAAGTACCACTTTTGGGACAAATCAAGGATGCCCAATTTGTATTTGCAGCCTTTTCAGACAAAAGAATCAAGATGACAGTTCTGGTGGCTGATGTCCCAGTATCCTATGGTATCCTACTAGGATGAAATTTCTGCAAAGATGTTGGTGGAAAATTGAGCATGGACCTATTTGAAGCAAGAATCCTTGTCAAAGGCATCATGCAAAGGTTGCTTCCTGAAAAAGAATCAAAATATATTGTCACTCAGACATCAGCCCCTGAAGCTCAAATTCTGTTTGAGTCTTTAGGCATGGGTAATTACTTTTTATCCACAGAAGAAGTTCATGAGGTGCTTGATGAAGTTCTTGAATATGATTCAGAGTTTGACTCAGACCATACATCAGAAGAATTGGTGAAGCGTAATAGAAATGCAGAAGAATCTTCCCCTCTAAATGAAGAAGATTTTAAAGAAAAATAAATGTCTAATGAGGTATAGACGCTGGAATTCGATGGCAGCTGCTCCTCTATCGGTTCAAGATCTGGGATTGTATTGATATCTCTTTAAGGAGATATTTTTCCCTACTCATATAAGTTATAATTCAGCAACACTAATAACACATCTGAATATGAATCTATGTTGCTTGGATTGAAAGCTGCCTGAGACAAAGGCATCAAGCTCCTTCATGCTAAAGGAGATGCTGAACTAGTGGTTTGTCATGTAAGGAACTTATACCAAACTAATAATGAAAGATTGCGCCACTACCACAATCTAGTCTGGGACCAAATCGAAAGCTTTGATGCTTTCAACATCTCTTCCATACCTAGAGAATCCAATGACAGAGCTGATGCACTTGTTTCAGCAACTCTCTTAGTCCCTCACTCAGACTTCAAAGAAGATAAGTACACTATTGATTTGGTCTTTAGACCAAGTGTGTCTGACAATGCTGATCATTGGCAAGTATTCAATGATGATCACTAAATCATTGCCTTCCTGGAACAAAAAGACAACTTTAAGCAACTGCATTTTGAAGGCAGCGAACCTCAGAAGTGTAAACCAGCCCATGAATCAAGTTCAGATGTAAATGAAGAATTCTTGCAAATCAAAGGAAATAAGATTTCTAAAGGCCTAGTTTTCCTTGATAAACTGTTTGACAAGAATGATAGGTTCATCAAACAACAACAAATAGATTCAAGCTTCTCTCAAAGATTTGATCAAATAAATCTGACTACTGAAGAAAATTCCAAGATGGTTAACATTGGTAAGTGCTTCACTCAAGAAGAGAAGTTCAAGTTCACCACTTTGCTAAGCTAATACATGGATGTCTTAACATAGTCCTATGATGACCTAAAGTCTATCAGGCCTGATGAAATCTGCCATGACATTCCTCTCAAGGCTGACTCAATACCTTATAAGCAAAAATCTAGACAGTACAATATGAAGATATCAGGTACTATTCTGTCTAAAATACAAAAAATGTTAAATGTTAGAATTGTCAGGAATTTAGAACAACAAACATGCTCTGACACCACTCGTTAGGATCTTGCTCCTCAGAAAGAGCACAATATGATTACCAAATATAAGCAATTGAATATGCGGAAATAACCAGAAACACAAGTAACTAGAATTCACCAATAGCACAGAATATGAGAGACAATACACTATCTTGTATTAACACTATACAGAAAAGAATACATCAAAGAGCCGCCACACTCTTTCACCTTACAGAGATTCGCCACACCTCAAGTGTACAGTAATTCTTCTCACACACACTCTCCTACACAAAAAATGGTCCCAACAACCAACTCACACACAGAATTGGTGTTCACCTCACCAACCAGTCAGTAATAACCCTACCGGTACACCAAGCACTCTATAGCACTTCAAGCTGATCTCTCATGAACCTGCAACTTGCAATTCAAAGACCAAACTTACATGTAGATCCCCAATGAGCTTGCAACAACCTGCAACTCATAGATCTTACAACTAGAAGGAACTCTTCCTTTCTATCTCATGCCTTAAACAATACATGCCAATGGGTCTATAAATAGATCCCTAACTCAAACACTAACTTAGACTCTTAATTTAGACAATTATCCTCGCAACCCAAGACTCTGGCTGGTCTTAACATGCAAACTCATCGTTCACTTAACTAACTGTCCGTGAAACGAACACTTCGGGAACACACAGGCGACCGACGCCGGTCCCTGCTAGTCTGGTTCTGCCGACGTCGGCCGACTTCCTACCGTCGCCGATTGCCTTCTGCACTGGACTCTATCGACGTCGGTCCTGCTGCCGACGCCGGTTCCTGTAGAACTCAGCACCCTTCTGTTCCTCAGTTTGCAAAGGTTGAAGCTTTTAGCTCCACAACCTAACAATCTCCCACTTGGAGATAAACAGCTGCAACCTGTACCTGTACCTGTACACCGTCTAGTTTGTTTCCTTGGCTTTGTATCCCTCCTCAAGATCACTCTTGAAGACCAACCACCACAAAATCCGTGATGCAAAATCTGTCATCCAAATTACCTACCACATCTGCATCTACAACCATGTAGAAAAAGAACTCGACCCTGCATAGCATGTGCACCTGCTGTTGGTCCAACTGAACTGCCCTTCAGTATTACTCTCCCGGATTGACTCCAAACTTGTGACAACTCCCACTGCTTGGAAAAACTCAGGTTTAGTACATACCATGCACTCAACCTCATTATGTGAATCAAGACACCTGTTCTATGAACTGTCTAACCATCGGTGTGCTAACCGGCTTCACACAATCATCCTGAAACAAAGTCAACAAGACCTCCATGTCTCTAGAACACACTCATGCCAAAGAATCTTGCTGCTCCCAGATTCTCCATGACAAACCCCTGAACTAACTTTACCTTTAGTTCAGAAATACCTGTATATGTAACCCTGCAACAAGCACATCATACAGAAAATAGGATAATGTAGCTAATATTATCCAACCTGGTAAAGAGAAACACAATGATCAAACCTCCATTGCCCTGCAGCTAAAACAAGATCATATACCCTGATCTTCCATCTCACGTATCCATTTCCGCTCTTCTTCATCCTCAACATCCATTCGTCTCTCAGTGCTTACTTCCAGCTGGCAACTCTACCCAAAACACCTGTTTGGTTCTCCTCCAAGGAATCACATCCTCATCCATGCCAAGCTCCCACTGTTTCCTGGATCTACCTGTTCTGCTTCTTCAATAACTTCCTGGTCCTATGCCATAAGTGAGCAACAAGTAGTGTAAAGAAGGGAAATGACGAATTTAAGAACTTACTTACACCTTCAGTCCTCCATATGGGCGCTTGAGACTCCATGACAACTCGCTGTCCACCCAAAATTCGTCTCAGTAACCGATGCCGGTCACATCTCAGTCTACAGCCGACCGATGTCGATTCCCTGCGACTGCCTCCCTGCCGACGTCGGTTTCCCCTGGCCGACGCCGGTCTCTGTCTGCCCTGAGTCACCGACGTCAGGCTGCACATAGCCGACGTCGGTCCCTGTCTGGACACCGACGCTGATTTTTCTGCCGACATCGGTCTCTGTGTTTTTCTTGTGAGACCTGACTTTTTCCCGCGAGCTCTTTTTGGATCAAAACCTTGTCCAAATCACCCTTGCTCTGCTCAGAATTCCTCTGCACCTTATGCTGAACTCTGTCCGTCACTTTCTCCTTGAAAACCAAGGCTTTCCCGTTCTTGTCACTAACATCGGATTCCTCGAGAAACCTTACCTTCTTCTTCTGCATACAGAAACCACGATCCATGCCTTCCAAATCCGAAAGCATATTCTTTGACTCAAGAACCAGCATCTCCTTCTTATCTATGTGACCAAGCCTATCAAGCCACATCTCTGAATCTACAGCTGAAGTAGATAACCCAGAAAGAGAATCAGTAAAACAAATAGATAGATAAAGCGTACCTACTTTCTTACCTCTAGCTATAACAAGTGTACCCTTGGTAACCTTCCAAGAGTCCGATGTGAGAGTTACTGTGCAACCCTCTTCACCCAAACTTCTAACAGAAATCAGATTCCGCTTAAGAACTGGGACATGCATGACCTCCTTTAACATCCATGTGTCACCTGTCTGCAATTTCAGCTTCACTTTGCCTTTGCCAACAATCTGACAAGACTTACCATCCCCTACACAAATTTCTCCAAAGTCTCCCTGGACATACTCATGAAAAAATTCTCTATGTGGAGATGCATGAAAAGAGGCACCTGAATCTAATACCCAAGATTCTACTTTATCCAAAGAACATACCAGAGCATCCTGTGCAACGTAACCTACAACATCTGCTTCTTCTCCATGTTCTTCATGATGATCTTCACCCGATCTGCAATCTCTCTTTAAGTGCCCTTGCTTTCCACATTTCCAGTAGGTTATTCTGCCATACCTGGACTTGGATCTTTTGCCTGTCTTCGACCTTGATCTCCCACGCTCTATCCTTTCTCTTGGCCTTCCTCTTCCTTCAACACTCAAAGCATTTCCAGATAATTCCCCTGTGCTTTTCCTGCGTATCTCTTCATTCAAGATCACGCTCACAACATCATCTACTTTTAAGACTTTTGAAGGAGACACAGTATTAGAAACTGCCATTACCAAACCTTCCCAACTTTCAGGTAATGAACACAAGATTAAGAGAGCTCTAAGTTCATCATCAAATACAATATTCACTGAACTTAACTAGTTTACCAAACCATGGAAATCACTAAGATGGCTATGAACAGATCCACCTTCCGACATTTGCAAATTAAATAAACGCTTCATAAGAAATACCTTGTTTGAAGCCGAGGGTTTTTCATACAAATTTGCCAAAGATTTCATCAACTCCACCGTTGTCTTACACTGTGATAAGCTAGAAATCACAGATGAATCAAGACTCAATCTAACAGATCCCAGAGCCTTCCGATCAAGAACCTCCCATTCTTCATCTTTCATATCCAAGGGTTTGCTAGCAACCCCACCCAACGGTAAGTACAAATCTTTCTGATACAGATAGTCCTCAATCTGCATCCTCCATAATTGGTAGTTCTTGCCATTAAACTTTTCCATTCGTAGTTGACTGCTTTCTGCCATTGCTCAACTCCCACTCAAACAGAAGCCCTGTGAGTAACCTGTAATCAAAACACACTACCTAGATCTACACCAATCTGTTAGTATCCCAACCAAAAGCTCTGATACCACTTGTCAGGAATCTAGAACAACAAACATGCTCTGACACCACTCGTTAGGATCTTGCTCCTCAGAAAGAGCACAGTATGATTACCAAATATAAGCAATTGAATATGTGGAAATAACCAGAAACACAAGTAACTAGAATTCACCAATAGCACAGAATATGAGAGACAATACACTATCTTGTATTAACACTATACAGAAAAGAATACATCAAAGAGCCGCCACACTCTTTCACCTTACAGAGATTTGCCACACCTCAAGTGTACAGTAATTCTTCTCACACACACTCTCCTACACAAAAAATGGTCCCAACAACCAACTCACACACAGAATTGGTGTTCACCTCACCAACCAGTCAGTAATAACCCTGCCGGTACACCAAGCACTCTATAGCACTTCAAGCTGATCTCTCATGAACCTGTAACCTGCAATTCAAAGACCAAACTTACATGTAGATCCCCAATGAGCTTGCAACAACCTGCAACTCATAGATCTTACAACTAGAAGGAACTCTTCCTTTCTATCTCATGCCTTAAACAATACATGCCAATGGGTCTATAAATAGATCCCTAACTCAAACACTAACTTAGACTCTTAATTTAGACAATTATCCTCGCAACCCAAGACTCTGGCTGGTCTTAACATGCAAACTCATCGTTCACTTAACTAACTGTCTGTGAAACGAACACTTCGGGAACACACAGGCGACCGACGCCGGTCCCTGCTAGTCTGGTTCTGCCGACGTCGGCCGACTTCCTGCCATCGCCGGTTGCCTTCTGCACTGGACTCTGCCGACGTCGGTCCTGCTGCCGACACCGGTTCCTGTAGAACTCAGCAACCTTCTGTTCCTCAGTTTGCAAAGGTTGAAGCTTTTAGCTCCACAACCTAACAAGAATCATTTTCCTAATCCATCATTCCACATGGAATGCAAACATAATGCCTGTAAGGAAGAAAAATGGTGAAATTTGCATCTATGTGGATTTCAAGAATCTAAATCAGTCATCTTTGAAAGATAACTATCCTTTGCCAATCATGGAACAAGTGCTTCAGACAGTGACTGGTTTAGAGATGTTATCAATGCTAGATGGCTTCTCAGGATACAATCAAGTTGAATTTGATGAAGTAGACCAACACAAGATTGCCTTCACCACATCTTGGGGCACGTTTGCATATAGAAGGATGCCTTTTGGTTTGATAAATGTTGGCACCACCTTTCAGAGAGCAATGGACCTTGATTTTAAAGATGAGATGGGTAAGTTCATTGTGGTATACTTTGATGACTTGACCATCTTTTCAAAGCATCATTATGATCATATACACCACCTGCAACAAGTGTTGGAGTGCTACCACCAGAATGGCATTTTCTTAAACCCCAAAAAGTTTGTTTTTGGAGTAATAGAGGGGAAACTTCTCAGACACATTGTGTCCAAAGAAGGCATAAAGATTGACTCAGACAGAGTCAAGTATATTCAAGAGCTTACCTTACCTACAAGTAAAAATGTTGTTCACTCTTTCTTTGAAAAGGTGAATTTCTTATGAAGATTCATCCCTGAGTTTGCTGAGAAGACTCGACACATTGTCAACATGATGAAGGGAAAGGCCACCTTTAGCTAGACAAAAGAAGGCAAGTCAGAATTTGAGGATGTCAAGACTCCCATTGCTCACGCCCCAACTCTGGTTTGTCCAGACTACAACAAAGAGTTTATCATATACATTTATGCTTCTGAACACATGCTTTCAACAATTCTGGTTCAATAGAATAAAGAAGGTATGTAATCTCCCATTTATTTTATGAGTTGCCCTCTTAAAGCCCATGAGCTGAAGTATTTGAATATGGAGAAGCATGCTTATGTAGTGGTGAAAGCAGTCAAACATTTCCGCTTCTATATCCTGAATTCACACACTACTATCTTAGTTCCTGACACTACAGTCAAGTCCATATTAACTCAACAGGTGTTTGGGACAAAAAGAGGCAATTGGATTGCAAAGATCTAGGAGTTTGATCTAGACATCAAACCAATAAAGCTGGTATCGAAAAAAGGCCTATGCCAATTAATTGCTGATCATAAACTAGTAGAAACAGAGCATGAAGAAGCAGAGGTGGAAGACACACTGACAATTCTTTTTATCTCCACCACCAATGAGTGGTATTTAGGTATTGCTCATTTCTTTACTTATGATGAATGTCCTGCTCACTTATCTTACAAAGAAAGGAGGGCTGTCAAGTTGAAAGCTACCAATTTTGTCCTTTGGGGCAACGGATTGTACAAGAGAAGCCTTGATAGAGTATTCTTTTGATGTGTAGACAAAGAATAACAAAGTCAACTTTTAAAATCCTTTGACAATCTAGCCTGTGGAGGACATTTTTCTACTCCTGTGATAGCCCACAAGATTCTATGAGCTAGGGATTACTGGCGAACTCTTTTCCAAGATGCATATAAGTGGGTGAGAAAATGTGAACTCTGCCAACACTTTATTAGAAGACCCAAGTTAGTTGCCCTGCCTCTCAAGCCAGTAGTCATAAAGGAACCATTCCATCAATGGGGAATTGATTTTATTGGAACTATAAACCCATCTTCAAGTGCTGGACATGATTATGTCCTTACAACAACTGACTATTTCACCAAGTGGGTAGAAGCTATCCCAACCAAGCATGCTACTTCAGAAATAGTGTGCAACTTTCTCAAGGAGAATATCATTTCCAGGTTTGGAGTCCCAACCAAGATTGTTACTGACAATGCAGCTTGTTTCACTTCCCAAGAGATCATTCAATTCCGTTTCTATTATGAGATTACACTCTCCCATTCTTTTGATTACTTTTCACAAGGGAATGGATAAGCTGAATCAAGCAATAAGAACCTGGTGACCATCATCAAGACACTGATAGATGACAACCAAAGGACATGGCATAAAGCATTGGTTGATGCTCTATGGGTAGACATAATCACACCAAAGAGGGCAATTGGTATGTCTCCTTTCCAACTTCTTTATGGTATCAATGCTGAGATACCAATCACCTTAGAATTGCCAGCATTAAAATTGGCTAAGGCAATTAAAGATCAGACATATGAAAGCCCCCTTGATAAGAGGATCATGTGCCTGACTAAGCTGGATGAACAGAGAACTATGGTGGTGGACCAAATTGCTGCCCATCAAGGTCTAGTGAAGAAACTCTTCGACCATAAGGCAAAAAAATGTGATTTCTAAGTTGGAGATCAAGTCATATTGTGGGACAAAAAGAGAGAACCAAAAGGGATGCATGGAAAGTTTGACTCCATTTGTAGAGGCCCGTTTATTATTCATCAGCATAATGGTGAAAACAACTTTCTGCTGAAGTATCAAGATGGCACACTCTTTTCTCTGCCTTGCAATGGGCAACATCTGAAACACTTCAATTCTTGAAGTACCATATCATTTCATCTGTACATATGTATATTTGTATAATTTTTAATTCCATTTTGTTTTGTTTATTTTCATTTTTGATGTCTTTCATTTCTGGGTAACATGACTCCATAGCCCAATGGTACACATGAAGACACTAGAGATTCTAGATTATACTCCCTTTAATTCTTTTTATAATTGATAGAAGTTCCCCAACTGGAGCCATCTATTGTACCTAAAAAATATCACTCATTTTTGGGACAACATATAAGCTATTTTGGTCCTGCAAGACAAAATTATCTCTTTCCATTTTAAAAAATTATTCTAAACCTCAAAATTGGGAATTATTCAAGCTTTTTCAGTCAAAAGACTAACAGGTTCAAAGGCTTCTACAGGCGAGTTTAATCAAAAGAACAAGTTTTCAACACTTAGCCATTTTCAGGACTGGTTCAACACCTTGGTTCAACCAAAAGCATCTATCGGCAAGCTTCTATGCAATGTTTGAACCATTGAACCATTGAACCTTGAACTATTTTTAGTTCAAAGGTTCAACGGGTTCAAAGGTTCAACGACGTCAGTAGGTTTCAAGAATTAAGCACTTTTATCAAGGTTCAAAGTTCAATTGCTTCAGGTTTAATAACTTCAAAACACTTATCAAAAGAGAAGAAGGCTTGAACCATTGAACCACTCAGGTTTAAAGGTTCAACGGGTTCAAAGCCTCAACAAGTTCAATGACAGTTGGTTCAACATGGTTTATTTCCAAGAAGCTTGGTTCAAGTAGTCAATTGAACAAATAGAAACGAAGGAATGAATCATTGAACCAAGGTTCAATCGGTCGGTTCAAGTGGAAGGTTCAAAGGCGTGCCCCAAAAGGCGAAGAGACAAGTGCCCTTATAGATGGAATTTTTGTGGAAAAAGTTACTAAGGCAAGAAAATCCCAAAATAAAAGCTCATCAGAGCCAAGCAGATGTTGCCAAGTGTCGTCTATCGAGCCCCATTTTACTTTGTTTCTAAGAGTTATGGAAGTTACCACATGTCCCTTGTAAGATAAGTAGAACGCGATAAGTGTCTGCATCCACATGAATCAAAATGAGTCTCAAGTGTATCTACAATGTTTCTAAAAACTCAACGGAAGCCACCATGTGTCATCTTTCATGAGACACTCAAAAGGCATCCAAAGCCTCTATAAGTTAAGCAGATGTTGCCATGTGTCCTCACCTATTTCGCAGCGAATGTTGCCACGTGTCACCTATTGAGATCAACAGAAAATTGACTAAGGCAAAGCCAAAGGACAAATAACCCTTTCAGAGGGCACTTGGAAACCAGAGTGGACTATTGCAAAAATCTGAAAGGTCACTTTGGAGCTCAAATAGCCCTTGCAGAGGGTAGGCGGGGAGCAAGTGGACCGATTCAAAGGCCAAACAAGCAAGGGAATTCCTTCATAAAAGTTCTCACGGCAAAGTGTAAAGGAAGATTTCCTTCAGACAAATTGTCTGAAAGAATTCCTTCAAAATTTTTGTCCAAAGGAAAAGTCCCCCAAAATAGAAAACCCATTGAGGAAATAAAAGCCCGAAAAGCTGCCACATGTCCCTCATAAAGTTGTAGTGGAACATGCCACGTGTCCCTTACTAAATGTAGCAGAAACTACCACGTGTCATCTACTGAGACACAGTTTCAAGCAATGGAATGTGCCATATGGCATCATCTGTGTGAATCTAAAATGAGTATAGAATGTTTCAAAAGGAAAGCTAAATCTCGGTGGAAGCTGTCACGTGTCGACATCCATAATTTCCTCATTTGGTCTCTTTGTTAAGGACTATGGTGGGTCTCAGGTGAGTGGTTAAACTCAACGGAAGCCACCATGTGTCATCTTCCATAGGAAACTAATATGAATCTTGAAGAGTTTCCAAAGGCAACTAAAACATGATGGACGCTAACAAGTGTCAGCATTCGAGTGAATCTAAAATGGGTCCCGAATGTTTATATAATATAACCAAAGCTCAGTGGAGACTACCATGTGTTCTCTTTTGTAGGACTTTCAAAAATGTTTCTAAAGTTTCTATAGACAAGCGAAAGCTGCCACATGTCCCATTGCAACTCTGTAGAATGCGACGAGTGTCTGTATCTGCATCTTGAGTTTTTTACAGGTTTCAAAGCTTCTTTCAATAAGCATCTCTCAGAGTCCCATGAATGTTGCCAAGTGTCCTCATTTGTTTGGAAAGTGACCAAAGAGTAAGATCCAATTGAACCAAGGACCCGATTCAACAGCCATAAAAGGAGGAATGATGAAGAAGACCATAAAATCCATGCATGAAATATGTTTCTAGAAGTAGACTACCAAGTAGACATTGGAGGACACAAACATTCAGTGGTGTGACCCATTTCTCTGCATTGAGAAAAGCAAATGGGTAAATATTCCCGATTCCAGCATATCTTCTTAACAAAATTTAATGCAACATGATGTGTTACTACTCGTAAGTCTTTCTTGGAAGGCTATATATATATTGGAATCTCTCTTATTATTTAAAGAGATCTTTCTCGGTTACCAAAAGCAAAACTCTGCCCAAATTGAAAGGCATTACTGAGACTTTGAGCTCAGATTGTTCATCATATTTCTTTGTTTGAATCAGAAAGCAGGTTACTTTCAGACTTTGTGCTGTTATAGCTTGTATCATTCTAGGAAATTGTTCTTATGTCTATTTCCTAAATGTATTCTTGTTTATGCAATTTAACAAGCAGAGCTAGTGGAGGTGATAAAGAAGGTGTCCTAAAGCCAGTTACTTTCAGACTTTGTGTTGTTATAATTATCTTCAGTGTGTGTTTATTTTCTGTTTCTATGTAAAGAACCTTGAGATGACTTTGTGCCCTCATTGTTCTTCGTATTTCACTCTTTGGTAGTTGAGGTGGAGACTTTGTGTTTCATTTCATCCTGCCGTGTCACTACACCCTGTTACAATTATTTGTCACCACCAGAAAGATTCTTTTTGTCTGCTGAACAACACTCCTAAAAAATGAGGAGTGTCTTCTGTCATTTCATCAAGATTTCTCCTTTGATTTGTGCACATCACCTCTGAAAAAAGAGAGATGGATGGTTTATCCTACTCTTGAGTGTTATTTTCTACTTATATATATATATATATATATATATATATATATATATATATATATATATATATATATATATATATATATATATATATATATATATATATATATATATATAGTATACAACTCCTGCATACCTACAGGGAACCTCCCCTTGATGAGAGGAGAGATTAGTCCCCTTTTGATGTGGTAAACCTACACATTTGGCCGATCAATCTCCCTGCTGTGGTTGATCAGACCTATTTTGTTTATCAGTACGTTGATTGACAAAATATTCACCCAACAATGTTAACATATATGTAACCTGCAAAACAAAGTTTCTTCTCATTGTTATGAATTCACAACAATATATAAAACATAAGGAAAACAATGAATGTTTTGGGATATATGTTCCAGGTTAGTTAAGTTTTTAAGCACCGTATAATTATCAAGCCCCTAAACAACAAACAATATCAAAAATAGTAAATTGCATTATGGAAAATATTTATAGTTATGTGAATATAAAGATCTAGGTCGTGAGCCAAAAATGTTCCAAGGGAAATACTAGCTTCAAAAAATAATGAATGCCCCAATAATTTTTTGATCTCTCTAGAATTCTTATGAATGCTCAATAGAATTTCAATAATATCTTTGAAAATCATTCGAATGCTTAACATCTCTTAGTTGTTAAATGAACCGCAATGCTTGTGTATTTATAAACAAAATTAATTCAAAATAGGACACGTTGGAGCAAAACTGACTTCCGTAAGTTGAAAAGTGAAAATAAGGGGATGAAGGAGACGAGTGCATCCCAACTTTGAAAAATCAAAAAGGCAGACCTAGGAGCATTGTGGGTGTTCCAAACAGGCCTAAGAATGTCATTCGTGCTCAAGACAATGTTCCCAAAAACTTAAAACAAAAATAGATGAGAGAGAAGGGGGACCATAGGGAGAGGGAGACATACTGAAAACCCCAACACACACGCCAATAACTCTCAATTTAGACCAATTGTCAGCAAATAAAAAATTACACTGAAATCATGTAATTTAACAACTAATGATGCAACAATTGTTAGGGGTCTCAATTAAGATATGCCTTAGACAATGCAGCCTTCAAAGTTATACAATGGAATGCATAATGCAATCAAAATGTAACAACTTCTCAAATATTTATTAATTTTAGTCTTAGAAAATTACAAAGCAATACAATGACAACAACACTACAATCTTCAATTAGATGTGTTATAACATAACATCATATTTCTGACCCTTTCTTTGTTCTTGGTCATTCTTGTTATGTTTATTCTAATTACTAATGGATACCTTTTGTTTATCATGAACCAAATTTAAGGAATGTGATTTAGAGAAATTTAATGTGCCCATTTTAATAAGTTTATCTTACTCCCAAATCAAGTTAGTATTAAAATCATCCAAGGATAGCATGGTCCATATATCTCAAAGGGCACACTTGGTGTCATGGAAGGTAAAAACAAAGATAGAATAGTCAAATCCAAATTTGAAAAGGATGGAAAGAATCAATTGATCATCTTTTGTGTCTATGTTGCATGATTTTAACTGTAACCTAGCTAATTTTAATTTTGTGAAAAAGTCATGTATAGTGTCAAAATTATCTAGAATCAAATTGATGAGCTCATTTTATAGTTAATAAACTCTCATTATTTCCTTATTCCCAAAAATATTTCCAAAATGGTCTAAACATCCTTAGGAGAAGTCGCAGATTTAATATGAAAGATCAAGTTGGGAGACATTAACATATATAATAGACCATAGGCTTCATCACATCTATTAAACCACTTCACCTTTTTTGCATCATGGGTTGGTTTTATTTTATTACCCACAGTGATCCGATATAAACCTTTACTCCTAAAGAATATTTGTACTTTGTATTTCCACTCGATATAGTTGAATGGTGTAAAAAGAGGAACCAAATTCTAATCTAGAGTGTAGAACGACTATATGTAAAAGAAACAAGGATATGTAACCCCCTCCCTCAAACCTATATAAGTTAAAAAATTTGAGACTTGAGAATATTTCAAGGGTGCAGATCTCAAAAAATCACACTTTTATAAAATATCACCTAAAGAGGAGCAATAGGCTAAAAATTATGTGAGCTTGAAGTTTTTACTTGTAAAGGAAATCTCCACTTTGCAAAAACATTTGGGTGTGTAAAAGTTAAGCCCCATTGGGTTGGTTGTGAGTAAGGGATAAAATCACATATGACCACAGGATAAGGCCTAGGATGAGTGCAAGTCACTTTTCACATAAAGGGAAAATCCCATTGTCTATCTGAGCAGGGGCAAAACCCATTGCCTATTCATAAAGGGGGTGAAACCCATTGATTGTCTAATCGAGTATCATATCTTGACCATAGTCTAGGGGATAGTTAGATATTGGCACCTATCTAGATGAATCTCAGATTTTAATTCCTTTTTAGGAAATGTCCAGATCTCATAAACTATCTTGGTAAGGCTCAAAACCTGACAACTATCTAGGAAATGCTCAAATCCCACTGGTTGTTTAGGGGATGGTCAAATCCTGATGACTATATTAGAAAGGATTTAATATTAACACTTATCTATGAAATTATTAGATTCCTTTGACTATCTAGATACAGCTTAGATTTTGATGAATATGCATGCAATAGGTAAATTTTTTATTGAAGTGTAAATGTCTGTTGAATCCTTCAAAACCCACCAAGGATGTAAATCTATTAAAAAAATTCAAATCTAGTCTAATCCAATATAAATGTGAAAAAACCATAAAGGACCCACTAAATTTATTGAGAAACCTAGAAATGGTTTTTTCCTAAAAGTCTCTCATTGTATGAATTTATATGATTTCTAAGAAAATGCCTTCAAACCCTCAAAAAATGGCCAAAAATGAATGTCACAAAAGTAGGTCATGTTTACATCCAATCCTAATGTTTTAACACCTTTTGAATCAATGGTACAATCTATTTTTCATATAAAAATAATATCAAAAAGATAACTTGTAAAAAATGTCTTTTCCCTTATTCTTTTTCTAAATCTAGATCAACAAAGGACCCTAGAAGAGGAGCAAAATTTGATAAGTGGTGAATCTACAATATGCATGGTTAAAAAATGTCAGATATATGGCATGTAAGCTAAAAATTTAATATTTTACAATAAAAGCTATGGTATTTGGCTACTATAATCAACTCTAATACCATGTTAGAATGGGCCAGAATTGAGCATCAAGACTAGATAAACACAAATGGACAAAGAAAAAGTTATTGCATAAGTGAAATAAAACATGAGAAATGGTAATATTGTCTTCAACAACCAAATATTTTATTATGATCATTATCCAAGTAGATTTAGGAATGATACATTATATAGAAAAGCAAAAAGTAACTCAAAATTAGAAAATAGGGTTAAGCCATATTTTCCCTAATGACCTAAAATGACACCTAATTGACACCTAAACAAGCTAAACAATATGTGTAGGGAAAAACCATTAAATGACACATAAACAAGATAAATAATATGTGTATGCAAAACCCATTAAATGACACTTACACTAATAGGCTATATCCAGGAGCAACCTCCTTTAGTATGCTAAAAATACAAAAATAAGGACATATAATGAGAAATTATGATGAAGAATCACATAATAAATGTGGATTTTATCAAGATAAAGGAACACATGACTCATTTTCATGTCCTAAGGCAACACAACAATATGAAAATGGGGGCATAAAAATTGAATAATTATCAAAATCACATCCAATTTTTTTTATTAAACATGTTAAGAATGTTTCAAAGACATCTGAAACCAAAGGGTGTTTTAATGAGTAGGACATCAAAATTGATGATGGGGGGTTGTTCACCGAAAAGTGTATCTCTATCTTAAAAAATAAAATAATTTAAAACAACTATGAATGAAAATAAAGATAACCCTAAGAAAAATTATCAAGGACTAACAATTAATGAGCTAGAATAAATGGTTGAGAGTACATGTAGCAAGACTACCTCTATAAAAGGGAAATATAAAGTATTTGAATCAAAAGAGGACACCGATGAGGACCACAACATTTATGAATATGATAAGATATAATAAATGTGAATGTGTGTGTGTGTGTGTGTAAGTAATTCAAGAATGACAAGATAAGGAAAATACCAAACTAACATATTTTGATTAATAAAAAAATTAAGAATTTGAAACAAATGTTAAAATTAGTTAAGAAATAATATTTACTAAAAAAGGTCACATGGTTTTGAAAATATTAGAATAAACAAAAATGGATACATTGAGTATTAACAATATAAAATAATAATTAAAAGCCTAAAATAAATGTATTTTAAACTAACAAAAAGTAAAAAAACATATCTATCTTACTATATGCAAAAATTTATGAAAAATAAATCAAAAATAGGTTACTAGATCTTGGGGCCAATACCAATGTACTTCTAAGAAGTACATGGGAGTTACTCAAAAAAACACATCTATTCTAAGAAAACTAGTATATTATAATGGTATATGGGACTATTAGAGTATCTTTTACTCATGATTTCTAGGTTTGTATTATGTGGAATTTAGTCCCACATTGATTAGTTTAGCTTGATTATTTTTTTGCCTTGCCTATATAAGCAAATGCTCTCATTATAATATTAATACTTTTTGTATTCATATCATTTGAGTATAACAATTGTTTTGTCAATTGGTTTCCTCTTTTTTATGTTTAAGCATTAATGGTTGTGGTTATGATCCATTGAAGAGATCATGGTTGAAGAGTTTTGATAACTCTTTTATGGTAATTAGAGCCATCTCTAATAGCCATTACTCAACCTACTTCATTTCATTTGTTTGTCTTCACAATGTGATTTGGATCTGAGTTGGTTGGATCTGTTGTTGTAATGGCCATACAATTTTTTGTAATGGTTTTCAAAACTCTCATTGTGTAGGTCATACACCTCCAATCTGTACTCTTCTTGGAAAATGTTGGAGGATATTTGTTATGTAGACTTTTTGGCATGTTTTTCCAGTTGTTTTCAATCTCTGATCCTTTCTCATGTATATATTGGATATTTGTTATGAAGAATTTTTGGCAAGTTTTTCCATTTGTTTTCAATCTCTAATACTTTCTTGTGTATTTTTTGGGTTTTATGTAATGTGGTTAACAATTGGATGGAGTATTTGCAAAACTAATGTTTTTGGCATTAAGGAGATACTAGTTTTAAAACTGGAGTATCCTGAGCTAGCATAAAAAAAACTAGCATGGAAGGTTGATGCCCATCAAAAGTTCTCTCTCCCTCCCATACCTACTTACTATCCACCTTTCACATTGTTTGGACATCTTGATTTGTGTTGTATCTAGGAGACTACATTAGAAGGAGGAGATATATAGTTTTATAGTTTTTGCACATTTACCTGAATGAAATTGTTTTAAAGGGATAAGACTAAGTTGGTATTAGAGAAGACTGAGCTAAAGCATTAGATATAAGTGTTTTAAATATTTTTTTATAGATCTACTCAGTACTTCAGATGGCATATATTGATCATATATCTGATCTTACATTTTTTTGGGACTCCTTTGTCCGATCCCCCATCGAGCTCCTTAACAGTGCCTAGTTGTTGGTTCATTGGTCTCATTTCATCATGATTTTTATTCTCCCATTCACCATCATGACTGATTCCACTACATTTCACTACCACCTATTCAGAGTGCCTATGATTCTCTCCCAGGTCCAACTCTTCAAGTTTGGATAAGCGACAGATTTGATGAGGCATTGTAAAGAGCATGGAGGTGAATTTTGCTGTTACTTATTTATAGAACCTCCAGTGTGGCATCATATCTTATTCTGAGCATTTAAGGAGGATCATATATGATCTCATGCTAAGGTGTTAAAGGATATTTTTATACCTTGCGAAATCTTAGATCTGCACGTTCATTTGGCATTGGATATGCAGTGTGGAGCATTATTTTTATAGGGAGTCATTAGAGCAAGATCTGGGCTTTGCACTATGTTTTTTTTAAGGCATTGTATAAGGGATTTGTTTCTCTTGGTGTAAGCCTTTTTTCAATATTTTAAGACCTAAACCAATATTCTACAACACACTTACATTAGAGGATTTTTAAAAGACTGTGTAGTGTTAGAGGTATATGGAGTTGACTTTGCACATCTAAAATCAGCCCTTAGAAGAATTCTCCCTCTTGGTGGCTTCCCATTTTACTTGATCAACCACTCGACAAGGTGAAAACAAACAAAAATCCACCTCTTATTCCTCTTTACACAGTTAGAAATTTATTTTTTTTGCCTTACTAGCTATAATTTTTGCTTAAAGAGGAAGTCAAACTTACTTGCATGCATACCAAGGTAATCGAGAAGACGTTTTTACACTTTCATTGACTTTTTGATTCCATGGTTAAATTATGCTTCTAATGAGTGGTTTCACACCTATGTTTGTTACTGATTTGATCTCAAATTCTAATTTACAGTGTTTTTTAATTGTTTTAACCCTTTTTTTTGATGGAAAATCAAAAAACTTATAACTTTTGAACCATAACTCAGATTTGAGTTCCATTTTTTTCAAAAGTGCATTTTTAAAATTATGATCCATTGGTGTCATTAAATTGTAAAAAATCACTATTTTAAAAGTGTCACATTTTTTTTTGGGGGGGGTGTCTTCGCATTGAATGTGCTATCATATGCTTATGATTTATGGTGACATTTTTAGTGGTGATGTATTTTGATATGTTTTGAGAATTTATTGAGGGATTATTCATTATTTTTCATGTACATTATCTCTTTTGTTTGTTAGAGATTACAGGATGAGGTCCAATTTGGTAGGTGATCAAACCCCCTCCCAAGCAACAAAAACTTCCTTTTTGCTTCTTCTTAATTACATTGTCATCATTTGTTGCACTCATAGATGCATTTTTTTCTAATTCCAATGTCCTATTCTTGAGTGTACATTATCACTACTATAGGGTTTTCATGTATTATGAGACCTGCATTATACTTCATGCACACATTATCTTGGATGTATTTTTTACTGAGCTTGATGTCCTTTTACATGTGTTTTACACATTGTTGTTTTATGGTTGTTGATAATTATTTGGTGTGTTTTCATACATTATGGATCTTTTCACCATTTACCATACTCTTCTATCATCCCATGACATGTATTATTACTTTGACACATTGTTAGTTGTGTCACATCTCCTCAAGGCCCCTTTTTTAGTGCCTCACTTTCCTCTATGGAGACATTTTTTTGCTTCCTTATTTTTAGAGCACACCTATCTTGATGGACTATTCAATAGGTTGATAGTCTCCTCATTTGGACTATTATAGTGAAGCCCAGTGTTTTCCTTGTCTCCATTTGGTATTTTTTGTGTATGGGTTATATTTTAATCACATTGATTTATAAAGTGTCATTGAGGGTTTGTTGATTCAACCTTCTCCACCTTCATGCATTTGTGTGCTCTATTTTGGGCACCTTTTCACTTCTTTAGTTGCTTGTCTTTTCCATCACCACCATGGGCCATATTCATTGAGAGACTTTTTTTGTATTTTTGATACCTTTTTTAATAATTGACAATCTCTTCATTCTAGAGAAATTATAGTGTATACATTGTTAGATTGTTTGATGTTTGAGTAGTGGATGTGGACCATTAATGCAATTTTTTTTCTCCAATCCATACATTCAGTATTATGGGGAACTATGACATGTATATTATACTTCTTGGTGTTGAGCATCCTTGCACATGCTATACTTTTTAATACTTTCATCACCATTGATAGTCTTCTTTATTGAATTTATTATAGTGAAGCCTAGTGCTAGTTATTTTTGTGATCAAGTAGTGGATTCAGACCACTCATGCAGATTGAGTTATTTTATGACTTGTGAGTACTTGGAGTGTGGAATTATTTATCATCATCTTTGGGGGGGTTTCTAACTCTCTCTTCTTCTTTTATCTCTTATGGGGAGAGTTTTTCCTATGGGTTTTCTTTTTTTTTTCTCCACTTTATGAGAGTTTTATTTGTTGCACTTTTGAGTATGTTTCGGATTTCTCCTTTGTACATGGGTATCTTATTTAAGATCTTTGTTTGTTGAAACCCATATGAAGATTTTTTTACTTCACTCTATGGCCTTCTTGGTGATTCTTATAGTGACACTAGTGGGGTATCACCACCAGTGACACCAGTGTGGTAGCCCCATCATCTTTGTGCTCAATTTTCACTATCATGTTGGAGGGTGTTCAATTTATATGCTTCCTCAGGTTTATCATTGTACTTAGTACTTTGGAGCATAGTGTTTGTGGTCAGTGATACTTATATTCAACACCATTCTTACTTTGACTTGGTGGTTACAATGACTCAACATCCATGTACTCTAGCATGATGGATTTATGTCCATAAAGACACATGACTTCACACTACATCATCTATTTTTAGCCCCTAGCTTCACTTGAGGGGGGTGTTAGAGTATCTTTTACTCATGCTTGTTAGGTTTGTCTTATGTGGATTTTAGTCCCATAATGAATAGTTTAGCTTGTTTATTATTTTTCCTTGCCTATATAAGCAAGTGTTGTCATTATAATAGTAATGCTATTTTTATTCATATCATTTGAGTATAAAAATTATTTTGTCAATTGGTTTTCTCTTGTTTATGATGAAGCATCAATGACTATGGTAATGATCCATTAGAGAGATCTTCGCTAAAGATTTTTGATAACTCTTTTAGGTACTCTAGGATCACCAATAGGAACCCTTAATAATATACAAGTAAACTTTATGGTCATAAAAAGGAAGGTATATTATAAGTTACATGACATAGGATACCTGATGCTTCTAAGTATAGGATATATGATGCTTCCAAAGACAAGGGTAAGGAAACTTTGTTACATTAATAAATTACAATCAAAGAAATAAAATATTACCATAAAAATGAATTTTATTTAGAAGATAAATATTGACTCTTTTAGTATCTAGACTAAATCCAAGTGGAAACACAAAGGACACCTAGAGGTGGTCACCTTGGTTAGAGGGTTCTTTCTAGTCAACTTCTCCTTATAATAAGATTGTATAAAGGTTATATGAGAAGGGCCTTAGCTCACGGGAAAAGCTAGAGTTACTATTAGGAGGTGGAAATCTAGTTAAAATCTCAACAACACTACCATGGATGATGTTCTAATGTGGGTTCTTCTCCCAAAAATCCCTTAAAAATATTGGCACCCTGAAGTTATTAAAGGTATAGTCATGGCTATGGGATAACCCATAAATATTGACCCAATAACACTCTCTCATCAAAGAATGGTCATAGCCCAAGTGCACATCTTTCTACCATTAGACAAGCCACTATTTCATAAGATCAAAATCATGTCAAAATATGGCAAATGGATGCAACAAATTGTGTATGAGAAAAAATACATCATTTTCCCACACTACAACATTCCTAGCCATATGTTGAAGGATTATGCTAAGAAAATATAAGATCTTATCACCCTAGGGCACACTTGGGCTCAAAATGCTACACCAAAGAAGGAACAAAAATCTATCCAACCTCTCAGAATTGGTTCTACCAAAGTTTCACCAAGTGTTTCATTGCATGACAATCTGAAAGGTATTTCTCATAATAACTCTTTTGATCCTCTTGAACTATTTTTTGATTGTGTCCCTGAGTGAGAAGGTGTTCCCCCTAGATATTATCCCTATACCCCTTCCTTAACTACCCCCCCTATACCTCCCTCTCCCCTAAAAATATCCTGGGACCCCCCCGCTCCCCCCCCCCCTCATCTTCCTCTTCCCCCTATCCTCTCATCAAGTTTTGGTCACCCCTCCTAAGTGCATCCCCCTAGGTGAATCATGCATCACCTCCTCTCTTGTTCATCTCCTTTCCCCATCCAAACCTGATTAGCTTCCATTTCCCTCTCCCCCTTGTATTAACCCTAGGTGGCCCCACCTCTCTTTTTCTCCCTTGTGGTCCCTTCATATGTCTCCACCTCCCCCACCTTCTCCTTCAAGTGTTCTCTCATTGTGATATTTTTAGCCACTTAATCTTGCTCCTATCTCAATGATAGCCAAAGATTTGGCTTGAAAACTCCCCCTCTTTGCTACCTTGGACTATGATAGTAGACCCCTTTCCAAGGATGTCTCTCTTTCTCCCCTTATGAAAACTATGGAGCCCAACAAAGATTGGGGATAATGCTCTATGACTAAATCTCCATCTAAGGAAATGTTCTAGGAAGAAGGATTTACCATAAACTCTAAAATTAGAAAAAGGAAGGAAAAAAACTAATATTGGAGTTACCCAAAACCAGTGGGTAGGTATCCTAGAATGGTTATAAGGAATTTATAAATGGCTAAATAAATAGCTAAGGATTCCTAACAAACCCTAAAAATAAAGCAAGATAAGAAATGAAAATCCTAACATGGAATGTTAGGGGGTTAAACAACCCTAGGAAGTAGAGGACCCTTTTTAACCTTAATAAAAGAGTTGACCCTATTGTTTTACTTATCTAAGATACTAAAATGTTTGAAACTGCTTTTAGATCATGTGATGAGAAAGTTTAGAGAAAAGCTTGTGTTAGCTTTAGATTCTAAATACACCCCTAGGGGCCTAGCTATTTTTTTAAACCCAGATTATCTTAAAGGAAATCTTCTCTGGAAGACCAATAACTAGATATATGTCATCTTTACAGACTTAAACAATAATGAGGAATGGATCCTCTCCAATATCTATGACCCAAATTCAAAACCGTTAGAAATAATTTATGGGAAATCATGTTGTCTTTTTGAAGGACCTATGGTAGATGGAACTAGATTACTTTTGGGGAATTTAATACCCCCTTTACCCTCAGGGATAAAAGAAGGGGGAATATAGATCTCATAAAAAGCATGATGAACTTTAACAAACTTCATTACAAGTGTAGGGTTGGTAGATGTGGATCTAAATCATAACCCATTCACATGGTCCAATAGAATATTGGGTGAAAATTTGATTTAGGTACACCTTGATAGAGTTTTGATATCCTTAAATTGGGATACTCATTTCTCCAATAGGCTCTCTTCCCTTCCTAGAATTGGTTCATACCATAACCCTTTGATCTTTGAAGGGGATAAAATATTGAAACCAAAATGCAGTCCCTTCATATTTAAAAGGATGTGGCTTCATCACCCAAACCTTATGGAATCCTTAAATGAATGGTGGAAAGAACCATTCTTAGGCTCAGCTATGTTTATTCTAACTAAAAAATTAAGTTTCCTCAAATTAAAGCTAAAAATTTAGAACAATGAATTCTTTGGTGACATCTTCCTGCAAAAAAGGGCACTAGAGGTAGAACTAACATCAATTCTAGAGAAGAAGATTGAAGAAGAGAAGGATCTATCAGAGGGCCCCCCTCCTGACCCGTTTAATTCTCTATGTTTTGTTTTGCCTCTTGTGCGGTTAATTAGTTAGTGTTTTGTTTATTTTTGTTGTTTCGGCCCTAGGGACCTGCTACCCCCTTTTTTAAACTCTTTATTATGGTTCATAGTCCTTGTAGAACTAAGTATTTTACCCTATCAAATAAAAAATAAAGTATAATGCATTGAAAGAGGATCTTCACACATTAATTATTGAAATTCAGTGAAATAGGAAATATGGAAGAATATTTAGAACAAGTGACAAGGGTATTTCTTATAGAATATTAAGAATGAAGGATATAGATGATACACATATTATCATTACCACAAGGTGGTGGAACACTCATAAAGCCTTTATTTTGAACTAAAAATCCTTCATTATTATATTAAAAACAAGATTTATTAAGGAATAAGAATATTTTAAATAAATAATACAATATATAGGTGTGCATATCCCTAAGATACATATCTTAAATTGCAAAAAACTCTAGACTTAAAAATGTGAAATCAATAAGAGAATTTGGGGAAAATTATTTTACTATACATCTATATATATTCAAGAACATGAAATATGCATCAAGAGATGCAAAGAGGAACTAGTAATTGGGATGAACTCAAAACAAGTTTTTATCAGATATTCAACTTTTAGGACCCTGATACAAGGGTATGTAGAGCATTGTGTAGGATTAAAAAAAATGATAGATATTACTAACATAATACTAACCTAACACAAACATCATACTAACATAATTTTTAAAATTAAATTAAAATTTTGATCTTTTTCTATCATATTAAACCTAACATCATAGTTCCAACATTAAAATATACATTATGTAGGAAAGGTATTATCCCACAATTTTGGAGAATTTTAGTTTTGCACTAAGAAAGTAATAACAAAAGGTTTATGTAGAAGATTAGAGTAATGTAAGGTATAAAATAAAGAATAAATTTTCATGTGCATGAGCACAAATACTATCGTTAATCAACATGGATCATGCAAACCATGACCAACAATATAATAGAAAACACATGATTTTAGGATATGAGAAGGTGAATGTCAAAGTCCATGACTTGTCATGTTATAATTAAAACCAACTTTTTTAGAGTTAAATTATTATTGAGTTCATGATTTATGGACAAGGAATCCATGTAATAACTTGAGGTAGTAATTAATTTGTTGAGTAATGCATGTAAACAAGTAGGTTAGGTGTCTATATAAAGCTACTCCATATCATTTATAAATGTTTATTAGTTAGAGATTTTATGCTTTCATAGTCCATAAAATTAAATCTAAATCTATTGGAAAAATTGTGTGCCTATTTTTAACTTGACATTTTGAATCATCAATGGTGGTCTATCATTAGGAGAAAGACTTATGAACTATTACAAGTAGCTCTAAAACTAGTTGATAAATGTATCTTTTTTTTCCATCATTAATGGATAACATGTTGGAGTTAATTACATGTGCTATCTAGATGTGTATGATGTATAAAACCATTAATTTTATTTGAATACTTAACATATGTGAACATATAGGTGGATTTGATTATATAAATATGTATGTTTAATCTATATTGTCCTAAGTAATGGGTGTTTGGTTATCTCCTTGTGATATAGTAGTATAGAGTGTCCATTTACTTGTTGGTGATGCACAATATATATAGGAAATTTAGGTAGCACAAAATACTTTGGTTATTATTTAACCCTAAATTTAAATTTATGTGGGGGATAGGGTTAATAATATAAAAATAATTCAATCACAAGGGTGATAAATTAATTTATAGCAAGTAAATTAATTGTAAACTTAGATAAATGAATATTTTGAATTATAATAGTGAGATATGATAAATATAGAAATTATTAAATTTATAATATGTTTAATTAATTGTAATACCAAATAGAAATTATACTTAGTTGGTTTTATCGTGTGTAGGCAAACCTAGACTAGAAATAGGTAGGAAATATGCAAGATCAATGTCATATGTTGTAAATTATACTTATGTATATGCATACACTACTATTATATGTAGACATTACCATCAATGCTAGTTTCTACGTATGATGTAGGTGTTCAGTATGGAATAATGATTGGATATCAATGCAAACAACTTCATTTCTTAATGTTTTATGTCACATTTTCATTGATATATTCAAATCTGGGATATAAGTTGTCACTCTTTTCTAATTGATCAAACCCTAACTATTCACCATTCTTCACTCTTAGAATGAGTTTACTAAAAATGTATTGGTGGGATCATGGGGTCAAGCTGACTCCAAAGATCCCTCTATTAATGGGTGTTGCCTACATAGATAATAATCCAAGGAGGGTCTCAAACTTAGGTATTTATCCCCTATGTGTGGGAATATGTGCACACAAGGGTGAAATATACTATATGAAGATGCATGCAATGATCTATCTTGTAATTTGACAAATATCACTCATGGGATGCTCTTTGAATTATTTGGAACTTTAATATGACTATTCATATGATTGATATGAAAATAGGGACAAATAGGGAAGAATAATTGGTTTTATAGTTGATTAATCTAGATTTAGTAGGTGTTTACTTTATATTTGCTAGATAAATAATGAGATGGCTTAGATTTGTATTTACACCACACATTTTAAAAATATCTCATGGTAGGGTTCAATAAGATAAATATGTCGATCCATAGGTTTCTAAACATTTTAAATTTAGATGACTTTTGGTAAGAGGACACTAGATAAGGATCTAGACACTACCATCAATGGTAATATACCTCTATGGATAGTAGTGTCTAGAGGGATATAAAATAGGTACAAATATAAAATTGACAATGAAGGATTTTTATCAATTTTTAATCTTTCTATCTAGTGTAGGAGACCTGAGTCATCATAATGATATATATTAGACTACAAAAAAATCATTTAGGCATAGTGAGATGGTGAATGTGAGCCTTTCATCAGTAAGGAGGTCTAGAACTAAAGGGTAAATCCTTAATAATTTTTAAATGTATAAGAATGAGATGCTATAAATATTTAGTTTTAGTATCTACATTCCACTCTCCCCTCCCCTCTCCCCTTTAATATAGTAATGCATAAGGATGAAATTGCTAGTTTAAAGGAAGGAAATGCATATTTGGGTGTATATAACACACATTACCTTTTATTGAGCACACTTTAAGTGTTTTATTGGTATATGGCTTGTAACCAAGATCATGTTATAGTATAAATTAGTGCATATAATTTTAAAATTTAAATAATTGAAATGTTTGATAAGAAAGAGAGCAAGGAAGGAATACACATATGTGTCGATGCAACCATGTTGTATCTTGATGCTTTCACTTGGTAAAGATTATTCATTATAAATCATTGGATCTAGAAGAGGTTCATACCCAAACCTTGTATAATTAAATATGGATACTAGAAGGTAGTATTCCCCTAATCTAGTGTAAGGATGAGTTATGACATGGCCATTGAGATCCTTATATCTCAATCACACAACTTAAATATGAATATATAATCTGATGAGGGTGAGTGATTTGATCAATACATCCTGTAAATATAGTGAGATTGGATGATTTCATCACTCAAACCTATAAATCTAGTGAGTTTTAATGATTTAATCACTTCAACCTATAAAGTGAGCTAACCGTTACAGTAGAAAAGGCTTGATAATAGTACATCCTAGTGTAATCAATACATTTTGGTGAATAGTATAATTGGTAAATTTTGTAAATTTTGGTGCAATATCATGGAATATTCACCTCTAATATGTTTTATCTGGAGTATATGTGTCATAAATATGAAAAACATATTTCAAATCTATGTAAAATTAATGCAATGTATAGGATTTTGGCCCATGTATATCAGAATCATGAAATTGAACAAGAGATTATGCAAGTGTGGAAGTCATGTCCTTATGACATGATCCCAATAAAATATACAGATAATTAAAAAGATTGTAAGTGTAGATATCATGTTTTTATGACATTCTTCCATTGAAATTTAGAAATTGTGAAAAGTGTGGAGGTCATGCTTTTATGACATGCCCCCATTGATATGCCCCCCATTTTGAGGTGAGGACATAGAAATTGGTATGTAACTTAACTCAAAAGGATAAGGTAACTACATAATTATTTTTTGAACCCTATAGCATATAAGAGTAGCATATATAAGTAGATATATCAATCAAACTCACAATATGTGATCATATCAAGTACTAAGATGCATGGCATAGATCATAGTAATGTCTAGAGAGTAATAATATAAGTTCAACAAATAATAAAGTACACATAAAAGAATACTCAATGTAATGAAAAATAATGATCCAAGAAGATCTCATACAAGGGGCATTTTTAAATTCCACACAATCAAAAGGAATGACATATGCAAATTTCCAATCCACAAAGAATGACATATTAAAATGTCCAATCAACATACAATGGCACAAAGGCCAATACACAAGGGACATATTAAAATGTTTCACAATAAATACAATATAAATCAATGTAATACACTCAAGGGTGTGATAATATGATAAAACATAAGAAACCATTATAAGCATATCATACTACTCCCTGCATATGTGTTAGCAAAAAATGTTATGTAACGTACTCAATCAAGTACATTGTGAAAAATATGAGCTTGGATATAGATGTGTATATATAAGACTTAGTATGTAATATCAAACATGATAAGGAGAAATGATCATGAAGGATATATATCATATATTAATCATGATCAAAGAAGTAAATTCCCCTAATGTCCTATATGATGTGAGCATAGGAAAGGTCCAACATCTATAAGTGCATATATCATGTGTCTCGATATGCATGTATCACACTCAAAATATGTGTGAAACATATGTGTATATAGAAAGGAATGGTATGTTATCTACATACATAAATAAAATAACATAGATGTAAATGGGATAATAAAACATGGGAATGTTGAATATCTTTTGTATTTTTTAGAATATTTGAAAAGGAAAAAAGGATAGCCTATGACCCCATATAAGGGATGCTCATAGGTTACTCCAACCTTAGATATGGTAAAATAAAGTAGTGGTACCACTAAGGAGCATGCATATGTGTCATATATATATTAGAGAATCTATGGTATTATACATATGTGTAATAGGAATATATGGTCATGAAGAAACAATAGGAGAAGGGGTTCATGGAGCCTATCATTTAGTGTTTTGTGGTTTATTTGGAGTATCATTAATCATAACATGTTTAGTTGTTATATGTAAATAAATATGTTGTGTATAAGTAGTAAGTAATATATGGAATCCATTATATATATCTAGTGCAAATGCCTCTCAAATATGGGTCACCTACGAAAGGGTATTGCTTATTTTTTACCCTTTCATGATGGACTAACCTTAGTAGATTTGATAATAGCTGTCTTGGAATAAATTTATATTATTCAAGTGGATATTCATATGGAATTATATAAATTTTCACTATCATGTTGGAATGAATGTATTTAATATACCCATGCATTGTATAAGGTGGTACATTGATTTTATGTATCCAAGGTCATCCCAATAACATATAAAAGACTCTTTTCTCTTCTCTAATGAAGGCTGATCCTAACATCAATTTGGATAGTCAGGCTGAAATCCTTAGAGTGATTCCTTCTCTGGTTTCGAAGGAACATAATAAAATGTTAACTTCAATTCCTAAGGATGATGAAATTTTCAAAGCTGTTTGTTCTCTGGGAGGAGATAAAGCTCCTGGTCCTGATGGCTTCCCCATGTTTTTCTTCCAAAAACTTTGGAAATTTGTTGGTAAAGATGTATGTGATGCTGTGAAGGAATTCTATGGAGCTAAACAAATGCTTAAGGAAGTCAACTCCACCTTTTTATGCCTGATTCCTAAGAAAATTGGTGCTAATTCTCCTGATCAATTTAGACCGATCAACCTTTGTAGTTCTTTCTATAAAATTATTTCCAAAGTTCTTACTTCTAGACTTATCCAAGTGATTCCTTTGATTATTGTTGATCAACAAAATGGCTTCATCCCAGGTAGATAAATCCTTAACTCTATCATCTCTGCTCATGATAATATTCACTCCTTGTCTTGTTCTAATAATCAGGGGTTTATTATGAAAGTTGACATTGCTAAGGCTTATGACAGAGTTGATTGGTCATTCCTCTCAAACATTATATTAGCTTTTGGCTTTGACCAAAAGGTTTTTGGTCTTATTCATCAATTGATTTCTACCTCCTCTATTGATGTTCTGGTTAATGGAAGCTCATCTCATTTCTTTTATCCCTCTAGGGGATTGAGACAAGGTGATCCTTTATCCCCCATCCTTTTTCTTATTATGGCTGATTACTTGGGGAGATATATTGGGGACTTGGTCCATAGAGGTTTCTTTAAGGGATTAAAACCTTCTTCCCATCCTCTAATTTGTTCTCATGGACAATTTGTTGATGACGCCATCTTTATGGGTAAGGCTGAAGTCAAGGAAGCCAGAAATTTGAAACAAGATATTAACTTATATTCTTCTGCATCTGGTCAATTGGTTAACTGGAATAAAAGTGCTATGTTCTTTATCAACACTCCTATCTAGAGACAAAATAAAATTGCTAAAATCCTTGGATGTTCTATAGGATCTCTCCCCTCTTCTTACTTGGGTCTTCCTCTTGGCCTGAATGTCCCTGATGCCTTCTGGGAAGATCTTATTAACAAATTCAGCAAGAAACTTGCGGGATGGAAAGGAAATATTTTAAGCCAGGTAGGTAAGTTAACTCTTCTCAAATCTTGTCTTCAAAGCATACCTACTTATGCTTTAAGTCTCTTTAGAATTCCTATTAAATTTGCTGAGTCTATTGAAAAAATTCAAAGAAATTTTCTATGGACTGGCACTGAGGAAAAAAGGAGAATGCCTTTAATTGCTTGGGATCATGTTTGCAAACCTCTCAGTGAAGGGGGATTGGGAATCAGGAAAATCAGAAGTATGAACAAAGCTCTTTTAGCCAAACTAGGTTGGAGAGTTTACCATGACAACAAAGAGTGGAGTACCATATGGAAACATAAGTACCTCTTTAATGCTAAATCCCTTCCAAATTTATTCTCTTCTCCTGATGTTATTCATCCTTCTTCCATATGGGGGGCTGTTTAAGGGACCAAGAAAACTCTAGGAAAAGGATGTTCCTGGAAAATTGGTAATGGGCTTAAGGTGAAATTTTGGGAAGATGTCTGGTTAAAGGATCATCCCTTGATTGGAGATTTTCATGACAAGGATTTAGTTGACTGATGCAAGTAGAGATATGGCATTATTAGTTAGTCATTATTGGCAAAATGATTCCTGGGTGAATTTAACTGATGTTGATCAAGGCTTCAGTAACATCTAATTATCTCTCAATGCTATCTCTCTTTATCCTTATCTTGAGGATGAGATTATTTGGCATGCTGACCCTAGTGGCCAATTTAAAGTCTCTACTATCTTTGCTTCAAAGGAAAAGGGTAATCAACCTTTTTGGTCTCATGCCTGAATTAAGGGGCTCACCCCCAAAATTAATATTTTCTTTTGGACTCTGCTTCAAAATAAAATTCTGACCCTTGACAATTTGCAAAAAAGAGGTATAAATGTGGTTAATAGGTGTACTTTATGCAAAAATGGACTTGAAGATAAAGACCATATGTTTTTGAATTGCTCTTACACCCAGCAAGTTTGGACTGAGATTCTTAATTTTTGGGGTATAACATGGGTCCATCAAAACAATGTGGAATTCTCTTTTAAAAGTTGGTGCTGCCCCTCTAAGGATCCTGATGCTCATTTTCTTTGGAAGCTAACTCTCCCTCATTTCTGGTGGGGTATCTGGAAAGAAAGAAACAATAGAATATTTAGGAGTAAAGAACTTCCAGGATGGGTGCTTGGTTAGAATATCATTAGAGCCATCAAGGAGAACTTTAAATCCCAGAGGGATTTTGATAAAACCTTCCAATTTGATAACCCTTTACGATCTGAAGGGTCTAATTTTAAAACTGATAATCCAAGATCGATCATAAAATGGTATGTTCCTCCTAATGGATGGATCAAAGGAAACTTTGATGGAATAGCTAAGGGAAATCCAGGAAGAGTGGGATGTGGAGGGGTCTTGAGAGATCATGTGGGAAATGTAATTGATGTTATCGCTGTCCCAATTGGTAATTTGAATAGCCATATTACTGAAGCTACTATAGCCCTCTACACTATTAAATTAGCTGTTGATTTGGGGTATTCCAAATTATGGTTGGAAGGTGATTCTTTGAATATTATTAACACCCTAAATAATAAAAATTCAATCTCATGGTCTATTGAGGCTACGGTTATGGAAATCAAAGCCTTAATTCAAAAATTTGAAAAAGTGACCATATCCCATACATATCAAGAGGCCAATGGGGTCGCTGACTGGATAGCCAATCATGTTGTTCAAATGGGGCATAAGGTGAGGTGGCTTGATGAATTAAATAAGCACGTTGATCTTAAAGCGATTATTAATTATGATGCCATTCATTCCAAAGTGGGAAATATCTATTTGGATTAGCAGTTTAATGATTTGGTGGAGTGGCCTTATGGCTGTCAGATTACCTTCCCTGAGGAGGTACATTCATGAGAATGTAATGTGGTCATTGCATGTATCATAAAAAAGGCGAACTCCATTTCAAGTAACAAATAATTGGTTCCATTTCAACCTTACTGCCTTCTATGTTTGAGTGCTTTTGGTCTTTCGTCTGCTCTACAATATGGGGGGTGGACAGACGAAGCAAGAGCCTAAAAAATGTGATGACTGGAAGGCTAAACAGGATGTATGGAAGATTCTATAGAAAGGGAAGGTGGTCAATTATCTGGAGCGGTTACATGGCTTTAAACCCCATGTGACTACTACCTTCTTTAAAAATTGGGCTGACGATAGAGTTACTCTCTATAGAGTCACTATGAAGCTTACTGAGGACTTCATTTCCGAGGTCACGGGGCTTCCCATGCGTGGTATTAAGTTCTCAAAATAGACCAGTATCTCCAATGTGGCCTACAAAAAATTTTTGAAGACAGATGCAGAGGAGAAGCAACTGGAAAAGAATGGAAACTTCTTTGATGTGGAACAAATAAAAGGAATTTGGTGAGATGTGTTATGCTGTATCCATGAGTACTTTATCCTTGATGGTAGGAATAAAAGAGTTCACAAATTTCATTTTGTTTTTCTCAACCACTTCAGGCACAAGGATATAATTTCCTTACCTTTCTATCTGTGCTTTTCGTTGCTTCAAAGCTTGTATGCCCATAGGAAGAAGGAGTCTCGCCCCATTTTACATGAAGGTCTAATACTTCTCATAGAGGGTTTTTGTAAAAATAAATCCATATCTTTGACTCCTTCTTCTGACAAACATAAGGGCTCTCAGTCCAAAAAGTGTAAGAAGGATGAGAATGTTAAAGGGATAGAAAAGGCAAAACCAAAACCCTCTAGTTCTCAAAAACAAATTATAGAAGAGGATTTTGAGTCGGAGAGTATAAAAAGTTCTGAGAAGGATGTCCCAGAGGAAGAGGAAGGGATGGATGTTGGGGATTTCAAATCCAATTTGGATGAATATCTGGAAACTAAAAGAAAAATTGAGAAAGGGAATGAAGAGGATACAACTGAGGGAAACTCAGAATAGAGCAATTCTGACAATGAGGGTAATCAAACTGTGTTCGGGGGAGGTGTTAAAGACAAAGATAACTTAATTGATGATCCAGTTTCTATGAGAGAGGAGGATCACATGGTTTTGGCTTCTACTCCTGCTACGGAGACTGGGGGATAAGAAAAGAAGGACCCTGTTCAACATGATAACCCTGTTGAGACTAGAAAGGAGGAACTGATGGATAGGGAGGAACAAATTTAAAAGGTTGATTCCCCTCCAAATGAGATTGTAGAAGACATTTGTGACTCTCCGCAGAGGGAAACCAAGCTTTCCTTCTTGCATTCTACCAAGTTCAAGGCTGACTCTATTCTCCAAGTTGATTCTTGGATTTATAATGAAATAATGGGACTGAAGAAGAAAGTGGAAACAATGCAACACAATAAGGATGTTGATCGGGCCATAATCAACCACTTAGAGGTGAAAATGGGAGATATCCTAAAAAAACTTAAAGATTATGAGCATAATCTTAGAATGCTCATTAAGGAAAGTGGAACAAAGATGGAGCAGGTAACATCAAGCATTTGTGTTGCTGCAGCTAGCCTTGGTAAAAGAGCAAATGAAGAAATAATATCCTCAGAGGGTCCAAGTAAGAGGACAAGGTAGAGTTCGAGGAAGAAAGCCTTGCAAGCTACTACTACTTCAGCTGCTAATTCCATCCAAGATACTGCTATGATTGGGAAGGAGGCTGTTAAGATGATCATGGAACTGTAATAGAAGCTTAGGGTCTTTTTTGTTGGTTTTGTTCCTATTCAGGTCTTTATTGCTAGTTGTTGTAATTGGTTCTTGTTTTTGGTCCTATTTCTTAGTTTTTGGTCTTAAACTTTATTTGAGGTTCCAGGTCCTTGTAAAACCTGGGTACTTTTATTGGACTATGTTTGTGGTTTCAGGTCCCTATAAAACGTGATTTTGATGATGCTCTTCAGTAGGTTTCAGGAATGCTTTTCCTGGTGGGTGTTAATGCTTTTTCTTTTTTGATTCTGTTAAAGGGTTTTGGGGTCCCTTCAAAACCTGCTTTTACTGTAATCTAAAACATATAAAAGACTCTTGTGTATATTATAACTAAAAATGTGGTAACCACATGTGTTAGACCAACTTGTAAAGATAACTTAATCTCACCAATAAAATGTTGTGATATCCCATCAAATGCTTTGAAGGTTCTGGTCTAATGGTATAAATCATCATGTGTATATTCCAAATATGTAATTAATGTTATGGTACATGTTGTGAACTATGAATTTGATGATGAAGGAGATATTAGTATCATGTTAGTGGATAACTCAAATAAAAAAACACTAAACTAACACCTTCATGCCTAGTTACTAGGGTGAGCTTAATAATAATAAAAAATGAAAAACATAACTAAAAAGTAAGGAAAAACAAGAATTATTCATCTTCCTTAGATGCTCCAAATTCTTGTTGTAGTGGCTTGCTCGATTTGTGCTCATGAAGTCTACATCAATGGAATGTTGGCTACCTCCATCTCTCCTTGGCACCTTGATTGGCTTTGGCTTGGCTTAGCTTGGCTCAATATTTTGGCATCATAACACTAATTTTTATGAGGTTTGATAATTAATTCTGCATTATAACTTTACATAAATTAAGCTTAAAATTCATGTGGCAAGGCCTCTTATTTATAGATTTTTGCAAATGGATATGATCAATCTGAACTATCCATCTCAAGATTGAGATGTGTGGCTAAGAATTAATCCAAATTTGCAATTTATAATTCATAAATAAACTCATCAATATTTGAGATAGAGGGGCATTAAATAGGCATGGGAGAGCTTTGACAAGGTATGGGGTGGCTTGATTTAGATATTTGTGGCATTTATGGCCTAGGGATGCCTTCCCAAGGAATGAGGTCACTTGATAATGTAGATATTCAATAATCATTTCTAAAAACAAGTATTCAATAAATTTCTATGAAATTCTTAATTAGGCTCTAATTTGGTTTAATTACTTCTTAAGCATGATTAAGCACTTTATGCACAAATTACTCAAATTGATCAAAATGCCTTGTTATTGGTCTAAAACTTGACTAGATTAGAATTAGAAGTCGATGTTAGATATGTCAGATTTGTTATCCCATTTAGGATGTTGTCAACACAAAATAACAAAGACATGTGTCTCATGCAATAAATTTGATAGGAAAGAGCAATCCAGGGCACCCAAGTACAAGATTGGCATTTTGACTTAAAATAATCTAATCAAAGTTAGTTAGCCCATAAATTGCATTGCCCCATTTAATGATACTCTAGCCAAAATTAGCACTTGAATATATCAATTTCAAAGCTTTTAATGTGTTTTAGTATTTTTAGGCCAAATTGTAAATTTTGGTAGAAATTGGTCAAAAGCCTAGTTGGAGGTTATTGGTGGTCAGTTTTAGGTGTCTATAGTTTACCCCTATTTAAGAAGATGTTACAAACTATAAGCAAAGTAATGTCTTCTCAAATAATGAGAAATGGCCTATATGCCAAAAATAAGATGGTGATTGAATAAAAAAACTCCAAATGGTTTTGGGAAACCTCTGATGATGCCCCATCAAGGGAGTGGCCTCACATTTATTGATGGATGGTCCCTTGAAAAGAAGTAAGAAGAAAGGTGGGATTAACCTATGGTTGATATTAATCTAAATGAGAAAATGCTTGCATGCATTTATTTAAAAAGATTACTGATTTGCCCAAAGGGGGTTATAATTAGGAATAAAAAATGAAGTAATTATTTGCCCATAGGTGGTTATAATCATTAAGAGGACTTATATTGGATAAAAATGATTATGCCCCAGTTAGGGCTGATTAGTAAGCATAACTCAAGGATATAACCTAGAATATAGATTAAATATGAGCAAGTACAAACATAGATGTGATGGTCAAATGACTAAATAAGCCATAATCAACCTGTTATATGAGGATGCACAAAATGAGGAAAGGGATGAATAGAAGAATAAGATTTGATCATTAGAAAAGATTTAGTTGTACCTACAAATGAAGATATGCTCATCCTTATTAGTAATAATACAACTAGAATGGTTAATGGGTTGATTTGATCAAGGGTGGAAGGATTTACCAAGGTTCCAAGGAGAAAATTATGTGGCTCCATTGATTGTAGACCTTATTGAAGCTAATTTTTACTATAGCATGTGATGGTAAGCATAATGATAGTACACCATGAAGACTATCCTAAAATATGCATAAGGACTGACTCCCGATGTAATAAACAATTGGAAATAATTGTTGGGGATCAACCAATAATGGATTACACTTGTGAAAGCAATAAATGCGGAAATAAATCAGATAGATAAGTAATTGAGATGATAAATGGCACAGAACAAGATATACAAGAAAACACCCTGAAAACTTGTATTAAAAACTCTTTACAATAGGAATACAAATGAAGAACTTTGTTCTTCCACACCTCTCTCAGATGCACACAAGATCTCTCACTAGATCTCTATTCCTCAAGAGCTCTCTCTCAAGAGTACTGTCCTTCAAACATTCACAATGTTCTACTCATACACATACAATAGCTTAGAAGATCTCTCCTACATATAGAAATAGGAAACTTGAGCATGCTCTTACAACAAACAGTTAAGCCTCTTCAACAAGGGCTCTAAAAATAATATTGCTAACAATAGAGATGCGAGCTTGAGTCTACAACTCAAACTCATCATGCAAACACTCGCTTCTGTCCTCAGAAATCACTTTCTGGACGCACAGGTAACCGACGTCGGTTCCTGCCTATTCACCTGTGACCGTCGCCGACCGACCCTGCTGCCGACGTCGGCGCCTCTGCAACTGCAACTGACTGACGCCGGTCGCTCCTGACCGACGCCGGTGTCTGTGTAGACCCGAACCTATTTTGTATGCTCCTTGGTGAAGCTTTTAGCTCCACACCCTAACAATCTCCCACTTGGAGATAAACCAGCTGCACCAGTACCTGTACAGCAACATCTTCTAGCTCCTCCATCTTCAACTCAATCATGAAGACCAATAGAAGTTGAATGAAGATTCAACTTCTCCTTAGTAACCAACTTTGTTAGCATATCAACAGGATTCTTGTCTGTATGGATTTTCTCCAGCTTCAACTCACCATCTTCCAATACCTGCCGTATGAAATGGTACCTTAGCTGTATGTGCTTGGTTCTAGAATGAAAAGCTGAGTTCTTAGCCAAATGGATTGCGCTCTGACTGTCACTATACAATCTGCAACTTCCATGCTCCCTTCCAAGCTCTTCCATGAACCGTGTCATCCATATCATCTCCTTGCTAGCTTCTGTAGCTGTAATGTACTCTACTTCTGTAGTTGACAAGGCTACAACCTTCTGCAACTTAGATATCCAACTAACTGCCATTCCACCTACAGTAAAAACATAACCTGTGGTGCTCCTCCTGCCATCCAAATCACCTGCCATATCTGAATCTACATAACCATGTAAGTATCTGAACCTCCATAGCACAAGTGTCTACTGCTGGTTCCTCTCAGATATCTAAGGATCCATTGTACTGCTTTCCAATGTTCCTTTCCTGGATTGGCCATATACCTGCTTACTACTCCCACTGCTTGGGCAATATCCGGTCTAGTACACACCATTGCATACATCAAACTTCCTACCATGGAAGAATATGGAACCTTACTCATGTACTCTACCTCATCATGTGAATTGGGACATTGTTCTTTACTCAACTTGAAATGTCCAGCCAAAGGTGTGCTTACCGGTTTCGCATCCTGCATATTGAACCGTTTCAACACCTTGTCCACATAATATTCTTGAGACAATATCAACCTGTGATTTTTCCTGTCTCTCTTAATGCTCATGCCAAGGATTTTCTTAGCTGCTCCCAAATCCTTCATAGCAAATGTTTGAGCTAACTTCACCTTAAGCTCAGAGATATCCTACATGTGAGATCCTAAAACTAGCATATCATCTACATACAACAATAGAATAATATATCTACCGTTATCAAATCTCTTAAAATATACACAATGGTCGGATTGACATCTACTGTAGCCATGCTCAGTCATAAACCTATCAAATTTCAAGTACCATTGCCTAGGAGCTTGCTTGAGGCCATACAAGCTTTTCTTCAACCTGCACACTAGTTTCTCCTTACCTTTGACCTCAAAACCTTCTGGCTGTTCCATGTAAATTTCCTCATCCAAATCTCCATGAAGAAATGCTATCTTAACATCTAGCTGCTCAAGATGCAAATCCTCAAAAGCAACCAAAGACAATACAACCCTTATAGAAGTCATCTTAACAACAGGAGAAAAAATCTCACCAAAGTCAATACCTGGCTTTTGTGCAAATCCTTTCACAACCAATATGGCCTTATACCTCATCTGTCCATCCTCACCTTCCTTCAACTTGTAAGTCCATCTGTTCTTCAGTGTTCTCTTACCAGCTGGCAATTCAACCAAGTCCCATGTTTGGTTCTCTCTTAAGGACTCCATCTCCTCAACCATGCCACGCTCCCACTTACTCCTGGACTCCACCTGTAAAGCTTCTTCAAAACTCTCTGGTTCTCCACCATCGGTTAGCAATAAATAATATAAAGAAGGAGAATATCTAATTGGAGGCTTACTTACCCTTTCAAACCTCCTGATTGGTGTCTTGGACTCGTTCTCAACAATCTGTCCACCCAAATTTTCTGACAGTGACCGACCTCGGCCACCTGTAGACCTGTTACTGGCCGACGCCGGTTCTTCCTGGCCGACGCCGGTGCCTTGTCTATCGACGTCGGTCTTTGTATGACTGACATCGGTTTCTGTACTGCCGACGCCGGTTCCAAACCTGCCGACGTCGGTCTCTGTGTTTTCCTGTAAGTGATTATTTCTTTTTCTCGTGAGCTCATTTTGGACCATAACTTTGTCCAATTCATTATTGCTCTGCCCAGATTGATCTAGCTTCCTTATCTGATCACTGTACATCACTCTTTCATTGAAAACGATATCACGGCTCCTAATTACCTTGTTAGTTCCTAGATTCCAGAATCTGAAACCAAAATCATCTGTGCCATAGCCTATAAACGTGCACCTCATAGACTTAGCATCAAGCTTCTTTCTATTTTCCTTATCTATGTGCACAAAGGCTTCACAACCAAAAACTTTGAGATATGAGAGATCTACCTTTTTACCTGTCCATGCCTCTTCTGGAATTCCACCATCCAGAGCTGTAGAGGGTCCTCTGTTGATCAGGTACACTGCGGTGTCAACTGCTTCTGCCCAAAATTCTAAGGGCAACCCTGCATGCAATCTCATACATCTTGCACGCTCCATAATAGTTCTGTTCATCCTTTCAGCAATACCATTCTGCTGAGGTGTCCTTGGAACCGTCCTTTGCCTACGGATTCTGTGGGTGTAACAATACCAGTTAAACTTAAGACTGCAGAACTCACCGCCATTATCAGATCTCAAGCACTTTAATCTTCTGCCTATTTCATTCTCAACCATAGCCTTCCAAATCTTAAAAGTCTCAAAAACATCAGATTTCTTTTTAATACAGTAGATCCATACCTTTCTTGTGGCGTCATCTATGAATGTGACATAGTACTGTGATCCGCCAATAGAGGCTACCTGAGCCGGTCCCCACACGTCTGTGTGAACAAGCTGCAACTTCTGCCTTTTCTTAGTAGACCCAGTCTTTAGAAAACTAACCCTTTTCTATTTTCCAAACACACAATGCTCACAAAATTCTAGATCCATACTTTTCAAATCTGAAAGCATACCTTTAGACTTAAGGATTGACATCCCCTTCTCACTCATGTGGCCAAGCCTTGAGTGCCACAATTTAGCATCCACATTTGAAGTAGATAAAACGGAAAGAGATTTGTTAGTAACACAATTACACAAATAGAGAGTACCTTCTCTCTTACCTCTGGCCATAACAAGTGCACCCTTGGTCACTTTCCAAGAATCTGCTGTGAGAGTTACTGTACAACCCTCATCACCTAGCTTACCTGCAAAAATCAAATTTCTCTTCAAACTAGGAACATGCATCACATCTCTCAACACCCATGTGTTGCCATTCTGCATCTTTAGCTACACTTTACCTTTGCCAATAATCTTACAAGGCTCATCATCCCCTAAGTACACTATTCCAAAATCCCATGGACATAGTCACTGAAATATTCTCTGTTAGGGGTAGCATGGAAAGATGCACCAGAATCTAATACCCAAGATTCTATATTATTATGCAAAGAGAAAATAAGAGCATCCTGTGCAATACCTGCAACCTTTGTCTCTTCCTTTCCTTCGTGCTGATTGTCCTCCTTAGGCTTTGACCAGCAATCTCTGCTTATGTGCCCCAACTTTCCATAGTTCCAGCATTGTGGCCTTCTGCCATTCCTGGATTTGGATCTGCCTCTTCCCTTAGACTTAGATCTTGATCTCCTCTTGCTCTTTTCTTTTTGCCTTCCCTTGCTCTCGAGATTTAAAGCGTTCCCGGATGTCCCAGATGTCTCTTCTGTGCTTTTCCTGCGAATTTCCTCATTCAAAATAACACTAACCACATCCTCTACTTTTAAAATATTCGAAGCAGAAGCAGTATTAGAAACTGCCATTACCAAGCCATGCCAGCTTTCAGGCAAAGAACATAATATTAAAAGAGCCTTTATTTCATCTTCAAATACAATATTGACAGAACTTAACTGATTAACAATACCATGGAAATCATTCAGGTGATTAGAAACAGATCCACCTTCTTGCATATGCAAATTAAATAACTGCTTCATCAAATATACCTTATTTGAAGCAGAGGGTTTTTCATACAAATTTGCTAACGTGGTCATTAACTCTATTGTAGTTTTTGCCTGTGACAAATTAGATATCACAGTGGAGGCCAGACTCAGTCTTATAGACCCAAGAGCCTTTCTGTCAAGAATTTCCCATTCTTCATCCTCCATGTCCTTGGTCTTCTTTGCTATCCCACCTAACGATAAGTAAAGATCCTTCTGATACAGATAGTCCTCTATCTGCATTCTCCAGTGTTGATAGTTATTGCCATTAAACTTTTCCATTCTCAACTTACTTTCTTCTGCCATTGCTTCTCCCACTCAAACAGAAATCCCTGCAGAAACCCCTGTGAGCAACCTGTAATCCAAACACACTACACAAATCTGAACCACCTGTTAGTGAACCTGAGCTCTGATACCACTTGTTGGGGATCAACCAACAATGGATTACACTTGTGAAAGCAATAAATGCAAAAATAAATCAGATAGATAAGTAATTGAAATGATAAATAGCACAGAACAAGATATACAAGAAAACACCCTGAAAACTTGTATTAAAAACTCTTTACAATAGGAATACAAATGAAGAACTTTGTTCTTCCACACCTCTCTCAGATGCACACAAGATCTCTCACTAGATCTCTATTCCTCAAGAGCTCTCTCTCAAGAGTACTGTCCTTCAAACATTCACAATGTTCTACTCATACACATACAATAGCTTAGAAGATCTCTCCTACATATAGAAATAGGAAACTTGAGCATGCTCTTACAACAAACAGTTAAGCCTCTTCAACAAGGGCTCTAAAAATAATATTGCTAACAATAGAGACGCGAGCTTGAGTCTACAACTCAAACTCATCATGCAAACACTCGCTTCTGTCCTCAGAAATTGCTTTCTAGACGCACAGGTAATCGACGTCGGTTCCTGCCTGTTCGCCTGTGACCGTCGCCGGCCGACCCTGCTGCCGATGTCGACGCCTCTGCAACTGCAACTGACTGACGCCGGTCGCTCCTGACCGACGCCAGCGTCTGTGTAGACCCGAACCTGTTTTGTATGCTCCTTGGTGAAACTTTTAGCTCCACACCCTAACAATAATACACTAATGATAAAAATTATGATGACAAGGTTGATGTATGAATATGGGCAGACTTAATAATAATGTGTTTGAGGATCATCAAATGAATGCATATAAACTGAGTCAAGGCAATAGTGATAAAATCAAACAAATAAGTGAACAAATAAACAAATAAGTGAACAACAAAACAAAAAAAACAAACAAACAACTTGAAATAAACAAACAAACAAAAAACCTAAAAATAAAAACAAAAGAAAGCATCCTAACAATGACCATGCCCTTGTAAGGTAGATCAAGGATAACTGACTAGGCTTAGATAGAAAAAATATTTTTGGTATTTTTAAATATTTTAATATTTTTGTAATTTTGAGGTATCTTAACTCGATTGAGAATGACAAGATACCTGCTTATAAAATGGTGAGAGTTTTTGACCTAGGTTGCTCATAAAATGGTGAGAGCATATGGAAAGGGGGACTTAGGTGACCTCAACATGAATTGAGCATGACCCACATAGTCCTAAAATGACCTCAAGTCACACTAATTCCATCCACCAAAAATGTGGGGAAAAAACAACTAGGTCCCAACAAGTTCTCAAATATGGCAAATGGCCAGTCAAATGAAAATAGTGATGGTAAGGTGATGCAGTAATGCATAATAAACAAATGTTTCCCCTAGTTTTCCCATAAGTGGTTATAACTAGGATACAATGGAATAGGTGAATGATATTAATTTTACCATAGGTGGTTATAATTAGTAGCAAGATTGGTGAGACGTTGATTTGCCTATAGGCGGTTATAATTAGTCTCACATAAACAAACTTGATACATGATGGAAAATGAAAGATACCTTGCCAAATTAAATGTTACACTACTTTCATAGATTATTATTAAAACACATATTGGATTTATTGTTGAAACTTGATCAGAATCGCCCCCCCCCACAAAAAGTATGGGAAGAACCAAATGAACCAAGATTAAAATAAGATTGGGTAGGATGACTAAAAATAGGCTTTGGTCTAGATAGGAATGAAATGGTAGGATGACATGGTCTTACTTTAGGATAATGATGGTTTGGGATAAAATGGTAAGAGGGTTACCTCCAAGTGGTAAGGTGATTGGCTGGGATATGTGACAATGGCAAAAGGATATGGAAAATAAATGGCAATGGCATGGAAATGAAATGGTATGGTACATGTTTTTGGCTTAGGTGTGATAAATGAAACATGATTCTATTGTTCCTACTAAAGTGGAGATGCACATCCTAATCAGAAAATGATACAAATAAAATAATCAATCTTATTATTTTCTAGCCCACACCTCATTTGAATAGCTACTCTGTCAAGAACTTGATGCAAATTTGGTTGTCAAGAATGCTTTTTTTATTTATTGGTCATTGATTTTGATTCTTTGGAACATCGAGACAAGGTATATTTATAGCCTCTATAAAGAAAAGTGTAGCCATGGATGGTAAATAGGGATAAAAGTTGGATGATGGTTTATTTTTGAAATGGAATGGTAGATGATAATGGAATGTATAATGGTGGGGAAAGATCGGTACTTTCAATCACACATAATGTTTCTAATGTTGGATTCAACATAACTTTGGTTATGGCAGGGTCGAAGACTTGTTCTCTCGATAGGACCACCAGGATTTCCTATTACTTAGGCCTAAGAGTAGCTACCATATGATTAGGCTATAGATAGGAAGCTATTTTGATTTGATCTTTGATTTTGTCTTCATCAAGATGTGAAGAACATTTTTTCTCAGCTATGGGTGCCTTGATGAGGTTTTTACCAATGAAGTTATTTTGATTGTTCCATAATGCCTTTGAGAAGGTTTCACTAAGGAATGTTGAATTTTGACTTTGATTATCTTCTAGTGCTTCCAAAAAAATTTCACTAAAAGATGTTGAGTTTGAACTTTGCATTTGCCCTAGCACCTCCAAAAAGGTTTCACTAGGAGAGTATTCTTTTGATATGTGAATATGGTCTTAGCATTTTTGCTCTTCTTCAACTGCTATGTTTCTATGGATGCATTTCAACAAAGTGTGATTCTATCGATCCTAATCAACACTTATGGGAGATGTAATATCAATAATATGGCTATTTTGGTTGATGGTAATGGCCTATGGAATGGTAATAGAATGGGGAGATGCTACATAATTCTCATAGAAGATACTAGGATAACTTGTGTTGAAGCTAAATTACTCATCCTCAAAAACTGTGGAAGGATCACAAATGTATTCAAATGGATCTATAGGGCATGTATAACCAATGTTGTAACAACCACAAACATATTCTTCTTCTAAATTTGATTCTAACTCAAGGGACTCTAAATCTGATGTTGAGACTGATGTTAATTATGATTTGATGCTAAATTTGATGTCAATCCAAGAATAAAACCTGACTCTAATTTTGATTCTTCATCTGATGGGTACTCTATTATAATGATGTCTTGTTAGATGTTTGGTATTAGATAAGTGACAACCTGTAATGGCATGATGGGGTCCACTAATATTAGGTTGTCAAAGTGAGAATCCTCTAGGATGGGAAAAAGGTTAAGAGACAACTCCTTATAGATTGGCTTGTCAATAGGATGATCTTAAAAAATAGGCATATATTTGAGGTAATGACTTGATCAAAGGTGGTTATAATCATTAAGAAGGGGCTCAACAAAGACTGGCTCATCAGAGTGAGACTCCTTGACAATTGCTATAGGATTGAAAGGCGATTCATCACATATTGACTTATCACAAATGGTTGGTTCAACAAAATCATCTTAGATTAGTTGGTTTTCTTGGCCTTATTTTCTAATGAATTAGAAAATACCAATTTTAAACATAACTTGGTATTCAAATGATTGGATCAATTGAGTTTTTTATTAGATTGGCACTAGATGAGGAATGATCTACAGTTGGATAATGGTAAGGCATCATGGAGCTTGATTGATCACATGAGATAAAGGATGAAGTCTTGAAATGGTAACAAAAGGGTGGTATGGAGCTTTATTGCTCATACAAGGCAAAGGATGAGGTCCTAGAAAGATAAGTTTAGGGTGTTGTGGAGCATGATTGCTTACATAAGCCAAAGGATGAGGTCTTGGTATAGAAATGGTATGGTATTGTGGGGCCTAATTACTCACACAAGCCAAAGGATGAGGTCTCAAAATGGTAATGGTATGCCTTAGATATTGTGGAGCTTGGTAGCTCATATAATTCAAAGGAGGGTTAGGGGTAGCCGATAATTAGATAACAAAAGGATGTCATGGAACTTGATTGCTTGCACAAGCCAAAGCATCCAAGTCCTCTTGATAAACCATATATCCTAATCTTGAGTTGGATCATAAGCTAGTTCTTGACTATGTTTCATGTATTGATTATTATAAATAGGGTATGAATCTATATCCCAAATAACATTATTTGTATTTGGGTCTTCAAAGTCCTCTTCACAAGTGTCTTCATACCAATTAAGGTCTTGATTGGAATCATTCATTGGTTCATGACTTTATTCTCATGAATGATTATTATGAGGTGGATAGACATCTATCTCACAAACCATATTAACATCATTGGGGTCTTGAATAAAGCCATAGAAGTCATTTTGTGTGGCCATTCTATCATAATTTGGATTATACGTGACTCCACCATAGGTGTAGCTAGACATACCTACATAAATGATGAAAGCTCTAGAAATAAAAAGTCTTACATTTTTACAAACTCCAAAAAACTATGTCCAAATGATAAATGGTTTAAACTTGGTCTAACTTAGTTGAAATTATGGATATGTATCTCCAAAACTAGTTTGAAAGTGGAAATGTATCTCTAAAATGGTTTATGCTAAGAATTGGCATAGAACAATCTAACATCAAATGTCTAATGTCAAATGCCATATGCACAAAAGGCCAACCATCTGAATAAAAACCAACATGTCAAAGGTCTAGGTCAAAGTGTTCCAAACAAGGTCTAAACTAAGAAAGAGAAAAGATTCACTAGGTCTTTTATCCAAATATAGAGTCAAAAGCTAGGCTCAAATAGGTTATGCTAAGACTTTTTTTTGAATGACGTCAAAAGCTAGGCTTGAAATAAAGGCATTGATGTGAATTTGATTTAATATAACAAGTTTGGAAATAACTTTGACATAGACCTGGCACACAAAATTAAACATAAACATAATCAGTTGGTATAAGGCATGAGGCAAAAGGCACATAGAGAAAGGCTATGTTCTCTCAAATAAAGGCACAAATAATGATGAGAATAGGTATTGAACAAAACAAACAATCAATAGTTTTCAAATTTAGGTAATTGATTAACCAAAGTTATACAACCCAAAAGAGAAATATCTGTGTATCAACCCCATGAATTTAGGCCTAAATAGAAATCAATCAATGTTTGGATCCAAACTTGACAAGGTTAATTGAAAACTCAATGTTAAAAACTAAGAATTGACCAAACAAGCTAGACAAGATTGGACAATATGATGTCACAAAACAAAGGTCCAAATGGTATACATGACATGGTTTAAAACAAATAGTTTTTGATACAAGGTAAACTAGTCTTAAAACAAATTGAGTAGCCTAACGACGTAAGCATGCTTGAATGATATGATCTATGTTATGTTTTAAAATAATCAAAGGCAAAAATAGTTTGACATGATTTAGGTAGCATAAAGCTACCCTCCTCATCTTAAATGTATGGTTTATGAACAAACAAACAAGTTTTAGTATCAAAACATACCAAGCAAAAAAATGACCAAAATACACTAAGTATAATCATCTAAATCTTATCAAGGGTATGATAATGTGGGGTTGAATAAACTAGCAAGTTTTTGAACATTTCTTGGGGAATCAATTATACAATGACTTTCATGTCACGATGCAAAATAAAAGCATGTAATTGGGTGTCTGCAACACTTGTCTTATTAAAAATAGGTCTTGTAATTTTTTCAACCACTACAGCCTACTATTCACTCAATGTAGTGTGATGTCTAAAGTACAGTTATGTCCTATTTGCAAATCCATCACTAGAAGGTGGTTTAACTGCTCAAACCTCTGATTCTAGTGGGAGTGGATGAAGTAAATGTTAGGAGGTGAAACCTCAGGTCAAATCTTCCCTAAAGAAATCATGGGAGGTAATGATGTCCCCCTCACAAGCCATGATGCAATGAAATAAAAAAAACTTTAGGGTCATTTTCAAGGTCACCCAAACTATGATGAGTTTTTGGGGAGTGCTTTAGATGACATTCTTTCTAAGCCTTGGACTAGGCTCAAATTAGGATGAGATGGTGATTTTGATCCTAAAAGTTCCCTAAAGGGGATAGATGGGAGAGCATACACACACGTCTCTTTTATCTAAAACAAAAAAAATTGCAAATAATTTGAATTGATGTTGATTTGTTACACCGAATTTGAAATGTGTGATTATGTTCATTTTAAGCCTAAACTCAATTGTGTGGGGATTAAGCATGTTCATTTTAAACCCAAATTAGAGTGTGTTTGGTTAGTCAAAATCATGCAAACCAACTTTTAAAATACTCCTCAACCTGTAAAAATACAACTATAAGGGTATGCTTTGAAGCACTTAAGAGTTTGAGTAAACAAGATTAAAAATTTCAACTCTCTATTGCAATCCTATCATTACACAATCAATTTCATTGTTTTCCCTGCAAAATCACAATTATAGATAATAAAATCATAGTTAAACTAGTTAGAAAATATAATATTGTTATTTCAACTATGAAATCACTGTACAGATGAACAAAAAAGATAATGTGCAAAATTAATACCCAATTTAATGAAATCACTACCTCAAATGATGATATCACTACCTAGTATGATGATATCACTGCATAGTAAGATGATATTGTTGCCTAATTAGATGATATCAGTATTATCAAACAAAATATCCATAACAAAACAAAATTGTTGTTTACCAGATAGAGAACATAAAAAGGTAAAATCACTAATTTTTAGGATGAAATTGCTATTGAGCAAAATCACTGTCTAAAACAACAAAATTGTTGCTTAAAAGAGTGATATTACTGCCCAAAACAACAATATGGCTACACTGAAGGATGATATTGCTATTGTGAATGAAAAAATCACTGTTCAAGTCCATAAAATCATAGTTATGAAAATAGTGATTTTGTTTACAAAAAATTATAACTGCATAGCAGTGATATCTTTCCAGAGAGCAAAATCAAGGTTTTAGGAATAAAAATATAGTTAGAAAAAGAGAGATTTAACTTAAAAATTTTAATATTGTGAACCTTCCACTCCAAGATCCTACATGGAAAGGATTATTATGTTGTTTGGATAGGATTTTTATCTAATTTGTGGAGAATCATCCCAAGGGCATGTCATTATGTAAACTAAGAATTTGATGATGAAGTGGAGATTAGTATCAGGTTAGTGGATAAATCAAATCAAAAGCATACTAAACTAACAACTTCATGCCTAGTTACTAGGGTGAGATTAATAAAAAAAATGAAAAGCACAACTAAAAATTAAGGAAAAATAAGAATCATTCACCTTCCTTGGATGCTCTAAATGCTTGTTGTAGTGGCTTGCTCAATTTGCACTCATGAAGTCTACATCAATGGAAGGTTGGATACCTCCATATCTCCTTGGCACCTTGCTTGGCTTTAGTTTGGCTTGGTTTGGCTAAATATTTTTTAATCATAACACTAATTTTCATGAGGCTTGGGAATTAATTATGCATTATAACTTTGCACAAATTAAGCTTAAAATTCATGTGGCAAGGCCTCCTATTTATATATTTTTGCAAATGGCTAGAATCAACTTGAACCATTCATCTCAAGATTGAGATATGTGGCTAAGCATTAATTCAATTTCAAAATTAAAATTCATAAATAGGTGCATCAATATTTGGGATAGAGGGTATTAACTAGGCATGTGAGAGCTTTGATGAGGCATGGGGTGGCTTGATTCAGATATTTATGGCATTTATAGCCTAGGGATGCCTTCCCAAAGAATGAGGTCACCTGATGATGTAGATATTAAATAATCATTTATAAAAACAAGTATTCAACAAGTTTCCATATAATTCTCAATTAGGCTCTAATTTGGTTTAATTATCTCTTAAGCATGATTAAGCACTTTGTGCACAAATTACTTAAATTGATCAAAATGCTTTATTTTTGGTCTAAAATTTGACTAGATTTGAATTGGAAGTTGATTTCAAATGTGTTGGATCCATTATCCCATTTAGGATGTTTTAAACACAAAATAACAAAGGCATGTATCTCATGCAAGCAATTTTATAGGAAAGAGAAATCTAGGGCACCTAGGTGTAAAATTAGCATTTTGACTCAAAATGATCTGATCAAAGTTAGTTGGCCCATAAATTGCATTGCCCCATTTAATGACACTCTGGATAAAATCAGCACTTGAATATATCAATTTCAAATCTTTTAATGTGTTTTAGTGTTTTTAGGCAAAATTGTGCATTTTGGAAAAAAATGGTCAAAAGCTTAGTTGGAGGTTATCGATGACCAATTTTAGGTATCTACATGTGTATGCAAAGGGAAATTTAATTAATATATAAATCAATCCTAACTCAAAGAAGATAAATCCTACTTACACTTTGAATTGTTAATGCATTAAATATTTGGGGTTATAACCAAGATGGATCCACTAGACCTAGCCAAGGGATATCTTACCACAATAATATCACTAGGGAGGATTCCAAAGCCTCTAGTAAAAAAAAACTATGCAATCACCCTAACTAGGTCCTAGGTTTTATATTCATAAATGTACATACAAAGCAAAGTAAAATTTAATCTAGTGCACACCAAAGCTTGTGGCATAAATGATGGGTTAGTAAACATAAAAGTAAATATGCATGAGAGAGTCCTAATTAAGCTATGTATAGGTAAGACCATAATACATGGAGAGAGTAATATATTCAAAAGCCATTACTTATGATACTTCTATCTACTAAAATAGAGGATCAAAATTATAGATACTTACCTTGAAGATGAACCCGTTGAGACACAATCCCTCCCTTAGACAAAGGTGCTTCACAATAAGTTGTTGTGGTTTGTAAGGATCACTAAGAAAGGCCAAATCACTCAATAATTTTCCACAAGACAAGATTCTTCTCCAAGTATAAACTCTAAACTATGAATCCTCAAGTAGAATGGAAAAAGAGTAGATTGTAAATAAGCACAAATGAATAATTAACTCTTGGTGTCTCTAAAAAATGGATAAATGAATGTGTTTATATCATTGAAACTAAGCCTAAACCTTTAAGAAAGTTTATTCGATAGGGTCAACCCAATAGACTATGTATCATTATAAAAAAAATAAACTAGGTCTTGGTCTAGGTCATATAAGGGCTGACCTACACCCTAAATGAGTTTTGTCAATTAGGTTATAGAGTCGATGAGGTTGATAGTGTATTGCAAACCATAAAAAAGGTTTTTAGGCTAGGGAAGGGCTAATAAAGGTGAAAAATTAATAGAATAGGGTGAAAACAAGGAGGAAAAGCTGAGGGGAGTGTTTTTAAATAAGGTTGGATTGATAACAAGTGGTATTAAAAGGATAAAAATCCTATGAAGCACCAATGGTCTGCCCACCCCTTTCTTGGTGCACCCCTTAAGGCGTACACTCAAAGAGATTAAGATGTGATATGTTCCTGCAAGAGAGAAACCATAAGTAATTGATGAAGTTTGAAAAATATTATGGTTATATATATTTCCCACTTGAAGTTCATCACATGTCACTTAGGTGCAACAGGGGATGGTGATTCAAGAAAAGAACATAGTAATACATAACACTAAATCTAAAAAATTGTAGTATTTTAAATCAAAAATAATTGAAATTAAATGATTGAAATGAAATAATTGAAAATAAAAGTAATGTATACATACCTTGACTTACCTTTATCATTGTATGGTTGTCTACTATGTTTTTAGTTTTAATTGTGGAGGGTGTAGAGTCTATTTTTGACAAACCCAAGGATTCAAAATTAAAGAGAAAAAAACAAACTAATACAAAAAAGGCAAGATAATTAATGTGGTGTAGATTAGACATACTTATAAATTTGGAAAGCTGGGGTGAAAAATGCTAAGTTAGGACCAAATCACCAAGTCAAAAAACTAGATTAAATTGGGTAACTGAAAATCCAAGGCAATTATAGACCAAAAAACTCAAACAAGTAAACCTCAAGTAAGAAAGGAAAACTCACCAAATCAAACTAAGGATACATGTCAAAAATGGTAATCAAACATCAGTTTGAAAGTAGTAATAATCCTTAATTAAATAAATATGGACAAATAAATGGTAAAATAACATTGATAAGTGAGAAATAACAATCCTTACTCAATCATCAATGGAAAAAGTGCATAAAAGGGAAAATTACATTGGTGAGTGAGAAGTAATAAGCCAACTTCACTTAATAATGGAAAAATAACATGAGAGTAGAAATAGATTCAGGTGTCCAAAAAAAGGTGATACAACAATGGAAATTGGTAAAAGAAAGTAGATAAATGCTAGAAATGTAAATCCTTGGTATAAAGAAAGTAATCCATTGTCACTCAAGCATATTATTTTATTCTAAAGATATATAAAATTGAAGCAAATTAGTGCTAGTATGAATTTAAGATGTGAAGAAGAGGGAATATAGAAGTGGGAAAATAGATTTAGAATCACACTTGCCTATCAAGGGGGAAAATTAAATGAGTGGAGGGGAAAATAAAGAAAAAAATAAGGTAGAGAAACTCTTTACCGAAGTCAAGACACTCAAATTAGGTTTTTCAAAACAAGAGTACTTTCGACATTAAGGACCCTAAATAACTTATCATATCCACATAAATCTTAGGTCAACAAAATGAATTATGTAGATCATCTCATGAAGGCTTATTCATGAAAATTAAAATGGGCCTACCTTCCCACAATATGTTCCTCATTTCTCAAGACTCCTTATAGAGTTGTCATACTATTATCAATATTAGGTACTTGTGTGTGAAAGTAGGTAGCACCATGGAGTTTGTTGAATTCTCCTATTCTAATCTACTAGCCTACCACACCCAGATAGACCTTGGTTATATCATGAGGCCAACTGTGGAGTTTGAGCTTCAATTAGAGAAAGAAGATGTGTTAGTGATCACATCTTTTGGTGTGACTTTGACTTTTAACTTTGTATGTTTCCTTTTTGATAATTTCCTTTTATTTTAAATGATTTGGATTTTAATTTTTTGATGGCTTGTTCCAGTCCTCCTTCATAAATATTTAGAGAAATAAACATAGGTGCTAAAAATGACTATCATTTAAATACTTTGGATTTGGTTACTAAGAAAGAGAACTTAGATAGTATGGTGTCTAAGGGTATTGTTAAGTCAGGTGAAATAAAAGTGTTATCTTGAGTTCAAACTTGGTTTATCCAAAGTGGAATGAAAGGAAAGTAAATCAAGAAGAATGAACATGAAACAATTTAAATGACTATAAACCATAAAAAATATGACAAAGGGTAAAAAAGGGATACAATGACAATGAAGTGTGATTCCTTATCATAAGAATGAGGGAAGTGTAGAAAAACATGCTAACACATTATTGTCATGTAAATTTTATCTACAAAAGAAGCAAAATCAAAAGTTAAGAACAAGGGATCAAAAACTTTTAACCATTACAAATACATTTTATAAAAGGAACATTGAATTAAAGATGATGTTTTTATGAGGAAGGCCTGGTCCTATCCATGGTCTTACACTAAAACTCATAAAAGAGAAACCCAAGAGGGTGCACAAAACATGTGAAAAATAAATGATAAATAAGGTATTTTGTGAGGAAGGCGAGTTCCTATCCATGGTCTTACACTGCAAATCATAAAATAAATACCCAAGAGGGTGCATAAAATATCTAAAAAATAAATGAGAAAGAAGGTATTTTGTGAGGAAGGCTAGGTCCTATCCATGGTTTTACACTACAACTCAAAAATTAAAAACCCAAGGGATAAAAAATTCATTGAAAAGTAAGGAAATAATGAGAATAAAAGGAAATCATGAGGAATATCGGGTCCTATCTATGGTTTTAGAGTGAAACTCATGAGAAAAAGGGAAAACCAAAGGACCAAAAAGAAGGAACTAAGGTTTGTGAAAAGAGAGACTGATGTAGAGGGTGAGACTCATGTAGATATCTTGAAAAAAGTGTTAGAAGGATATCATATATAAATCATGATAAAAAGGGGAATATTTAGGCAAAATACTTCGTTAAGAATTATGCATTGGTGGGCTCTTTAAAAATATGGCCTTCATTAGTTTGAAGACGATAGATGCTAGGACAAAGGATGTATTTTACTAAGGGTCCCACCATTTTTGTGCATATTTACCTTATTTATCATGGTTTTAGTCTAATTTAAGGATAAGATAACCAACATTAAAAGTACAAACTTTAAGCCTTTTATTATGTTGTTTGGCAATGCAGGCCTTATATTGGCGATTATGTTATAAAGTAGAAAGATAGTGTTCATCAAAAATATCAAGATCATGAAATTGATCTTCACACAATTATTCAATGGGGCATGATACCATAAATAGATATACAATGAGAGGGAAGCTCAACTTTTAATGGGAGGATTGATTCAGAACCATAGACTAGAGAAAATGGTGTTGCCCCAGTGGTGGTGTGTATGCTAGTGCAATAGGCCCAAAGAGTGGGATATAGATGAAAATGTCAATCTGTGTGAGTGTCATGAATTATCTTTTGGAGAATTTTATTAAGTTTTTTTTTAGTGGCCTCAACTTGGCCTTTACATTAGGGATGATGGTGTGTGGAAAATTTGTAATTGATTTTAAATTTAGCATATAGTTATTTGATGTCTTTATTTTTAAAATTACCACATTATCTAAAATGATAGTCCGAGGAATGCCAAATTAGAAAATGATTTGATTGAGGATGAATTTATTAATGGTTATTTGACTGTCATTGACAAGGGGCATAGATTCAACCCATTTGGTAAAATATTTAGTAGATATGATGATAAAGACATGCCCATCCTATGATCTAGGTAGTTTGCCTATGAGATCTAATCCCCACATTGAGAATGTCCAAGGAGATTCCATAGATTGAAGCTTGGCTGGAGGTGAATGGATAAGATCATCATGAATTTGATAGGGACTACACTTTTTAATGAAATCAATGGCATTCTTTTCAAGAGTGGGCCAAAAGTAACCCATATGTAAGAATTTATGGGCAGTATCATGTCCATTACAGTGACCACCGTAAATGCCCCCATGTTCATCTTCAAGGAGAAAAGGGACCTCTTATTTCATAACACAATAAATCAGAGTATCTTCAAAATTGTGATGATAAAGGATGTTATATCAAAGACATATTTGAAAACTTGTTTGTGAATGTGAGTCTTTTCTTAGGAATTGATGTTTGGAGGATAGGTTTGGTGTTCAAGGAATTAAATTATGTCTTTATACCTATTAGCCAATTTTTGGCCTCTATAGAAAACTTGCCTGAATGTAGTGTAGTGTCCTAAAGATATAAGATGGAGTAATTCTTGAATAGATTTCTAGATGGAATGAATGGTCCAAGGATCCCATGTAGATTGCAAAGCTTTTGAAACACTTTAAGTTTACTTAAAGTGTATTTTTTTAAATATTTGAGGGACTTGTCTACAAAGTAAATTGAAGGTTCTTAAGCACATTTCATGGTGAAACCAAAGTATATCAAAGGTTAGGGACAAGTTGCACAAGCATTAGAAATTAATTTGAGCATTCAAAGTTCAAGCACAAGTTCAGAAGAGCCTACAGGGTTTAAAAAGGCTAAGTGCAAAACCCTTTTTTGGCTAAGTCCTTACCTAGGAAATATTTTAGGCTTTCTTTTTTCTAAGTTCAATTATTTTAGACCTTCTATTCAGACTAAGTGCTCATACTTCCTTTGGGAAAATTGTTTTAGTTTTTTTCTAAGTGTTGGGAATTGTTTCAAACATTTTATCGAAAACAAAAATCTTGAAGTGAAAATTCTTATGGACATTTTGTTCGTAGAAAAAATACAAGTATAGTTGTGTTGGGAAAATTGTTTAGGATAATTTTCCTGAGGACCAAGTTCTTTCAGACATTTTGTCTGAAATAAATGCCCTAAATGCAAAAGTCTTGAAGATCTATTTTCTTTTGAGGGAAATGGCTGAAACCAAAATCCCAATGAAATAGTTTTTGGGAAAATGCCTGATGGAAAATCTCTAACAAAATGTTTATTTTGGGTAAATTAATCCATTAGGTTAATGACATGTGTGTAAATATCAAAATTAAGCTATGGTGAATAGTTGTTTGAATTTAAAATTCTAAGATGTTTATGCAAGTGTCAAATTCAATCATAGAAAATGACCATTAGTTTTCAAATATGCAGTGACAGGTGCACAAATGTATTGATGGCTATATAAATGTCTTATTGAAGCCATGAAAAATAGTCATTTATACTCAAATGGGTCCAAGATCAATAGTTTGCATTCAATCTAAGCAAAGATCTAACAGTACATGTAAGGTCAAGAAGTCAATAAGATGTTTGCACGACTATCAAATTAAAGCCACAATAAATAGTCATTTTATTTCAAACATTTTAGATCAATGGTCAGCATTCAATAGATATAATATCTAATGGCACATGGGCAAGCTAAGGTCAATAAGTCATCAGGCCCCCATAGACAAGTGCGAAGGTGATAAATGGTGAGATCTTGGGAGTTAGATCCAACAGAGTGGGAAAAGATACGATAGTGGGTCCAAGAAAATCAATAGAATGTGTTTAATAACATATTTATATTAATGATAGGTGGAGGTCAAGGAAGTCATCAAATCTAAAAATCAAAGGTGTGGTTGACAAGAGTTAGAAGTGTGTTCAAATAGATAGAAGATCTGATAGTGCATGTTTAATCACATAGGAATATAAATAATGAGCGGGGATTAGAAAGGTCAAGAAGACAATGAGGCTCAAACTAAGCATGAGGCTGCCAAGTGTCTTAATTTTTTAAGCCCAAGTCAGTAACCAAAAACCAATGAGTGGAAGTGAGCCAAGAAGCTTTCAACAGATGTTGAAGAAGTGGTTTTCAACTTAACAAAGTAAATACAAAGGAGCTAAGTTCAAAGATGATCCAAGATCGAACTAGAGTGGATATTTTAGGATCAACATCACCACTAAAAGCACCACTGAGGTAAAATAGGTCATCTTAGACCTATTATAGACAAAAAAGTTGGTGACTATTATCAAAGCGATATCAGATATCTAGCGACTTTAATTTCATCGACATTAAATCTATAGGGAAACCAATAAATATGATTAGTTTCAAAGATATATACTTAGTTATTTCTCATGGGAAGCTACGTGATTATGGGGAAGCTTTTTGTCCTTTGGCATGGTATTTTTCTCAACAAATAGATATTTACAGCTACCTAAAGTAGACCAAGCATGGCTTTATCAGTTTCAAGGTATGAAGATTTGGTCCTTATAAGCATACTAAAGTAAAGGTGGCATAAAGTCCTAAAAAGTGACCTGGTAATTAGATAAAGATCCTGGAGCATTCATTTATTTTATGGATCCTTTTGAAGTTTATTCCTTCTTGATAAGATCACGACTCAACATCCTCGAGTCGATGTTAATCCATCAAGGTTGGTTGGGCCTCATTCAATGTTTTCTATATGCTCAGTTCCCTTTCTTTCCATCATTTTTCTATAAATACAGGTTTTCAAGCCTTGAAATATATCCCTTTCTTTTGTATAACAAAAATATCCTAAGATTTGTACTGTAACACTTATTTGATATAATAGAGATTAAATTCTTCCTTTTGTAACTAAATTGAAGTGTGTCTTATGAGTTCATTGATTGGTTAAGTGAATGCATGCTTTCCTTACCTCTGTTTAAATTTTCTCACCTTTATGAACTACTTTGTAAATTATCATAGGTTATTATAAGTGCAATATATGATCTATTGGTCAATTTTGAAAGTGGATAATTACCCTCCCATAGTAGATTAATAGCTAGTTCATGCATTTTTGTGAAATACTGATGTGAGTGACTTTCTACAGTCTTGAATGCATCCTATAGTGTGTCTTGTGTGATTTTGAGTGATCGAATCATTATTGCATCACCTCTTTTCACCTGCTTTCATAAGTTATTATTAAATTCTCTCTCCCTTTTCCAAGTAAGTGCTAGTTTAGGTTTAGTATAGTTGATAGATCCAAAAGGAAGCTAGCCTTCTCCTGAGGTCTAATATATTATTAGGACACCCATAGTCTAGAATCAATCCCATGTTAGACTATATTTGAGTAAGAGGAACTAAACAATCCCCTTCTTAGTTAGGTCGCAAATCTAGAACACCAACAATTTTGGCACACCTGGTGGGACAAAGTTTCCTTTGGCATATCTAAAATTTGGAGTTCAAAAAAATATTTTCATTAGGAGGAAACATCCACCATCATAAAAAGCTAAATATTCTAATTGTAAATATATAGATAGTATTCTCATGCCAAAGGTCACTACAAGGTCAACAAGTAAAGGTATTCCCTTTGAATTCATTGAGCTGCCTTTTAATTATAAAATATCTAGATTCAATATTACAAAAACTTATCCTCCAAAGCAATATTCATCCCCTGGTTAACCTTGTTGTCCCCAAAAATAGACTTCTCATTTTTGAAACAACATGTGAACTATTTTCGTTCAACAGACCAAAATAATCTCTTCCCTTCTCAAAATTTGTTCTGAGCATTCAAATTCCTCATTTTTTAAGCTTCTCAAAAATCTACGGACTCTGTAGGCTTAAATATACGGACTCTGCAGGCTTAAATCTACGGACTCTGCAAGCTTGAATCTACAGACTCTGCAGGAAGAAAATCTATGGACTCTACAGGAAGAAAATCTATGGGCTTTACAGGTTGATTTCTACAGACTTTGTAGGAAAAAAGCAAGCTCTCAACACTTGGGCAATTTCAAAGTTAGTTCAACGACAAGGTTCAATCAACTGAGTTCGTCAACAAGCTTCTAAGCAAGGATTGAACCATTGAACTGTTGAACCTTGAACCATTTTGGTTCAACGGATTCAAAGGTTCAACATCAGCAGCAAGAGTTAAGCACATTTATCAAGTTTCAACAGGTTCAAAGGCTTCTACAAGCAGGTTCAATCAAAAGAACAAGTTTTTGACACTTAGTCATTTTCAGGACTAGTTTAAGGCTTGAACCATTAAACCATTGAACCACTTTGGTTCAAAGGTTCAATGAGTTTAAATGGTTCAATAGGTTCAATGACCAAATGGTTCAATGTGTTTAGTTTAAAAAGATCAAAAGGACTTAGCCAAATAAAAAGAATGAACCATTAAACCATTGAACCATTGAACCACTTTGGTTCAAAGGTTCAACAAGGCTTATTTCAAAGAATTTTGGTTCAAGCGGTCAATAGAAACAAGGGAATGAACCATTGAACTGTTGAACCAAAGTTGGTTTAATCGTTCAGTTCAAGCGACAAGTTCAAAGGAGTGCCCCAAGCATCAAAGACACAAGTGCCCTTGCGAAGGGAATTTTCATGGCAAAATTGACTAAGGAAACAAAAACTTAATAGAACTCAGCGAAAGCCGCCAAGTGTCATATTTTGAGCCTCATTTCACTTCGTTTCTAAGAGCAATGGATGCTGCCACGTGTCACAATTTGAGATTCATATAAAATTGACTAAGTAAAATTTCCAAGGGACAAACAGCCCTTTCGGAGGACACTCAGAAGCCGAAGTGAACCATTTCAAAAACCTAAAAGGCTAATTTGGAGATCAAACATCCCTTGCAGATGGCAGGAAGGGGTCAAATGCACTGATTCAAAGGCCAAAAGAGCAAAGGGATTTCCTTTGGAAAAGTTCCCTCGATAAAAGTGAAAAAGAGACAATTCCTTCAGACAAATTATTCGAAAAGAATTTCTTCAGACTTTTTAGAAAAGTTTGAAGAAACAGAAAACCCGCTATGTAGCCATGTGTCATCTTCAAAGTCACATCAAAAGCTACCACGTGTCATCTATTGAGATGCAATATCAAATACGCGAAAGCTACCAAGTGTCATCTTCCACAGGGTTCTCAAAAGACCAGCATGAAGTGACTAAGGAATAGAGCATCAAACTGAATCGAGGACCCGATTCAAATAACCAAAGAAGGAGGAATGACCAGAAACATTTGCACATCAGATATGTTTCTAGAAGTAAACTACCAGGTGGATATTGAAAGATGTAAACTTTCAATAGCGTGATCCATTTCTCTACATTGAGAAAAGTAAATGGGTAAATTCCCCTAAATTCTAACATGTCTTCTTAACATAATTCAATGCAACATGATGTGTTACTGTTCCCAAGTCCTTCTTAAAGAGGCTATATAAGGGACTCTCTTTTATTGTTTTAGGGGCTCTCTCTCTGATTATCAGAAACAAAACTCTGCCAAAATTGAAAGGCATTACTGAGACTTTGAGCTCAGATTGTTGATCATATTTTGTTATTGGAATAAGAAAGCAAGTGACTTTTCAGACTTTGTGTTGTAATAACTTTATTTTTGTGAAAATTATTCTTATGTCTTTTTCCTTAATATATTCTCTGTTCCTTTAATTCAATAAGCAAAATTAGTGAAAGTAGTCAGGAAGGTGTCCTGAAGCCAACTGTGGAGAGACTTTGTGCCCCCATAATTGCCTTTAGTGTGTTTTCTTTTTTGTTTATGTGTAAAGGACCTTGGGATGACTTTGTGCCCTCATTGTCCTTTGTATCTCACTCTTGCACAATTGGGGTGGAGACTTTGTGCTACATCTCAATTTTCTGGTTATTACGTCCTTGGTTACATTTTATAATTACTACCAGGAAGATTCTTATGGTTTGCTGAATAGTACTTTTAAAAGAAGAGGAGTGCTTTCTAGTCATTTCTCTTGAGATTTATCCTTTGATTTGCATGCATCATCTCTGAAAAAAGAGAGATGGATGGTTTGTTTTACCCTTGAGTATTATTTTTTGTATATATATATATATATAGCATATCTATAGGGAACCTCCCCTTGATGAGAGGAGAGATTATCTCCTTTTGATGTGGTAACCCTACACATTTGGCTAACCAATCTTCCTACTTTGGATGATCAGACCTATTTTATTTATGAGTACGCTGGTTGACAAAATATTCAACCAACAATTTTTGGTGACTCTGCTGGAGATATAGTTATGTGCATTCTGAAACCTCAAGTTTCAAATGGAATCAGTCTCTAGCATTATCCATTATAGACTCCATTCCATTTATATGTTTTACCCATTATTATTATAACCTTACCATTCACCTCCACACTAACTAGGAAAGAATGCACAATTTAAAGCCTCAAGCTTCAAATTAAAGCAAGGTCAATTATTTTCCATTTTTGTTTCACAATCTAGAAGATTCAAGGTACACACAAAGCCAAAGGGCTAAAGGTATTGTTGACCCTATATTCGATTTGGTACAACAAAGTAATTTTGATCTGTTTCCTTCACCATCTCACCTCCAACAAACCAAGAGCTTTCCTCTTACTAAAGTCAGATCTCCATTGCCAAATGAAGTATCCACTTCTGCTATTGATAAAGCTTTGCCAATAATTACTCTTCTGAGATTTGTTATTCCTCATTTTAATTGTCATATAATGGTAACTCAAGGCCCCTGGGGTAATTCTTTTGGTCCTCTCAATCTTACTCCACCTCTACATGAGCTCCCACACAGTTTAAGGAAGAATTTTCCTAAATTCTATGGTGATGGAAAAGTTCATCCTGATGAACACATTGCAGCCTTCAGCATAGCCTGTGGCGTAATTGGAGTAGAATTTGAAGATGTAGTAGTCAGGCTATTTGTAGAAACATTACAAGGTGCTGCTATAGATTGGTTTTATCATCTACAGGCTTGGTCAGTAACTGATTGGAATACCCTCAAAGTTAAGTTTGAAGCTAGATTCAAACCTGCAGAAGATGCACATGCACTTCTGGCTCAACTTACATAGATGAAGAAAGAACCTCATGAACTAATGAGGGACTTCATATCCAAGTTTAATAAATTTAAGAACAAAATTCCTTTAATTGCTCGACCTACAGCTGAGAATCTCAAATGTTTCTTCATAAATTTTTAGTTACCTGAAGTAAGTTTTCTTTTGAGACGTGCTGGTCAAATAGATCTTGTTACAGCACAACATTTAGACACTGAGGTAGAAGATGATCTCATCTTATTAGGGAAGATAAGAAAAGATCCAAATAAAAATAGACCCTTATCATCTTCTGAATATTCATCTACAGGCACCACAGATCCAATGGTGCAGAAGTTGGCAAATGAGTTGCTTGCTCTCAAAAAGCAAATGGCACAAGGAATGTCTTTTGCTCCTTCATACAGAGATATGCCAAGAAGGACATTTCCAAATCAGTCATATTAAGGCAATGCTACCAAGAATCAAGGGCAACAAAATCATCTTCCTCCCCCACAAGAAAAACTTGCCCTGGAAGCTCCTCCAATCAATTCAACAATGGGATATCTTGAAGCAGAATCAGAGTTCTCTTTCCATCCTGAATAAAATGAAGAAAATAATGCTGATCTCCTTGTATAAAATCAAGAAAAATTAGTTGGTGACTCCCACATTGGTTTCCTGAGCTACCAAGATGAACCTAGAAGCAAATGAGAAGCTTTTGATGGATCATATGCAGTGTTTACCAGGTCCAAGAACCAATCAGTCCAGCAAGCTGATAAAAAGAAGACAGAGGAACAACCTCAATCAATAATTACAATTGCTAAGCGTGGAACCACTCTTCCTTTCCAGTCAAAGGATTCGATGATCACCCAAAAGGTAAGTACATCAATTTCATCTTCACCTTCTACTTCAATTTTGCAAACCAACCCTCCTCCTATCCCTCCTAAAACCCAAAAGGTTGAAATACCTTCCTCTGTTCCTAATCCAATTCAACCATTTGACATAATTGATCATGTCAAAAAGACCAAAATACAAATGTCTGAATTTGAATATTTACAGTCCAAACCTGATCAATTGGATAAGTTGGTCCAATGTGTCAAGAACCAAACTGTCCTTACAAGACAAGAAGCTAAAAGGGTAACTCCTGACTCCCAAAAAAACCTGCCCATTCCAAATAATCTTGTCATTACTCCTCTAGATACCCCTGAAAAAATAGAACCTTTCTATGTTTATCTGTTAATAAATGGTCACAAGCTAAGTAATTGTATTATAGACTCATGCACATCTGACAATGTCATGCCTGCTAAAGTAGCTAAATCTCTTGGCCTCACACTGACCAAGACATTTGGGAGATGTTTTTCCATGAAAAACAAGCAAGTACCATTGTTGGGGCAAATCAAAGATGCCCAATTTGGATTTGCAGCCTTTCCAAACAAGAGAATCAAGATGACTATCTTGGTGGCTAACATCCTAGCATCTTATGGCATTTTGCTTGGATGAAATTTCTGCAAGGATGTGGGAAGAGAACTAAGCATGGACCTGTCTGAGGCAAGAATCCCTGTCAAAGGCGTAATGAAGAGATTGCTCCTTGAAAAGGAGGCAAAATACGTGGTCACCTAAATATCAGCCCCTGAAGCTCAAATCCTTTTTGAATCCTCAGGTATGGGTAACTACTTTCTATCTACAGATGAAGTACTTGAAACATTTGATAAAATTCTTGAAAGTGTCAACCTAGAAATCAGTTTCACTAGAATAGCAGAAGAACTAGTAGGTTGTAATACAAATTAAGGGCCCTCCCTCTCTAATGAAGGAAAGTAAAGAAAAATTAGTATCTGATGAGGTATGAACTCTGGAATTCAATGGAAGCTACTCCTCTACCAGTTCGAGAGCCATGATTGTGTTGATATCTCCTCAAAGAGATATGTTTCCTTCATCTTACAAATTATAATTTAACAACACTAACAATACAACTAAATATGAATCTCTGTTGCTTGGATTGAAGGCTGCTCAAGACAAAGGCATCGAGTTTCTTCATGCCAAAAGGGATGCTAAATTAGTGGTTTGTCAGGTAAGAAACTTATACCAAACTAAGAATGAAAGATTACGCCACTATCGCAACCTAGTTTGGGACCAATTTGAAAGCTTTGATGCTTTCAACATTTCTGCCATACCCATGGAATCTAATGATAGAGCTAATGCACTTGCTATTTCAAGAACTCTCTTAGTTCCTCACTCATATTTCAAAGAAGACAGGTATACTATTGAGCTAGTCTGTAGACCAAGTGTTTCTGATAATGCTGATCATTGGCAAGTATTCAATGATGATCATCAAATCATTGCCTTCCTAGAATGAAAAGACAATTTTGAACAACTATATTTTGAAGGCAGTGAATCTCAAAAGTATGAATCAACCTTTGAATCTAGTTTAGATATAAATGAAGAATTCTTACAGCTAAAAGGAAATAAAATTCTCAAAGTCCTGGTTTCTCTTGAGAAACTATTTGACAAGCATGATAGATTCATCAAACAACAACAAATAGATTCAAGCTTCTCTCAAGGATTCGATCAAGTAAATATGACTACTAAATAAAATCCCAAGATGGCTAACATTGGTAAGTGCTGCACCCCTGAAGAAAGATTCAAGTTCACCACTTTGCTCGATTAATACATGGATGTCCTAGCATATTCTTATGACGACCTAAAGTCTCTCAAACTTGATGAAATCTGCCATGACATTCCTCTCAAGGCTGACTCAATGCCCTATAAGCAAAAATCCAGACAATATAATTTGAAAATATTAGGTACTATTTTGTCTAAGATACAAAAAATGTTAAATGCTAGAATCATCTTCCCAATCCATCATTCCAAATGGATTACAAACATAGTGCCTGTAAGGAAGAAGAGTGGCAGAATTCACATTTGTGTAAATTTCAAGAATCTAAATTAGTCATCTTTGAAAGATAATTACCCTTTGCCAATCATGGATCAAGTGCTTCAAAAAGTGACAGGTTTAGAGATGTTATCAATGCTAGATGGCTTCTCAGAATATAATCAAGTTGAAGTTGGTGAAGTAGACCAACACAAGACTGCATTCACCACACCTTGGGGTACATTTGCATACAAAAGAATGCCTTTTGGCTTGATAAACACTGGTGCCACCTTTCAGAGAGTAATGGACCTAGATTTCAAAGATGAGATAGGTAAGTTCATTGTGGTATACCTTGATGACTTGACTATATTTTCAAAGCATCATTCTGATCATGTACGCCACTTACAACAAGTGCTAGAGTGATGCCACCAGAATGGTATTTCCTTGAACCCTAAGAAGTCTGTTTTTGGAGTAATAGAGGGGAAACTCCTCAGACACATTGTGTTTAAATAAGGCTTAAAGATTGACTCAGACAGAGTCAAGTCTATTCAAGAACTTAATTTGCCTACAAGTAAAAATGATATTCACTCTTTCTTTGGAAAGGTTAATTTCTTACGGAGGTGCATCCCCAAATTTCTTGAGAAGACTAAAAACATTGTGAACATGATGAAAGGGAAGACCATCTTCAGCTAGACTAAAGAAAGCAATTCAACATTTCAAGATATCAAGACTGCCATTGCCGACGCTCTTACCTTGGTTTGTCTAGATTACAACAAAGATTTCATCATATACAACTATGCTTCTGAACACATGATTTCAAAAATTCTTGTTCAACAAGACAAGGAAGGTATATAATCTCTCATTTCTTTCATGAGTTTCCCTCTCAAAGCCCATGAGCTAAAATATTCAAACATAGATAAGCATGCTTATGCAGTGGTGAAAGTAGCCAAACATTTCCGCTTCTATATCTTGAATTCACACACTATTGCCTTAGTTCCTGACACTACAGTCAAGTCCATATTAACTAAGCAGGAGTTTGGCACAAAAAGAGGCAATTGGATTTCAAAGATCCAAGAGTTCAATCTAGACATCAAGCCAATAAAGCTGGTTAGGGGAAAAGGCCTATGCCAATTAATTGCTGACAACAAGTCAAAAGATACACAGCATGAAGAAGCTGAAGTGGAAGATAGATCAATAGTCCTTTTTGTCTCCACTACCAATGAGTGGTATTCAGGTATTGCTCATTTCCTTACTTATGGTGAATGTTCTACTCATTTGTCTTATAAAGAAAGGAGGACTATCAAGTTGAAAGCTGCCAATTTTGTCCTTTGGAACACTAGCTTGTATAAGAGAAACATATATGGAGTATTCCTTCACTATGTAGACAAAGAGAAACAAAGCCAAATTTTGAAATCTTTCCACAATCTAGCTTGTGGAGGACATTTTTATACTCATGTAACTGCTCATAAGATTCTGTGAGCCAGGTATTACTGGCCAACTCTTTTCCAAGATGCATATAAGTGGGTGAAAAAATGTGAACTCTGCCAACAATTTTTTGGAAAACTCAAGTTAGCTGCCCTGCCTCTCAAGCCAGTGAACATAGAAGAACCTTTCCAGCAATGGGAGATTGATTTTATTGGGACTATAAACCCGTCTTCAAGTGCTAGACATGATTATGTCCTTACATCAACTGACTATTTCACCAAGTGGGTAGAAGCAATCCCAACCAAGCATGCTACTTCAGAAGTTGTATGCAATTTCCTCAAGGAGAATATCATTTCCAGGTTTGGAGTCCCAACCAAGATTGTTACTGATAATGCAACTTGTTTCACTTCCCAAGAGATTACATAATTCTATTTCCATTATGGAATTACACTCTCTCACTCTTCTGATTATTTTCCACAAGGAAATGGACAAGCTGAATCAAGCAATAAGAACTTGGTAACTATCATCAAGAAGCTAGCAGATGAAAATCAAAGGACATGGCATAAAGCATTTATTGATGCTCTATGGGCAGACAAAATCACACCAAAGAGGGTAATTGGTATGTCTCCTCTCCAACTTCTTTATGGTATCAATGCTGAGATACCAATCACCTTAAAATTGCCAACCTTGAAATTGGCAAAGGCAATTGAAGATCAGACATATGAAAGATCTCTTGATAAGAGAATCATGTGTCTAACTAAACTAGATGAATAGAAAACTATGGTGGTGGACCGAATTTCTGCTCATCAAAGTCTGGTAAAGAAACTCTTTGACTAGAAGGCTAAAAATCATGATTTTTAGATTAGGAATCAAGTCCTACTATGGGACAATAGGAGAGAACCAAAAGGGATGCATGCAAAGTTCAACTCCCTTTAGAGAGGCCCATTTATAATTCATCAACACAATGGTGAAAACAACTTTTTGCTAAAATATCAAGATGGCACACTCTTTTCTCTGCCTCACAGTGGGCAGCATCTGAAACACTTCAACTCTTGAAGTATTAGATCATTTCATCTGTACATATGTATAGTTTTTAATTATATTTTGTATTATTTGTTTCCATTTTTGATGCCTTTAATTTCTGGTTAACATGACTCCATATCCCAATGATACACATGAAGACACTGGAGATTTTGGATTCTACTCCCTTCAATTCTTTTTTACAATTGATAGAAGTTCCCCAACTGGAGCTAGCTGTTGTCCCCAAAAATAGACTTATCATTTTTGAAACAACATGTGAACTATTTTGGTTCAACAGAACAAAATGATCTCTTCCCTTCTCAAAATTTGTTTTGAGCATTCAAATTCCTCATTTTTCAAGCTTCTTATAAATCTACAGACTCTGTAGGCTTAAATCTATAGACTCTACAGGCTTAAATCTATGGACTCTGCAGGCTTGAATCTATGGACTCTTCAAGAAGAAAATATATGGATTCTGCTAGAAGAAAATCTACAGGCTTCACAGGTTGATTTTTATAAACTTTGTAGGAAAAAATCAAGCTCTCAACACTTGGGTGATTTCAAAGTTGGTTCAATGACAAGGTTCAACCAAAAGAGTTCATCAACAAGATTCTAAGCAAGGATTGAACCATTGAACTGTTGAACCTTGAACCATTTTGGTTCAACATGTTTAAAGGTTTAACATTAGTAGTAAGATTTAAGCATATTTATCAAGGTTTAATAGGTTCAAAGGCTTCTATAGGCAGGTTCAATCAAAAGAATAAGTTTTTGACACTTAGTCATTTTCAGGACTAGTTCAAGGCTTGAACCATTGAACCATTGAACCACTTTGGTTCAAAAGTTCAATAGGTTCAAATGGTTCAACATGTTCAATGACCAAATGGTTGAATGAATTTGGTTTAAAAAGATCAAAAGGACTTAGCCAAATAAAAAGAATAAACCATTGAACCATTGAACCACTTTGGTTCAAAGGTTCAATGGGTTCAAGGTTCAACGAGGTTTGTTTCAAAGAATCTTGGTTCAAGCAGTCAATAGAAACAAGGGAATGAACCATTGAACTGTTGAGCCAAATTTGGTTCAATCGGGCGGTTCAAGTGACAAGTTCAAAGGAGTGCCCCAAGCGATCAAAGACACAAGTGCCCTTGCGGAGGGAATTTTTGTGGCAAAAGTGACTAAAGAAGGAAACAAAAACTTGATAGAACTCAGTGGAAGCTGCCAAGTGTCATCTTTCAAGCCTCATTTCACTTTGTTTCTAAGAGCAGCAGATGCTACCACATGTCACAATTTGAGATTCACATAAAATCGACTAAGGCAAATTTCCAAGGGACAAACATCCCTTTCGGAGGACACTCAAAAGCTAAAGTGAACCATTGCAAAAACCCAAAAGGCTAATTTGGAGCTCAAACAACCCTTGGAGAGGTCAGGAAGGGGGCAAATGGACCAATTCAAAGGCCAAAAGAGCAAAGGGATTTCCTTTGGAAAAGTTCCTCCGGCAAAAGTGACAAAGAGATAATTCCTTCAGACAAATTGTCTGAAAAGAATTTCTTCAGACTTTTTATCCAAAGGAAAAGTCTGAAGAAATAGAAAACCCACTATGCTACCACATGTCATCTTCAAAGTCACAACGAAAGCTACCATGTGTCATCTATTGAGACACAATATCAAATGTAGTGGAAGCTGCCAAGTGTCATCTTCTGCAGGGTTCTCAAAAGACCAGTAGGAAGTGACTAAGGAACAGAGCATCAAACTGAATCGAGGACCCGATTCAAATAACCAAAAAAGGAGGAATGAGGAGGAACGACCAGAAACATTTGTGCATCAGATATGTTTCTAGAAGTAAACCGCCAGGTGGATATTGAAAGATGCAAACTTTCAATAGCGTGATCTATTTCTCTACATTTAGAAAAGTAAATGGGTAAATTCCCCTAAATTCTAACATGTCTTCTTAACATAATTCAATGCAACATGATGTGTTACTGTTCCCAAGTCCTTCTTAAAGAGGCTATATAAGGGACTCTCTTTTATTGTTTTAGGGGCTCTCTCTCTCTGATTATCAAAAATAAAACTCTACCAAAATTGAAAGGCATTACTGAGACTTTGAGCTTAGATTGTTGATCATATTTTGTTATTGGAATGAGAAAGCAAATGACTTTTTAGACTTTGTGTTGTAATAAATTTATTGTTGAGAAAATTATTCTTGTCTTTTTCCTTAATATATTCTCTGTTCCTTTAATTCAATAAGCAAAATTAGTGAAAGTAGTCAGGAAGGTGTCCTGAAGCCAACTGTGGAGAGACTTTGTGCCCCCACAATTGCCTTTAGTGTGTTTTCTTTTTTGTTTCTGTGTAAAGGATCTTGGGACGAATTTGTGCCCTCATTGTCATTTGTATCTCACTCTTGCACAATTGAGGTGGAGACTTTGTGCTACATCTCAATTTGTTGGTTACTACGTCCTTGGTTACATTTTGCAATTACCACCAGGAAGATTCTTGTGGTTTGCTGAATAGTAATTCTGAAAGAAAAGGAGTGTTTTCTATCATTTCCCTTGAGATTTCTCCTTTCATTTGCATGCATCATCTCTGAAAAAATAGAGATGGATGGTTTGTTCTACCCTTGAGTATTATTTTCTATATATATATATATATAGGGAACCTCCCCTTGATGAGAGGAGAGATTAGTCTCCTTTTGATGTGGTAAAACTACACATTTGGCTGACCAATCTTCCTACTTTGGATGATCAGACCTATTTTGTTTATTAGTACGCTAATCGACAAAATATTCAACCAACAAACCTATTATTTTAGTCCAAGCTATTATCCCCATTTCCAAAATTCTTTTTTCCCAAATGGTGATCAAGAATCAAGTGTTTTGTCTATTTAATAGGGGTAGTCCCCTCAATTTGGCCCATCTTTATGACATCCCTATGTCTACCCTTAATATTATTCCTTTCTTATTAGGAGAATGGGATAAGACAACTGTTATTGATCATATCCAATATGTTGCCAACCTTTGTTTCATTCATAATGCTATTTAGGATAATGTGTCTATAAGACTGCTTGTTTCTTTCTTCAAAGGAAAAACATTGTGGTGGTATATGAATCTTCCTTTGACTTCCATTTCTATCTAGGATGAGTTAGGTGAAGCCTTGGTCAAATAATTTGAAGATAAATTTGATCACATATCTTTAGTAGAACAACTGACTACCATAGAGAGGTACCCCCATGAATTCATGTATGATTTTAACCTCAGATTCCAAAATACATGGACTAGGATATATGTATTGGTTAGAACATCCCTATAATATGCCTTCTTGTACTATCTAAAATTCATTCATTTATATATTAGTGTGATGATACAGTCCATAGGTGGTAATACTTTTCCAAATGCGTATGAGGTTGTAATAAGAGTGAAGAATAACTTGATACAAGGTAGTAAGCTTTCTCCAAGGCCCCCAATGCTTATATTCCTAGAATTACAATCTACCCCACCCCCTCAAGTTCCTCAAATCCCATCTTTAGCTCCTATTCCATCTCCTAAATCCCAAGTTATAGTCCGTTATACTCAGTCACCTATAGATGGAGATCTAAATTTTTTGTTACAATCTTTTGGGAATGAGATAATTTAACTCAAAAGATAAAAATACCAATATAGGCCTTATCAATAATAGAATCAAACCTCTTATCAACAGAATTAAATGCTTCCCTATCAAGGTTTTAGAGAAAATAGAACTCCTTATTAGTCATAAGAAGCCATAGTTCCAACTAAACCATATACATCTCTTGATATTAATGCACCTTCTATTTCAAAATCCATTATTCCAATGCCTCCTCAAAATAACTTGATGCAAGATTTAGATTGACAACCATTTGATCCCAATGATACTTAAAACCAAGCCTTGGTATCCCAAAACATTACTATATGACAAATATCACAAGAAGAGTGTTATATTTAAGGAGTTTAGTATCAAGAGAAAAATTTTACACCATAAAGAGAGTCTCAACAAGATCAAAGGCAACCTAATTCCATTAATATAAACTTGCAAATGGATGATTAGGTTACATTCAATCAAATTGGTGAGATTGGCATAAGTGGTCAAGTTATAACTCTGACTAAAACTAAAAGAAGAGTTGTTGAGGAACTTCAAAATGTGAGAAATGCCTCTAGTACTCCTAATTTTGTTTCCAAGAGTGATAAAGATCAACCTGTTGTCTCTACAACATAAAAAAATTAGAACGCAAAGGCTAAGAAGGTCCCTCAAATACCTCTAGTCTATGAATAATTAGTGGTTCAAAAGATGTAGCCAAAGGTTAGTAGATCTAAATTTAGCATAATATATCAAATGAATAAATCCAATGTTATCATTAGCATGTGGAATTCCCTTGCTATTCTAGGACAAAAGGATATTCTAGTTTAAGAGCTTTCAGCTCTCAAGGTGTCTCCAGAACTAGCTGAGAAATAAGGTGTTATCCTAACTAATATGGACCAATCGATCAAGAAATAGGTAAAGTAATTTTAAAATATGGTGAAGGTGGAAAAATATAAGGTAAAATTAAATAAAACTCCTCCTTTCTACCTCTTTTTGATAGTTGGTGACTATTTAGTTCATATCTATATGGAGGACAATGGAGCCCATAGCATTGTCATGCCTAAGCAAATTATAGATAAGCTTGGTCTTACTATGAACCAAATACTAAAGGAGTACTGTATCTATATGGTTTACAAATAAAGATAGTAGGCATAATCAAATATCTAAAGTTGACACTATATGCTTGACCCAATGCCACCATTTAGAAAGATGTGGTTGTAGTGGACTTGCCTCCCTATTTTTATATGTGTCTCTCAAGAGACTTTACATCAAATATTAGAGGATATTTATCATCTAATTGGACATATTTGATGTTTAGGAATAGGTATGGTACTAAGGTAAAAATACATTTTGAACCTATTACAAATTTTGATTTGGATCCATATATGCCAAGTATTATGAATAGTAATTGTATCATCTCAGATGAAGTCACCTCTAGATGGATTTCCAATATATTCTTAGATGAATGGGACTTTTATTTGCATGAGCATGATACTTATAATCTAATTAAATAATAAATATTTTGTGTTTATTACCTACATGAAAAAGATACACCAATTCCAACTTTGATGAAAGAAGATGAGCTTAGTGATGGCCTGTGGCAATTATACATTGATGGATCAAAAAATAAACATGGTAGTAGGGCTGGAATGATGTTTATTTATCCATATATTCAAAGGTATTTCTCTTCTCTCATGTTTTAGTTTGGTTATTTGAATAATGTTTATGAATATGAGGCACTAGTTCATGGTTTGAAATGGGCAAGAATGATGAAGATCAATACATTACAAGTCTTTGGAGATAGTGAACTGGTAGTTCACTAAGAGGTCTAAACATATGAAAAAATACATTGCTTAGATATTAAAAACATAGGGTATGGGATTTACTTGAAGATTTCTAGGCCTTTAACATTTAAGTAATATTAATAAATGAGAACAAATATGCAGATAGATTGGTTGCCTGCCATTGGGTCATAATTCAGTATCCCAGTTGATGTAAGAAGTGAAAAGGTTCAATCACATATTAAGGTAGTTATGAGGCCTTCTATTCCAATTAAAATTGATAATTGTCAAGAGTTTTAATATGACAATCAGATCGTCAGGTTCTTTCAAGAAGAGGCTAAATCATCATCAAGGAACCAAGAGAAATTTTCATAGCAATATGGTGACTAGATTGTGCAACTGAAGACAAATAAGTTTCCTAAAGGGTTAGTCACCCTTGAAAACATATTCAATGGTGATGATGAGATGAGGAAAGAAAAGTCTATCTTATAAATAAAGGAGGAACACTATACTAACATGGATATTTCAACTAGTAAGAGCTTAAAATCAAATAAAGTTTGCACTCCTCTAGAAAAGGAAACTTTCATTAAGTTTGTTCAAGTTTTATGGATGTCTTTACATGGAAATATAGTGACTTAAAAGGATTTCATCCAAGTCTAGCTCAATACACCATTGATTTAGAGGCCGAAACTAAGCCATTCAAACAAAGATAAAGGCCTATCAATACAAAGCTTGAATTTTTGATGAGATTTGAGATTCATAAGCTCATTGAGTTAGCTATCATGGTTTTGATCAAGCACTCAAATTGGGTGGTAAACCTTGTTCTAGTATGGAAAAATAATGGTGAAATTTGATTGTGTGTAAATTTTTTTTACTTGAACAAGGCTTCCCTTAAATACCACCATCCATTTCCATCTATAGAACAAATTTTATATCTCATTTCAAGTTCAAAAAGGTTCTCCTTGTTGAATGGATATAGTGGATATAATCATATTTTGTCAAAGAAAAAGACCAATTCAAAACAGCCTTCACCATAAAGTGGGGGACATTTGCATATAGAAATATGACATTTGGTTTATCCAATATTGGAGCCAATTTTCATAAATCTATGGATATGGAATTTCAAGTTCTCTTTAACAAGTTTATTCTCATTTATTTGGATGACATAATAATGTTCTCTGATAGTGTAGGTGAGAACATGATTCGCCTCAAATTTTTTTTTGAAAAGTGTAGATAGTTTGGGATATCTCTAAATCCCAAAAAATGTGTCTTCTCAATTCATGAAGGTAAGCTTCTTGGACATGTGATTTCAAAGCATGATATGAGTATAGATCCTGATAGGGTAGATTTAATTCTTGCACTTTCCTTGCTGAAGCACAAAAAATATCTTCAAAGCTTCTTAGGCAAAATAAGTTTTACAAGAAGATACATTTCAGATTTTACCACTTTAGTTAGGCCACTTATAGCTATGATAAAGAAAAATCTGAGTTTTAGTTGGTCCAAAGGAGTAAGAATATTTGAAGAAATTAAAAAAGCCATAGCCAATGCTCCTACACTTCTAAACCTTGATTTCATGAAGGATTTTATTCTATACATTTATGTTGATATTGACACAATTTTAGGTATTTTTATGCAAAAAAATGATGAGGCTTTAGAGCAACCAATATCCATCTTCAATAAAGGATTATAATAATATGAAATAAGGTATTCTTTTATTGAAAAACATGTACTTTTAGTTATAAGGTCACTCAAGAAATTTAGATACTTGTTGTCTAATAATAAGATACATCTGATGGTTGCCCTTCCAAGTGTCAAAAAATTCCTCTTGAACAAAGATATAAATGAGAAAAAAGTTGGTTGGATAACTAGAGTAATGGAGTATGATGTAGAGATCAAAGTAACAAAGATGGTAAGAGGTAAGGGACTTTGTGAACATCTAGCCCAATATTTTCAAGAGTCTAATGAGGTGGTTATGGTGTCAACTAATGAATAAATTATAAGAATCACACCTCACCTTCTAGCTGGTTCCAAGACATGGTAAGATTTCTTTAGGATGACATTTATCCTTCTCTTCTAAGCCCTTCAAGAAGAATATATTTAAGATTATAGTCAATTCCTTTTATTCTTATTGATGGTGTTTTATTCAATAAAGATATCAATGGTATGATGCTAAAATGTATAGAGCTACATCAGACATAGATATTGCTCGATCAATTCCATGATGGACATGGTGGAGGACATTATTTAGTGATAACTATAGCCCACAAGATCATGAGAAGTGGGTATTATTAGCCAAGCTTATTTGAAGATTGTCATGCATGGGTTAGGAAATGTAGATAGTGTGCTATGTTTGTTGGAAAGGTGAAGTTTACAGCCTTACCTCTCTAACTAATTGTAGTAAATAAAACCTTTATCCCATGGGGATTAGAATTTATTGGTCTCATTAAGCCCTATTCAATCTCAGGACATAGATGGATACTGACTACTATAGACTATTTTACTAGATGGACATAAGTAGTAGCATTGAAGGAAGAAAATTAGTCTAATGTTCTAGATTTTTATGAAGGTTTACTTACAAGGTTTGGATTCCCTTCAACTATTATTTATGATAATGTTATGGCCTTTATGGGATCTAGAATCTTCCAATGGGTAGTTTAATATAGTTTTTTCCTTGATACTTCATCAAATTACAATCCACAAGGCAATGGCCTTACTAAGTCCACTAATAAGAATCTCTTTAAGATCATACAAAGGACTATTGAAGATAATCAAAGGTCATGGCAGCTCAATCTAAATTCAGCTCTATGGGATGATAGGATCACCTACATGAAATCAATAACTAACTCTCCATACAAGCTAGTAAATGGTAAGGAAGCATGAATGCCTATTTATCTTGAATTTTTAACCCTAAAACTAATGCACCAACTTGAGTTATTAGAGAATGAATCTATGGAGATCATATATGCTAAGATTATGGAGTTATAAGAGATAAGACATCACTTCATGCTAGCCATGGAAAATCATCAAGCATAGGTAAAGAGAACCTTTGACAAAGGAGCTTCTTCATGTAGTTTGAAAGAAGGAGATTTGGTCCTCAAATAGGATGAGGATATGCTAAGACAAGAAGGAATACAAAGTTTGAATATCTTTAGAGTGGTTTATATATAATCTCTAGCTACAAATTCTATAATGCTTTCCAGCTTACAAACATGGATGGTGAGGAGCTTCTTATCCCAGTCAATGGGATACATCTAAAACATTGATTTTAAGGAAGCTAAGTTCATTATATATAGTTATTTTATTTATTTTCCTCCAAGTGTTATTTTTTGACACATTAGTTTATTTATGTTTTGTCCCAAATAAGTATTATGTTTGCACATTTGCTTTCTTAATTTGTTTCCCTATTTCATGTTTTTATTTCCCTATTTTGGTGGAATTCTTTAATCTTTTCAGTCAAGAGGTTTGTTACAGTCATGGAACAAATGTATTATCTGCTATGACTTAAGAGTAATGTAAATGGTCCGAGTTCTCAAGCATAGTAGGCATGCTACCCATGTGAGTCACCAAAGATGTTAGCCAATTTTTTACCTACATAGCAAACTTGCCTAAATGTAGTGCAGTGTCTTGAAGATCAAATATGGAGCAAGGCTTGAACATAGTTCTGGATAAAATGAATGGTCCAAGAATCACATATGGATTACAAATATTTTAAAACACTTTAAGTTTACTTAAAGTGTATTTTTGTCAATATTTGAGAGATAGGTCTATAGAGAAAAGAGAAGGTTCTTGAGCAGGTTTCATGATGAAACCAAGTAGATCAAAGGTTAGGGACAAGTTACACAAGCATTGGAAAGTCATTTGAGCATTCAAAGTTCAATCATAAGTTTATAAGAGCCTACAAAATTTAAAAAGGCTATATAAAACCCTTTTTTGGCTAAGTCCTTACTTGACATATTATTTCAAGCTTCTTTTTTTCTAAGTTTAATTATTTTGAACCTTTTTTTTAAACTAAGTGCTCATATTTCCTTTGGGAAAATTGTTTCAAGTTTTGGCTAAGTGTTGGGAATTGTTTCAAATATTTTATCTGAAACGAAAATCCTGACGTGAAAATTCTTTCAGAAATTTTATCCATAGAAAAAGGCCAAGTATAATTATGTCAAAAACATTATCTAGGATAATTTTCCCAAGGATCAAGTTATTTCAAACATTTTGTCTGCAACAAATGTCCTAAATGTAAAAGTCTTGAAGACCTATTTCATTTTAGGGAAAGTGGCCAAATAAAAAGCCCAAGGAAATAGTTTTGAGACAAATGCTAGATAAAAAAGCTCTGATATAGTTGTTTATTTCAAGTAAATTGATCCAATAGGGTATTGACAGGTGTGCAAGTGTTAAAATCAATCCATGGTAAATAGAACTTTGATTTGAAAGCCCAATATATTTGTGTGAGTGTCAAATTAAAGCACAAAAAATAGTCATTAAATTTCAAATATCTCATAAATGGTCATGCAGATGTCAAAAATGTTCATGTAGACATCAAATATAGGCACATGAATGTCAAAGTTAATCCCTTAAAAGTAGACATTTACATTCAAAGATCATTGAAGGGTCCTCAACCAAATGCAGGCTTGAAAAGTGTCAAGATATTAGGTACTTAAATAGAGATCTAATGATACATGAGTGAGTTGGGGTCAACAAGTCAACAAGCCCTATGGACAAGCATTAAGGTGACAAATGGAAAGATATCAAGAGTTAGATCCAATGGAGTGGTGACTGACAGGATATTGGGTCTAAGAAAATAAATGGCATGTGTTTAATCATGTATTCAGATCAATAGTAGTCAAAGGTCAACGAAGTCAATGGATCTAGAAATAAAAGGCATGATTAACAAGTGTCACAAGCATGTTCAAATAGGCAAAAGATTTGATGGTACACATTTAATCATGTAGGCACATCAATGGTGAGCAGGGTTCAGAAGGGTCAAGAAGCCAATTAGGCTTAAACCAAGTGCGAGGCTGTTTAGTGTCTAAATTTGGTAAGATTGAGTTGGTAACTGACAACCAATGAATGGAAGTGAGCTAGGAAGCTTTTGACATAGGTCTATTTTTTTTTTTAAACCTAGCAAAGAAAATACAAAGGAATCAAGTTCAAATATGGTCCAAGATCTTACTAGAGTGGATATTTTATGATTGACATCACCACTAAAAGCTTTATCAAGGTAAAATAGGTCTTTTTAGACCCATTACAGACAAAATGTAAGTGATTATTGTCAAAGTGATATCAAATACCTGGTAAATTTCATTTCAATGACATTATAGCTATAGGGAAACCAATAAATACGATTGGTTTCAAAGACCTATTCTCAGTTATTTCTCAAGAGTAGATACGTGATTATGGGGAAGCTTTTTATCTTTTGGCATGGTATTTCTCTAAACAAGTAGATATTTACAACCACCTAAAGCAGACTAAGCAAGGATCTATCACTTCCAAGGTATAAATATTTGGTCCTCATAAGTAGATCAAAGTAAAGGTGGCATAAAGTCCTAAGAAGTGACTTGATAGTTGGATAAAGATTATGGAGCATTGGTTTCTTTTATAAAGCCTTTTAAAGTTTATTCTTTCTTTATAAGATCATGACTCAGTATCCTTGAGTTAGTGTTAATCCATCAAGGGCATTGGTATTCATTCACTTCTTTTTATCTTCTCAGTTCCCTCTCTTTCTTTCCTTTTTCTATAAATATCAGCTTCTAAGCCTTAAAATGGATCCCTCTCTTTGGTATGACTAAACGCTGCCAAGATTTGTATTGTAACACCTATTTGATATAATAGAGACTAAATTCCTCCTTTTGTAGTTGAATTGAAATGTGTCTTATGATTTTATTGATTGGTTAAGTGAATGTATGCTTTCCTTGCCTCTATCTTAATTTTCTCACATTTATGACCTGCTTTGGCCATCCTCACAATTCATTCTAAGTGCAACATATGGTTTGTTGGTCATTTTAAAAAGTGGATAACTACCCTCCCATAGTAGATTAATAGTTGATTCATGCCTTTTTGTGAAATACTAATGTGAGTGATTTTATGCAGTCTTGAATGCATCTTATAGTGTGTCTTGTGTGAGTTTGAGTGATTAAATCATTGGTGCATCACCTCTTTTTACATGCTTTCATAAGTTATTATTAAAGTCTCTCTCCCTTTTCCAAAAAAGTACTAGTTTAGGTTTAGCATAGGTGATATATCCAAAAGGAAGATAACATTCTCTAGAGGTTTGATCCATTATTAAGACACCCACAGTCTAGGATTAGCCTCATGTTAGACTAGATTTGAGTAAGAAGACCTGAACAATCCCCTTCTCAACTAGGGTGCAAATCTAGAACACCAAGAGTACCATGAACTTTGTCAAATGGTAACAACTTCAATGTGTAAGATAAGTGAATCTTATGGTTGACTGGAAGATGGGGACTTTATTATTTAGATAAGAAAGGTATAATTGGTAAGAACTTGGTGTAGATGAAATAAATATGCAGAAGAAGCAATTGAATTAGCAATAGAATTTTGATCTTGATGGATGGGATCGATGGTAAAAGAAGTGAATTATTTGGAAAGGGTGGAGGCTATTTAATGATAAGTATGCATCCCCTATCACAACAATGTAGGGCATCCCCTATCACAATGGAAACTATTGTGCTAAACAAGAACCAAGAGGGATTAGAAGATGGCAACCAAGCTTCTAATGGAATAATAAAGTGGGAAGATTAGAGAAATAAAGTGATCAAGAGAGAGGAAAGGGGATCAAATTAATGATAAAGAGGCATATATCTCAACCCTAATCTATCAAAAGACAAAAAACTAGTCATTTGAGACCAACTAGGGATCTTTTTCATGCATTATGCCCAGGCCATAGCCTAGGGCACAAATTTTATGAGGGAAAAATGTGGAATAGGCTATGGGTTTCCTCCTTAAGATACGGTCTAGGTCCAAGTGCCACCTAGGATGGTCAACGAGCTCTTGAAAGGGCCTCAAGGGGTACCTAGAGAGCCCATCTAGTATGCAAAAGAGCTAAGATAGAATAAGTATGTATAAAAGATGATAATATGATATGATAAAGTTAAAAGTGAGTGAAAAATGTCTCAAAGTAAGATTATCAGGGTTGATATCCTATACATGAGTTGATATATAATCATAGGGAGGAGTAGGGTCATAGGAAGTATGATTACATATGCCCCTGAGGTATAAGTAGTCAGTGTTCAAATGAATAAGGAGTGTTATGATGTACCTAAAAGCCACACCAAAGCAAAGAAAAGTAAACAATAAAAATATAATAAAAAACATTACCTAAACTTACCAAATAAGGATCATAGTAGAAAGATGTTGATAGCATGATCCATGGGTGAACATGCAAATGTTGCATGATCCATAATCGAAATTCAAATCTAGCTCCTACAAAAGGGAAACACAATTGATATCAAATCAAATCATACTATCCAGAGTGACATTCACTAAGGTATCAACCCTAGCATTCTCCCTGTGAGGGATGTGGGTGAAATGGACATCCTCAAAGAAGGAGAGAAAATCACATGCCATCTCGAAGAGGAGGAGGAACTCAAAGCTAAGGATGACCCAGACACCAATGAGTTGAGACATGGCTAAGAGCAAGTTATAGAAAAATTGCACATAGCACATGCCTAACTCATGAGTGTCATTCAAAGTGATAATGATCGCATGATACTCAACAACATTATTCATCTTACTAATCAAGAAATGACTAGCCAAAATAAGCTCATGTCCCCACTAATCATCAATAACCCAAGCTATAACTACAAGCCCTAGGTTTACCCAACTATTTCAATTTATGTGAATCACCACTAAGAGGTACACCATGATGGGGGTTGAGGATGTAGGATGAACAATTACAAATGGGTTATCTCAAAGTAGGGTGATGTGAGCGAGTTGCACTAGGAAATAAATGATGAACCCAAGCCACAATTAAAGCAATTGACCAACACCATCCATGGGATGAGTTAACAAAGGCAAGTGGGGAGAAGTTTAGGGAAGATAAAGACTAGTTGGTAAGACTAGAGCAAGTCTAGAACCACCATAACTAGCTAACACTTATAACCTGTAACCATGACAAAAAAAGAGAGAGGGTGTTAGAATGGATTGACTGCATGAAAGTATAAAAATAACTAACTAAAAGAAGTAAAGAAAGTAATTGTTATCCCTAAGTGCCTATGAAATGGGGCATGGGCCCAAGAGGTTAGTGGGGACTTGAGGAGGGGTTTTGGGGACTAAAATGGGCCAGATTAGGCCCAAATAAGCCTCTAAAGTGAAGGGCTTACAGTCTAAAATGCAAAAAGGGCCCACAAGGTGCATTTGACAAGGAATGTATGGACCTAATAACCCAAAGGGCTTAGGGGTCCAAGAGATCAGAATGGTCCCAAAAATAAACCCAAGGAGGCTGTAAAGAGAGAAATGGACTCTTCCATTGTATCTATAATGGGCCAAAACCTATAATATGAAGGTTATGGGTTTCTAAGAGCAAAAAAGAGTCAAATGGAAGCTCAAAAATGGAAAAAATAAGGCTACTAGCCTAGGCCATAGCCTACCTAGAAAAACCCATAGCCTATACCACTATCAGGATAGAAAATTTGTAGATTGACCGACTACTAGGCTGTGATTTTACCCAGAACATCATGGCCTAAGCTAGTAAGGGCCAAAATCAAACCCGAGGAGCTTGGAAAGATATAAAACTAGCCCAAAAAGGAAAAGGAAGGGGGAAACAAGAAAATAATATTTGTGAGCATGCCAAAACATAGTTTTCTTACTCCATTATAAGCATGAATGATCTAGGGTCATGTTTCTCTCTCATTTAGATGCAAAGAGGAGTCAGAGTGTTAGAGGAAAGAAAGACATCTTAGCCAGTAGAGCCATTGATGCCAAGCAGGGTAACTATGAGAGAGAATCTCAACACTAATTGTAATGAGAGGTGAGGAGGGGTGGTAGTAGGCTCATGATAGATGAAGACCAGTCAGGGAAGTTTGGATCAAGTCATAATCAGCCACAACCATTAACCTACACCACCTACATGCACTACAAAAAAAGGAGAGAGGGAGTTATTAAAGAGCTAGCTATTAGCAAGTAGTATCCTAACCAAATAAAAGAAGCAAAAGACTCTACTTCTATCCTAAGGTGTATCCAAGGAAGAATTCACAAGCTAAATGATAGAGGAGACCCACAAGGGTCTAATGATAGATGCCATGAGAGGGTCAATCCACTGAATGGTAACTTAGGGAGGGTGTTCTAGTAAGCTATGAAGTTCACCAAAGCATCATAGGCCTAGGCCTATGCATGTCCCCATGGGTAGGCTACCACCTCACCCTAACTAGAGGCTTGCCCCTAAGGTAGGCCATTTCTTGGCCTATGAAGAGGCTAAATAAAAAGGAGAAGGGAGAGAGAGGGATTATAAACATCCATATGTTCACCAGTCATGACTTGAAATATAGGAGTGCCAAAAGTGGGGTCATTATTGGTGAACGAGACATCTAAACCCAAACATGTAAGAGGATGGTGATGCATAGGATGTACAAGTAATAGCTTCTTGTAATCTCTCCTCTTATTTATTGGGTTGGGTGCTATACCATGGATGTAATAACACTCATAATCAAACTCATCTACTCTAGCAACCTTAGTGGGAGACGTGTTAAGAGAGATAATACTCTGATGGGAAAAGTGGGATGTAAAGGGAAACTCAATGTTTAGGGAGATGTCATGGAAGAGGTCTCCAAAAAGAGATGAGATGACCTGGTGTCACAAAGCAAAAGAGGGAGTCAACTGATGCACATCAAACTCTAAAGGAGTGAACATTTCTTGGTAATGTGCTAGATCACAACATTTATCCTTGAGAAAATGAGATTCAATAATAGGGGGTGTGTGGGAATCTATAAACTCCTATGAGGATATAACCAAAACCTCACCTGAGGGCTTTGTCTTTATGTATAATAATGCCCAGGGATCTAGGTCAGCCTTCAGAGTATGAACCTTACCTTCATGAAAAAATGGTACCATGTAAAATGTGGCTGATGTGATAGCTTACTTGGTGGCAGTCTAAGGGCAGCCAAGAATCATGTTGTATGAAAGATCGATGTCTAATACATAATACTTGATTTAGACCACTTTAGGACCAAACTTGATACAGAGCATCACATTCCCCACTAACATAACTATGTCATTGTTAAAACCAACACACCTATGGTGGGAATCAAAAAGCTTCTTCTAACTAATATTGAGCTCATCAAATATATGCAAAGGCATGATGTTCAATGTGGCTCCTTCATTGATAATGCACTGCTTAACATGATAATCATAAACTAAAGTTTTGATATAAAGAGGGAACTGAGCCCTCTTAATCAAAATCAAAGCATTTGGTAAGCATCCTCCTATAGTGGATCCTCATGAGAAAAACCAAGCTCATCAAAGATGAGGCCCCTTTTCTCAGGTCAAAAGTATAGCAAGTCCCAAATGGAGATTCTAGTTGATAGGCCATATAACTCCTCTATGATGGAGTAAGGATGTAGTCTAGCCTAGGGAGGGATGTTATATCAAAATTCAAATCTAAATTTGGGATTCCATACCCTTTTGGTCTAGACAAGATGCCTAGCACCACTTTTTCTCTAGCAGGGTCAGTGGCCTGACCCAAGCATGTGTTGACAAAACACTCATAACTAATAGGAGTGATGTTAATAGCAGTAGTAACCTTACTACTCTCATGCTTGGATTTCCCTCATGGGTCAGCCTAAGAAGAGGATTCTGAAGAGGTGGAAGAGAAAAAGGAGAACGTGGGGCCTTAGCCTTTGATTTATTCTTTTTCTTCTTCTCCTTATCATGGTCTGGTAGAGGCTCTTTGAACACATCCAAATTGTGGTTGGGCTCAGAAAGATGATAACTCTAAGATGGAGGTCAGGGTTTCCCACCAAATTGTTAGGTAACACAATTAGCATCATCATTCCCCCTCATCTAATGGTGATTACAAAACTTGTTGGGGTCATAAAGAAACACCATTCATTTTTTACTATGCCAAATTCATAATCCTTCTTTTCAATTTACTTCTTTCTCATAGAATTTACCTCATGACTATCCTTCTTATCCTTTTATTTAGGAGGAGAATCAGTGACACCATCACCGATCACATTGTGGTTGTGATCACATAATGAAGATGAATTTTGGGAAGGTATGGGCCACATGCACCTTGAACACTTAAATATTCATACACTCATTAACAAATTCATCATATTAGTTGGGCTCATGCTTGAGGAACTCAAGGTGAACCTCTTGCCTCAATGCTTATGTGAACATATCATAAAGTTGGTCATCTAAGAACTTGGTTCTACACGTATGAATAACTAGACACCATCTATGCACAAAATCAAAGTTTGACTCACCTTTGACCTATGACATGGAGGTGAGTGATTGGAAGCTGAGGTTAAAAGGTCTAGAAATATTGAAATATTTGAGGAAGTCATCCAAAAGGAACTAAAAACTAGAGATAGATTTTAGAACCAAACAAGAGCTTTAGCTTATAGAGAATGAGTGAAGAGCTTCAACAACATGCCTTCATCCTATTCTTAATCCATACATGCCATCATGAATGTCATAATATGTTCCATGAGACTGGAGTCTTGAGTCCCATTGAAATTTGGTAGTTTAGGGATAGGATTAGGAAGGGGAATAACACACACCCAAGGGGCTAGAGGATTCCAATAGAGATCTTCATAAGCATGGTTGATATCTGGCTGGTGATGAGCTCCAAAAGTGGGCTCATGATGGTAATGATACTACCTATGCCCATAGGCATCACCATAACCATGGCCACATAGATCATAATGTCAGGGTGGCTCATGATTGGGAGGCTAGTCATAACATAAATAATCTCTACCATGAGGTGGGGAATAGCCATAGGAAGTGTGATAGTCTCCACAAGGATGATGGGAAGATGTGGCATACTTAGGGAAATAGTCATGATGGCCAGAGTCTCCCTGACACTAGTCATGTGCCATCAAATGAGGGTCAAGTAGTGGCCATTGATGCTCATGATATGTATCCCATAGATCTCTAGTTTGTAAGTGATGATCAAAATCATCATGCTCATCAAAAAATCTAAAGGAAGGGCTAAAAGGATGGGAATAATCCTCATGATGAAGATATCTTCCCAAGTAGGCATGCTTATGAGCTATAGTGTGGACATATGATTATTCTCATGAAAGAGTTTTTGGTCGAGAAAGAAGTAGGGAACTCACATGAGAACTGGTCGAGGCACTGGACACTAAATGGGCATGACCTATATCTCCAAAGGTTGTATGTCACTGACTCCTAAGAGGAGAAGGATGCACTTCATTCACCTAAATATGTCTATGACAATCATCAATGATCATGTGTAACTCATCTGGTCCCAATCAATCAAGAGGATCCTCATCACCTTGAATGGGTAAGTGAGATGTGGCATGAGTATGAGTAGAAACATCCTCAACTGAATGAATTTTGGACAGGTAGAAAGGAGATCGAGTCTATTGGTTATAGTCTTACTAATCTTGTTCCATTTTTAATGTAAGAGGGTGTAAACTACCATGCTAGGTTGAGGGAGGCTCTTGGGTCCTATAGTGTCTATGGTGTTCTATTGCAATAGTGGCTTGCTCATGAGTGAACTCAGGGGTAAGACCCTGAATCTAATGAGAATAACATCCAAAAGGTGGGAGGTTAGCCATGGGTACAATAAAATAATAGAAACACAAAATGTACAAGAAAAGGCAAACTAAAAGAGAACCAATAAGGAGAATAACACAAAACTGAATCAAAATATAGTAACCAAGGCGAGAGTCAAAATGTAATTGAAAGCAAAGCCTAGTGGCTAACAGAGGGGAATTGGCTAAGAGATATCTAAATAGAATAGAACTAGCATAAAAATTTATGTGAGGTCTCATCGAGCATGCCAATATGTAACTCCAATAATCTGAATGGAACCACCAATGTTTGGCAGGGTGCTAAAACAAACCATTAAGAGGCTAGAAGGATCAGAGGTTCTATGGGCTATAAGAGGTTTATAGTGGCTATCCAGTTTGCTAGCTTGCACCAAGCTATAGATATAATTGTGAACTAGGTTAAGTATAGTATAAATTAATACACAAAGTGTGCATAAACCTCTAGTGGATCCAACCATAGTAAAACAAGTGGCTAAAACTATACTATGGATTGCATAAATAAGAGATAAATAATAATGTTGAATGAAATGAAATATCTGAAAGAAAGTAAATCTAGCAATTAAGGCACTTTGAGGAAAAATTAAAGATGTTTTGGGAAATAAATACATTTTCAAGTAAGGTTTAAAGAGCATGCATATTCTATATTTGATCTATATTTGATTTAATACTACTATTTTCTAGCAATACAATGTTTCTAGTTTTAACAAGAGAGAGAGAAAGGGTTTGCATAAGCTTTCTAGTGTGTCTACTATGCAATGTAGCAATATTTAAAATAGATCAATTGTCAGGAACCTAGAACAATGAACATGCTCTGATACCACGTGTCAGGATCTTGCTCCACCAATAGAGCACATATATGATTACTTCTTGTATTAGCAACTAAACACGGAATTTAATCAGAATCAATAAGTAACTAGAAATATGAAACAACACAGGAATTGAGAGACAATACATGATTGTATTAATAATCACTCAGAAGAATATACAATAAGGAAGATGCCACTTCTTCCTCCACCTCAAAGGCTCGCCACACCTCAAGACCTTCTTCCCTCTCTCTCTTGGTCCCAACAATCAATTCCAATACAGAATTGATGTTCACCTCTCCAACCAGTCAGTAACATGCTGCCAGTACATCAAGTGCACAACCATACTTCAAGTAGATCTCTTGCTCTCTAATGCTACCTGCAAATCACTAGACCTTACTCACCATTGTAGATCTCCAAAAGAAGCCATGCTAACTTGCTGACTAAGATCATACAAATATGAAAAACCCTGCTGATTCTCCAAACCAGTACCCACCTTGGTACTGTGGCACTAGGAGGAACACACCATTGCTCTCTTCTCTCAGAAGGATCTTATTGCTCTCTTACTCTCTAGCTACACCTTTACAATATAGCCCATGAGTCCATATATAGATCTCATGCTTACAATAATTAGACTATCTTAATTACAATAATTAGACACGCAACTCAAGACTAAGACTAGCCTTCAACATGCAAACTAACAGTCCAAAAATAGACTCTCCAGAATCAACATGCAAACTGCATGTTCACGTACAGGCTACCGACGTCGGCTCCTCCATGACCGATGTCGACTGATTGGTAATCGATGCCGGTTGGTTCTTCACTGCTATCTGACCGACGTCAATTTCCCTGCAACTAATTTTGCAACTCTCTGCAACCTCCGCAAGCTCCGTGACTTCTCCTGTTTGCATCCTAGTGAAGCTTTTAGCTCCATAACCTAACAATCTCCCACTTGGAGATAAATAGGTACACCTATACCTGTACCTGTACACTGTCTAAATTATTCCTTGGCTTGTATTCCTCTTCAAGATCAATCCTGAAGACCAACCACCACACAACCTGTGATGCTACCCTTGTCATTCAAGTAACCTGCCATATCCGAACCTACATATCCATGTAGTGAAGACCTTGACCCTGCATAACAAGAATCCCTACTGCTGATCCCTCTTAGATACCTGAGAATCCACTGAACTGCCCTCTAGTACTCCTTCCCCGAATTGGCTCCATACTTTCTGACAACCCCCACTGCTTGGGAAAATATAGGTCTACTCTAGACCTCATGTGATTTCGAACCCTGTTCTAAACTAAGTTTGAACTGTCCATCCCTTGGTGTGCTTTCCGATTCTGCATCCTACTTCATGAACCCTGCCAACACCAGCTTCACATCAGCTCCCACTGGAGATAAAATCTCCATGACTCTTATGCCAAAGAATTTTGCTGCACCAAATTCTTCATGACACACCTCTGAACTAACCTTACCTTTACCTCAGCAAAACCCTGTATGTACAAAATTGCTAGCAAATCACCCACATATAGTAACAAAATAATGTTGCAATCATTATCCACCTGGTAAGATAAACACAATAGTTACACTGACGTTGACTAAAGCCATGCTTAGTCATCCACCTATCAAACCTGTACCACTGTCCTGCAGCTTCCTCAAGACCATATACCTTGGCCTTTCGTCTCACGTATCCATCCACTCTCTTCTTTACTTGGGAATCCATTTCATCTCTCAGTGATTTTTTCCACTGACAACTCTACCAACGAACACCTGTTTGGTTCTTCTCCAAGAACTCACACTCCTCATCCATGCCAAGCTCCCACTGTATCTAAATTCTACCTGCATTGCCTCTTCACATCTTCCTGGTTCTTGACCATCAATAAGCAATATAAAGAAGGTGAATAACGAATATGAGGTTCACTTACCCTTTTTGACCTCGATATGAGTGTTTAAGACCTGTTGACAGCTTACTATCCACCCAATATCCGTTCCAGTGACCGATCTCAGCCATCTCACAGTCTGCTCCCGATCGATGTCAGTTCCCTGCACTGATCCTGACTACCGACATCGTTTCCCTGGCTGACACTGGTATCCTTTCTACTGACATCGATTCCTTCATGACCGATGTCGGTCTTCCTTCTATCGACATCGATTACTGTATGACCGACGCCGATACCCGTGTTCGTCTGTGAGTGATAACTTTTTACCTGCGAGCTCTCCATGGATCAAAATCCTGTTTAAATCAACATAGCCCTGCTCAAAATAATTCAGTTCCCTCACCTGATCTCTATCCGTCATCTCCTCCATGAACACCAAGGCTTTCCAGTTCTTTAGCTTGTCAAAAACATCTATCTTCCGCTTGAGAACTTGCATTCCCCTCCTACATATGTGACCAAGCCCATAAAGCCACATCTCTACAACAGAAGGTGAATCAATAATATAAGTAGATAGATAAAGGATACCTACTTTCTTACCACCATCTAATTCAAGTGCATCCGCTGTGAGAGTTACAGTGCATCTCCCATCACCCAAATTTCTTGAAGAAATTAGACTCATCTCCAAGACTAGTACCTGCATGACTTCCTTCAACCACTGTGTGTCATCCGTCTGCAATTTTAGCTTCACTTCCCCTTCATCAATAATCTGACAAGGCTCTCCAACCCATAAATAAATCTCTCCAAAGTCTCTAAAGACATACCCATGAAAAGATGCTCTATTTCGGGCTGCATGGAAAGAGGCAAAAGAATCTGTAAACCAAGATTCTACTTTATCCAGAGCAACCTGTGCAACGACCCCTGCAACATCTGCTTCTACACGCTGATCTTATACCGACCAACAATCTCCTTTTACCTGCTCTTTCTTTCCATCAATCAGACCATTCGTGCTATTCAATTTCTCCATTTGTAGCTTACTTTCTTTTGCCATTGCTATACTCCCACTCAATTTGAAACCCTTGTGAGTGACCTGTAATCAAAAACACTACCAGATCTGAAACCACCTGTTAGTCAACCCAACCAAAAGTTTTGATACCACTTGTCAGGAACCTAGAACAATGAACATGCTCTGATACCACGTGTTAGGATCTTGCTCCACCAATAGAGCACATATATGATTACTTCTTGTATTAGCAACTAAACATGGAATTTAACCAGAATCAATAAGTAACTAGAAATATGAAACAACACAAGAATTGAGAGACAATACACGATTGTATTAATAATCACTTAGAAGAATATACAATAAGGAAGATGCCACTTCTTCCTCCACCTCAAAGGCTCACCACACCTCAAGACCTTCTTCCCTCTCTCTCTTGGTCCCAACAATCAACTCCAATACAGAATTGATGTTCACTTCTCCAACCAGTCAGTAACACGCTGCCAGTACGTCAAGTACACAATCGTACTCCAAGTAGATGTCCTACTCTCTACTGCTACCTACAAATCGCTAGACCTTACTCACCATTGTAGATCTCCAAAAGAAGCCATGCTAACCTGCTGACTAAGATCATACAAATATGAAGAACCTTGCTGATTCTCTAAACCAGTACCCACCTTGGTACTGTGGCACTAGGAGGAACACACCATTGATCTCTTCTCTCAGAAGGAGCTTATTGCTCTCTTACTCTCTAGCTACACCTTTACAATATAGCCCATGAGTCCATATATAGATCTCATGCTTACAATAATTAGACTATCTTAATTACAATAATTAGACACGCAACTCAAGACTAAGACTAGCCTTCAACATGCAAACTAATAGTCCAAAAATAGACTCTACAGAATCAACATGCAAACTGCATGTTCACATACAGGCTACCGACGTTAGCTCCTCCATGACTGATGTCGGCTGATTGGTAACCAACGCCGGTTGGTTCTTCGCTGCTATCTGACTGACGTCGGCTGATCAGACTGACGTCAGTTTCCTTGCAACTCTCTGCAACCTCCGCAAGCTCCGTGACTTCTCCTGTTTGCATCCTGGTGAAGATTTTAGCTCCACAACCTAACATCAATAACATACAACAAATAAATATCTCATGCAATGAGAATACTTTTTATACATACACAAATGCAAAAAACTTCAAAAGCTATACTAAGCAAGATAACAAACAACTAATTTTCTAAAACCAAACAAACCCTAGCATGTATACTATTTCAAATAAGAAAAAGAGTTTCACTTTGTAAATCAAAGGGCCCTCATATCAAACTCACAATATGTGCAAACTTTCTACCAATTTATTATCCAAGCTAGGAGGCAAGAGTGGAAGAAGATCAGGCTATGTGTAAGCTAAGTCTAGACCAAGAGCCAAAAGCTATGGAAGAGGTGAAGGAGAAGCCACCAATCTATGAGAGGTAATTCAAAGAGCATAAATTATAGGTGCAATGGATTCTAAAGGAGGAAATGAGAAGTCCACAAGATTCAATAACATTGTCAATAGCAATGAGAAACACCAAGAATAGCTACAATAATGTAGGGTATCCCTTATCACAATGGAAGCTATTATGCCAAGCAAGAACCAAGAGGGATTCAAAGATGGAAGCCAATATTCTAATGAACTAATCAAGTGGAAATATCAGAATCATAAAGTGATCAAAAGAGATGAGAGAGGTTCAAATGAAGGAGAAAGAGGCATTTATCTCAACCCTAATCTGCTAAAAGATAAAAAAACTAGTTGTTTCTAGCCATTTAAGACTAAACAAGCATCTTTTTCACATATTTTACCCATGTTGCAACCTAGGACATGGATTTTATGAAGGAAAAATGTGGCATATGCCATGGTTTTCCTCCCTAAGTTTACTTAGGTCCAAATGCCACCTAAGATGGTCAACGAGTTCCCTGAAGGGCCCTGAGGGGTGCCTAGAGAGCCCGTCTAGCATGCAAAAGAGATGAGATGGACTAGGGATGTATAAAGGATGAGAATATGATGCAAGAAAGGTAAAATCAAGTGGAAAATGTCTCAAATTAGGATGACTAGGGTTGGTATTCTGCATTTGATCTGATATATAATCATAAGGAGGAGTAGGGTCATGGGAAGTATGATTACAGGGATAATGTAAATGACCATGGTGACTTTCTTTCGAATAGGGACAATGTTTGAGATACTTTATAAATAGTCCAAAATCTTGATAAATTTAGCATTGATAAGTTTAATTATTTCATTATGGCATAAAAGAGAAACTTCTAGTATAAATTTCCTTTGATTTTGTTTCACAGGTCTGATATTTGGATACATGATGATATTGTGCACCATGATGTTAGGATCAATGCCAACAATGTCCTCATAGGACCAAGTGAAAGTCTTATGATATTTATCAAATAATAAGCTAAATTTATCATGCTTGGTTGGTGTGAGTTCTTGAGAGATGGTGATTGGTCGAGGGCATGATGGGGTACCATATTCGATTCTAGTAATTTCCTTGATAATCATAACATTTCTATCTTGGATGATATGGTGCATTAGGTAGAGAGGAAATGGGGTTTGTTTTAGGATAAATGATAGTGATGAAGTTATTGAAATGAGGGGATTTTCACTTGAAATTCCCAAGTTTATGATGTTATCAAGGAAGTTGAGGTTCTTGGGTATGAAGTAATTCAAGAATGGTTTCATCACTAGCCAAATTAGGAAGAGGACCATAATACTTGACATCTACATCAATATCAATAATTTTATGACCATGACAATCATATTTAGAATGCATTTGATGTACATATATGGCCTTGGAATCTAATTTAATCTTAGGAGTAGGTCAAGTAGGGGGAGAAGGTTGATATGATGTGATTGGGTAGTAGTATTTTTGATAGGAGGAGGATTATAAAGAATGATTGGTTTGGTAGGAGGTGTAGAAGATATAGGAACTTCCAGAGGTTTATAATGTAAGATTTTTTCTACCACCCAAGGATTAAAATTAATGGAGGATTGGTATATGTTGTGTAGAAGTGAAGAGTCACTTCAAGTGGTGCAATCTACTATGAAAGAGTAGACGTTGACAAAGCTACTCAGGGAAAATATTTTTTAGTTGTGCAAGAAAACTTATACTAGGTTTGTGTTAGAGTAGTAGTGGGTATAGATGGATATCTCATTTTATAATACTTAGGTGTGGTAAAAGCCTATGTATATTGAATTCATATGGGAGTATGTTGGGTGTGAAGTCATTATTCATGAATCACTATTCACAATCACTATGCATGGCCATTATTCATGGTGATGTGGATGGTTAGTGATGTAGCTAATTCATGATGTTTTAGGGGCCCATAGAGGGTCCCAAGTGTGATCAAAATGATGTGATAGGTGTGAGGCATAACACCCCACTAGAAGACATGGGTTTTGTCTTAGGTGAGTTACATGGGTTTGTCTTGGTGTGCAAAAGACAAGGGGTCATGTATGGGTCAAATTTCTAAGGGGACATAGGATTCACATGTTGGTTAGAGTCAAAAGGTGATTTCAACACCATTTGGACCCTTGTGTTCACATGTGAAGATGAAGAGAAAAATGCATTATTAAAAATTAACCTAACATGTGTGAGTGGGGTGCAATTCTTGGAGCCACATGGGGTGTCTTGGATCTTGTCTAAAGTGGATCATACACTTTGTTGGACCTTAAATATGAATAAAAAACGAATGTTATTGAGTGTTTATACTCACTTATGGAATTAGGGTACAATTTTTGGAGCCACATGAAGGTGGCACATCTTGTATAATAGAGGATCAAATTCGATGACTTTTGCACATATAAATAAACACATTTTAAGATCACATGACACCCCACTCAAATAAGGAATTTTTTTTGGGCCAATATGATATTTATCTATCCCCTCTCTCTTCTCATTTCAAATGATATAATGCATGAAGCTCTCCCATTGTATTTCTTATCCTGTTATAGGATCCATGCAAGCTTGAGCTTGCATGATTGGAGGTTGGATCATAAAGGCTATATTATATATAGTTCATAACTTGAATGCTTTAGGTGTAAGCATTAAGTGCTTATATGTTAGCACTAAATGAGTTGTTGGAGGAGTTATTTTATAAGAGAGTTTTTGATGTTATTATGAAGTATATAAGCTACCATTTTTCCCATGGTTTTTTCCCTTTCACATTGCAAAGGTTTTCCATGAAATATCTTATGCAATGTGGTTACCTCTTGTCTCTTATTTTTTTTCATTATTTACTTTCAAAATAGAATATATCTTATTGATCTTATCATGTAGTATCAGATCTATTTTATTCCTAACAATTGGTATCAAAGCCACAGTGAAAAACTCCATCTGTCAGTGTTTTCTATTGTTGGTTGGTTTGTGCAACTGGGAGCTACTATGACATGAGGAGAGACCAATTTTAATAGTGAAATAAAAAAAATGGCAATTAAATATTTGTGGATAAAGGTTTAGGATATCTTGGTGAAGATCTTAATCTCTTCATGTTGTTAAAAACAAGCCTACTGGTGAGTCGAGGAGATAGCTAAAAAAACTTTATCAGACAAGTCAATAGCCTACATAGTGTTCCTATTGAAGATGAAGTAACTGTATAGCTTGAGGAGTAAGTTGGTCTCCTTTGGAGGAGGTTTAGGATAAGGCATGACCTTTTTGTGGTTCTTGGAAAAAAATGAAGGGGTGTATGATGTGGTATCCTACTAACCACATGTTGTTAGGTAAGATGTCGAAGACAAAAATCCACGTAAAATAAAGAGGTACAAATAAATCTGAAGTTGTACCTATTTTGAAGTAGTTGATGATGAGAAAGATAAAGATACATATGAACAAGTGTGACCTGGTGTTTCTAAAAGGAGAAGTTTAGTGTTGACCATATGACTTAGGGTGCTGGAGTGTTGTGCATATAATTAGTGTGTTGGCTAGGTAGACTGATGCATGGAGTAACACTGGAGGCACATGAGTTGGTGTTTTGGTAACATTTCATAGAGTATGTTGTATTTAAGATGCATTCTTTAGGCTCAAAAACTTAGTAGGTGCATTATTGCATTGAGTAGCATGATGACATCCCTAGGTCTATGATTGACCCACTTGTGTCATGTTTGACATGATTGGTAGTTAAAGGCCACATGTAGAAGAACAAATAAGACCCAGTCTTCCTAGAAGGAGAAGGCCATGTGTTTGGACATATGGTAGCACATGATGCATTATTAGGCATGAAAAATCAATAGGTACAGTGATGAACCAAGTAGAGTGATGACTTCCCAAGAGCTATGATTGGTCCAGTGAACTTATGCCATGTTCATAGATTGGTGGCTATGTGGAGAAGTCTAGTTTTTACTTATGTGAGATCTTCTCTCCTCACTATTATCAAGAGTGATTCATGCACTAGTTGTTCAATGAGTTGGAGCAGTGTTATTCTTACATGGTGATCTCTTTTAGGGAGAGATAAATAGATGGATGAGGTAAAAAGTTATTGGTTTGCATTTTTAAACATCATTTTACAAGTTTTAAATAGACGTGTTGAAGGAGTACATGATATTCAATACATTCATGGAGAGTCAAAGTTTTTAGTAGAGGTTGATGCTATGTGTTGTTGACATGTTGGATGCAGGCCCTAATATGATCATTGGTGTGATGGATTAGTGAAAAGGATGTGACGAAGGTGGTATGAATATCAAACCAATAATTTATATGCACAAAGACATAAAATCAAGAAAATAACTCAATTCTTTCATTGTGATTTGTCTTCCCAAGAGCATCCTGTAGACACTAAAAAACTCACACTTGCAGTTTTAGATGACTAAATACCTCAAGACCCCCTAAAAATTTTTAAGCCTTAAAAAACCCCTCTTAAACTAACCAAATCACTATTATTATCACATAATATTATTCAAAATCACTATTTGAAAGAACTATTTAAAAGTACTATTCATCATCACTATTCACTGTGGGACCCACTATCACTATTCATGATGACATGGCATGTGACATGGAAAATTATGTGACAAGTGACATGGAATATGACATGGTAAAGTGACATGGCATATGACATGTCAAGTGACATGGCATGTGACATGGCATGTGACATGACATGTGACATGGCTTGATGTGAGACACCATACCCCATTTGGGACCCTTTCACAAAGTGCCTTATGACCTCATTTCAGCATAAAAAATTTCCCCCCTATAAATGTGGATAATTTACCCTTAAGGGTTCATCATTCAACATATATTTTGTCTTACCACATGAAATTATACTTTAAAAGAAATACCTACCTCTTTAAGACTTTAGGAAAGACAAAGGGCACCAATTTTTGACTTATTAGCCCAAATTAGAGACTCTACAACCAAAATTGGAATCCACACCAACCTCACCTTTGAATTTTCATTACCCACATGTAAAATGGTGCCACATGTGGTGTGTCACCCCTTTAAGTGCTTGTGTGAAAGTAATAAATGATGGGGAGAAGTATTTAAGCCTCATTCAAACCCATGTGCATAATTCCCCATTAAATTTTGGACTTATGGGAAAAGAGGAAGAATTTTAAACTTAAATGGAATCTTCCACAACCTCATCTTGGACCTTTCATCCCATACATGAAAAATGGCACCATATTTCATGATTCCACTCTTTTGGCATGTTTCCCTACATCAAATGCTATAAATACCCCTGCCCCACCCCTCCCCACCTTTCTTCACCAAAGGTTAAGTTGGAAGTTAGTCTTTGGTTATCAATATTTTGTTGCATGTTTTTTATTAAGGTTATAATATTAGAGTTCATCATCATTTTTGAAGGAAAATAATTCAAAGCAATGAAGCTCTGCTAGAATTGCTACAAGATTTCATCTTCATCAACCATCATCAACATCAACACTCTTCTTCAAGCTTGGAAGGTAATATTTCCTTTTGTATATTTTAGTTATTTGATTTCAATTCCTTTAATCCCTTTGGCCTCTTCTTTCTTGACATCTAAATTTTATCCCTTAACCTCTTCTTTTCTCTTTTCCCTTTATCCCTTTATCTCCTTACCCTCTTTGTTAGCTTCATCTCATTTACCTTCTTTTGCCCCTTTCCACCTTCAACCCATTTATAATATTCTTCCTTTGTCATATTTTATCCATTTACCTATCTATATCATTTCATATTTTCATACTTGAAACATTTACCAAACCCAAGTAAGTTATCTCTTTGATCCTTTCCATATTACCAAATCGGAAACCATCATTTTGACTAGACCAATTTTCAACATTAGCATTATCCCAACTAATTGCTTCATTTTGGTCATCTTAGCAAAGCATTTATTTTAATTAATTAATTTTTTTTTTAATTTTTAGTTTAATACCATTTCATAAAAATCATATCATTGTTATTCATCAAACTTAAGTGTTTAAAGTAGGTGGATTGACAGCCTCCTAAAAAGCTTTCACTTCTAGGATCTAACTCATGCTAGGCAATCCACCCATCTACTTATAGAACAAACAAGTTTTTTTTAGTGTTTTATTATTTTTAGGTCATCCTCCCAAGCCAAATAGGATCACTCCACAATCATATAGATTCAATGCATGCACATTCAACATGTTTTTCTACACACCCTATTCCTAGTTTTTTTATTTTCAAAAAATAAAGAAAAGCAAAAAAAATTGAGAGAAATATTTTGGCACACCTAGTGGGACCCTTTAGGGGTTCATAGTTTTTTAGGAATATATTTCATTTAGTGAAATTTAAATGCTATTGTATTTCTATTATTTATAAATTTTTAAAAAGAAAAAATTCTTTCCTTTCTTCTTTTCCAAAAAAAAAAACATCCTAGGGATAGATTGCATTTTACATCTTCCATTTAAGTGTATTTTAACTATTCCTTGTTTGCATGAAAAGACACCAAACTCTTATTTTGTGTTAAAATTGAGTGCATTCATGGTATTTCCTACTTAATGAATATCTCACCTAGATTAAATAAACACATTATGAATTAATTGTAGCACACATATGTTATAATAACAAAGTATACATACAAATTAAATATCAAAACTTATTTGAGACAAGGCCCTTTGGGATTTTATCACCCTTTGGATCACCTTACCCTACTTGGAAATCTCACTTGGATTTCATCACCAAGGGGAGGACCCACTCCATTCTATGGTAGAGTATAGACTCTAGACAAATGGAATATATTGGCTAAGTGCCCATACTGGTTGAGAGATTGTGAAGTGAGGGGAGCAAGCCCCCAATACCAGGCCACATACCCAATCTAATTAAAATTATTTTAGCTCCAAAATTAAACCCAAAACCATCTTTAAATGACTTTTTTAGTACCTGTCTTACAAGTCAATTTCCCCTTTCACATTCTTTAAGGCATAATCCAAAAGTGATTTAAAATAACTCCTAGGATTAATTGCATTTTTAGTGCACGCTTCGTTTGCTTTGAGTTTTTGTTTATTTGTTCATTATGTGATAAAAGAGGTTAGTTATCCATTTATAAATTTCTCATATGGTCTTAACCAGATAACAAGATAAAAACCAAAATAACCCACCACCATCTTCTTCTTCATCTTCATCTATGGATTATACCTTAGATGTTGATAGATCACCCCATGCTTCACTACGCCATTCCCCCCACCTATGGTGCATAAAATGGTCCTTAAAGGGGATTCAAATTTTACCACCTTTATGGACAACAATCCAATTGCTTTAAAACATTATCTTAATACCTTATCCTACCATACTTTGATGTCTTTGATTCCTCCCATGGATCCACCCTGTGGTATGCCACACCACCTTATGGTTGGTGTTGTAACATCTCACCCTTCTGTTAGCCAAGATTCATCTTCTACTATTGGTCCATCTACCACCACCACCAAAACACCTATTGACCCAACCAATACCTCTAACATTGGTTCAACTTAACCCCTTTTACCAATGTGGTGTCTTCCACACCTATTTATACCACTACCTTCAGCTTAACCAATACCCCCTTTCAAAATTTTCTACTCTCCATACCACAAAAACTTCCCCCTATAAGCACTTTGGTCATGACCCACCTTCAACCAAATAACTCACTAATCACTTTGATGCCATACATAAAACCCCCAACATCAACCTTCCAACACATACCCATGACATCTTATCAATATATTCCTAACACACAAGTATACATACCTTCACCTTCTACCCAATCTTACGTGACCTCACACACATACGTAACATCATCCCAACCATCCAATAGTTATTCCCATGTCACCCAGCCCCAACAAAACATGTCATATACCTATCCAACCCAATAACCCTAAATGGACTTGGTCAAGATGCTAATGGAGAAAATGACTACCCGTGAGTCATCCATCTTGGGATCGCATAACCTTATCTCTTATGACCAAATTTGAAATGAAAATATCCATCAATTTTTCCCTCTCTGACCATATCCTCCACAATGGGAATTTCCAAAATTCTCTAAATTTCAATGCAAAAAGGACCCCCAACAACATCTAAGAGCATTTAGGCATGTATGTTACTTGATTTCCCATGATGATGCTCTTCTCCTCCATACCTTTCCTATGTCCTTATTTGGACCAATATTAGATTGGTATAGTGCCATCCTAAAACACTCCATCTTCTCCTTCACCCAACTAGCCCAAACTTTTTTGGATCACTTTTTTATCAATATATCCAAGAATTTTTTTATTACCAACCTCTACTCCATTCAACAATTCAAATATGAATCTAATGCCAATTTTGTGGCTTGTTGGAGGATCATAATCAACCAACTTTCATTTTCATTATCTCAACTTGAGTTTATATATCTCTTTTCTTAGGCATGTGTAGAACACATTTCATCCACATTACATATCCAAACCTTCTGGGCATTCGATGAAGCTTTTACCATGGCTTGCAAACTAGAAAACAGACCTATTGATGAGGGAAGATTAAAGTTGAAGAACAAGAACCCAACTTAAAAACCAAATGAGCCATCTTCTTCCAAACTAAAAAACCCAACCAATACCAATTCCAAGAGCAAATCTTCCACCAATGCTATTGTCCTCAAGGCCGCACCTTTGTCATCTACCAACCAATAGAACCCAAAGAACCAAACCTTTGACCCCTTTAACTATCCAAATCAAAACCAAAGGAACCAAACTTGGATAAACCATAAGCCATTAACTCCACTTAGGGATCCTTATCCTTATATTTTGGAAAAGTTACTAAAAGCCAATATCATCCAACTTCCACCAATTAAACCACCCCAATAGTTTGATTCTTCTCGTCCTATGCCCGGTTGGTATAATGAGAATGACCATTGCACTTTTCACCAAGTCATAAGACATGACATCAATAGGTGAAATACCTTTAAATACCTTGTCTAATCCCTCATTTATAAGGGAGGTCTCACATTGGACAATCCTAATGCACCACTGAACCAATCACTTGACATATTCTTCACACATTTCCCTAATCATGCTCCTTCTACCCCTCATCATGAAAATAAACCCAAATCATCTCACAAGGTGCATAATATTAATGTGGTAGTGAACCCATTAAAAAAGGAAATTTTACCTCAACCACTTCTTTCCCCATTCCCCTAATGAAATAAAAAAGACTACCTTCTATTCCTTTAGACATCCAAACAAAGGAAACAACCATAACAACACCTCCATTGGAGGATACCACACCTACGTCCCCTATCATAGAACCATCCACCCCTTCTTTGGAAGTTATCCACAAGAGAAGATGACTCCATACACCCAACCTATAATTCCAAAACCTTCTATTAGAGGTCAAGATAAAGGTAAGGGAACCAAACTGGAACTTCTGACCCCTTCTTTGGTGGACCAACCTAGCCCTTCTAAACCAACTAAAACCTCCACCCAACCAACCAAAGCCTCCTCCAAATTTATTGACCCTCAAACACCTAAACCCATCAAAATAACTAAAGTAACCAAATCCCCTCCTAAATCAACAACTAAAACAACCAAAGCGATAAAATCACTAAAGTGCCCAAAACCTTTAATTTTACCTCCTCAACCTTGCCCTCCATTCTGGGTCCCCATCCCTCTACCTTAAACACAAAGTACATCATTTCTACCAAAAAATTTCCACCTTTATTGGTCACACCTTCATAATTACATTCTAATTCACCTTTCCCCACCACACCAATAATTCTTAAGTTACTTACCTTGCCCTCCTCTGCCATCAGCCCATCAATCATTGTGCCTAAACTAAAAATGTCAACTAAGCATACCACTTTATCCAACAAAACTACATCTATACAACCTCCCAATTCAACACCCAAAGCAAAAACCACTAAAAATCTACCAACTTTAGTCAAATCTTACTTAACCATTCTCTAGTGGTTATTACAAACTTATTTCTTAATCTTACCACCCATCAAACTCTTTGACCCTTCATGTACCAAACTCTCTTGGTTTAATGATAAATTGATATGTGCATATCATAGGGCACTAAGACATGATACTAAGAAATATAATGCTCTCTAAGCACTTGTTCACAACTTTTATGAAGATGATAATCTATTATCAGATAAACTTCCTTCATCCCCATTGCCAATCCAACCAGTGACTCAACCCATCTAATCTTCAATCTCACCCAAAAGTGAAGAGGAAGAACCAAAGCAACCATCTAACATAGATAATCCCCTTATCCGCACTATTCACATGATTACCTGATCTTAGGCCCAATAGAAGGATAAAGGGAAGACTAAGGCATCCATTCCTTAGACTTACCCCTCTCTGAACTCCTAATCAAATAATACCCAACTTTTTCCATCTTCAAACAAACCCAAGGTGTCTATCTTAGGTGCCTCCCCATCTAACCCTCCGTACCCTATCTTGTATGCAATATCCATTTGAAAATCTATCCTCAAATAACTTCACCAAAATCTTACAAAGATGAGCTTGTATGAGTGAGTCTCTACCTCTTCCCATCACCTTCAAGTACTCATAGAGGCTCTACAATCCATCGAGGTTCAACTTGATGATCCTCAGCCTCTAGCCACTTTTGTTAGTACCATTTAGACTTCTAACCTTGTCATCTTCAAGAATTTAGAAGTACCTTTTATTCAATTAGAGGATCCTGATCCCCCCTCTTCATTGTAACATACATCAATCAAACCCACATCAAAAGTGTGATGATCGATGGGGGAGAAAGCATCAATATTATCTCCTCCCATGCTTATGACCAGCTATAATTACTTAAAAATATCATGTTTGAAAGCTCAGTAATCCATTCTTTCAATGATACTATTCCTGGACTATTTTATGTTGTAGAAGGACAATTTTAATACAACATTTTACTAGAAGACCCTTGGATTCATGTCATGAGTTGTGTGCCTTCTACCCTACATCTATGTGTCAAGTTTGAACAAGAAGGGCAAGTTGTGAGCATCCAAGATAACCCTATTCCTTTTACATCTTGCAATATGACATATCAGCCCAATGACATCCTTCTTCCTCCCTTATCCACCATAAAACCATCTACCAACAACACAACCTCACTAGACAAAACCCATAGCATTTCCACACCTAATGTTGATGAAGCTTCCACTAGCTCATATATCCCCTCTTCCCAGATTCTTGTAGAAGACCCTATGATAACCACATTCTAACATATTTCTTTTGGTGAATATAGATTCTTAGCCTTAGATGCCTTCCTTAACCCCCAAGAATATGGGAATCTTAGACATGACCCTTATTATGACCCTAACATTGGAACCATCATCCCCATTGGTCTCCTAAAGCATCAAATGAATTTCATTTATGGGGGACTTGATCAGGCACTTCCAGCCCCTACCACTACATTATCCATCCAACCATTTACCTCTAACTTTTCCTATCTTAGAAAACTAGAGTTTGGTAAGTTGTATCTTCATAGATGTGCTTGGAAAAGATTTGGTCTTGATCACTATGAACAAGGGCCTTTTGAGTTACCCCATCTCAAAACCTTACAACCTCATGAGTCATTTAGCCTTGGGTATAAACCATCTCAAGAATCCACCAATTCACCCAAACCCATTGACACCATAGAGGAAGATATCTAATCCTTACCAACCCAATCACTTTCTCCACCTGAAGACCTTGATATCATCCCTCTTAATTTTTTTTATTAATACTATAATTTTGGGCCCCGTCATCTACATAAGAGTGGCCAAACCAAAGTTCTTCCACTCGTACATCCTGAAATGGTAGAGAATGATTCTCTCATCATCAATACCATCTAACATCAAGATGATGATTTCATTATTCTATCCACAAATCCCTTCCTCTTGAGGCCCTGACTATGTTGAATGAATCTACCATTGATATTAACTTGGGGACTTCAAATAACCTCCATATTGTCAAATTGGGCCAATCATTGAATACCAAATAACTTCAAGATTTCTCCTCTTTCCTCCAAGATTGCAACATAACATTCACTTGGTCTTACAATGATATGTCTGAGATTGACCCCACCATTACTAACCATAACATAGTCACTCACCGTGATGCCAGGCCTGTTGAATAGAAAATTTGATGCATGCATCCTCACATAGCCCTTCTCATTAAAGAAGAGATTTATCATCTCTTATCTATAAAATTTATTCAACCCATTGACTACCCCCAATGGGTCTTGAACATTGTACCTATCACCAAAGTCACTAGGGGTCTATGCATTTGTGTGGAATTTCATAACCTTAACATTACCTGCCCCAAAGATGACTTCCCTCTACCTAGCATTGACCAAATTGTTGATCTTATAGCTAGACATGAGATTTTATCTCTCATGGATGGGTTTTCAAGTTATAATCAGATCTTGATTGCTCCTGAAGATCAACATAAAATTGCCTTTATGACCCCTTGGGGATATTTCTACTATAAAGTCATGCCTTTTAGGTTAAAGAATGCTAATGCAACCTACCAATGTGCCATGACTTATATTTTCCATGATATCATCCATAAGATTGTAGAAGACTATGTGGATGACCTTTTCGAGAAATCCAAACTCCAAATAGATCACTTGACTATTCTTACAATCATATTTGAACACCTCATCCGTTATCATGTTTACCTTAATCCTAAGAAATGCATTTTTGGGGTCCTTTCAGGAAAAATTCTTGGCTTTATCGTATCTCTTAATGGAGTCAAAGTAGACCCTGCTAAAGTTAGATTAATTTTGGACATGCCTTCTCTTGTCAACTTTAAGAAGCTCCATAACCTACAGGGAAAACTTCAATCCATTCATCATTTCATTTTCCAACTTTTAGACTGGTGCCGACCTTTCCATCACCTTCTAAAAAAGGATGCCTCTTTCAAATGGAATAGTGATTGTCAAAAGGCCTTTGATTTGCTCAAATAGTACCTTTTGTCACCACCTATCCTAACCCCTCCTAAGGATGACCACCCCTTTTACCTATATATCTCTACCGCTGGCCATTCCCTAAGGGCAATGTTGGCTCACCAAGATGAATAACACAAAGAGCAAGTCACATACTACATTAGCCATCTATTTATAGAATACAAGACTTGATATACACATACTAAGAAACTCTACTTAGCATTGACCTTCATGGCCACCAAATTATGCAACTACCCTCTTAACCATAAAATCTATGTCATCACTAATACATGCACTCTAAACCATAATAAAATTAGCATATGGCTAAGTGGCTCATGCTCCTAGCTAAATTTGACCTTGAATTCCTCTGACAGAAGTCGATTAAAGGTCAGATCATTGCTGATAATTTGGACAAACCTCCTTTAGAAAATAATTAACCACCTCCTCTTGCATTTTTAGATGAGTCTATCATGACTCTTTTTTAATAAGATGGCATAACATACCAAATGACCATGTTCTTTGATGGATTGAAATACCAACAAAGAAGGGGTGCCAGAGTTATTCTCATTCCTTTTGATGGTGAATCCCTTCCTCTCTCCTTCAAACTTAACTTTGAATACACCAATAATATGCTTGAGTATGAAGCCCTAGTGATAGGTCTTTAAACTGCTCAAATCTTGGGAATTAAGATGTTAAGAATGAGATATACTAAGGAGGGGGGGTGAATCAGTATATCATATATCTTATAAATATTTTACTTAATCAAATTCCACTTAACCATTCATTCAAGACATGCAATAAAACTAAAAGCAATATGCACCACACAAACACCAGATTTTTATGTGGAAACTCAAAATAGAAAAAACTATGGAGAATAATATCAAGTATATGAAAGAACACCAACTCAAATTACAAATTTTTCAAACACCAACTTACAAGAGAACCAACCACTTTATCAAGCACCAACCTACATGAGCACCAACCCACAGGAACACCAACCCCTCTTGTGTATAAAACACAACTATCTCTCAATGTTGCTTACTCAACAAATGATAGAAATCTATAATTTCTCTTTCTATTCTCTCCTCTTTTCGTATATAAAATAAATACAAACCATGTACTCTCTTTCATATTACAAATGGATTCTCAAGCCTTTATTTATATCTTTCTAAATGATCGTTGGCATTCACCCTTTGTGACCCTTCAATTATCATGGAAAATGGAGCCAAAATTGTATGACCTTTCATATCCTTATATTTGAAAAGTCACATGGTGACCCTTCATGAGAAAATACACCCTTTCACCTTTTGTCTTTATCTTGGTGACCTTTGGAATTCCTTAAGGTGACTCTTCAGGGAAAAATGTTCCATCCCATCTTTTGTCTTCATTTGGTGACTCTTATAATTCCTCAAGATGAATCTTCATGGGAAAATGCAACCCATTCTTTTTTTTTCTTTACCCCATGACTCTTTGAGTTCTCCATGGGCCCTCTTTTGACTTTTATGCAACCAAAAATATATTTGTTAATATTAAATAAATATCAACACACATTATCCAAGATATAAATATTAAAAATACCATTAAATACTATGGGGCCTTTATCACCAATGCTAAACCTTTGACATCAATGATAATATTTCCAATAATCTCCCCCTTTATCATTGATGGAAAAATCAAATTGAAACTAACATATCCTAAAACCTATATTTCACATGCCAACATGCACATACTACCATTTGAAAAACATACAGTAACTCTCCCTTACTATAGCAACCTATACTTGTTCCCTATACCTATTTTTGCACATATTTCTATTCTTCTTCCCTTTTGACATCAATGGTAAAGGGCTTATCCTGGAGCTAACACTTATCTCCCCCTCAATTGATGCTAATCCTTAATGGTAGGAAGTAAAAAAAATTACTCCCAACTTCTCTTGTAGATACTCAAATGTGTCTTTTGGTAGTGCCTTTGTAAAAATATCTACAATCTATTCTATAGTACTGATATATTTCATTTTAACCTGTTGATTTAAACCTTGATCTCTCAAGAAGTGATATTTGATAGGAATATGTTTTGTTCTTGAATACATCAATAGATTCTTAGAAATATTAATATCACTTGTGTTGTCACAAAAAATAGAAATAGGTTTATCATATTTTATCTTTATATCTTCCAAAGTTAGCTTCCTCCAAAGCACTTGAGTACAACATAATACCATTGCAATATATTATACTTCAGATGTAGAAAGTGATACTGAGTTTTTCTTTTTGCTTAGCCATGATGCTAAGCTATCAATTAGAAATAAAGATCTTCCACTTGTACTCTTTTTGTCATCCAAACAACCTACCCAATCTAAATCTGTATAAGTAGCCAAAGTGAAATATTTGTCTATGGGATACCACAATCCATAATCCAATGTCCCCTTGATATATCCAAATATTCTTTTCATAAACTAAACATGACTCTCCTTTGGGACTACCTGATATCTTGTAACCATGCCTACTGCATGCATAATGTCTAGCCTCAATGTTGTCAAATATAAATGACTACCAATCATAGATCTATATAAAGATTGATTTGTAATGGGTGAATATTCATCCTTACCTTGTTCCTGCACCCATTAGTGTACCAACTTGTGCACAATCCTCAAAACCAAACTTTTTAAATATTTCTTTAGCATATTTACTTTGAGATATGAAAATTCCTTTATCTGATTGAAAATTTTACAACCCTAAGAAAAATGACAATTATCCAAGCATAGACATCTCAAATTATTTTTGCATATTTCCAAAAGATTCTTTTGTCATATTTTAAAATGTTACCTTCAAATATTATGTCATCAACATATAACATAACAATCATCTAATGCTCACATTCTATTTTGATGTAGAGATTATTGTCAGCAAATCCTCTCTTGAAACCTTGATCCTATATGTATTTATCAAGTCTTACATACCAAACTCTAGGAGATGATTTCAATCCATACAGTGCTTTCTTCAATCTACATATATGGCTACTATCATTTGAGAGAAGAAATCCCTTTGGCTACTCAATGTAGACCTCCTCTTCTAGATTCTCATTCAGGAAAGTAGACTTAAAATCCATTTGAAACACTTTAAAATTTTTAAATACTACATATTCAAGAAACATTATAGTAGCCTCTAACCTTACTACTGGTGCAAAATTTTCTTCAAAATCTATTCTCTCAATCTGAGCATATACTTTACATACTAATCTTTCTTTATCCCTGGTCACTTTTCCATTTTCATTCAACTTATTTTTGTAAACCCATTTTGTTCCTATCACATTATGATCTTTTGGTCTAGACACTAATTTAAAAGTATCATTATTTTATATATGATTTAATTCTTCATCCATTGCCTTAACCCAATGTTTATCATGTCTAACTTCTAAAAAAATTTTAGGCTGAATTTTGGATAACAAAGAAAAATTAACTTGCTCAGATTCACTTACCATCATTCTTCTGGTGCAAATTCCTTCATTTATATCCTCGATGATGTCACTTTCATTATGATTTATATAGACATATTTGGATGGGGTTTTGGTGTCCTTTTCTCCTTCCTCTCATCTTCATTTGATTCTTCAAAATCTTCCTCTTCAATGATTTCAAGAATGTCTACTAGATCACTGATTCTTTGTGCTCCATCTTCTTCTATCCTGACACTTGCACTTTCAAATATTTTATTGGTTATTTTGTTATAACATTTATAAGCTTTACTTTTGCAATAATAATCAAGAAATATATCTTCATATGTTCTAGATTCAAACTTACCGATTTTTTTTATTGGTTCTCTTTATGAAGCATCTACTGTCAAAAAATCTAAAATAATTAAATATAGCTAGTTTGTCATTGCATAGCTCATAAAGAGTCTTGTCACTGTTGACTCTTAATAATGCTCTATTCTAGATGTGTATTGTTATACCAACTACCTCTTCCAATATTTATCTGGTATCTTGGATTCATTTAGCATTGTCCTCACCATCTCCTAAATCGTTCTATTTCTCTATTTAACTACTCTATTTTTCTATGGAGTTATGACTACTAAATAATGTCTCTTTATTCCATGGTCTTCATAATACTCAATAAAATGATTTGACATGAATTCTCCTCCTCGATCTGATCTTAGGCACTTAATCTTTAAACCAGTTTCATTCTCAACTAATGCTTTGAATGTTTTGAAATATCTGAAAGCTTTTGATTTTTTCTTTAAAAATATTACCCAAGTCATATGTAAAAAATCATCAATAATTAACATGAAATATTTATCAATTCGACTGCTTTGAGTTATTGTAAGTCCACACAAATTAGTGTGAACAAGCTTTAACATCTGAGTAGTTGAGTATTCTTTTATTTTGAACCACCTTCTGGCCTTCTTTCCATGCTAACAAGGTTCACAAAGCATTTTGAATGGATTTGTAATCTTTGGAAGATTTTTGATTGATTGATTCTTGATGGTGTTGAAAAGACTATCAAAATTTATGTATTCCATTCCCCTGTGCCATAACTAACTTTTTTCAATCTAACTCAAACAATATCTTTGACCTTTGATGTCTGATAACATACACAAATTATTCCCTGTTCTCTAAGCATCTGCAACCAACACATCTGAATATTTTCTCTTAATTTCATAACCTTATACATAAAAAATAGTGTGTGCCCTTGATCACATATTTTACTTACACTCAAAATATTATGCTTAATACCTTCTACATACAAAACATTTTTAGTTTTAGTTTTACCATTATCCAAACTTAGTGTACTTTTTTTGGCAATTCTGGTAGTAGTATTATCTTTGAATTTCACTGTGCCACCATTAATCTTCTTCAAGGTTATGAACTTGTTCATGTCTCCTATCATGTGCCTCGAACATCCACTATCAATGAACCATGGATTTTATTCATTTATTGCATGTAAAGTTGTTTGTACCAACATAGACTTTTCAAGTTATTTCTTCTGCCATGAACCTATCTAAACTTTCTTCTTGATGAATGGAACTTTGAAACTATGGTCCTTCTTGACTAACTCAAACATGCTTCTACAATACTAGGCTATGTGTCCAAAGTTGTTGCACTTGTAACATATTATAGCATTTTTATTAAAGCTTGATAGAGGAGCAAAAGAGTTGTGGCTTCTGCTTGAGTTTCCTTCTCTTTGTTTCTAAAATTATTAACCCTTTTTCAACATTCCATTTACTTATGACCACATACATTACAATAAACATAGTAACCATAAAAATATAACCTGTTTGTGTATCTTTGACCTGATGTCTTTTGTAGCTTTGTTCCTTCCAGCCTTCATTATTTGAGATGTCCTCTATATTCTTAACTTATTCCTTTTTTGTTTCCTCTTTTTTAAGATCTTCAACATATCTATTTTTCTTTTCAAATCTAATACCTATCTTATCTGATATTGATTTTTAGTTTTCTAATATCTTATTCAATATATCAGTGCTTTTCTCAAATTTTGAATTATTGGTTGCTTTGTCATTGATTGCTTTATTTGTTTTCTTAAGATATTCTTTTAAATAATAAATTTTAATAACATACATTTCACATTCTTCACTTACTTTTTTTAGCTATGTCATTAGATAATTTTCATTCTTCTTGGATTCTTCAAATTGTTCTTGTAGATATTCAATTGTTTCTTTTGATCCATTTTCATTTTTCTTGATCTGGAGCTTCAATCTTTGATTCTTTTTCTCAAGAGATTTTAACTCTTCCAAGGCATAAATGAGTTATCCTTCTAGGTTCACTTCAGCTTCATCCTGTTCTTCTTCTTGATCATCTATACTTTTGCTTGTGGAGGCATCTTCATGTATGATCATGAATATAACATCTTCTTCTTCTGAGTCACTGACTCTACCATCTTTGGCTAAGCTAGGATCTTTAGATAAGCTAGGATCTTTAGAATATAAAATCTTCTTCTCGAATCCCTTCTTGAATTTTCCTTTGAAATTCTTCTTATATGTAGACTTTTATTCTTCATTGTCACCATTACCCTTATCTGGGCACTTAGCTAAAAAATATCCAGTCTTTCTACAATTAAAATATTTAAAAAGTAATTTTCTTTGATATTTACTTGTGCCTTTTTTGGCTTGCAAATGAATAGTTGTCATTTTCATCATCGATAGATCTGTCACTTGATTCTTAAATCTTAGCCTTCTCTTTCTTTTATGTCTTGAAAGTAGCTTCTCTCTTTGAGTGTTTCTTTTGTTCAATCCATATCTCATATGCCATTAGAATATCATGTAGCTCATCCATCTTTAACTTGGTTAAATTCTTCATCTCTTCAATTGCTAAAACTTTTGCATCATATCTCAATTGTAGAGATATCAAAACTTTTTGTACCATGATTGATTATTCTAACTTTTCTCCAAGACCTTGAATCTAATTAAGTATTTGATCAACCCACAAAAGTCTGAAGCTTAGCTTGTTGAAGCTTTCCATCACCTTTGTAAATATTCTCAAGCTTTACCCAAGTTTCATGAGCAAATTTACATTACATAACTTTAACAAATTATGATTCACATAAACCACATAAAATATCATTTAAAACTTTAGCATTATTTTCACTTGCCTTCTTTTCCACTGGAGTAGTTACAAGTGTCTGTGGCTCTTTATATTACTCCACCACTGCTTGCCAACTGTCTAATCCAAGGGGCATAAAATAAGTCCTCATCTTTATGCTCCAAAAAGCATAATTTGTCCCATCAAACAAAGGTGCCTTATTTTTAGAAAAACTTTCATGTAATTCAACCATCATGCTTTCCCCAATCTACCTTCAAGCTGTAAAATTTTTTCAAAAAGAACCTGCTTTGATACTAATTGTTAAGCATGGGATATACTTAAAGGGGGGTGACTCGGTATATCATATATCTTATAAATCTTTTACTTAATCAAATTCTACTTAACCATTCATTAAAAATATGCAACAAAACTAAAAGTAATATGCACCACGGAGAGAGAGAGAGAGAGAGAGAGAGAGAGAGAGAGAGAGAGAGAGAGAGAGAGAGAGAGAGAGAGAGAGAGAGAGAGAGAGAGAGAGAGAGAGAGAGAGAGCATATTTTTATATGGAAACCCAAAATGGGAAAAACTATGGAGAACAATCTCAAGTATATGAAAGAGAACCTACTCAAATTACAAATTTCATAAGCACCAATTTGTAGGAGCACCAATCCCTTTGTTGAACACAAACACAAGAATTATTTGTGAGCACCAAGCCACAAGAGAACCAACCCCTCTTGTGTATAAAATACAACTATTTCTTAATGTTTCTTACTCAACATGTGATAGAAATCTACAATTTCTCTTTTTATTCTCTCCTATTTTCTTATATAAAATAAATACAAACCATGCACTCTCTTACATATTACAAATGGATTCTCAATTATTTATTTATAGCTTTCCAAATGACCTTTGGTATTCACCCTTTATGACCCTTAAATCCTCATAGAAAATAGCACCAAACTTGTATGACCCTTTGTATCCTTGTTTTTGAAAAGTCACATGGTGACCCTTCATGAGCAAATGCATCCTTTCACCTTTTGTCTTTACTTTGGTGACCTTTAAAATTCCTTAAGGTGACTCTTCATGGAAAAATGTGCAATCCCCTATTTTATCTTCACTTGGTAACTCTTAGAATTATTAAAGATGACTCTTCATGGGAAAATGCATCCTATTCCTTTTTTTGTCTTTACCCTTTGAATATTTGACTTCTCCATGGGCCCTCTTTTGACTTTTATGCAACCAAAAATATATTTGTTAATATTAAATAAATATCAACACACATTATCCAAGATATGAATATTAAAAACACCATTAAATGTTATGGGGCCTTTATCACCAATGTTAAACCTTTGATATCAATGACAATATTTCCAACATAAGACAATCTATGTCTTTGGTAATTCCCAACTTGTGGTCAACCAGGTCAATGGATCCTATCAATGTAAGAATGATGTCTTGAAAAAATATAAACTTTTAGTTGAAAAACTCTTAAAATCATTCGAACATTACCTAGTCCAATCTGTTCCCCGATTTACCAATAAATTTATGGATATAATGGCCTACCTTGCTTCTCAAATCCCTTCTTAGCCTTCCAATTCCAAAATATTTGTCATCATTAATCATTTTACCATACCCTCTTATGGCCAATCCAACCTCCCTACCATTTTTAATGTAGAGGAATCCCTATTCAACATTTGGTATGACCAAACTTTAAACTACCTCAACCTAGGCATTATTCCTCCCAACCTCTCTAGGAATGCTTGAAGAGATTTTATTCATAGTACCTCTTATTACACCATACTAGGGGGAATCCTTTACAAACATGGTTTTGATGATATCCTTCTTTGTTGCTTATGTAGTCATGAAGCTTCCCATGCCATCAAGGAAACACATGATGAGATATGTGGGGGACACTTTAACAGCCTAGTAGTCGCTAAACGTATCCTTTACCTTGGTTACTATTGGTCTAGCCTTAACCAAGATTATTATGATTATGTAAAAAAGTGTGTTAAATGTCAACAATATGCTAATTTACATCATGCACCAGCCAATAGCCTCCAAGTATCTAATGACGTTTGGCTTTTCTCTTAATGGGGTCTCGATCTCATTAGAGAAATTAACCTCCATTCTTTGTAGAAGAATATCTCCATCATTAAAGCTACCGAATACTTCACAAGTGGGTGGAGGATATTCCTCTAATCTCTACCAAAGCAAAAAAAAATTATCGACTTTATCAACCACCATATCATCTATCACTTTGGTGTTCCTCATAAGATCATCATCAATAATGGTAAATCCTTCAAGAATAAGCAATTCTAAGGTTTATGTGATGCATTTATCATTGATTTAAGCTTTTCCTTGCCTTACCGACCATAATAAAATGGATAAATGGAATCCTCTAATAAAACCCACACCAAAATATTAACCAAAATTGTCAGTGCTTCAAGTCAGGATTGGCACTTGCACATCCCATTCGCCTTATGGGCCTATTGCACTAGCTTTTGAACTTCTATGGGTGCTACCTCTTTCTCTCTAGTCTTCAGAGTAGAGGTAGTCTTTCCTCTTGAAGTCCAAATCCCCTCTCTTCATATATCTTTGAAGGAACTCATTTTTTAGGAAGATTTTTGTTAGCATCATTTAGTTCAACTTGAGCTACTTGACGAGTGTCATTTAACAACCCTCACCCACCTCTATATCTATCAAGAGCATATCACATGTGCTTATAACAAGCACCTCACACAACAAGAATTCAATATCAGAGATCTCATCCTAAAATAAAATCAACATGTGACCAACATGGAGAGGAGTAAATGAGGCAAGTTTACTTTCAATTAGATTGGACCCTACATCATCACCCATAAATATGGATCAAGAGCTTATCATTTGTCTTCTCTCAAAGGCAAACTAGAATTTGAGCCTCTTAACACTTTGCATTTACATCTATTTTTTTGTTAAAGAAGGATCAAACTCACCTATTTGTCTAACTTAAGTTCATCCCTTGATTATGATATTTTAACCTTCATCCACCTTCCTCCTTCACTTTTGAGGATAATGGATTACAACATAGAACCATGTTATTAACCATCACAGTCATGGCCTAATCCTAAATATGGTTACCATGGATCTACCCATAGCATGGTTCTCATGGATACTTTTCATCTCTAACAAGATGGAATCACATGGTCATTGTCTCTCAAAACCACATCCTTTCACATATAATTGACCTTCTTTGTAAAGTTTTTCCCTCATAAAGGTAAACCTCTAAACCTAATTGGATTGGTCCATGTCTAAACACTTTTCATCTTACAACAATTAAATGGGTCAATATACCCAAAAAAAAAATAAAAAAAATCACATGTTGTAGACACCTAAAACTGGCCATCGATAACCTCCAATCAAGATTTTGACCAATTTCTACCAAAATGCATAATTTAGATTAAAAAAACTAAAACACATTAAATGATTTGAAATTGATATATTCAAGTGCCAATTTTGGTCAAGGTATCATTAAATGGGGCAATGCAATTTATGGTCTAGCTAACTTTAATTAGATCATTTCAATTCAAAATGCCACTTTTGCACTTGGGTGCTCTAGATTGTTCTTTTCTATCAAATTTCTTATACGAGATGAGTGTCTTTTTTATTTGGTGTTGGAAACATCCTAAATGGGATAATGGATCCAATACATCTAATATCACATTTTAATTCCTATCTAGTGAAATTTTGAGCCAATAACAAGGCATTTTGATCAATTTGAGTAATTTTTATACACAAAGTGCTTAATCATGTTAAGAGCTAGTTAAACCAAATTAGAGACTAATTAATAATTCTATAGAAACTTGTTGAATACTTGTTTTTAGAAATGAATATTGAATATCTACATCATTAGATGACCTCATTTCTTGGGAAGACATCCCTAAGCCATAAATGCCACAAATATCAGGATTCATGCCTCCCATGCCTCATTAAGAGCCTCCATGCTTCTTAATTGCTCGTTTATACCAAATATTGATGAGACTATTTATGGATTTTAATTACATAATTAGATTAATCTTTAGCAACACATCTCAATATTGAGATGGATGGTTCGGGTTGATTCTACCCATTTTCAAAAATCTATAAATAGGAGGCCTTGTCACATGAATTTTAAGCTATTTTGGTGCAAAGTTATTATTTTCAAATATATTTTAAAAAAATTGATGATTTAAAGATATAATGCACAAATTATTTCAAAATCTATTGCAATTAGTGTTACCATGCCAAATTTATTCCAAGCCAAGCCAAAGCCAAAGGTGCCAAGGAGAAGAGGAGATAGCCAAACCTCCTTTGATGAAGACTTCATGAGCACAAGCCGAGCAAGCCACTACTACAAAAGCATGTAGAGAATACAAGGAAGGTGAAGGATTCTTATTTTTCCTTACTTTTTAGTTATGATTTTCATTTATTTTTGTTATTAATCTTACCCTAGTAACTAGGCATGAAGGTGTTAGTTTAGTGTGTTGTTTGTCAATTTACTTTGCTCATTTTGTCACTAACATAATACTAATATCCTCTTCTTAGTCAAATTATTAGTTCACATAATGGCACATACGATGGGACCAAATGAATCCCACACATGAAAAAGATCATTATACAACTTTAAAATCTTCATTTGGATCATTAAAACTTTTAAAATTTGATTTTCTAACTTTGTTTTGCTATTTTTCTTTGTCACAGGTTTACACAGTAACTGTCACCAATTGAGTAGACCATCGATGATCATTTTCAACCATTTTTGATTAAGTATAACCATCATCAATTAAGTTAGTAAATCCATCATTGGTCTTCATAACCATCTCTAGTTAGTAAAACCATTGTTGGTCTACATAAATGTCACTATCATCGGTTAGTGTAACCATCGTCAGTTAGTATAATCATTGACAGTCACTATGTTTTTTTACACAAACCTGAGAGTTCATTTTTATAAGTTGGTTATTTCATATTCAAAAGTGATTCTAAGCTAACATCTTGCTAACATTTTTTTTTCAGGTTTTACTTGAAAAATCATCAAAGCATGCTTAAATAGATCCTTTTAAACTTATTTTAGGGTGTTTTAAAATGAATTAAACTTTTCATTTTGGTGCTTAAAGGAAAATCATTTAGGGTGATATTGATTAAATCTTGTATATAGCTTTCAAAGTTATAAATTAAGACCAAGGGGTCAAAAGAACACCACCTAATTTTTCAAATTATTGCTTAAAATTGAACTCAATTGTCTATTTTTTGTATTCAATAGTTATTTAGTTGTTTTTTGATTGGCAAAGAGAAGGATGTCGTGTGTATGCTCTTCCATTTGTCCCCTTTAGGGAAACCTTGGAATCAAAAGCACCATCTTTATTAGAAAAATCCTAGTCCAAGGCTTAGAAATAATGTCATCTAAAGCACTTCCTAAAAACTCATCAAAGTTTGGGTGACCTTGAAAATGATTCTAAAATCTTTCTATTAGTCTTTTATTTCATGCAAACTTGGCTTGTGAGGGGGACTTCATTACCTCCTTGAGTTCTTCAGGAAATATTTGACACGAGGTTTCATCTCCTAGCATTGACTTCACTTGCTCCTTTTAAGTTGCACATGGGACGTATCTAAATTTGAACATCGCGCTACACTGAATGAATAATAGGATGTAGTAGTTGTAAAAATTACTAGACCTTTTTATAACTAGCCAATACCACAGTCACCCAATTTTTGTACTTTTATTTTGCATTATTTGACATGAAATTCATTATGCAATTGATTCCCATAAAAATGTTTGAAAGCTTGATAGTTTATTCAACCCCACATTTCCATACCCTTGATAGGATTTGGATGATTATACTTAGAGTATTTTGGTCATTTTTGCTTGGTATGTTTTAAGACTAAATCTTGTTTATTTGTTTATAAACCATGTCCAAACCACTTTGTTTATATGTCACTCTTTTATCTACAAAGACATTATGCTAGCTATTTTACACCACACTTATGCCTTGAATTTTTTTCTAAACTTATTTGTGTGTGTGTCATTTATTTTACAAATGGTAGTATTATGCTACCCAAATCATTTAAAACCATTTTGCCTTTGAGTCTTTTAAAACATAACATTGACCACATCATTAAAGCATGTTTACACCGTTGGGATACTCAATTTGTTTCAAGACTAGTTGACCTTATGCCAAAAACTATTTATTTCAAACCATGTCACATCAACCATTTGGACCTTGTTTATGTGCCATCATGTTGTCCAATTTTATCTAGCTTGTTTGGTAAAATCCTAGTTTTCAACGTTGGGTTTTTAATTAACCTTGTCATGTTTGGATTCAAACATTGATTGATTTCTATTTAGGCCTTAATTCATAGGGTTGATACAGAGATCTTTCTATTTTGAGTTGCATAACTTTAGTTCATTGATTACCCAAATTTTAAAACTATTAATGATTTGTTTGTTCAAATGCCTATCCTCATCATTATTTGTGCCTTTATTTGGGAGAACATAACCTTTCTCCAAAAGCTTTTTCCCTTATGCCTTATTCCAATTGATCATGTTTATGTTTGATTCCATGTGTCAGGTCTATGTCAAAGTTGTTTTCAAACTTTTTAGACTAAATAAAATCGCATCATGCCTTTGTTTCAAGTCTAGCTTATGATGCTGTTTGGCCAAAAGTCCTAGCATATGCCTATTTTTTTGAGCCTAGATTTCGACTCTATGTTTAGACAAAATACCTAGTAACTTAACTTTTCCCTTTCCTAGTTTGGACCTTGTTTAGAACACTTTAACCTAGACCTTTGACATGTCAGTTTTTATTCAGATGTTTGACCTTTTATGCATATGAAATTTGATATTAGACATTTGATGTTAGAGTATTTTATGCCAAGTCTTAGTTAATATCATTTCGGAGATATAGCTTCACTTTCAGACCATATTAGAGATATAGCTCTGCCCTTTCAACCAAGTTAGACCAAGTTTGAACCATTTATCCTTTGGACAATTTTTTAAAGTTTGTAAAGCTCTAAGCTTTTTTGTTTCAGAGATTTTATCATTTGTATGGATATGTCTAGCTACACTTATGGTGGAGTCATGTACAATCTAAATTATGATATAATGGATGCACAAAATCCCACTAGGAACCCCTATAGAAAAATATTTTCTAAGGAGTTTTATTATTCTCCCTAAAATACTCCATATGGGGAGCATAGTCAAAATCCACAAAATCCAAATCGATACCTTGATTGGCATGAAGAGGATTATGAAGAGGAATTTGAAGACCCAAATATAGATAATGTTTTTTGGGATATGGATCTATACCCTCTTTACAAAAATCAATACGTGGAACATAGTCAAGAACCAGCTTATGAACCAACTCATGACTAGGATGATATGGTTTATGAGGAAGACTTTGATGCTTTGACTTATATGAGTAATCAGGGTCCACCACATTGTACCATTTATATTCTAGGACCATAATGTCACACCATTCCCATACCAAGACCTCATTCTTTAGTTTTTGTGAGCAATTAAGTTCCACAATGCCAAACCATTTCTATACAAGGACCTCATCCTTTGGCTTGTATGAGAAATCAAGCCCCACAATACCTTATCATTACCATTTTAGGAATTCATCCTTTAGCTCATGCGATCAATCATGCTCCCCAATGACCTACCATTATCCAACCACAAACCATTCTTCATCTAGAACCAATCTCATCCAAACCCCAATCGATCCAATCCTTTGAAGACCAAGCTATGTTCAAAACCAGTATTTTCCAACTCATTGGAAACCAAAGCCAAGACAACCAACTAATCCAAGATGTTTTTGTTAAACAAACCAATTATGATAATTCAACCTGTGATGAATCACCTATTGATCCTATACCAATTATCGAAGAGTCTCACTCTGACAAGCCATTCTTTGTTGAGTCATTTTTCAATGATTATAACCACCTTTGGGCAAATCATTACCTTGACCATATGCCTATTTTTCAAGATCCTCCTATTGAAAAAATAATATCTAAGGCATTATCTCTTGACATTTTTCCTATCCTAGAGGAGTCTCACTTTGACAAACTAGTCTTGATGGAGCCCATTATGTCAACACAGGTCATTACTTGTCTAATACCAAACATTCAACAAGACATCATTGTAACAGAGTACCCATCAGATGAAGAATCAAAATTAGAGTCAGGTCCTAGTCTTAGACTGACATCAGATTTAGCATCAAAATCAAAATCAACATCAATCTCAACATCAGATTCAGAGTCCTTTAAGTTAGAATCAGATTTAGAAGAAGAATATGTTCATGGTTGTTACAACATTGATTATGCATGCCTTGAAAATCAATTTGAATACATTTGTGATCCTTCTACAATTTTTGAGGATGATTACTTCAACTTTGACACAAGTTATCTTAGTATCTTTTGTGAGGATTGTGTAGCCTCTCTGCATTCCATTACCATTCTATAGGCCATTACCATCAACCAAAATAACCATATCATTGACATTCCATGTCATACAAGTGTTGATTGGGATTGATAGAATCACACTTTATTGAATTGCATCCATGGCAACATAGAAGTTGAAGAAGAGTAAGGAGGCCAAGACCACATTCATGTAGAAGAATAACATTATCCTAGTGAAACATTTTCAAAAGTGTTGGGGGATAATCAAAGTCAAAACTCAACATTCTATAGTGAAATTTTTTCAAAAGTGCTAGAAGAAAATCAAAGTCAAAAGTCAACATTCCTTTGTGAAATCTTATCGAAGGTGTTACGAGACAATCAATATAACTACATTGGTGAAAACCTCTTTGAGGCACCAATAGCTGAGCACAAAAGTTATTCACTACTTGATGAAGATAAAATCAAAGATCAAATTAAAATAGCTTCCAATCTATAGCCTAATCAGATGGTAGCTACTCGCAAGATCAAACAATAGAAAAATTTGGTGGTCATATTAAGAGAATAAGTCTTCAGCCCCACCAACACCAAAATTATGTCAAATCTAGTATCAATAACATTACATGTGACTGAACATCTCAATCTTCATTTGTTTCCCAGCCATTCCATATTTCATTATCATCTACCATTCTATTTCATAATCAAACCTACCATCCATTATTTGTCCTTGTTTACCATCCATGGTTGCACTTTCCTTTGTAGAGGCTACAAAAATACTTTGTCTTGATGCTTGAAGGAATCAAAATAAATGCAAACAAAGATCACAAAAGCATTCTTAGCATCCAAATCTATAAAAAATTATCAATAGAGTTGTTATTCAGATGAGTTATGGGCTAGCAATTAACATGATCAAGTATTGTATTTATATCATTTATTGATTAGGACATGCATCTCCCCATCAACAGGAATAACAGAATCAAAAACCACACCTAGGCTAAAAATATGTACCATACCATTTTATTTCCATGCTATTTCCATTGTTACATATCCTTTTACCATTGTTACATATCCCAACCAATCACATTCTCACTTGGGGGTAACCCTCTTACCAGTTTTTTCAATCTATCAAAAACCATCATTATCCTTAGCAAGACAGTGCCATCTAACCATTCTATTCTTATCTAGACCAAAGCCTATTTTTAGTCATCCTACTCAATCTTATTTTGATCTTGGCTACTTTATATAATTTTTATGAGGGGATGATTAGGTTTCAACTTCTATAAAAAACCATCATTATCCTTAGCAAGATAGTGTCATCTAACCATTCCATTCTTATCTAGACCAAAGCCTATTTTTAGTCATCCTACCCAATCTTATTTTGATCTTGGCTAATTTGGTTCTTCTTATACCTTTTATGAGGGGATGATTAGGTTTCAACTCTTATCAAATTCATTTTTACAATGATGGTCTATGGAAGTAGTGTGGTAGTTGATCTAGAAAGATATCTTTCATCCTATCAAGTTTGTTTATGTGAGCCTGATTATAACCATTTATGGACAAATCAGTGTCTCACCAGTATTGCTAATAATTATAAATACCTATGGGAAAATTATTATCATTGACCTATTCTATCATATCCTAGTTATAACCATCTATGGGCAAACTAGGGGCAACACTTGTTTACCATATATTATCACATCACCTTACCATCACTATTTTCATTTAATTGGCCATTTTATAGATTTGAAAACTTGTTGGGACCTATTTGGTTTTTCCCCACCTTTTGTGTGGATAGAATTACTATTAATTGAGGTCATTTTGAGACTAAGTAGGTCATGCTCAATTCAAGTTGAGGTCACCTCAGTCCCCCTTTTCATATGCTCTCATTATTTTATGAGCAACTTAAGCTAAACACTCTCACCATTTTGTGAGTAGGTCTCTTGTCACTCTATAATGAGTTGAGATACCTTAAAATACTAAAAACATTCATAAAATTTAAAAAATCCAAAAAAAATTATCCTGTTTAAGATTAGTTAAGTTATCCTCTACCTGTCTTATTGGGGCAAAGTCATTGTACGATGCTTTCTTTTGAATTTATTTTCAGGTTTTTTTATTTGTTTATTTATTTCAAGTTGTTTGTCTATTTGTGTTCTTTTTGTATGTTTTATTTGTTTGTTTATCTTCTTGCCTATTTGTTTGCTTTTAGCACTATTGCCTTGACTCAGTCTATATGTGTTCATTGGGTGATTCTTCAAGCACATTATTCTTGAGTCCATCCATATTCATACGTCAACATTGTCATCATGGTTTTTATCATTGGTACATTATTTTTTAGTGTTTATTAGATCATGAGTTATTATTTATGCATATTTTGGGATAGTCTTCATGGTGTTCTATCATGAAGCCTACCACACATGCTATAGCAAAAATCAGCTTCAAGAAGGTTTATAATCAATGGATCCATAGAATTTTCTCCTTGGCACCTTGGAAAATCCTCCCATCCCACCCTTGATTAAATAAACCATTAACCATTCTAATTATATAATTTCTAATCAAGACAAATATCTCCTCATTGGCAGGTATAACTGAATCATTCACATTGATCAATATTATTCTTTTATTCATCTATTTCATCACTTTGCACCCACTCATCTTTAATCTATATTCCAAATTATATCCTTTAGTTATGATTTCTAATCAGCCTTAACTAGGGCACAATCATCTTTAGCCAATCTAGGTCCTCTTAATGATTATAACTACATATGGGCAAATCATTATTTTGACTTTTATTTCTGATTATAATTGGATTTGGGTAAATTCGTATCCTTTTTACATCAATTCATGAAATAGTTTTCTCATTTGGATTAATCTTAAACATGGGTTAATTCTACCTTTCTTCTTTTTTCTTTTTGAGGGACCATCCATTAACAAATGTAACAACCACTCCCTCAAGGGGGCATCATCATAAGCCTCCCAAACACCATTTGGAGCTTTGTTCTTTAATCATCTTCTTTTTATCATACAGGCCTTTTCTAATTATTTGAGAAGATATTTCTTTGCCTATAGTTTTCAATATCTTCTCAAACAAGGGAAAACTGTAGACACCTAAAACTAGCCACCGATAACCTCCAATCAAGGTTTTGACCAATTTCTACCAAAATACACAATTTGGCTTAAAAAACTAAAAAATATTAAATGAGTTAAAATTGATATATTCAAGTGCCGATTTGGCCAAGGTGTCATTAAATGGGCCAATGCAATTTATGGGCTAGGTAATTTTGATCAAATTATTTCGAGTCAAAATGCTAATTTTGCACCTGGGTGCTCTGGATTGCTCTTTTCTATCAAATTTATTGTACAAGATGCATGTATTTATTATTTATTGTTAGAAACATCATAAATGGGATAACATATCCAACACATCTGACATCATATTCTAATTCCAATCCAATCAAAATTTGAGCCAATAACAAGGCATTTTGATCAATTTGAGCAATTTGTGCACAAAGTGCTTAATCATGCTTAAGAGATAGTTAAACCAAATTAGAGCCTAATTAAGAATTCCATGGAAACTTGTTGAATACTTGTTTTTAGAAATGAATATTGAATAACTACATTATTAGGTGACCTCATTTCTTGGGAAGACATCCTTAGGCCATAAATGCCACAAATATCAAGATTCATGCCTCGCATGCCTCATCAATACGCTTCATGCCTCTTAATTGCTCCTTTATACCAAATATTGATGCTCATATTTATGGATTTTAACTACATAATTTGATTAATCCTTAGCCACACATCTCAATCTTGAGATGGATGGTTCAGGTTGATTCTACCCATTTGCAAAAATCTATAAATAGGAGGCCTTATCACATGAATTTTAAGCTATTTTGGTGCAAAGTTATTATGCTCAAATATCTTCAAAAAGACTTGATAATGTAAATTTATAATGCAAAAATGATTCTAAAATATATTGTAATTAGTGTTACCATTCCAAATTGATTCCAAGCCAAGCCAAAGCCAAAGGTGTAAAGGAGAAGAGGAGATAGCCAATCCTCCTTTGATGAAGACTTCATGAGCACAAGCCGAGCAAGCCACTACTACAAAAGCATTTGGAGCATCCAAGGAAGGTGAAGGATTCTTGTTTTACCTTACTTTTTAGTTGTGATTTTAATTTATTTTTGTTATTAAGCTCACCCTAGTAACTAGGCATGAAGGTGTTAGTTTAGTATGTTATTTGTCAATTAATTTGTCTATTATATCACTAACACAATACTAATCTCCTTTTCTTTGTCAAATTACTATTTCACACATGCAAGGTAGAATGCTCCTTTGAAAGACAAATATTACGAACATTAAAACAAAGCCAATAAGCTTAGACCAATCCCATGAAGGATGGTTGAGTTAACTTTGTCAAAAATAGAGCAATTTCATGGAAGCTTCCCACATAGATTAGCTTCCCATATATAAGAATAAAACAAAAGACCCAATATCACAACAAATTATAAAGCTGCAATCGACTCTCAAGCAACATAATAAGTTAGAAGTTGTAATCAACTTTCCCATGTAGAATTTATATACTAATCAATATAAATCTAGCATATAACATGGACTTGTCTATTACCATTCTTAGGCCACCTATAGATGAGGAAAACTAGTTCACATGAGGTTATCGTACATATCACCCATTACCCTTCACAACACCTATCACTCATCTTCCCTTTAAACTATCTATACGTAAAGGGATTTAGAGCTTACTTGACACCTTGTGATCAAGAAACCTTCTTTATCAACTGACGACTGCTCATACACAAGATTTTGAAGGGCTTATATTCATTAAGCCAATCTCACTTTGGGTCTATTTTTAGTCCTTGTCAAAAACTAAGCATCAGGCCCTATTCTTATCTTAATATGCCTAGTTGATGTTTTCACCATGACTTGTAACATCCAACATTACTGTTGACCATTTTTGCCCAATAGGGAAAAAAATCGGTCACCTTCTTCCCCTGCTGTTCAAGGCCGATTCATTATTGATTTTGCACAAGTCTAAGAATTTCTACGGACTCTGCAGGTCCATTAGTTTTCTATGGACTCAGTAGATGAAATCCTTGGTAGATGAAAAATTAGTTCAAAAAGTGCTAGGGTTTACAAGGCTCTTTTGGGCCTTCATCTGAAGAAAATTTGCAATGAAGGTTGACATCTTTGAACCATTGAACCATAGCTTTAGTTCACAGGCTTGGTTCAATCGACAGTTCAATCGGCCTTGTTTCAGGCCTTGGATCATCATTTCAAGTCTATCGCTTCAACTTCAAGCCCAGGATCAATCTTCAAGTTCATCACTTTGGTTCAACACCTTGGTTAATTGGCAAAGTTCAAAGGCTCAGTTCAATCATGCTCAGTGCGCAGCGTTGAACCGTTGAACCGGTTCAATGCTTTGGTTCAACGTGATTGGTTCAAAGGGTCAGTTTAATGAGGTGCCCCCAAAGCCGAAGGGTAGGGGCCCTTACAAAGGGCAGTCCAGATTTAAGGAGCCCTTGTGGAGGGTAAAGGCACTTCAAAGAGACCACAAAGGAGGAAAGCCCACAAAATTTAGAGGGGCTGCCCGAAAGACTAAAGCAAAGACTAAAAGATGTAGAAACTTGGAGGTGGCCAATTCCAGCAGACTTTTGTCCACATGAAAAATGCCCTAAGTAGAAAATCTCGAAGGAAATTGCCAAGAATGGTGACATCCCAGAAGTCGTCAACCTTAAGAAGGCGAACTAGCTACTAGTTTTCAAGCAATGATGGGTGTGCAAACGTCAAATTTAAGCCAACAAAAGGGCCATTTTTTTTAAAGGCTCAAGCGCTAACCATTAAAGGAGCCCAAGTAATGCAGCGACCTGCCCAGAGAGAGCCCCAAGGGCTGAAGGAGCCAGAAGAGAGAAGATAGGGAAGAGACAAAGTGCCAAGTGTAGGAGCAGACATATAGTCTAAGTGGTGAAGGAAGGCATCAATTCAAGAAATTACTCCAGCAGGTGAAATAGTGTCTATGAATTGACCATCAGAAGGCACGAACGGCCAACTGTGTGACCCATTTTATTCATTTCACATTTATGAGCAGACAAATTGCTTAGGTGCCTTGAAGGAGCAGTCTCAGTTAATGAGGAAATAACGTAGCCATGTCAAAATGCCTAAAGTCAAAACTAGGGATGACATAGCATTTATGTTTAAGCAACCTACTCTTCCCAATGCTCATAAAGCACATGGGTCACTTGTGAAAAGGGTGCCAAAAGGCCTCCTTTCTTCTTCTATATATTAGAGACTTGTCATTATTGTAATCATCTTCCACATTTGTAAGGCATAGCCCTGACAAAATTTCCCATGAATCAATAAACGCATTTTTTACCTCTATCTTGGTTAGATATCTCTGTGTATGTCTTGAGTGTTAGTTTGTGTTTAGTCATTGTTTCTTGATGCTTTCACAGGTTCAACACCAACATACCTGGCATCTACAAGGTGCCATTTCTACAGCTGACAAGGAGAGCTGTATTTGGAAGTGTAAAAATAGAAGAAATTACTATACAGTGTGCATTTCACAGCACCTTTGGTGAATCTCTATTTTCTATATTTTCCATTAAAGCCTCCCTGCCAAGTTTCTTGCAGCTTGGTCCTTCTGCCAAGTTTGAAGTGTATGTATGTGTTTGTCTAATTTTAAGTGTGAGTGTGAGAAGGTCAATTTATTTTTGGTGCATCGCCTCCTTTAGAGTAGATTTGTTTTCCTGCAATCTTTCTCCCTTTTCATCCCCACCATTATATATATGTATATATATATATGTTAGCACTTACTGGAACAAATCAGATGCATCAAAGGGAGCTAGCCCTTACTTAGAGACTCTCCCCTCCTGCTTTGCTGATCCCACAAGTGAGAGGGGAGTTTCCATTTTTGCGTGTGGAAGGAAAGAGCTCAACCTTCCTACCTCGGCTGCAATCCACTGTGTCAACAATTTTTGGCACGCCCGGTGGGACCAACTAGGATAAGTTGTGTCCACAGAGTTGAAGAAATTTTGGTGTGTTCTTCGACCAACCAGCCTTTGGAGGCTTTTGAATCAAACACCAATGGTGACTTTGAGTTAAATCAATTGGTTAAGTAGTTTTGGTACCGTACCATCAAAAAACAATATTCTGGTATGTATACCCCCATTGTTTAGAGCCATGGACCCTATTTTCCTTGGCCAACATGGCTATGATCCTTACCAACCTTATATTGATCCTTATCAGGTTCAATATGGCTAGTATCAACCCTACCATAAGCTATATTAGTCTTATTCCCAGTCTTCTCATTATGTCACTTCTCCCACTCAACCCAGTCTCTTTGCCAACCAACCCATTTTTGCCTTCAAGCAAGCACTGCTAGGATACAAAAAATATGTAATAGATCTTGACACCAGAAGGGGATGTGGCCAAGAAATTCCTAATCATATCATCCATCAAGTGAGGAATGCATTGGATCAAGTTAAGAAGGAATGGGCACTCTTGAAAGAGCCAATTGGCACAGGCTTACAAATGAGATGCTGGATGTGAGTGGTTTGATTGCATCTTTGGAAGAGAAGCTGAGTGTTCATGAGAGGCAGCCTTACCAAGTCTATCAACCTGCATACTTGCTACCCCAAGTATCATATTAGTCATATAGAGCCCCTGCTTATAAGCCAAGTCAAGCCTGTCAAAGTCCTTTCCCCAATTATGTTGAGGAGAGTTCCGAAATAACAAACCTTGTGTTTAAGGCTAATCTTGATAGATAAATCAAATTGGCAAATATTCAGATGAAATAGTCCATTTTGGTAGTGAGGGAAGTGGAATCTAAATCTTCACTACCCTCTCACATTGTGGCCCCACCACCCCCAAAGGAGATGCTCAGTCCAAATATCTTGAGTTGGAATAAAGTGGTTGAGTCATGGAACAACAAGGGGGAAAAAGATGTTGTACAAGAGTGTGAGGTACAAGATGAGGTTAGTCCTTTTCAAATTCCCCCCACCCTTCCTCAAGAAGCTCCTTGCATTTCATGGCAATCTTCATGCACTCCCCATCTCTATGGTGTTTCCCACGAGCTCCAAGAAGTACAAAATGAGGATGACCTGGCCAAGTGAATTGAGGAATTAGAAAAGAAGATGAGACTGTTGGGTGAAAGAGAGATGGGGATTTCAGACCCTGTAGAGGAGCTGACACTGAAAAGCACCCCTTCCACCAATCCACAAGCTAATTTCAATATTAATGAAGTGTTGGTAAAGTGGAGGGACAAAAACCAGGAAATTTTGGCCCAAGGTCTCCCCCCTCCTGTTTTGAATAAAGCCCCTTCTTGTGTGCCAAATCCTTTTTATTAGATGGCACTTGATCTTTTTGGCTCATCTGATGCATCTATCAATCCTACCCTCAATCCCATACACCTAGCTTTGTAGCACACCTCTTTTTAGAAAGCTCTTCCTGTACATGAATAGACCCTCCCAAATCTTCCCCAACCTCCTCAAGTCTTTCAACATGATCTCCAAATTCTAAGCTGGAAGAAGGAACATCATGAACTAGCTCAGGACCTTGAAGAGGATAAAGTTGCTGCCTATTCGCAGAAGCAAGATTCCAATCCCAAGATCATGAGTTGGAAGCAAATAGTGGAATCTTGGGGCAAAGAGGAAGAGGAAGAGAAAGGTTCTGCTCAAAACCTTGAAGAAGATGGGGGTGCTCCTTCTCCTGATGATGGTTGTGTCTTCCAGTAAAGGCTTTTCTAGGAAGATATGGATAGGTAGATTGCAGAATTGGAGTCTAGAGCAGGTCTCCTTAGTGAATGTCTGATGGACATTTCAGACCAAATAGAAGATTTTGTGTCTGAATACACTCCATCCATACACCTCCAAGAAAGCTATCAGGCCTTCCCTGATATAGATTATGCTTAGTTTATGACTGAATAGGGAGACTTCATGAGTATAGATGAGGAGGAGATCACCTTAGGTGACATGGAGGAGCATGGACAATCTCTTGTTCATGTTTTGAATGATTCATTTGAAGTCATTGAGGTAGGCTACACTATTTTTCAAGGAGGCTATGAGCTGGTTAAGAGTGGAAAAGGCAACACTGGGGTTCAAACAAGTTTACAAGGGGGCTACAGGATTTTAGATTTATCCCTTTAAGAGGTTGATGAATTTGAAGATACTTTCTTTGAAATCATCAAGGAGGCTGGTCATACCATGAAACCCGAGCACGAGGCATAAGGAAATGGGTCAGACCATGATGCATTATAGAGGGAGTGTACAGATCAAAGGGCTTATGGTGATGAGCCAAAAACCATTGATTTCTTGGTGATAAGCACCAGTATGAGGGACCAACATTCAACAAGCTTCTAAGGACAAGCAGAGTACACATATGTCAAAAGCATGTTCAATTTTGATCCACTCGAATACAAGCCAACTCAGGTGACAGGCAAGAAGAGCAGGTCACCAACTCTCTTTTTCATTCAGTTACTTGCCTGGAACCATAAGTCTTCTTGCCAAGAAGGGGACTCAAGAAAATTTTCCTTCGATCCAGGAGGGAGGCAAACATTCTTGGTTAGCTGTATATAGTAGTATGCTTTCAGTTTCTTTTCTTGTTTTCCCTAAGTGCAGTTTGCATAGGTAGTGTTTTTAGCCTTATGTGTTTTCCTTTGTGTGTGGGGTAAAAGGCTCCGTGTTTGATTCTTGGATCTTTTGGGGTTGTTGTTAACTTTGTTCAATATGCATTTGACTTCATGCCCAATGGAATGCAAGGCAACTGGTCTTTAAGCATAGTAGGCATGCTTCCCCTGGGAGTCACCAATTTGTTGACCATTTTTGCTCAACAGGGAAAAAAATTGGTCCCTTTCTTCCCCTACTGTTCAAGGCCAATTCATTCTTGATTTTGCACAAGTCTAGGAATTTCTATGCACTCTACAGGTCCATTGGTTTTCTACAGACTCAACAGGTGAAATCCTTGGTAGATGAAAAATTAGTTCAGAAAGTGCTAGGGTTTATAAGGCTCTTTTGGGCCTTCATTTGAAGAAAATTTGCAATGAAGGTTGGCATCTTTGAACCATTGAACCATCACTTCAGTTCACAGCCTTGGTTCAATCGGCCTTATTTCAGGCCTTAGCTCATCATTTCAAGTCTATCGCTTCAACTTCAAGCTTGGACTCAATCTTCAAGTTCATCGCTTTGGTTCAATAAAGGGTTCAATGCCTTGGTTCATTGGAAAAGTTCAAAGGCTCGGTTCAATCATGCTCGGTGCGTAGCGTTGAACTATTGAACTAGTTCAATGCTTTGGTTCAACGTGATTAGTTCAAAGGGTCAGTTCAACGAGGTTCCCCCAAAGCTGAAGGGTAGGAGCCCTTGCAGAGGGAAATCCAGATTCAAGGAGCCCTTGTGGAGGGTAAAGTCACTTCGAAGAGACCACAAAGGAGGAAAGCCCACAAAATTTGGAGGGGCTACCTGAAAGACTAAAGTGAAGACTAAAAAATGCAAAAACTTGGAGGCGGCCAATTCCTGCGGACTTTTGTTTGCAAGAAAAAGGCCCTAAGAAGAAAAGCTTGAAGTAAATTGCCAAGAATGGTGATGTCCCAGAAGCCGTCAACCTTAAGAAGGTGAACTAGCCGTTGGTTTTCAAGCAATGACGGGTGCGTGAATGTCAAATTTAAGCTAGCAAAAGGGTTGTTTTTAAAAATGCTCAAGCACTAACTATGAAAGGAGCCCAAGTAATGCAGCGACCCACCCAGAGATAGCCTCGAGGGCCGAAGGAGCCAAAAGAGACAAGATAGGGAAAAGACAAAGTGCCAAGTGTAGGAGCAGATAGATAGTCTAAGTGGTGAAGGAAGGTGTCAATTCAAGAAATTACTCTAGTAGGTGAAATAGTGTCTACGAATTGACCATCCAAAGGTGTGAACGGCCAACCATGTGACCCATTTTCTTCATTTCACATTTATGAGCAGACAAACTGTGTAGGTGCCTTGAAGGAGCAGTCTCGGTTAATGAGGAAACAATGCGGCCATGTCAAAACACCTAAAGTCAAAGCTAGGGCCGACACAACATTTATGTTTAAGTAGCCTGCTCTTCCCAAAGCTCTTAAGGCACATGGGTCACTTGTGAAAAGGGTGCCAAAAGGCCTCCTTTCTTCTTCTATATATTATAGACTTGTCATTTTTGTAATCATCTTCCACATTTGTAAGGCGTAGCCATGGCAAAATTTCACCTGAATCAATAAACACATTTTTTCCCTCTATCTTGGTTAGATATCTCTATGTATGTCTTGAGTGTTAGTTTGTGTTTAGTCATTGTTTCTTGATGCTTTCATAGGTTCAACACCAACATACCTCGCATCTATAAGGTGCCATTTCTGTAGCTGACAAGGAGAGTTGTATTTAGAAGTGCAAAAATAGAAGAAATTACTATACAGTGTGCATTTCACAGCACCTTTGGTGAATCTCTATTTTCCATTAAAGCCTCCCTGCCAAGTTTCTTACAGCCTGGTCCTTCTGCCAAGTTTGAAGTGTATGTATGTGTTTGTCTGATTTTAAGTGTGAGTGTGAGAAGGTCGATTTATTTTTGGTGCATCACCTCCTTTAGAGTAGATTTGTTTTCTTGCAATCTTTCTCCCTTTTCATCCCCCCCATTATATATATATATATATATGTATATATGTATATATATATATGTTAGCACTTAATGGAACAAATTAGATGCATCAAAGGTAGCTAGCCCTTACCTAGAGACTCTCCCCTCCTGCTTTGCCGATCCCACAAGTGAGAGGGGAGTTTCCATTATTGCGTGTGGAAGGCAGGAGCTCAACCTTCCTCTCCTGGGTGCAATCCACTGCGTCAATAATTAAAACAACAATAGTCATTCCTTTTACATTAAGTGAGATTACAACAACCATAACCATAACATTCAACTAGTAACATCTAATACATTTTATACATGTTTATGTGAAACTATTTAACATTTTATTTAGGGTACGAGGAGTCACATGACACATATAAAGTTATTAGACTGTCGACACTTCACCTAAAGCCCCTACATAAATTATTTCCTACCTAAGCACTAGGTTGATTATCTGGTGACTCTAGATTTGTGTTCAACCATCCTTTTACTTGATTCTTCCCTAAACTTGCATCTGTAACATTCCCTATCTCAACGGTTGCCAAATGGCATACTCTATTGTCCTCTTTCACATTCATCCCCATAGGGTGAGAAACATATTCTGATCTGGGTCTTTGACCCTAATTGCTTGTCACAACCATTACATCCTTTTTCTCTAGTTATTATGCTTACATCAGTACCACTGATTATCACCTCAGTGCACATCCCCTTGGACAATGAGGGTTCCTTCCATAAATAGACCAATGGTCATGTTCTCTAGTCTTACATTTTGCATAATGAAATTTTTTCCTTTTTCATTGTGTAGACACCGAAATCGTGTCGACTCCCCTGGTCATTCTCTATTTTATTCTTCTTCGCCTATTTAACCCTTGTCGATCACTTTTTCCACTAGCCTCGACCCTGGCAGCATGTAAAAATGAGCACAGAGCTAAAGCCAGACTCTATCCCCATTGTGCATCTGCCGACGACGGTCGTTACCCGACCGACGTCGCCGACGTCGGTCACTTATCGGCCGACGTCGGTCACCTTACCGTTATCCGTTATCAGTTATCATTCGGTTCCCAATCGGTTTCCCGAACGATTATCGAACCGTCTCTCAAACCGCCTCTTGCCTTCATCAGCATCCACCAACCATTTGAAAGGCTAATCGATCATTCAATTAATCAATCAATCAATCGACCCCCAAACTCTGACATTCACAGAACTCTGGCAATCAATCAGCTCTGGCGATCAACCAACTCTAGCATTCAACCAATCTGCATTCGCTTATGAACTTACAGCAACGCTTCAATGACTTCAATCATGGTTTTTATCGTGTCTTCTGGCAGGTAAGTATTTCTTCTATTTGTTTTATTTCTTTTTGGTTATTATTTGTTTTTTATTTCTATCGTCTCGGATTTTCAGACCATAAACCTGAGCCCTGAGTCCCTTCCTTACATCTCTACCCACTATCCCAGTCTATAACTCCGTCCAGACTCGACCAAAACCCCCAGACCCTGTCCAGACTCGACATTACCTTGATCAGACCCTGTCCTGACCCTGTCCCGACCTTGACCAGATCCTATCCCAACTCTGTCAGACCTTCTGCAATTCGTCCAGACTCTGTCCAGAACTTGCCCCGACCGACGCCGGTCATTACCCCGACCGACGCTGGCATTTTAACCGACGTCGGCACTTTCTCTAACTGACGTCGGCACTACAGAGACTGACATCGGCGACTGCACAGAACATTTTACTTCATTATCAAGTATGCATTTTATTTTCTGTCCTTTATTTCTGTCATTTTATCTTTCATTATATCTACTTCAGTCCAATATTCTGCTTTTTTATCAGTGGGTTGATATCCTTCTAGGAAGTCTTCGTACTTCTGAGATCGGGCGTTCGCCTGATAACCCACCATATCTTTGACTAACGTTTTTCCGTATTTTAGTCTCTTTTCTTCTCAAGTGTCATTCCTCCATAGCCAAAGAGGAGAATCTTCCAACGTCTGATTTTGGTGCGCACAACTTTATCAGGTATCTTCTAGCCTTGACCATTTCTTTTAGTTTCTTATTTCTTTGAATGTAGAAAGCAATTTTGCATAGAAACATTCTGGCATGCCCGGTGGGACCCTAGGGCCTTCCTTGGGTTCTTTCTTTCTTTCGTTCATATAGGTGCATTAGGTTCCTTCCTTTTCGCCTCCTTTCGTCTCTTCTTAAATGACATCATAAGCAGGAAATAAAAAGAATTTTTCTTTCTTTCTTGCACTTCTAGACCAGCTAAAACTCATATTCTTCGACTCTTTCTCCATTCGTCTTCATACGAACAAACATTTCGACTTGGGCATTAAAACACTTTGCATTCATTTCTGTTTGCTTGCATCTCTTAGACCACACATAGTAATTAAACTGCATATTGAATTAATCTAGATCACTTGATGTTACACGACCGAACCACTTGCACAAAACAAACATTTTAACTTACCTGAGACAAGGCCCGACTGGGATTTCATCCCCCAGCGGATACCTTACCCGTCCCGGCGATCTTACTTGGATTCCATCACCAAGGGGAAAGCCCACTCCGTTCTCTGGCGGAGTCTAATCTCTAGGCGAGGTATATTTTGGCTAAGCGAAACCAGCTAACCACTGGAATCGTGAAGTGAGGGGAGCTTGCTCCTTAGCACCAAGCCGCGTACCGAACCTAACACAGACTTCTTGAGCACCATAACAAAACCCGAAACCATCCATAGACTGCTTCTTCTAGGACCTAACTCAAAAACCAACCTTTCTCTGCACACATTCTAAAGCATAAGCCACTATAATCCTAAAAATTTACTCCTAGGGTTTTAGGATCTGCTTGTGTCTTCATCTTTTTTTTTTTAGTTCTTATCTGCTTGTTTGAGCTTGTGAGGACGTTCTTCCTTGCCTTGAATGGTTCTGACTCATAGCCAAGCCAAAGCTCTAGTCGATCACGCGAGGCATCATCCTCTTCCGTCTACCCCGCCTACAACCAACCCTATAATGGAGTTCCACTCAAAAACTGAAAGAACTCCTACTAGACCATCCCCGACCCAAACGCCTATTGTCCCAGAAGGGGACCAAGATTTTGAAAGATTCTTGGACCTCAATACCGCAGCCCTCCAAAACTATCTTGCGAGAAACCCAATGCGAGACCTTTCGGGTGAAGTGGCAATGACGTCAACATCATCCGCTACTTAGCCTTTCACCTCAACCGTTAACCCGACCATGGCCTATACGCAAAGTTTAACCAGCCCATCTATTTTTAGACCAACCTCCATCGGGATTCCATTATCCCCTCAACCACCTTCAATTCAACCAAGTTCTGCATCATACCAGAACTTGATTGTCTCGACCCCACACACTCTTACGCCCATATACGCAGGAGTGCCTACCTCCTCTTTTGCCCATGCCACCACACAACCTCCTTTGGCAGTATCTAGTCAGCTTATGCCTTCTACCTTCATAACCCAACCACCCTTAGCTTCTACTTCTGCCACTGCAACTAGTCATCCGTACGTTGCACCCTTACTGGTACAACCGACTACGTCGTACGCCTCTTCTAGCCTCTTTCAAGCACCTTACAACCTAGGGGGCGCTCCGTCTGCCAATCCGTCAGCAGACGTCATCAAGATGCTGATGGATAAAATGTCCAGTCTTGAAGCTTCTATCTTCGGTTCAAGTAATGTCTCTTCATATGACCAGATTTACAACGAGCCCATCCATCCTTCTGTCCCTATCTGACCATACCCCAACCATTGGGAGCTTCCTAAATTTACTCACTTTCAGAGTAAGGAGGACCCGCAACAACACTTACGGGCATTCAGACATGCCTGTTACCTTATCACCCACGACGATGCGTTACTTCTACGCACGTTTCCTATGTCTCTTTCTGGCCCTGCCCTTGACTGGTATAGCTCTCTTGCCAGACATTCTATCTTTTCATTCATTCAACTCGCCCAACTATTCGTTGACCATTTTTCTATCAATATCACTAAACAAGTCTCGATCACAGACCTTTACTCCATTAGGCAATTTGACGATGAATCAATAGTCGATTTTGTCGCCCGTTGGAGAGGCTTGATTAACCAGCTCTCCTTCTCCTTACCTCAACCCAAGCTCATTGAGCTCTTTTCCCGAGCATGTGCCAGTCACATCTCGTCCACCTTGCGGGTTCAAAGATTCCACACTTTCGACGAGGCCTTCACCATGGCCCGAAAGCTTGAACTCCGCACCATTGAAGAAGATAAGGTCAAATTGCATAACACTAACACAAGAACCAATGACCATTCTTCTTCCAGACCTTCTTCTGCCCACTCTCAATCCAAGGGGTCGGCAAACACTGTCATCTTTAGACCACCATCTTCAACAATAACCAACCGACCATCATCTTCAACATTAGACTACATCAATAAACATTTTCAACGTCAATCCATACAGCGTCAATTCACTCCAATTGGGGAGTCATATGCCTCTGTCTTGGATAAACTCGTCAAGCAGGGGGTCCTCAATCTCCCTTCAATCCGACCACATCAATTTGACCCCTCAACACCTATCCCTGCATGGTATATGGAAAACCACTTTTGCAACTATCACCGTGTCAAAGGCCATGACACAGATCACTGTCAAACTTTCAAAAACATCATCCAGGACATGCTAGACAAGGGGGATCTTATCTTGGATAACCCGAACGCACCGCCCAACCAAAACCTTGACATCTTCAAGCAACCCTTTCCTAATCACCCGCATGCCCAAGACAACATCCAAACCATGACCAATGACCCTCAAGACCATGATATACACACGGTCGACACTATCTTTTCTCTTATCCCTGACCAACCTCTTTCACAGGTGGAAGACCCTTCTTCCCCTATACTTCTTCCACATGGTGAAGAACTTTCTTCTCTTACTTGTCCTCCATCAACTTCTCCCATATTGGAAGACACTTTGACAATATCAACACCAGCTGCCTCGCCTTCATCCTTCTTATCATCCACAGATAATCACACCTTTTTGACTCCTCAACCACACACAGAAGCCATGACTACTCCGGTGCTCTTTCCTCTTAAAGAGCCCACATCTTCAATCCCTTCTCCATCAAGAGAAGAACCGTCCTCATCTAAGTCCAAACCTGCGCAGGCGTCCATCATGCCCAAAGAGATTAAACCTCTTGGTGTTTGCCCCACATCTAATCTCACCTCGCACAATGGTGACCCTCAACCCAAACCAACGAAGGCTATTAAACCACACCGGAGGCCTCCTTCCCCACCTTCATCATTACCTTCAATTTTAGGCCCACATCCATCCACTTTACTCGGAGTGCTTCCCACTCTCATACTTCACAGAGGCAAGTCACCTCCATTACTCCCTCAACACGTTAGACTTATACCTCCTCCAAACCATCGACCAATGCCTCTTATGCCTCTCAAACCAAAGTCACCAACTCTCACTGCAACAAGACACTCAGACCCGTTAGCAGGTTCTTATGCTTTGCTGTTACGGCAATTGTTGCAGTCCTCTCGTATCTATCTCCCGTCGCTTAGACCAAATCAATCTCTCAGACCAAAACTGCCCTAGTTCGACGACACTCAGGTTTGTGCGTATCATCGCATGCCTAGGCATGACACCGAGCAGTGTTGTGCCCTCAAGGTCGTCATTCGCCAATGTCTGGGGAATGACACCCTTCTTTTCGACCACATCATCAATAAACCTTCAACACCACCCCACTCATCAACTCTCGGATCAAGGCCATCTTGGTTCGACAACTCTAAATTTTGTCACTATCATCACACTCCGGGACATGACACTGAGCATTATTGCGCTCTTAAAGCTGTCAATCGTCAACACCGGAGAAAGGATACCCTTCTCATCAAGGATCCTCTTGACCACCCCTCTGACAAATCATCAACACCAACCCATGCCTCTCCAACCTCGTCACCTAAATCGGGATCTCCACGCCAGACTAGGGTCCCTTCGCCGCCTTTAACCCCCTTATTTGAAATCAACACAGTCCATCTGATCACTAAACCTCAATCGACCTTAACCAATCCATCAAAAATTCTCCCTAGCCGTTGGGGGAATTCAACCTTCATCCAAACCTCGACCAATTTTTCAACACAGTCTCGACCACATATCAATCACTCTTTCAACTTAACCTCAACTAGACTAGCAACCAAACATTTAACCCGACCTCAACCAAACATTCGACCTCACCAAAGACCAAATACCAACCAATCAACCCTCAACCAACCATTGACCAACTATCAAATGACCAAATCTCAACCAAACATTCAACCAACCTTTTTATCAAAATATTCAACCAGCCTCGACCAATCAACAACCATATCAACCAACTTCACATCCACTCATCAATCAACACCTGACCAATTTGGAAAGAGGCACATGGGGCAAGTTTGCTCCTAATTGACTTGGACCTTATCACGCACAAGCATACACTAGGGACTTATCAGACCCTGAGCCTTTTTATGCGTTGCATCTGCGACCGTTCTACTGCTAGTCGAGTACTCGTCCACTTGACACTTAACTTGAACTCGTCCCTTGAGCAATCCCCATCCTCTTAGTCCTAATTCCTTTTCAACCCTATTCCTCTTAACAATTCCTATAACCCTTTTATGTTGTATGGATGCTTTGTCCTAATAAAAGGGAGCCCTTGACCTTCTATAATCTTGTCCATGACTCACATTTCTATAAAAACAAATCAAGATGTCACAATATCCATGGTCACTATATCAATATCAAAATCAAAAGGCAGACTGCTCCCTCGAAGGACAGCTGTACTATCATTGCTGTAATTAATAGACTGCTCCCTCGAATGACAGCTATTCAAAAGCCCTTATATTAAACAAAAATCTAGACCACTCCCTTGAAGGATGGCTATGACTAATCTGGCAATAAACAGCACTATTTTAGAAGCTTCCCACATTGATTAGCTTCACAACTGACCACCAAGCAAATGACATCTCTATGCAGGCTTCCCGCATTGATCAGTCTGCGCCAAAAAAAAAAAAAAAAAAAAAAACGAGTCATGGACTTGACTTATAGTTGTCTCAGGGTCTCCTATAAAAAGGGGCATAGTTATCTCTGCTCTTAAAATGGGTTACCCTCTTTCCTCCTCCTATCACCTGCTCAAGGGACTTCGAGCTCACTTTAATGTCGAAGTGATTCGATTACTGCTCTAACATAACTATGGTCAACGACGTCACACATGAATGGGGCTCTTGGTTCTCATAACCCCTATCTCTGTTATCTTTTTGGTCCTTGTCAATGAAAGAGCAATATGCTTTTCACTTCTTCTGCACTTTGGTCACATTCACCTTCATCACTTGTCAACTCGACTCAACTCTCTTTTCAAACCACCCCCATAGCCTATTCCCCCTAGTTTCTATGGACACCAATACACATGGAAACTATCGACCCGCCACAATTTATGTTCAACATAAACCAATACTTGCTGAAGCATAAATAGACCTCAATTCATTTTTAGCATACATCCATCACGAATATGGAATATTGCTAGGGATGAAAAACCCCTCAACCAATGTTGCAGAATACACCATTTGGAAAATGTTGCAACATCTCTTCTCCTCATCATTTCATCATAACCAAGACCAATCTATCAACCATTTTTGACCACCTGTCTACCACTTGGACCCTTTGTCTGAACTACATTGGTCTGAGGCCCTTCCACCAGGGCTATGTAGGCAGCACTCAGATGACACGACCGTCTTCTGGGGTTAGCTCGACCATTCTCGTTTGTTCATCTTTCTGATGGACAAACCTTCTTTCCTTCTTTTAACCATAACCTTGCCCTTGACCACGACTAATTTCATCCCTTTGTCCCTCCCTCCCTTCTAGGGAGAACTACATTGGCTTGAGGCCCTCTGACCAGGGCTATGTAGGTAGCACTCAGTTGACATGGGGTCTTCTGGGGTTAGCTCGGCCACATCCTTTCGTCCATTCCTCCCCTCGCCCACCAACCATTGGAGATCATACCTATCTCCTCCGACCTTGACCACTTCCAAGACATTGTTACCGTGGTTGTTTTTGCATATATGCTACCTCATGACTGGTTAGCAGAATTGTGCGCAGACCTTTTTGGACCCTCACAAGTATAGGATCGCACGCTGGTTGATCCACACTACTTGTGACTTTTTCGTGTTTCTAGGAGCACTTCCTGAGCCCAGGATACCTAGAACGCGATGACCCATTTGGAGCTTCAGCTTCGATTGAATAACCCGATCAGCAGACGACTAAATGCTGGGGCCCAGTTATTTCAATTTTGGCACTCCTCAACCCTTGACCTGTGACACTTTGACCTAACCATCTCGTGCAGTGGTATGCGTGCAATCACACCTTTTGCAGCATTCACCCTCACCCCTTTTTCATCCACTCTTTATCAAATCAGCACCTGATTCCCAGTTCCCTTCCCTCGACTCCTGCTTTGAGGGGGAATACCTCATCCATAATCAGGGTAATCCGCTTCATGTTTTTGTCTTGCAGTTCATTCGAACAACCAACAAGACGAAATCAACCTTATCCCTCACCTGGGGCAATCACTCCTATTTTTGTCTTGCAGTTTGTTCAGAACAACCGACAAGACAAAAAGGGGCAAATGTAGACACTGAAATCGTGTCGACTCCCCTGGTCATTCTCCATTTTATTCTTCTTCGCCTATTTAACCCTTGTCGATCACTTTTTCCACTAGCCTCGACCCTGGCAGCATGTAAAAATGAGCACAGAGCTAAAGCCAGACTCTATCCCCATTGTGCATCTGCCAACGACGGTCGTTACCCCGGCCGACATCGCCGACGTCGATCACTTATCGACCGACGTCAGCAATTCTGCCGACGTCGGTCACCTTACCGTTATCCATTATCAGTTATCATTCGGTTCCCAATCAGTTTCCCGAATGGTTATCGAATCGTCTCTTGAACCGCCTCTTGCCTTCATCAGCGTCTGCCAACCATTCGAAAGGCTAATCGATCAATCAATTAATCAATCAATCAATCAACCCCCGAACTCTGACATTCATAGAACTTTGGCAATCAATCAGCTCTGGCGATCAACCAACTCCAGCATTCAACCAATCTACATTTGCTTATCAACTTACAGCAATGCTTCAACGACTTCAATCATGGTTTTTATCATGTCTTCTGGCAGGTAAGTATTTCTTCTGTTTGTTTTATTTCTTTCTGGTTATTATTTGTTTGTTATTTCTATCGTCTCGGATCTTCAGACCGTAGACCTGAGCCTTGAGTCCCTTCCTTACATCTTTGCCCACTATCCCAATCTATAACTCCGTCCAGACTCGACCAAAACCCCCAGACCCTGTCCAAACTCGACATTACCTTGATCAGACCCTGTCTCGACCCTGTCCAGACCCTGTCCCGACCTTGACCAGATCCTATCCCAACTCTGTCAGACCTTCTGCAATTCGTCCAGACTTTGTCCAGAACTTGCCCCGACTGACACCGGTCATTACCCCGACCGACGCCGGCATTTTAACCGACGTCGGCACTTTCTCTAACCGATGCTGGCACTATAGAGACCGACATCGGCAACTGCACAGAACATTTTACTTCATTATCAGGTATGCATTTTATTTTTTGTCCTTTATTTTTGTCATTTTATCTTTCATTATATCTACTTCAGTCCAATATTCTACTTTTTTATCAGTGGGTTGATATCCTTCTAGGAAGTCTTCGTACTTCCGGGATCGGGCGTTCGCCTGACAGCCCACCATATCTTTGACTAACATTTTTCCATGTTTTAGTCTCTTTTCTTCTCAGGTGTCATTCCTCCACAGCCAAAGAGGAGAATCTTCCAACGTCTGATTTCGGTGCGCACAACTTTATTAGGTATCTTCTAGCCTTGACCATTTCTTTTAGTTTATTATTTCTTCTTTGAATGTAGAAAGCAATTTTGCATAGAAACACATTGCTACATAGGTAAAAATTCAAGCTCAAGCTTGGGCCATGGGTGCCTTTCCTTTTGTTGATATAATAATACTTCCATTATCGCCATCACCTATTGCAATATATGATAGATCCACACATTCACCATATTGATTATTTCAGGTCATGGAGGTTGCTGGTTATCTCCACCATTGTTCCCATTGTTTACCATCTTCAACCTTATGAAGTTCTTTGCACTCTCTATAACTTGTAAAAATAAATGACTCAATGATAGACATTCATTCTTATCATGATTCTTTAAATATAATACCTGACCATTCTTCTTCATTAACATGATTCTCCATTCCACTAATGGGGAAGGTCATATGATGTCATTGATTCTTTTGAAAAGTCCTCCCACTTGAAATGGTTATGTCTATTTATCTTTTCGTGTGGACACGTCACCCTCGATCTAATTGGTCACCATGATAAATCCATTATGCATCATCAGGATATCTATTTGTTAACCTTATCATCTGTTCCACATCTAATGTATTTTCTTATTTTATCATCTTGTGATCTTTTTGGGTCTGGTAATCATTAACATCATTATCACCAATACCTTAGTTGACATAAATTGGCTTCCAACCATGGGCCACTGTAATGATCATGTCTTTAAAACTACCATTCTTAATGGTGGTGGCTCCCAAATCCTTACTACAATAGACACTCTTCCATTAACAGAAGGATGCCATGAATTCATAACAATACATTCACCTTCTTTCACAATTTACCCTCCTATTCCTACTAGAGCATTATCGCATGCTCTACACATTAGACCCCAACCATTAGTAGTGTCAACTTGAATATAGCAGTCTTTTCTTTTGTGCCAGCTAAAAGTTCATTCATAGCAAGGGAACCATCACCTTCTCCTAGCCCCATAGCTTCTTATTGGTTAAGCCTAACCTATTAGAACCAATAAGTCATTGGTTCCATGGAGAAAGGATAGAGGATGTAGACATGGCCACCATTTATCTAGCCTACGCATGTAGCTCTTGTTTCAGGCAAGGTCCATCCTCTATTAGTCACCATGCTACTAACTTCCTTACTTGTAGAATTTACTTGACCATCAAAAAAATTATTTGCAAGTCATCACTTTGCTACTACCCTTAAAAATTATCTTGTGGCAGTGATGAACCTTGGCCATAGTGGCTCTATAGATCCCGATAGACCCCCATCTCCTAAAACTTGGTTTGTATCGGTAGACACTATCTCCAAAATCCTACCCTCATAAAATTTTAGAAGGTGTAACGTCCTAACAAAGGCACCTCTTCTTTAGATTATCTCTATTCAAGATTATTTGTGGTACTAAGCATTGTGTTTCCTTGTAATTTATCCTAGCTTTCCCATCCAAATATCTCATCCTACTAAATTTGGGATCATTATGGTAACTATTTACCAACCTACCCTATTCTCTTTCATCAACACATTCACCAAAACCCAAAACCATTGTTTTACAAAACCTTCTCCATCAACCCAAACCAACTCATGTGATCCATCAAATTGGGGCATCCAATTTGAGTACCATTTTATAACCTATGTTGAACTACATTGGCCTGATGTCCATGGACTATGTAGGCGTTGCTCCACTTCTAAGGGTATCTCGACCACTAAAAACTAATTCCCATCCCATTTTTATTCTCACTCATTTCCACTACTAACAACACCCTATTGCTTAGGGTATCCTACATCAAGGAATCTTTGAATTCTTTCTTAAGCATCCTTATGTTTTAACACCATCTAATACTTCCTGTTAAGTTTTTACCCATTGTTACAAGAATTACATTGGCCTGAGGTATTTTTAGACTATGTAGGCAACACTTAGTTACTGAGGTCAACTCGACCACATCCTTTACTTTATTTTCCCTTCTCACCTCATATCTTTTCCTCTGCTTCTCTACCTATCTCCTAACCATATCCCTACCTCCAACTTGTCAATCTCTTTTAACATAAGGGTTGAAAACCTTCCCCATTAGACCCTCTTACCTCCCATAAAGCCACCTCCTACTCTACTTCATTGGCATCCCCATCATCTTTCCTTGTGCATGCTTCGTATCTTGCTTCCCCACCCACATTTTACATTTTCTAAGTCTCTTTCACCTTATTACCAACCTTGCCCTTTATGCCCTTCAACTTTTTTCTTCATCCTCATCATCTCCCCTCACCCTTGGCTATTTGTTGTACCCTCTTTATCACTCTCTTTTCCTCACCCATTTTACATCATATGATGCATCTTGCAAGATTTATATTTCTTCTGTTGCTACACTTTTTATTTATGTGTACCACCACTCTCTACCATTCCGCCACTCTTCCCACCATACCCATTTTCCATTCTTCTTGTTTGCTTTTTTTCCATCCTTTCATCCTTTTTATCTTCCTTTTTTTTCATACACAACTAGTTTCTCCCTGGGTATTTATCATTTGAGAATCCTTCCATAATTGCCTCTTTTCTTCTCCTCTTCTTGTCTTTTTCCCTTTACATTCCCCTTTTCCTCTTTCCATCTTGATACTCACTTATCTTTTGCATCTATGTGAGTATTCATGTTTTGTATCCCTGCTTCAATTCTTCCTTTTTGTCGTTATCATCCTTGATCTTCATCCCTTACTTTCATCTCATTCCCTTTCATTAAATACCCCTATTTCTTCACCACCTCACCACTTTTTGGCTTGATAATCTCTTCTAATCACCCCTTCAGCTTGTCAATCTCTTCTAACAAGTCAATTAATGCCTACCTTCTCTCTTGACCTTTTTACGCACCCATCCTTTGCTTCCCTTTATTTTTCTTAACCCCTTTCCCATTTTCCATCCCATTCTCATCTCCAAAACCACCATCTTATTTGATTCATTATCCATCATCATCTTTTTTGTGTCCTCATTTCACTTCTTTTTCCTCTTATTTTCTTTCTTTTATTTATTGCTTTATTTATTTTTTCATTTTCATCACCAAAATACTTTCTCCTTGGTCTATTTTTAGACTTATTTTCAAACCCTTCATGGCCTCCCATATTTACCAACCTCCCCTTACCCTTCATGATTATTAAGCTTATCTCCCCATCCTTTTCTACCTTTTATTTTTCTTCTCTTTTCTCTATTTTATTTCATTTTTTTCATCTCCCTTGATGCCCTTCCTTGCTCTTCTCAACCTATATGACCATGCCTAGCTTCTTACATTCTTCTCTACCTTCATCTTTATCTAAAACCTCATTATTTTCTCTTCATCCATCTCCTAGTCCACCTTTACCTCATCCTTTGTTGGATCTCCCTTATGTTCTCCAATTCAACCTCCACCTCTTTAGAGTGTGGTCACCAATTGTACTGCTTCTACGTACATCTCTTTATTTCCTTCCTCGTATCCTCTATGCCCTTTCCTTAATGCATGAATTCTAGTTAGGTTCATTACTTTAGGAGCATCCCTTTCTTCCATTAATGCCTCTATATGTTATGCTCAGACTCTCTTTTTTATCCCTCTCAAACTACTCCCTTCACCCTCCCTATTAGCTTTTTCCTTTTAAACCCTCTACCCATTTTGAGCATGCTACGACCTCCAAAGTCTTCCACTAAATTTTGGTTTACTACAAGATATATACCAATCTTACATCTCTATAACACAATTGGCCAAGACAACCGGCTCATACGACCAACTAATAAGCCTGAGCACTATTAAGCTATCAAGATGAAAATTCCTTCCCCACCTCTTCTAGTCTTGCCTATTTTCAACCCTTTTTACTTTGACCTTTGAAGCTATTAGAATTAAAACTAAAATAACCTTCAAATAGAAGCTTTGGGATACCCACATAGGGATGCTATCTACACCCTCTCATGTACCCTACCTTCCAATAATTCCCCTTGATTCTCCCTTCTCAGACTACATCTTCTTACACCTTGAAAGAGCCCTTACTTTAATGCACAAAATCCACAACATGATCCCTCATTTAATTATGATTATTCACCTTGCTCCATATTCCAAAACCCCTCAAAGTCTTTCTTTGAATTCCTTCAAAACTTAATGCTTACTTATTTTAGGGTCCCACTGACTCAAGAGTCAAGGGTTCAAATCTTCGCCACTTCTCATTTACCCACTTTGCTTCCCTGAACCATTGAATAATAACCTTCCAAGGCCTATTAATGACATTGTTGTGGAATGTGCACAATGTCAACTTATTTGGATGGTGATGAAAGAACCCATCGGATCACCATGGCAATTTGAGTAGTTATAGATTTTCCAAATCTTAGTAAAGCATATTTCTCCCTTTTATTTTATTTAAAAAGGTGGCCATAATTTCATGCTTCAACCTACTTATCCATGGCTATAGATTCCTTTTATAGAGTTGACATAATCGTCTAATTACATCCTAGGTAATCTCATCGATCATTTCTACCACACCCATAAAAAATGATTTGATATCCATATTTTCCACCCTTTGACACTTCCCTTTCTCCAATGTCCTTCACCTAAACCTACCTACATGATATCAAATTGGGGAAACCAAGTTAAACAATACCCTTCACCTCAAAAGAACTAAATTTGGCCTGACATTTTTTTGGATTCCTATCCATGAAACTATGTATCCAGTGTCCACTTGTCACATGCATCTACAGTTAGCTCAACCATCCCCTTCCAACCCATACCCAATCCACCCATGCTTTCACTACATCTACCTTGAGGTCAGTTAATTTTGACCCAAAACATTGGTGTTTTTTGCAATAACTTTTGACCATAATGACCAATTTTCCATGTTAAAATTTTAAATGTTTACACCACCTCATGTAAAACTATACCATTTGTGTTTTCTTAGGATCACTTCCTACCCTAGATCCTTGATTCAACACCGACCCTATCTAGAAGCCTTGATAAGACTAACCCTATCAACTATGGCCAATGTTGGGGACTAGTTATTTTATCATTTATCTTAGAACCTAATTTTTTTATTTATTAAAATTGGCACCTTTAGTCTCTACATAATCTTGACTATTATGCTTAATCATATTTTTTGAACCCATTGGCATTTCACATACCCAGCTACCTTGTGGCACCACCTAGTGCCTTCCCATCAACTGCTTATCAAACTTACACCCGATTCAGCCTTTCCTCATCAACTTTTAGTTTGAGGGAGAATAATTCATCCCATACTCAGAGCACCCTAACCTTCGACTAAATGATTCATTTTTTTTAACTTGTTAATTCAAAGCTGCATAATAAAAAGGGGCAAAATGTAGACACTAAAAAACTACACACTTGCAGTCTTCGATGACTAAATACCTCAATACCCCCTAAACCTTTTTAAGCCTTAACAAAAGCATCTTAACCTAACCAAATCACTATTTTTCTAGTCACACAATATTATTCAAAATCACTATTTGAAAGTACTATTCAATAGTACTATTCACCATCACTATTCATTATAAGACCCACTATCACTATTCATGATGACATGGCATGTGACATGGAAAATGACATGGCAGGTGACATTGAAAAGTAACAAGGAAAGTTACATGGCATGTGACATGGAAAGTGATATGGCATGTGACATGGAAAGTGACATGGCTTGATGTGGGACACCATACCCCACTTGGAACCCTTTCCCAAAGTGCCTAATGACCTCATTTTAGCATCACAATTTTTCTTCCTTGAAATGTGGAAAGTTTCCCCTTAAGGGGTCATAATTCAACATATATTTTGTCTTCTCACATGAAATTAGGCTTTAAAAGAGATACCTACCTCTTTAAGACTTTGGGAAAGATAAAGGGCACCCATTTTTGACTTCTTAGCCCAAATTAGAGACTCTCCAACCCAAATGGGAATCCCCACCAACCTCACCTTAGAATTTTCATTACCCACATGTAAAATGGTGCCAAATTTGGTGTGCCACCCATTTAAGTTCTTTTGTGAAAGCAAGAAAGGATGGGGAGAAGTTTTTAAGCCTCATTCAAACCCATGTGCATAATTCCCCATTAAACGTTGGACTTATGGGCAAAGAGGAAGACTTTTCAACTCAAATGGAATCTTACACAACCTTATCTTGGACCTTTCATCCCCCCACATGAAAAATGGCACCATGTTTCACTATTCCACTCTTTTGGCATGTTTCCCTACATTAAATGCTATAAATACCCCCCTTTTCTTCACCAAAGGTTAAGTTGGAAATTAGTCTTTGGTTATCAATATTTTGTTTCAAGTTTTTAAATAAGGTTATCATCTTGGAGGTCATCATAATTTTAGAGGTCATCATCATTTTGGAAGGAAAATAATTCAAAGCAATGAAGCTCTGCTAGAATTGCTACAAGAATTCATCTTCATCAACCATCATCAACATCAACACTCTTCTTCAAGCTTGGAAGGTAATCTTTCCTTTTATCTATTTTAGTTATTTGATTTCAATTTCTTTCTTCCCTTTGGCCTCTTATTTCTTTACCTCTAAATATTATCCCTTAACATCTTCTTTTCTCTTTTCTCTTTTCCCTTTATTCCTTTATCTCCTTACCCTCTTTATTAGCTTCATCTCATTTACCTTCTTTTACCCCTTTCCACCTTCACCCCATTTATCATATTCTTCCTTTGTCACATTTGTTCCATTTACCCATATATCTCTTTATCTATGTGCATCCATAACCATTGACCAAACCTAACTAAGTTATCCCTTTGAACCTTGCCATATTACCAAATAGAAAACCAACATTTTGACGAGACCAATTTTTAGCATTAGCATTATCCCAACTAATTGCTTCATTTTAGTCATATTAGCAAAGAATTTAATTTCCTTAATTAATTTGTTGTTATTTGTTATTATTATTTTCATTTTGATTCCATTTCATATAAATTATATCATTATTATTCATCAAACTTATGTGTTTAAAGCAGGTGAATTGATAGCCTCCTAGAAAGCTTTCGCTTCTAGGATCTAGCTCACACTAGGCAATCCACCCATCTACATGTCTACAAAACAAGTTTATTTTAGTGTTTTCTTATTTTCAATTCATCCTCCCAATCCAAAGAGGAGCTCTTCATAATCATCTAGATTTAACATGCACACATTCAATAAGTTTTTCTACACACCCTATTCCTAGTTTCTTTCTTTCCAAAAAATTAAGAAAAGAAAATAAAATGAGAGAAATGCATTCTATAATATTGGAGATGACATGTTGTGTTTTATGTATTGAATTCATTAGGAGTAGGAAGCCTCATGATGCTATGGTGAGCACTAAACTAGATATTCCTAAGTAATGGGAGTTATGTGATAATTCATGGTGGAATCCCTAATGGAGGATTGGTCTATGTTGTGGAGAAGTGAAGAGTTACTTCAGGTGGTGCAATCTGCTATGGAGGAGTAGATGTCAACAAAGCCAATCAGGGAAAAGAACTTTTAGAAGTGTAAGAAATCTTATATTGGGTTTGTGTTATGGCAACAATGGGTGTAGATGGATAACTCATTGTTGAATACTCAGGTGTGGTAAAAACATGTGTATATTGACTTCAAGTGGGAGTATGTTAGGTGTGAAGTCACTATTCATAGTCACTATTCATGGTGGTGTAGCATGCTAGTGATATGGATGGTTAGTGATATGGTTGATTGATGATATGACAGGGGTCCATAGAGGGTCCCAAGTTTAATCAAGATAATGTGATAGGTGTGGGGCATAACAGTCCACTAGAGGACATGGGTTTCATCCTAGGTGAGTCAAAAGGATTTGTCTTGGTGTGTAAAAAAATAAGGGGTTATGTATGGGTCAAATTTATAAGGGGCCCTAGGATTCACATGTCTGGTTAGAATCAAAAGGTGATTGCAACACCTTTTGGACTCTTATGTTCACATGTAAAGATGAAGATAAGAATTTTCTATTATAAATAGACCTCACATGTGTGAGTGGGGTGCAATTATTAGAATCATATAGCGTGGCTTAGATATTGTCTAAAGTGGAGCATCCACTTTGTTGACCCTTGGTGATGAAGATAATAACTATTGAGTGTTTAAATTCACTTGTGGAAGTGGGGTGCAAGTTTTGGATCCACATGGATGTGGCACATGTTATTATCTAATGGAGGATCAAATTTGATGATTTTTACACATAGAGATAAACACCTTTGAAGATCACATGACACCACACTCATATATGGTAATTTTTTTGGGGCACTATGATGTTTTTCTCTCCCCTCTCTTCTCATTATAAATGCTATAAAGCATGAAGCTCTCCCATTATATTTATTATCCTATTAGAGGGTCCATGAAAGCTTGAGCTTGCATGCTTGGATGTTGGATCATGAAGGTTATGATATGTTTGGTTCACAACCTGAATGCTTCAAGTGTAAGCATTAAGTGCTTGGTTGTTAGCACTGGAAGATTTGTCAGAGGAGTTGTAGAAGAGAGTTGTTGATGTTAATATTAATTTTACAAGCTACCATTTCACCTATGTTTTTTTCTCTTGCATATTGCAAAGGTTTTCCACATGATCTCTGATGTAATGTGTTCCCTCTCGTATCTTATTTTTAGCTTATTTTTCCATATTATTTACTTGCAGAGTAGGATATAACTTATTGATCTTATCATGTAGTATCAAAGCTATTTTATTCCTAAAAATTGGTATTAGAGCCATGGTGAAAAAATCCATTTGTGAGTGTTTTTTGTTGTTGACTAGTTTGTGTAAGTGGGATCTACTGTGATAGGAGGAGAGACCAAGTTCAAGAGTGGAATAAAAAATGGTTTTGTTTTGGCAAGTAACTCTTTATGGAACAAAGTTGAGGATATCTTGGTGAAGATCCTATTTTATTCATGTTTTTTAGGAGAAACCCATTGATGGGTGGAGGATAAAGCTAAAAAAGATTTTCCAGATAAGTTAATAGCCTACATAGTGTTCTCATTAAAGATGAAGCAATTGTACAACTTGAGGAGAAATTTGGTCTCCTTTGGAGGAGGATAAGGACAAGGCATGACCTTTTTGTGGTTTTTGGCAACAAATGAAGGTGTGTATGGTGTGGTAACCTATTATCCACATGTTATTAGCCAAGATTCTAAAGAAAAAAATCCATGCAAAGGAAGAAGGTATAAATAAACTTGAAGGTATACTTATTTTGAAGTAGTTGAGGATGAGAAGGATGAAGATGAAAATTAACAAGAGAGACTTGGTAATCTTAAAAGGAGAAGGCTAGTGTTGACCATATAACTTAGGGTGCTAGAGTGTTGTGCATATAGTTGTGGCATTGGACAAGTAGACTAATGCATGAAGTAATACTGGAGGCACATGAGTTAGTGTTTTGGAAACATTTATTAGAGCATGATGCATTTTAGATGCATTCTTTAAGATTGAAAACTCGGTAGGTGTATAATTTCACTATGTAGTGTAATGACTTACCTAGAGCTTTGATTGGTCCACTTGTGTCATGTTTGGCATGATTGGTAGATGAAGGCTACATGTAAAATAAAAATTGAGACCTAGTATTCTTGAAAGGATAAGGTCATGTGTTTAGGCATTTAGTAGAGCATGATGCATTTTAGATGCATTCTTGAGGCTCAAAAACTCAATAGGTGTAGTGATGCACCGAATAGTGTGATTACTTCCTAGGAGCTATGATTGGTTTAGTGAACTTGTGCCATGTTGATAACTTGGTGGTTATGTGGATAAGTCTAGTTTTGAATTTTGTGAAATTTTCTTTCCTCACTACTATCAAGAGTGCTATATGAGCTAGTTGGTGTTCAAGGAGTTGGATCAGTGTTATTCTTACATGGTGATCTCTCTTAGGGAGAGATAGATAGATGGATGAGGCAAATAATTATAAATCTTCATTTTGAATAAATTACTAAATGATTTTTAAGTAGATGCATTGAGGGAGTACAAGATATTCAGTACCTTCATGGAAATCCAAAGTGTTTATTAGAGGTTATTGCTATGTGTTGTTGACATGTTGGATGCAGGCCCCAACATGATCATTAGTGTGATGGCTTAGTGACAAGGACGTGATGAATGTGGTAGGAGGAGCAAACCAAGGATTGAGATTCATAAAGATGGAAAATCAAGGAAGTACCTCACTTCTTTTATTGTGAGTTATATTCCCAAGAGCATCCTATAATAGTGGAGAAGACATGTTATGTCCTATGTATTAGATTTATTAGGAGTAGGAAGCCTTGTGATGTAATGGTGAGAACTAGATTAGATATTCTCAAGTAGTGGGAGTTGTGTGATGGTTCATGGTAGAATCTCAGATGGAGGATTGGTCTATGTTATGGAGAAGTGAAGAGTCACTTCATGTGGTGCAATCTTTTATGAAAGAGTAGATGTTGACAAAGTTATTCAGGGTAGATAATTTTTAGTAGTGAAAGAAAAGTTATATTGGGTTTGTGTTAGGGTAGTAGTGGGCATAGATGCATAACCAGTTTCAAAATACTCAGGTGTGGTAAAAGCTTATGTATATTGACTTCAAGTGGGAGTATGTTAGGTGTGAAGTCACTATTCATAATCACTATTCATGGAAACTTCATGGTGATGTGACATGTTGGTGATGTGGATGGTTAGTGATGTGGCTAATTGATGATGTGTTAGGGGTATGTGGCGGGTCCTACGTGTGATCAAGATGATGTGATAGGTGTGGGGTGTATCACTCCACTAGAGGACATGGGCTTTATCCTAGGCGAGTCGCATGGGTTTGTTTTGGTATGCAAAAGATAAGGGGTAATGTATGGGTCAAATTTATAATAGGCCCTAGAATTCACATGTCTAGTTAGAGTCAAAAGGTGATTTCAACACCTTTTAGACTCTTGTGTTCACATGTTTAGATGAAGACAAGAATTCACTATTATAGATTAACCTCACATGTGTGAGTGGAGTGCGATTCTTGGAGTCACATGGGGTAGCTTGGATATTTTTAAAATAAGAGAATCCACTTTATTTACCCTTAGTAATGAAGACAATAAAAACACTATTGAGTGTATAGACTCACTTGTGAAAGTGGGGTGCAAGTTTTAGAGTTGCATGGAGGTGGCACATCTTCTTATGTAATAGGATATCAAATTTGATGACTTTTTCATAAAGACAAACACCTTTGAATATCACATGACACTGTCATGTCCCCTTTTTCATGGACATTGACAGATTTGATGATTAGCCTATTATACGACCTTCGTAGGCTAATAGGATGGATAGAGGGTCATAATGGAGCTTGGATTGACTTTGATTCACAAAATTTCTACATTTGGCTTTCATTCAGGTTATTTTAGACACATTGGACTTGAGCTCCTACTTTTTAGGGATATTTGACATGCAGCGGAGCGGCCTTATTTTGGTATGGTCATGTGCAGAATCACTCCCTGATTCACCTGCTTCGATCGGTTCGAGGATCTGACATGTATTGAGGAAGATATTAATATTTGATTGATTTAATCAAATATTAATTATTTAGCCTATTTTTAATTAGAAACCCTAATTCTAATTTAAGAAACCCTAATTAGGGCAAGCATATCTTTTTGAGGGTATAAGGGTTTCTCATGGAGGCCATTATTGATTATGCTATTGATTATTGATATTGATTTTGAGAATTTCTTCTGTGAAGACTGAGCCAAGGGTTCAAGGATTCCATTTGCATTGGAGAACGTTCCCTCTTCAGTGTGTGCAATTAAGAGGCTGTGGAATATCAGCTGATCTATTGCCAAAGTGAGAGATAGCTTCATCCAGAAGTTATCACAAAATTTACAGGGTTGAGAGATAACTTCACACAGAAGTTATTACAGATATTCCAGGTATTTATTTATTTATGTTTTGATTCAAATAAGCTATACAGATAGAGATATTCTGTATTAGAGTCATATATCTTCAGATCAGAGGTCCTACAAACAGGGTGTAATTTATTGGCGGTCGTATGAAGCCATACAGAGCCGTACAGGTTTGCACAGCTACCAACGATGGCAGTATTACCGACGACGGCTACCGATGACGGCAGTATTACCGACGATGGCTAACGACGACGGCAGTATTACCGACGACGGCAGTATTAGCTACCGACAGCGGCAGTATTACCGACCGACAGCGGCAGTATTACCGACGACGGTGACTGTGTTTTTACACAGCAACCCGAGCCGTTCCAGATTCAAGTTTTATTTCTAGATTTGCAAAGCCAGGGTTTTTCAAGACTGTATTTCATATTTATATGCATATTAGAGGACTGCAATTGTAATAATTTAGAAGGACAAGTGATACAATCTGTAATTTGTTATTAAGAGACTATATTATTGTGATCTTTCTGAATTTATTCAACAACGATTATATCTTGGTTCAGATTTTTTGTGTTGCTATATTTCCTGTTTGGAAGGGGATATTACAGTGGTATCAGAGCCAAATTCCTGCCATCCTGTTGGGCACATCAGAACTAATGTCTTGCCATCCTGTTGGGTAGTTGGGTAGATTGAATCAACAAAGTATCGTGATGCCTTCATATACTCAGAAACAGTGGGACAATGATATGAAGAAGCTGGAACATAGTTTGAAGCAGTTGGATGAAACCCAGAGGAGGATGAAGGAAATTCTTTCATATCCTACATCCAAAAACAAACCTACAAGGTATAAGACAGCGAATGATGAGTGGGACTTATTACCTCCTCATGTTCAAGAGAGGACGACCTTTGATTGTTTTGTCAAGCTGAGGAGAGAGCACTACAGATCACTTAGATGAGAGAGCAGCATGTCCCATAATTATTATGATTATGAGATAGGATATAGTGAAGATGATGATGAGTTAGATGCTTGCACTCAGAGTGTACAGGTGGACTCAGATGTTAGTGCACTGAGTGTTGATGGCCTCTCAGATATGGCAGAGATTGTAGAAGAGTCCCAGGATCCTATTATTGCAGATGACACTCAGGAGAATGCAGTGGATAGTTTTGAGGACTTAGTCTCACCGGTTGTTTCTCTCCGTATGGAAGAGTTAGACAGTGATGCTACAGTTGTTGATACTCCGTCTGTTGATATGAGCTTTGGTGTTGATTTACAGAGTGTGGATGATCATTTGTATATTGAGGTGGTTGGTGATGAGTACCTTCCTGCAGTTGTTGCTGATGAGCATGTTGTTGAGGCTGATACACATATTCAGGATTTGGGAGTACCTAATTCTGATGAGCTTGAGATACTAGTGGAGTTGAGTCTCCAGATTGATTATTCTCACACAGATGACAGTGTGGTACAGTTGGTTGTGCCACCTTTACAGAGAGATCAGTTGGAGTGTGTGGGGGAGTATGTTGATGCTTCCACATATAATTTCTACTGCACTGAACCATTCATGGAGTATTTGCTGGATAGTGCAGGTGTTCGTCTGGACTCACATAAGATGACAGAAGGTGTTCTTGTCCGAGGTTCTAGTGCTATTAGCAGATTGGGTGAGGAGATTTTACGAACCCTTTCTACTATGTTACCTTACAGGGATGTTGAGGTGATGTTTGTTGAGCCGAGATTGGAGCCATCCATTGAGTCCCAGTTTGGCAATAGTGGGCCAGTAGCAGAGTTTGGGGGTTCTTACCAGCATCATACGGTGAGTTATGCTCCTTATTTTTCTTTGCATTTAGAGATTAGTTTTGGTGTCAGTGACTCAGGGACCAATGATTGTCATATCCACGGTCCAGTTGGGTGTGAGTATCAGTTAGATAGGGACTTGAATTTTGACAGGGTGGATGTTTTAGTTGGCTTGAGTTCCACAGATTGGTTTCTTCTTCTGGCATCTATAGTTGGTCTTCAGATAGTTGTTTGGGTGTCGAGTGCAGTTTTTCAGTTGCTGATTTTGATACTGTTGATGCTGTTGATGTTGATGATTTATTCACATGGGTTGATTGGTGACATGATGGATGTTACACGACTTTTTCCTTGGGATCCAGGTGGATGAAGTGGTCCCTTGCTCTGACATTGCTTGGGGACAAGCAATTTTCGGAGGGGCGGATTGTCATGTCCCCTTTTTCATGGACATTGACAGATTTGATGATTAGCCTATTATACGACCTTCGTAGGCTAATAGGATGGATAGAGGGTCATAATGGAGCTTGGATTGACTTTGATTCACAAAATTTCTACATTTGGCTTTCATTCAGGTTATTTTAGACACATTGGACTTGAGCTCCTACTTTTTAGGGATATTTGACATGCAGCAGAGCGGCCTTGTTTTGGTATGGTCATGTGCAGAATCACTCCCTGATTCACCTGCTTCGATCGGTTCGAGGATCTGACATGTATTGAGGAAGATATTAATATTTGATTGATTTAATCAAATATTAATTATTTAGCCTATTTTTAATTAGAAACCCTAATTCTAATTTAAGAAACCCTAATTAGGGCAAGCATATCTTTTTGAGGGTATAAGGGTTTCTCATGGAGGCCATTATTGATTATGCTATTGATTATTGATATTGATTTTGAGAATTTCTTCTGTGAAGACTGAGCCAAGGGTTCAAGGATTCCATTTGCATTGGAGAACGTTCCCTCTTCAGTGTGTGCAATTAAGAGGCTGTGGAATATCAGCTGATCTATTGCCAAAGTGAGAGATAGCTTCATCCAGAAGTTATCACAGAATTTACAGGGTTGAGAGATAACTTCACACAGAAGTTATTACAGATATTCCAGGTATTTATTTATTTATGTTTTGATTCAAATAAGCTATACAGATAGAGATATTCTATATTAGAGTCATATATCTTCAGATCAGAGGTCCTACAAACAGGGTGTAATTTATTGGCGGTCGTATGAAGCCGTACAGAGCCGTACAGGTTTGCACAGCTACCGACGACGGCAGTATTACCGATGACGGCTACCGATGACGGCAGTATTACCGACGACGGCTAACGACGACGGCAGTATTACCGACGACGGCAGTATTAGCTACCGACAGCGGCAGTATTACCGACCGACAGCGGCAGTATTACCGACGACGGTGACTGTGTTTTTACACAGCAACCCGAGCCGTTCCAGATTCAAGTTTTATTTCTAGATTTGCAAAGCCAGGGTTTTTCAAGACTGTATTTCATATTTATATGCATATTAGAGGACTACAATTGTAATAATTTAGAAGGACAAGTGATACAATCTATAATTTGTTATTAAGAGACTATATTATTGTGATCTTTCTGAATTTATTCAACAGCGATTATATCTTGGTTCAGATTTTTTGTGTTGCTATATTTCCTGTTTGGAAGGGGATATTACAGACACCCCTCTCAAATGTGGCAATTTTTTTGGGCTACTATGATGTTTCTCTCTCACCTCTCCCTTCTCATTATAAATGCTATAAAACATGGAGATCTCCCATTATATTTATTATCCTGTTAGAGGATCAATATAAGCTTAAGATTACATGTTTGAAGGTTAGATATTGAAGGTTGTGTTATGCTTGGTTCAAAAATTGAATGCTTCAAGTCTAATCATTGAGTGATTGATTGTTAGCATTAAAGGAGTTATTGGAAGAGCTATTGTAAAAGAGAGTTATTGATGTTAACATGAAGTCTATAAGCTACCATTTTTCCCATGGGTTTTTACCTTGCACATTGCAAGGGTTTTCCAGGTAATCTATTGTGTTATGTGTTCCCTCTTGTTTCTTATTTTATAGATTTTGTATGCATTGTTTACTTCCACATTAGGATATAGCTTATTGATCTTATCATGTAGTATCAGATATATTTTATTCCTAATAGCTAATTCAAAATCAAGGGAAATGGTATGAACATCATGATTGAAATCATGTATTTGAACTAACATTTTTTGATAATGTTGAACATCTAAGTATCTAGATTAATCTTGGGCTATGATTTAATTATCATCATAGGTTGGATAAATTATATATGATTGATATTTGAGAGGAACTTTAGAAGGGTAAATGCCTAGATCACTGAATTTATGTGGAAACATGATTAAAGGATCTTGGAATAATTTAACCAATCCATAATCATTGCACATGAATTCATCTTTTATGTATAAGGCTTTCTAAACATTGCATAGATGGGGGAAATCAGTGAGCTCATCAATGAGAGGGAAGGTGTAATCATAAGGCAAAAAATAAGGAGGAAGCCACTCTAAGATGTAAGGAGGTAGCTTGGTAGTGTTGAAGGTATTTTAAAATTCATTCGGCTCATCATCATTTGAATCAACAAGAGTGAAATGTAAGTTTGGATTCATGTTGACAAATTTAGGTAAGGGAACACTATTGATCATTAGAATGGTGGGAATTTGAAAATGAGATGTAGGATTTAGAAGTTGAATACTATAATGTTTTGGGATCAGCCTCATGTTTATACCTTTTTCCATTATGAAGGAACATGATACATTGGCTACCAAAAGAGGTAATATCCCTCATTATATGAATCCATAGGCATCCTAAGATTATGTTTTAAGATAATTTAAATTGAGAACCATGACTTTAGTTTAGATCATCTTAGTTAAAATTGTAAGATGGATCTAAATGCAACCAAGTGTCTTTTGATTAGTTTTGTCAAATCCATGACATGTCAAGCAAGTTTGTTTGAGATGATATTTATTATAACCAAGTTGTTGGATGAGCCAAAAAGATGTCACATTAATACCAGAACCTTCATCTACTATTAATTTATGAATGAGGGTGGTATTAATGACTGTTTTAATGAATAGGGGTGGATCATCGGTTTTAAAGAGGATTTAATTGTTAATAATGTCTTCTTTGAGGAAATCAATGGAGGGTTTTGAATAAGGACAAATAAATTCAATGGTATTCAATTTGGTTGGTTTAGGCTCATGAGAATATGGTTCCTCTTATAGAGAAGATGGCTCTTCAAATTCTTGAAGTTGTTGCATGAGGAACTTGTGATGATAAGGAGAGGTGTGAACTAACCCCATAATAGGAATTTTGAAAGGCATGGAGTTGAGTTCTTCTTATAAGTTCCAATGGGTTTTGGAAGAAGAACCAACATGAGGCTTAGAAGGTAAAGTAGATTTAGGAGGAAGAGAAGTGGTTGGGATTTCGGAAGGAGGAAATGGTTCCTCATGGGTTTCTGAAACTAGGTGAGTGGTTGTAGTATCTTTGAGGATTTACTCTTCCAAAGAAGGTTTCTTAGGTTTAGTGATAGGATATTTGTGGGTTGGTTTATGATGATAATTGACCTTAGTTACATTAACATATTAAGAATTTATGTAATATTGGTTAGAGTCAATGATAATGGCACAAACATCCTTGTTAATTTTCCTAGCATTCGATGTGGAAAAATATTTTTGATTATTAGAAGAATAAGCTTTGGGATCTTATCATTTTTAAGAAGTGTTAATGTAATCTTGATTATGGATTTGTGATTAAATGAATCACCAAGCATATAGGATATGACAAATTGGGTAAGCCATCTACATGTTTTATGGGAGTGACTAATGTTGGTATGGAGCCAAAAAAATTTATTAGGGTCATACCATTTAGGAGGATTATTGGGATAAGTAAATGGTTTAAAGAGCACTAAAAATTATTTCACTTGTTGCACAGTTAATGATGTGTGAGAAGATGGGGGATTATCAGCTTTGGTAACACCTAGCTTAATTTGAGGAGGATTTTCGGTTATCATATTATTGGAATATTGAAAATATATTTTAATGAGTTTGGTATTAGGGTAAAACTATTTCATTAAGTAGTCTTGATGCTTGGCTTGGTCAAGATCCTCATTAAGCATTTGAGGAGCAAAAGCTTGAACCTTATACTGAAGTGAAGGAATGAATGTGGTTATAAAGAGTTTAAATAAATTATCATTAGTCATGTTATGATCATCCTTGTGGGCCAAATACTTCCATCTCTTGATAAAATCATGATTTGATTCAGTGGGAAATTTCTTAGCATTAAGAAAATGGCTAAGACAATTTTTAGGAAGATCATTATGTTAAAAATCTTTAACTATGGGATTGACTAAATCCTTGAGTTGCCATATGGAATGTTGGGGAAGTTGATTGTACCATTCAAATACATTACTAGTTAAATTTTTAACTAAAATTTTAGTTGTGTCAAAAGTATTAGTTTGGATCCACTCCTAATAAATATTGCCAAATGCCTTAAGAAAATATGCAGGGTCTTTAATCCCATCATATTTAATAGTTAGAGATAAGTTACCAATATTAATAGAAATAATGAAAGGGGCTAAAAGATAATTTTAAATGTGTTTTAGTATCTTACTTTTCATGATAGGTTGGGGGAAGACATTCCCCATGACATCTCTAAGAGGTGGAGGAATAACTTTTTGATTATTTTTAGGGAGAAGAATGGGAGGTTGATTAGCCATATTGATCAAATGATGTTGTAATTACATCATTTTTGAGGTCTTATATGTTTGCACTATGTGTATGATAATTTGGGTTGTATCAATTGGTGGGTTGTTTTTTAAGGACTCCCTAAATTAGGATTAAGGGGAGGATTGTTAGGAGGTGGAGTACTTGTGGAGTTATTGGATAGGCTTGTCTTAATTTACCCCACATTTTGATGAGATGCTTGAAGATGGGAATTATCTTGATAGGTATGGAAAGGATTTGATCTATAAATCTCATATTATTTCATGATTTGAACCATATTACAATCTGAATATGTGGGAAGAGAAGAAGTACTCCAAGAGTGAGGATTCTCTTGGGAGGTAAAGAAAGGAAGAAGAACCCCATATAATGTCTAAATATATTCAGGTTGTCCAAGAAGATTTTGATATAGAATTTTATGATGTTTGATGAAAGAAATAAACATTAAGAAAGAAGAAGGAAAATTAGGAATAGAGTCATCCAAATAAGGAATAGAGATGGATATCAATTATAAAATTGAGTGGGTTGATAGAGTACTATTTAAAATAGGTTGAAAATAGTACACATTCATATGTGTTGATAGTGTACAACTGAATAGGGGATAGAACAGAGAGATAAAAATACATAGTCATGAAAACTGACTATGTACTGTAGGTAGGAAGATGAAAATAATCTGTAAGAGATTATATCAACTAGAATGATAGTTTTCTAAAATAGGGGAAAATTTTTCAAGATAATTTGAAGCAATAATGAAATAAAGTACACAAATAATTAGATTAATGTGATTGATCCAATTAGAACACACATCACAAACCTTGCACCAACATTGGCTAATGTAAGTTATGTAATACAACACACAATGATCAAAGAGTAAGTAACAACTAAAAAGTAAATGCTAACTAATTGGTCATTTTAAGTGTTATTAATTTATAATAAATTATAATTTTAATGTGATAGGAAAGTTGTCTAAAATAAGGAACTAGAAAGTAATCTAAGGTTGGTTTTAGGATGTTTGGGCTGAAAGGGATTTGTACTGGTGATGGTACTAGATTGGTATTTTTTCCTACCCCCTCACTTCACAATCCCTTGATGATAAGGGTTTTGGAATTTTTTTCAATATATACCATCAAACACGTATTTATACTTGGCCAAAAAACTAAGTCAGGATTCCCCCTCGGTGATGAAATACAATTAGGTATGCCTTGGGAAGATAAATGTTTAATGCTTTTTGAATGTAAAGTTATTTGGTAGTGTGTGCAAAAGATTAAAAAAAGTGTAACTAAAATGGTAATTTTAAAAACCACCTATTTAAGTTATGTGAGTTACTCTAAGCATGAAAACAACTATAAATGAAAGGTGAATTAATTAATAGCAAATAGATGTTAATTCCTTAATTGATAATAGTACAGAGTTAGTTCAAGTGACACTATATGTAAATAGTATAGAACAAAGTCGACTGGGTCATTATTGTTCTGTAGAAACAAGTTTTTTAATAACAAAGTTAAATAGGTCAACTATATCTATTAAACAAAAGATAGACTACATAACTAAGTTGACCATGTTGACCTAGTTAGCTATAGGGTTATATTACAAACTTGTGAAAAATAGAACTGAAGGAAGAATGAAAATGACATAGAGAGAAAATAAAAGAACATTGGTGGGATTGAAGATGTTTTAGCTTGTAAATTTTATGCTAAGTTGTTCAAATGATACTTTCAAATTCTACCAATTGGGTCTAATAGTTTGATCAAATTTGCAAAACCCTGTGTTGAAGAAGAGATAATAAATAAAGTTGACCTGTTCGACTGTGTTTGTTGACCTGTATGTTGGTAGAAGAAAATAACATAGTTGACTAGTTTGACTATGTATGTTAATCTAGAACTAAAGAAGAATATTGTGTCAAACTACTCGATCTAGTAACATGTAACTAATGAAGACCTAAATAGATAAAATAGAGTCATTTTGAAGTGAATATGTTAAACCTCTGCACATAAATTTATAACTATACTGACTAGTTTGATACAATATTGAAAATATCAAAAAATATAATATGATGACAAAAATGATGGCATGAAAAAAAAACTAAAAGTTTTAGATTAATATCAAGTTCACCAGAATGTATGCAAAGGGAAATGTAACTGATCTATAAATCAATCATAACTCAAAGAAGATAAATCCTACTTACACTTTCGATTATTGATACATTGAATATTTTAGGTCATGACCAAGATGGATCCACTAGACCTAGCCAAGGGATCTATTACCACAATAATATTACTAGGAAGGGTTCCAAACCCTCAAGTCAAGCAAAAATATGTAATAACCCTAACTAGGTCCTATGCTTTCATATTCACAACTGTACATGCAAAGCAGAGTAAAATCTAATATAATACACACAAAATCTTATGGAAAAAATGAGAAGTTAGTAAACATAAAAGTAAACATGCATGAGAGAGTCCTAATTAAGCTATGTATAGGTAAAACCCTAATTCATGGAGAGAGAAAAACATTCAAAATGCATTACTTATGCTACTTCTATCTACTAAAAGAGAGGATCAAATTTAGAGATACTTACATTAAAGATGAGCCCATTAAGATTCAATATTTTCCCTGGCCAACGGTGCTTCAAAAGAGGTTGTTGTGGTTTGCAAGGATCACTAAGAAAGGCCAAAGCATCTAAGACTTTTCCATAAGACAAGATTCTTCTCCAAGTAGAAACCCTAAGTTATGAATCCTCAAGAAGAATGGCAGAAGAGTAGATTATAAAGAAGCACAAATGAGTAATTAACTCTTATTGTCTCTGAGAAATAGAAAAATGAATGTGTTTATATAGTTGAATATAACCCTAAACCTTTTTAAAAGTTTAGCTAGTAAGGTCAGCCTAATCAACTCTGTATCATTATTAACAAAAACAAATTAGGTCTTTATTTAGGTCGGTCCCCTAAATGAGGTTTTTCAATTAGAATATAGAGTCAATGGGGCCGATAATGTATTTTAAATCATCAAAAAGGTTTTTAGGGTAATGAAGGTAGAAAATGACTAGAGGAGTGTGTAAAAGAGGAGGTAACATTTAGGGGACTATTTTTACAGAAGGTTGGATTGATAACAAGTGGTAGTAAAGGGACAACAATATTGTGAGGTACTAATGGTCTACCCAACCCCTTACCAATGTACCCCTTAAGGTCTGCACTCAGAGAGATTGAGACTCAATAGGTTCCTACAAGATAGAAAGCATCAATAATTGATAAAGTTTAAAAATATTATATGTATACAGTACGTATGTTCTCACTATCACCATTATCTATCATAACACTATGTATATGTTGATGGTCAAGGTATACTCAAATAAATTATGAATGCAAATTTGAGTCATCATCCAATATTTAACTATCATCAATTTTAATATAAGTTCTTTAAAGCATATGAGCTATTATGTGTATAACTTCCAATATTCTTATCTAACTAGTGGCCATAATGTGATGGATGAGGATTGCATTGCTCCATTTGCAACTATGGATATTTCTTAAAATGATCTTGAAAAGGATTGTAAAATATCTTATAATTATAGAGTGACCAAGTTGAGAACATGAATCCTTTGGAAGATCATCAAAGGTAATTTTTTGGTCATCCATAAGATCTGGGATCTTATGCTTCAATTTATAACATTTATTCATGTAATGCCTAGGGCCTTAGTGATAATCACAATATGCATTAGCGTCATATCCTTTGGGTATAGGTTGACTCATATCAACCTCTATAGGAGGAGGGAAAGATATGAGATGACACTCCAAAATCATCTGAAGTAAATAATCCAAAGACTCAAGTAATTCATTTAAATTTTCTCTTAGGTGCATTGGATAAGATCAGTCAATTAACTTGTTATGACACCACATTAACTGTCGTGATTGTTTCATTTGTAGGTTCTATGTGTTTCACATTATAGCTTAGTTTGATATGAAACTTGGTATTAGATGTAGTCAGTGTCTTTTCTACATACTTAATCTTGTTCAAATAAATAAGCTTCATTTCATGATCTCAAACAATATAACATAAGTCATTCAAATATTTATTTTTTTAAAATAATGGACTCATGTAATGGGGCAAGTAAACTTTGCTTAAATATGTCTTAAAGTTATTTACCTACCATTGGATTTGTAATTTTCAACAACATTATTTTATATCTCAAAACATATTCATTTATAGGTTCATTGATTCCTTCTTTGATTTTTTTAATTTGAGCATATGACATCTTTTAAGTGATATTGGTAGATAAATGTGCTAGAAACGGATCATCTAGAGGTTTGAATTCTCTTATTCTTTGGATTGATAAATCATATAACATTGTAAAGATTAGTCCTTTAGGTTCCTTAGAAATAATTTGGTCAAAAGTTTATCATTGAAGGCTTAATAAAGACATGACGCATAAAAATATTGGACATGTTGTTGAGGATCACCCTTGCCATCATAAAGAGTGAACTTGGGTGAAACAAAACTAGTTGGTAAAGGGTGGAAAGATATTTTAAGTGTAAGAGGATTATGTTATACATCTTGTGAATCAATAACATAAGGTGATTTCAAAGAATTTTTCTCAATATTGGTAACATCAGCTTCAAAAATTTTACAGTTTGTACATTATCTTGCACATTTTTATTACTAAGGTTTCAAGTTTGAGAAGTCACCAAAGGGGATGCAACACATGATTTGAGTTGATATAGGCATTGAAAATGGTAATTGGGTTCAAGTGATAATGTTTCCCATGGAGGATATAGAAATAGTATGATTTGTTTCAGGTAACAATAGTGTAAACACATAACTTGTGCCACCACTAGATGTAGGAATTGATGATGTCCTCAAAGAGAGAAAAACAAGAATTTGGGGATTTCTCATAGATATAATAGCATGATTGATAGATGCACATGGTTGTTCATATATGATTTTTGGTGTTTTAGTTTCCAATATGTTTTCGAGGATCTCATCAATATCCTTAAGATTTTGATGAATATGCTCTCAAAACATAACAATATCTTGCACTTGTTCTTGATTTATTTGTTCATGTTAATTATTTACATTAGATTCATTATTTTCATGATCAAAACAATATTTTATGATAACCTCTTAATAATTTTGTTCATTTAAATTATTGGCACACTCATTAGGCATATGATTTGATACTTCATTGGTTTGGGTCATCTTAAGTGGTAAAAGAGGAAACTCTATGTGTTTAATACAAACACCACCTAACTAAGGCTATGCCTAGGTTGCATATAATAAATACAATATATTTGAAAAAAATAATAGGAAAAAACCTCTGGGGGATGAATACCCTAGAGCAAGCTTGAATTTGCATAAAGAGACACAAAGGTCGGGTTTACTAAATGTTTAACCATAAATTTGAAGGTATTTGGGGATAGGGTTAAGAATATAGAAATAGTTAAAGCACAAGGGTGATAAACTAATCTATAGTATGTCAATTAATTAAAAACTCAAATAAATGAATATTTTGAATTATAATACTAAGATATGCTAAATATAGAAAGTATTAAATTCAAAATATGTTCAATTGATTACAATACCAAAGAGATGATATCTAGTTGGGTATACTATGTGCGAATAGATCTAGACTATAAATAGGTGGGAAATATATAGGATCAATATTTTGGATCAATCATCAGATTCTATAAATTATACTTTAGTAATCACAAACACTACGTTCGGATTTGGATACTACTATCAACGCTCATGTCTGGTTGTGACATAGGTGTCCAGTACACAATAATGACTAGATCTCGATATGGCCAACTTAATTATTATAGATTTTATATCACATTTATGTTGATGTATTTAGATATGGGATATAGACTATAACTCTACCAATTGATCAAACCTTATCTCTTCACCTCACCCTTAGAATAAGTGTTAGGTTGTGGAGCTAAAAGCTTCAACCTTTGCAAACTAAGGAACAGATGGTTGCTGAGTTCTACAGGAACCGGCGTTGGCAGCAGGACCGACGTCGGCAGAGTCCAGTGCAGAAGTCCACCGGCGACGGCAGGAAGTCGGCCGACATCGACAAAACCAGACTAGTAGGGACTGGCGTCGGTCGCCTGTGTGTTCCCGAAGTGTTCGTTTCACGGATAGTTAGTTAAGTGAATGATGAGTTTGCATGTTAAGACCACCCAGAGTCTTGGGCTGCGAGGATAATTGTCTAAATTAAGAGTCTAAGTTATTGTTTGAGTTAGGGATCTATTTATATACCCATTGGCATGTATTGTTTAAGGCATGAGATAGAAAGGAAGAGTTCCTTCTAGTTGTAAGATCTGTGAGTTGCAGGTTGTTGCAAGCTCATTGGGGATCTACATGTAAGTTTGGTCTTTGAATTGCAGGTTGCAGGTTCATGAGAGATCAGCTTGAAGTGCTATAGAGTGCTTGGTGTACCGGCAGGGTTATTACTGACTGGTTGGTGAGGTGAACACCAATTCTGTGCGTGAGTTGGTTGTTGGGACCGTTTTTTGTGTAGGAGAGTGTGTGTGAGAAGAATTACTGTACACTTGAGGTGTGGCGAATCTCTGTAAGGTGAAAGAGTGTGGCAGCTCTTTGATGTATTCTTTTCTGTATAGTGTTAATACAAGATAGTGTATTGTCTCTCATATTCTGTGCTATTGGTGAATTCTAGTTACTTGTGTTTCTGGTTATTTCCGCATATTCAATTGCTTATATTTGGTAATCATACTGTGCTATTTTTGAGGAGCAAGATCCTAACGAGTGGTGTCAGAGCATGTTTGTTGTTCTAGATTCCTGACAAGTGGTATCAGAGCTTTAGGTTGGGATACTAACAGATTGGTGTAGATCTGGGTAGTGTGTTTTGATTACAGGTTACTCACAGGGCTTCTGTTTGAGTGGGAGTTGAGCAATGACAGAAAGCAGTCAACTACGAATGGAAAAGTTTAATGGCAAGAACTACCAATTATGGAGGATGCAGATTGAGGACTATCTGTATCAGAAAGATTTGTACTTACCGTTGGGTGGGGTTGCTAGCAAACCCTTGGATATGAAAGATGAAGAATGGGAGGTTCTTGATCGGAAGGCTCTGGGATCTGTTAGATTGAGTCTTGATTCATCTGTGATTTCCAGCTTATCACAGTGTAAGACAACGGTGGAGTTGATGAAATCTTTGGCAAATTTGTATGAAAAACCCTCGGCTTCTAATAAGGTATTTCTTATGAAGCGTTTATTTAATTTGTAAATGTTGGAAGGTGGATCTGTTCATAGCCATCTTAGTGATTTCCATGGTTTGGTAAACCAGTTAAGTTCAGTTAATATTGTATTTGATGATGAACTTAGAGCTCTCTTAATCTTGTGTTCATTACCTGAAAGTTGGGAAGGTTTGGTAATGGCAGTTTCTAATACTGTGTCTCCTTCAAAAGTCTTAAAAGTGGATGATGTTGTGAGTGTGATCTTGAATGAAGAGATATGCAGGAAAAGCACAGGGGAATCATCTGGAGATGCTTTGAGTGTTGAAGGAAGAGGAAGGCCAAGAGAGAGGACAGAGCGTGGGAGATCAAGGTCGAAGATAGGCAAAAGATCCAAGTCCAGGTATGGCAGAATAGCCTGCTGGAAATGTGGAAAGCAAGGGCACTTAAAGAGAGATTGTAGATCAGGTGAAGATCATCATGAAGAACATAGAGAAGAAGCAGATGTTGCGGGTTACGTTGCACAGGATGCTCTGGTATGTTCTTTGGATAAAGTAGAATCTTGGGTATTAGATTCAGGTGCCTCTTTTCATGCATCTCCACATAGAGAATTTTTTCATGAGTATGTCCAGGGAGACTTTGGAGAAATTTGTGTAGGGGATGGTAAGTCTTGTCAGATTGTTGGCAAAGGCAAAGTGAAGCTGAAATTGCAGACAGGTGACACATGGGTGTTAAAAGAGGTCATGCATGTCCTAGTTCTGAAGCAGAATCTGATTTCAGTTAGAAGTTTGGGTGAAGAGGGTTGCACAGTAACTCTCACAGCGGACTCTTGGAAGGTTACCAAGGGCACACTTGTTGTAGCTAGAGGTAAGAAAGTAGGTACGCTTTATCTATCTACTTGTTTTACTGATTCTCTTTCTAGGTTATCTACTTCAGTTGTAGATTCAGAGATGTGGCTTGATAGGCTTGGTCACATAGATAAGAAGGAGATTCTGGTTCTTGAGTCAAAGAATATGCTTTCGGATTTGGAAGGCATGGATCGTGGTTTCTGTATGCAGAAGAAGAAGGTAAGGTTTCTTGAGGAATCTGATGTTAGTGACAAGAACGGGAAAGCCTTGGTTTTCAAGGAGAAAGTGACGGACAGAGTTCAGCATAAGGTGCAGAGGAATTCTGAGCAGAGCAAGGGTGATTTGGACAAGGTTTTGATCCAAAAAGAGCTCGCGGGAAAAAGTCAGGTCTCACAAGAAAAACACAGAGACCGACGTCGGCAGGAAAACTGGCGTCGGTGTCCAGACAGGGACCGACGTCGGCTATGTGCAGCCCGACATCGGTGACTCAGGGCAAAAAGAGACCGGCGTCGGCCAGGGGAAACCGACGTCGGCAAGGAGGCAGTCGCAGGGAATCGACATCGGTCGGCTGTAGACTGAGATGTGACCGGCATCGGTTACTGAGATGAATTTTGGGTGGACAGCGAGTTGTCATGGAGTCTCAAGCGCCCATATGGAGGACTGAAGGTGTAAGTAAGTTCTTAAATTCATCATTTCCCTTCTTTACACTACTTATTGCTCACTTATGGCATAGGACCAGGAAGTTATTGAAGAAGCAGAACAGGTAGATCCAGGAAACAGTGGGAGCTTGGCATGGATGAGGATGTGATTCCTTGGAGGAGAACCAAACAGGTGTTTTGGGTAGTGTTGCCAGCTGGAAGTAAGCACTGAGAGATGAATGGATGTTGAGGATGAAGAAGAGCAGAAATGGATATGTGAGATGGAAGATCAGGGTATATGATCTTGTATTAGCTGCAGGGCAATGGAGGTTTGATCATTGTGTTTCTCTTTACCAGGTTGGATAATATTAGCTACATTATCCTATTTTCTGTATGATGTGCTTGTTGCAGGGTTACATATACAGGTATTGCTGAACTAAAGGTAAAGCTAGTTCAGGTGTATGTCATGGATAATCTGGGAGTAGCAAGATTCTTTGGCATGAGTGTGTTCTAGAGACATGGAGGTCTTGTTGACTTTGTTTCAGGATGATTGTGTGAAGCCGGTTAGCACGCCGATGGTTAGACAGTTCATAGAACAGGTGTCTTGATTCACATAATGAGGTTGAGTGCATGTTATGTACTAAACCTGAGTTTTCCCAAGCAGTGGGAGTTGTCACAAGTTTGGAGTCAATCCGGGAGAGTAATACTAAAGGGCAGTTCAGTGGGACCAGCAGCAGGTGCACATGCTATGCAGGGTCAAGTTTTTTTTTTCTACATGGTTGTAGATGCGGATGTGGCAGGTAATTTGGATGACAGATTTTGCACCATGGATTTTGTGGTGGTTGGTCTTCAAGAGTGATCTTGAGGAGGGATACAAAGCCAAGGAAACAAACTAGACGGTGTACAGGTACAGGTATAGGTTGCAGCTGTTTATCTCCAAGTGGGAGATTGTTAGGTTGTGGAGCTAAAAGCTTCAACCTTTGCAAACTAAGGAACAGATGGTTGCTGAGTTCTACAGGAACCGGCGTCGGCAGCAGGACCGACGTCGGCAGAGTCCAGTGCAGAAGTCCACCGGCGACGGCAGGAAGTCAGCCGACGTCGGCAAAACCAGACTAGCAGGGACCGGCGTCGGTCGCCTGTGTGTTCCCGAAGTGTTCGTTTCACGGACAGTTAGTTAAGTGAACGATGAGTTTGCATGTTAAGACCACCCAGAGTCTTGGGCTACGAGGATAATTGTCTAAATTAAGAGTCTAAGTTATTGTTTGAGTTAGGGATCTATTTATAGACCCATTGGCATGTATTGTTTAAGGCATGAGATAGAAAGGAAGAGTTCCTTCTAGTTGTAAGATCTGTGAGTTGCAGGTTGTTGCAAGCTCATTGGGGATCTACATGTAAGTTTGGTCTTTGAATTGCAGGTTGCAGGTTCATGAGAGATCAGCTTGAAGTGCTATAGAGTGCTTGGTGTACCAGCAGGGTTATTACTGACTGGTTGGTGAGGTGAACACCAATTCTATGCGTGAGTTGGTTGTTGGGACTATTTTTTGTGTAGGAGAGTGTGTGTGAGAAGAATTACTGTACACTTGAGGTATGGCAAATCTCTGTAAGGTGAAAGAGTGTGGCGGCTCTTTGATGTATTCTTTTCTGTATAGTGTTAATACAAGATAGTGTATTGTCTCTCATATTCTGTGCTATTGGTGAATTCTAGTTACTTGTGTTTCTAGTTATTTCCGCATATTCAATTGCTTATATTTGGTAATCATACTGTGCTCTTTCTGAGGAGCAAGATCCTAACGAGTGGTGTCAGAGCATGTTTGTTGTTCTAGATTCCTGACAATAAGTTTGCTAATAATGGGTTAGTGGGCTCATGATATTGAGTTAACCTCAAAGACCCCTCTGTTAATAGGCGATTCTTACATAACCAATGATCCAAGGAGGTCCTTAGACATATGTGGTTCTCTCCTATGTGTGGTAATGCATGTGGACAAAGGTGTAATATAATATATGAAGTTGAATGTAGTGATCTAGTTTGTAATTTGAAAAATATTGATCATGTGATGCTCTTTGAATGCTTCAAACCTGTAATATAATTGTTCCTCTGCTTGATATGAAAATAGGGTTGAATAGGTTAAAATAGCTTGGTTGTGTAGTTGATTAATTTAACTTTAATAGGTGTTTTCTTGGTATTTTTTAGATGAATAGTGTGAAGGCCTAGACATGTATTTATACCACACCTTTTGAAAATATCTTACAACAAGGTTCAATAAGACAAATAGGCCAACCCATAGGTTTTGAAACATTTTCAATTTGGATGAATTTTGGAAACTATACACTAAAAAATGATCTAGACACTACCATCAATGGTATTGTCCCTTTGTGTCCAATAATGTCTTGAGGGCTAGAAAATAGGTATAAATATAATACTGACAGTGAAGGATGTTTATCAGGTTTTAAGCTTTATGCATATTGTAAGAGCCCTGGATCATAAGAATGATATGGATCAAAATAAGAGATAATAATATAGGTATAATGAGATGGTGAATGTGAGCCTTTTAGCAACATGGGAGGTCTAGAATTGAAGAGTAAAACTCTAATTGATATTTGTCAAATGTATAAGATTGAGATGATATCAATATTCAACTATAGTATCTATAGTTATGTTGTCAAGACCATGTTACACCCTTAACCTCTAACATCCATATGGATATGTGTGGGATGACCTATGACACACTCTTCATTTATAATTGCATCCATCAATTAGTTATTGCTTTAGGCTGATTTCTTAAGATCTAGGAGTGGGATGAATGGGTGTGACTCTACCTATTATTTCTATATATAAGGATGAGCGTGACTCACTCAAATAATCATATTCTTGAGTTAAATTGTTATTATAAGGATATGGAGGTTTCTCCCTTAATGTGGATTATAATATATTCATATATTTTACTATATTTAGTTATATTGTGATCTATTGTTTTAATTTTGAAGAAATTTCATTATAAATGGTATCAGAGCATTGATTTTGGCAAATAATTTGGTTTTTGATATCTCTCAAAACATTGTGATTTTTTATATGATTATTTTACTATAGTTGGAGTATTATATAAGGTTCCCACATTAAAATAATGAGATTTAATGATCAGTTTTAAAGGATTTATCATTGTTTACGATTTTTGATAAAACCATTCTACATTCTGCAATTTAAGGATTTTTTATGATTTTATTAAATGTTTGAAAATATTTAAGAAATATAGTGTGGGTTAATTATTCATGTTTTCTAATTGGATGTTGAAATAATTAAAAAAAATCTTAGTCAAACTTGGGTCAAAGGTGAAAATCAGGGTTGGTATTATCAAGTCTTGTTATGGCAGGAACACAAACTAGGGGTAAAAGCAAGATTTTTGAAATTTTAGGGAAAACTCCTAACAAATAAGAGATGGATTTAGTAACAAAAATTGATAGATATTATGCTTCACGGTTTTATTTGGTAGATCACAAGGTGATCCAAATTGAGTACGATTTGTGTGGCTTATAGTATGAGATGATAAGTAAAGTAGACCAAATCAAGCAATATTTGGATGATCTCATGTAGAAAGTCATTATAAATTTGAATGTTCATCAACATCCCCCAAACCATCTTCAAATCAATGATAAAATCCCAATTGGGGTGGATCTTTGGGTCAAATTATTGCACAACCCAACCAGGGTGGATCTTATAGTCATCCCAATCCAAATCCAAATACACCACATTTGAGAAATAACACTCCAAAAGTAGAAATGTGAAAGTTCAGTGGGAAGGATCTAGTCACTTGGATCAACCAAATGGATTTTTTTTGAATTATATTAGATCTCATTTGGACAAAAGTGGTAATGGCATCCTTGTATCTAGATCCAGAGTAATTCATTTGGTATAGATGGATTTGCACTTAGAATAAAAATAAGGGTATTACTATTACTTGGCCAATGTTCACGAATGAGCTATAGATGCACTATATTAATAGTGTGACAAATAATTATTTTGATTAGTTAGCAAAGTTATGATAAATATGGATATTCAAGGCTTATACTCAGTAATTCCATAGCTTGTCCTTGTGTGTGGATGACATCTCAGTTGAAAACTTGAATGATCTATTCTTGGGTGGTCTCAAGGATACAATAAAACTAGATATTTGCATATTTAATCCAAGTTATTCTTGGGTGGTCTCAAGGATACAATAATACAAGATATTTGCATATTTAATCCAAGTTATATATCTGAATCCATGGTATTTGCACATCGGGTAGAGGAAAGAGATGCTCAAATGGAGGGATTTCACTACTAAAAAATATCACAATCATTCCTTCAACCTTTAAGATTGACTCCTCACCAAATTTAAGAGAAATGAGAAAAATAATTATGCTAAAATTGTGATAGAAAATAGATCGAAGCTCATAAATGTGTCGAGAATAAATTTTTCTATATTGAGGTGGATAATAAGGAAGAAGACAATGATAAAAAATCTAGTGAAGAAGAAGAAGAACTTGAATTAGAATCTAATGAGTCCCAACTAACTATTTCATGCGATGCACTTTCTAGTATTAACACTCCACAAACCCTCAAAGTTGTGGGTTACCTCAAGAAAAAAGGTGACTATATTGATTGACTCAGGGAGTTCACATAATTTCATCAATAATAAGTTGGTGACACGCTTGAATTGTTTTATTTACCTAGCTCTAGAATTTCATGTCATGATTACAGATGGGGCACAATCAACTACTTTGGGAAATTCCATAGTATAAAATTGGCAATGGAAGACTACAAACTTGATCCCCCTTGTGTTTGTTATTCCCATGGGTGGAACAGATATTGTTTAAGATTCCAATGGCTCATGACCTTGGGCATGACAGAATTAATTTTCTAGGAGATATTTACGCACTTTCATTTTGAAGGAAGGACATTTAAAATACCTGTATTATGGGCAAAATCTCCATGGTTAGTTCTCCTCAAATGTAGAAGATTCTTCAAAAGGGGGTTGAAGGATTTGTCACACAGTTGTCCTCCATAGAAGTTTAACCAAGAAAGATCTTTACACATCTTGATTTACAAAGGATTGTTGATGACCACTCAACCATTTTTGAAGCAATGACAAAAGGACTAACACCAAGAAGGGATCATGATCATGCCTTAAACTTCTCCTTCGTATTCAACCAACAAACATTAGACCATATAGATACCCATATGCCTAGAAGAGTAAGATTGAAAATATAGTACAAGATATGTTGGAGGATGGTACCATTAGACATAGCTAAAGTGCATATTCATCCCCAATGGTCATGGTATGTAAGAAGGATGAACCTGGAGGATGTACCCATATTATAAAGAACTCAACAAATGTACCATCAAAGATAAGTTCTCTATCCTAGTAATTGATGATTTTTTGTATGAGTTACATAGTGTTGTCTACTTTACCAATATAGATCTTTGTTATGGTTATCATCAAATTTAGATCAAAGACAAGGATATCCATAAGACAACTTTTATAACTCATGAAGGCCATTATGAATTTTTGGTAATGTCTTTTGATCTCACAAATTCACCATCTACATTCTAGAGTTTGAAGAACACTATTTTTAGGCCATTTTTGCAAAAAATTGTATGGGTGTTCTTTGATGACATCCTAATATATAGTAACACTTGGGAAGAAAATTTGAATCATGTGAATGAGTTATTGATAACTCTATAAAAGCATCAACTTTATGCAAAACCTTCCAACTATTCTTTTGGATTAAAAGAGGTGGAATACTTGGGTCACATTATTTCACATGGAGTTAAAGTAGACCCTTAAAAGATCAGAGATATGATAGAGTGATAGGTGCCAAAATCTGTCAAGAACCTCTGAGGTTTTTTGGGTTTAACAAGTTACTATCATTGACTTGTGAAAAATTATGGTGACATAACAACCCCAGTCACAACCTTGTTAAAGGACTCTTTTGATTAGAATGAAAAAGCTGCCAAGGCCTTTGAGAAGTTGAAAGAGGCCATGTGCACCACTATAGTTTTGGTTAACCCAATTTTGTCAAAGACTTTCATTGTTGAATTTGATGCATCATAATTTGGAATTGGGTCAGTACTCATGCAGTAATGAAGACCCATTGCATTTGAGAACCATCAACTTAAGGGTAAGAATATATTCAAGCTAATATACGAGAAAGAGATGATGGATATTCTTCATGCAGTCAAACAATGGAAACCTTATCTGATGGGTAGACACTTTAAGGTAAAGACTAATCATGATAATCTCAAATATGTTTTGGAGCGATGAGTAGTATTTGAAAAATAATAAAAATGTGTGACTAAAATGTTAAGATATGACTTTGAAATAATCTACAAGAAAGGAAAAAATAATGTTGTAGAATATGCACTATCTAGGAAGGATCAATCCATAGAGGCATTGTTGTGTGCAATGACCATTTGGCAAGATGATCGGGTGGATAAGGCACAATCTGAATGGGAAAATGAATTGAATACATCTAGTGCCTTAGAGAAATTTGAGTGGAAAGGAAATGCCTTATGGTATAAAGATCAGTTATACCTTTGCAAAAATTATTCCCTCAATCACAAGATACTCATATAGCTTCATGCATATCCAAAAGGAGGGCATTCTAAATTTTTAAAAACTTATCATTGAATCAAGAAGGATTTCTTTTGGGAAGGACTCAAGGGGAATATACATAAATTTAAAGCTGAATGCATGGTGTGCCAACAAAACAAGGGTGAAACAATTAAGATGCCAAGTCTTCTACAACCTTTATCAATTCCTAGCCAATGGTGGGAGGTCTCTACAGATTTCATAACAAGTTCACCTAGGTCAAAAGGTTAAAATTTCATCATGGTGATAGTATATAGGCTCACAAAATATGCCCATTTTTGTGCCTTATCAAAACTATTTATAGCCAATACAATAGCTACTTCTTTTCTGGATATAGTTCAAAAGCTACATGGTACCCCCAAGACCATAGTGAGTGATCATGATCCACTTTTTACAAGTAATTTTTGGACTAATTTATTTTCATGTTTGGGTATTCAGTTGGCTCATACTTCATCCTATCATCCTTAATCTAATGGAAAAATAGAGGTGGTCAACAAATGCCTAACAACTTATATTCATTGTTTCGCATTAGATAAACAAAAACAATGGGTTCATTGGCTACCACTAGCAAAATGGTGGCATAACACTTCCTTCCATGTGTCTTCCAAAACATCTCCATTTGTGGCACTATATGGGTACTAACCCCCCTTCATTACCTCATCCTTGTAAGTCTAGACCAAGGTCCCTATTGTGGAAGAACACCTTCAACACAAATAAGAAGTCCTTGCTAGTCTTAGAGAGAATTTAGCAATGGCACATAATCAAATGAAGCAACAAGAATATGAATGTTGTATTAAGAGCCAGTTTGAAGTGGGTGATTGGGTATTTGTATGTCTATACACATATAAACAATTTTCCCTGAAGTAACAAAAAAATGATAACAAACTCTCTCCTAAGTATTATGGTCCTTATCAGATCTTGCAGATGATTGGTAATGTCACATATAAGTTGAAGTTACCCAATCTACTCGCATACATCCAGTCTTTGATTTTTATTGATTAAAAAAACTAGTTGGGCATACAATCTCTCTCCAGACTGAGTTACCTAAACTGGATGAGGAAGGCCAGGGCATTCTCAAACCTAAGAAGATCCTTTAGACACGCACTAAAAGGCTTCAGACCAAAGAGATTAAGGAGTATTTGATCAAGTGGAAGAATATGTTTACTTAGGATGCAACATGGGAGGATGTGACATTTCTGCAACAACATCTAGAGTTGTTCAACATTGAGGGCAACATTATTTTGAAGGAAGCAGAGCAGGGGCAAGGGGTGTTACACCCTTAACCTATAACATCCATAGGTATATGTGTGGGCTAACCTATGGCACACTCTTCATTTGAAATTGCATTCATTAGCTATTTATTATTTTAGGTCAACTTATTAAGATCTAAGGGTGGGATGAATGGGTGTGACTCTACCTATTATTTCTATATATAAGGATGAGTGTGGCTTATTCAAATAATCATATTCATTAATTACATTCTTATTGTAAGGTTGTGAAGGTTCCCCCCCTCAAAGTGGCTTATCATATATTCATATGTTTTGCTATATTTCAATTATATTGTGATCTATTGCTTTTGTGAAGTAATTTCATTACAGACCCATTCAAACAACATATGCAGATTTCAAGCGAAAATGACATTTTGACTCACTCAGGAGCATGTTGAAGACTAGTTCAATGCATAAGTAGTGGATTTTACAAGAATTGCACGTAATCAAGGGAGTTTAAAGCCTAAGAATAATTAGAGTGTGATATCTATGACCCACTGTATAAGGTCTTTTTCTAGAGATTCCAATGCATATCTACAAATTGTTAACAACTTATACTCGCTATTCATAAATGAAATATTGGTCAAGGGTTGATAAGGATGGGAGGAGAGACTCACTAAGCTTAAAGAGATTGATGAGATCTATAATTGTGTGGTGAATGTGTTCTAAAAAGGTGATTTTAATAGCTATTTGTGAGAATTCTTCGTGTCCACCTACATTTGTCTAAAGGAGGCCAAATACCAATTTCTATGCAAGCTGCAAGGATATTTTGTTGTGCAAATCCCATTATGGATTTAAAAAAGTTGTTAATAGAGTGGGATTTTGAGCATTTACCCATATAGAGATAACCCCCACTATGAATAGGCTAGATGGATCGTAAGAGTAACCCTTAATGTGGAGGAGGAATGGAAGGGCAAGATGAGTGAGTGTTTAGGCTATGTAGTTATAAAAGGCCCATAGATGTGGCTTTGAACAAAAGGATCTAAGGAGGAGACAAAAGCATGTTAAGAGGATACTATGAGGACCTACACATGACAAAAATGTCATGACTAACTTTTGTATAGAAGGAGTGTGCTCCGATGGAAGTAAAGACATATATGACTTGTAGCATAATATTGCCTCACCTTGAGAATGTCCAATAGCTTGAAATCGACATAGTTCAACTAGAAAAAAGGTTACAAAACAATATAAAGTAAAGTCACGACCTACCCTCCCTAAATCTGCAATCCATATGTATCTACAACACTGAGTAAACCTCATAGAAAATGTGGACGTATCAAACATTAAAAAGTTCAAAAGAATAGTATTATTGAGTCCATTACACTCATAGTTAGTGTACATGTGTAAACATGATAATTATGAATTTATCTACAAAGGCACAAAGTGGAGCTGTAATTTCTAATGGCATTTTTAGTACCCCCCAGTTTTCCATTTTAGGTAAAGTGGAACCCCATTTTACCTACATATGATAATTATGTTTCGGATTCCAAAGATGGGGAGACAGACCCCACACGCACTAAGTGTGAGCTAATTTAACGCAATAAAGAGTCCATATTCACATTAATGTACACCTTCCTCACGTTTTTTTGCACTCTTAATTTATTAATTCTCCACCTAATTAGATATTTCAACTTCTAAATAATACATCAGTAATTATAACTTCTTCAAGCCAGCTCACACCTCTATGGAAAACATAATATTTTGGTTCTTTTTTGATAAAGTATTACCTGCCATTTTGTATATCAGTGATTGAATTTTTAAATATATTTAAGGCCTTAATTTTAATATTTTTATGTTGTAAAAATGTTTTAACTGCCCAATGACTATAATTTTGTATTCATTTTTTAAAAATAAATGTTTCTTTATATTGTAGATATCTTTAAATGAATCTTTTTGAAATATGTAGATACATATTAATTTTAAGGTTTTTTTTTTAGATTTTCTATATATTATTATGATTAATAAATTTATTATCTTTTCTTTTACTTTTATATTGTTAGGTTTGATAAAAAAACCAAAGTAAAAATAACATCCAAGTTTTATTGCATGGTTAAGATATTATTAAAAAATTATTAACTTTTTTAAGTAAGGAAAAAAAATTTCGAGTGACGGTCAAATATATGTCAAATTTAAAGTCAAAATTCACATGTAACGATGAAATGAACGTCAAATTTAAGATTAAACATAAAAATAAATCTAAAACGCTTATATATATTATTGATATGTGTTAATATCAATTTATTTTATAATAAAGCAATTCAAAATCTTTATTCCATGTCAATTGAACACATAAAATAAATATGATAAATTAACAACATAATTTTATTGGCTAACTATTTCTGTATAACATTTAAGCGTCAAATGATATACTTATTAAACTATAAATAAAATGCAGTGGTATTAGTTTCTTTTCCCCTATCCTTCCCAACCTCCTACATGTTTAATCTACCTATGCAACATTTGTGAACATATGAATTGTGTTATTAGTATAACCCCCATTTATTATTGCCACCCACAACTCACCCCCAATAACCATGCCCAATTATAATTAACTTAGTGATTCATAGTGTTATTGCCATTAACTTAGAATTAATCATTCTTCTCTCATTTTGATTATATATATGGCAATATTAATTGCAATCAAGGAAGAACCCAACAAAGTTTAAATTGATATAAACATACATGAGATCCATGCGTTCAAGTGGAATTATTTGCACAATTAAAATTAAAAAAATATAAAAATAATGTTATAGTGTTATTATTGAAGATATTATTATTATATATAATTGATGTGTATTATATATAATTGAAGGCACTTTTAAAATATAGTTAAACTTATAGAAAACTAGGTGACATTCCATTCCAAATTGAGTGGTATCATTTAATATAATAGCTCAGCCGCCCAAGCAAAGTGGTATCATATTTAATACAGTGGTTGGGCCGTCCAAATTATTTTCTTATTAAAAGATTTATACTTTATATTAGAAACTTTGTCACAATGGTGATTTTGCCATGTTATATAAAGTTTTATCTTCAGTGTTTTTTTGTGGAACTCAGTATTTTCCTTATTAAATGTGAAGTTTTAAAATAATATAGAAATTATATAAATATAAGATGACAAAGTTAGATTAAGATAGATTTTGTTTAACACATAGAAATTAAAATTTTAAGATGTCTATAATGATATTTATCTCATATGATGTTGATTTATAATTAAAAATAATATATTTGAAAAATATTTAAAAGAAAAAAAATATAAAAAATAAAAGAAAATGATTTTATTATTAAAATATCATTAATTTTAAATTAGAATTTTTTTGATACTCATCATTTTTTTAACTTATAAGAATATAATTATAATTATAAAATTGAGAACTCATATGAATTACACAGTAAAAATAGGTAAATAAATATTTCCAAAAAAACTTTGGAAAAAATAATTTGTGAGCTTTAAAACTTAAATAAATTAGAAGATGGAGCTCATTTTTTTCCTATCATGTCCATTATACAATAGACATATTTGTGCATACATTACAATCATAAAATCATTTCTAAAATTAACCAAACAAAACATGAATATTTATTATGAATCTATATGCCCATTGAATAAAATTTCTAAATAAGTAAATAAGGGTATTAAGAATTATTTATCTCTCAATTTTATCTTATTTTTAGTTTCATAATTAACGATATACTGTCTTAAATATTTAGAACATGTTACTTTTATTCTTACATAGTTCAACTAAGATGAGTGAAGGTTGACATCAACAAAGACAACTACAAAATCATGCTTTGTAAAGAGGATTCAAACGAATGACATTATCTATACACATTGTTTGGTCTTAAAATTAATCAAAGGATCTTGAGATGATTGGAAAATGGCTATAACAGTAAAAAAAATCTCTTTCAAAGCATTCTTTATTCTTGAGATTTATTGAGGGCTAACAATAAAAATTTTCTTAAATTGGGCACTAACTCAACACTAAGAGGTTATTTTGAAACATCTTGGCATGTAGATGGTTGACTATTCTCAAAATTATCATTAATGAGCATGCAAAGATTCCTTGTGATCAAAATCATCATTTTCAAAGGGTACATCATTCACATTTACAAAATTTAATAAATAAACTATAATTTTAGAAACATTATTCACACCTTAAAAATCCATTTTATTTTTCAAACATAACTTGGATATAAAAAGAGGGTTTTGTATATACACGCGCGTGCGTGCGTGCACGCGCGCACACACACACACACACACACACAATCTTGCTAAAACTTCTTAAATAAGTGTAATCTTATATTTATGCAATTTTGATGTCGTAAATCAAACATAAACAAATACATTGAACAAGACTAGTAGGGTTTTAATAATTTTAAGAAATTGAAATGACATATGATTTGAGATCTAGAACAATAAGCATAAAATATAACTAAAAATTCAGATCTAGTAGCATACAAAAAACATAACTTTGGAAAATATAAGCCAATCGAGGATCAACATAATATGAAGTGCTATAATGAATAGATCTAACTCTACGAGGTATAAGACAATGCAATTCACCAAAATTTATTCAAATAAATTTATTAAAATAAGCATTCCAAACATATGTACAATACAATCAATGAGATGTGAGTGATTTGGTTAAAGTGACTTGGTTGTGTCCAACCCCATCCAAGTTCAAATCTCAGTAGTATGTTAAGTCCATTGTGGTCAATAGAGATGTTTGTGGGGCTCATTATGGCTATGGTGATGTTTGTGGAGCCCGTAGTGGCATCAGTGATGTTTGTAGGGTTGTTTATGGTCGTTGTGATGGTTTGAAGGGGTTCTGGGCCTCCCATTTATGTCCCAGATTGGTTCATAGCTCTAATAAAAAGCGTTCTAATTCATAACTCTATGTTCTGAAAAAGCATTTACCAATAATTAAAAAGACATATATACAATATAATAATAATTCATAATAAATTAATGGAATAATAATATAATAAATATAGAGGGATAAATATATGTTGTATCTATATACAAAACTATAAAACACCTATCACATAAATCTAAACTTAGAAATACACAACCAAAGATAAGATAATTGTTGCCCATAAAACTGGATATGATCAAAGGTAACTAATAGGATCATACATTTCACTCCAGATAATGTTTGGAGCATAGCTTTCTAATCCATAAAAAAAATTCTAATTTGAAATCTAACTTTGGGATTCACTCATTTAGTTTCACTCTTCACTTCCCTATTATCATTTTCACATTGCGACCAATGTGTACTTGAAATAGTTGAATCTTTAAACTACTAGTAAAGATAAAATGATTGGGGGCTTGCATTAGGTTTTTTTGAGGCTAGTGTCCACTAACTATCCATCAAGTAAGTAGATCCCATGAAGTAAAATAAAGAAATCATTGGGATCCTTGGATTTGTAAATATATCTCTTGTGTAACAATAATATGTTCAATGTTAGATGTATAATGGATAATACTTGTTTGTGAAATAACCTACAACACTATTCTATTTATGTGACTTTGAATTCAAATTTTGTAATATGGGCACATGCCAACTTCCAACAGCTAGAATAAAAAAGAGTGGAAAGGAGTGGATGGGTCCATCCATAAAACAAGGAAAGAGAAAGAGACTCATATTAAAAGATTTATACTTTATATTAGAATTTTAGTCATAATGGTGATTTTGCCATGTTATATAAAGTTTTATCTTTATGTTACACCTTGTATTTTTTGTGGAACTCAGTATATTACTTATTAAAAGTGAAGTTTTAAAATAATGTATAAATTATATAAATATAAGATGACAAAGTTAGATTAAGATAGATTTTGTTTAACATATATAAATTAAAATGTTAGGATGTCCATGATGGTATCTATCTCATATGATGTTGATTTATAATTAAAAATTAAAGATTAAAAATAACATATTTGAAAAATCTTTAAAACAAAGAAAATATAAAAAATAAAAGAAAGTGATTTTACTTTAAATATCATCAATTTAAAATTGGAATCTCTCTAATACTCATAATATTTTTAACTTATAAGAACAAAATTATAATTATAAAATTGAGAATGAGCATGAGTTACATAGTAAAAACATGTAAATAAACACTTCCAAAAAAACTTTGGAAAAAATAATTTGTAACCTTTATAATTTAAATAAATTAAAATAAGGAGCTCATTTTTTCCCTATCATGCCCATTATACAATAAACATGTTTGTGCATACATCTACAATCATAAAATCATTTCTGAAATCCTAAATCATAAGAACCAAACAAAACATTAAATTTATTATGAATATATATGTCCATTCAATATAATTTCTAAACAAGTAAACAAGGGTATAAAAAACTATTTACCTCTCAATTTTATCTTATTTGTAGTTTCATGATTAATGATATGTTATCATAATTTATTTAGAACATGTTACTTTTATTCTTACACACTTCAACTAGAATGAGTGAAGGTTGATGTCAACAATGGCAAGTACAAAATCATGTTTTGTGAAGAGGATTCAAACGAATGGCATTATCTACACACTTTGTTTGGATTTAAAAATTAATCGAAGGATATTGAGATGATTGGAAAATGGAATACTAGTAAAAAAAATGTTCTTTCAAAGTATTCATTATTCTTGAGATTTCTTGAGGGCTAACAATCAAAAATTTCTTAACTTGGGCACTTACACAACACTAAGAGGTTCTTTTGAAACATCTTGGCATGTTGATGGTTGCTTATTCTCAAAATTATCGTTAGTGAGCATGCAAATATTCCTCATGATCAAAACCATCATTTTAAAGGGTACATCATACACATTTACAAAATTCATCAAACAAACTATAGTTTTAGAAACATTATTCACACCTTCAGATTGCATTTTATTTTTCAAACCTAACTTGGATCTAGAATGTGTGTGTGTGTGTACACACACACACACACACACACACACACACACACAATATTACCTAAAAATTCTTAAATAATTATAATCTCATATCTATGCAATTTTGGTGTCGTAAATCAAACATAAACAAATATACTAGATAAGACTAGTAGGGTTTTAGGAATTTTAAGAAATTTAAATGACCTAGGATTTGAGATCTAAAACAATAAGCATAAAATATAGCGAAAAACTTAGTTTTAGTAGTATACAAAAAACATGACTTTGGAAAATCTAAGCCAATCGAGGATCAACGTAATATGAAGTACTATCATGAATAGATCTAACTCTAGGAGGTATAAGACAATACAAGTTCACCAAAATGTATTCAAATAAATTTATTACATTTAATTAAGCATTCCCAACATATATACAATACAATAAATGAGGTGTGAGTGATTTGGTTAAAGTGACTTGGTTGCGTCCAACGCCATCCAGGTTTAAATTTTGGTGCTATGTTAGGTTGGTTGTGGTTGATAGAGATGTTTGTGGGACCTGCCATGGCTATGGTAATGTCTGTAGAGCCCATGTTGGTCATGGTGATGTTTTTACGGCCGTTCATGGATATTGTGATGGTTTTAAGGAGGATCTTGTCCTCCTATTTATGTCTTAGATTGGTTCATATCTCTAATTAAAAGTGTTCCAATTCATAACTTTGAGTTCTGAAAAAGCATTTACCAATATTAAAAAAAACATATGTACAATACAATAATAATTCCTAATAAATAAATGAAATAAATATATAATAAATATAGAGGGATAAATATATGTTGTATCTATGTATAACACTATATAATACATATCAAATAAATCTAAACTTAAAAATACAAAACCAAGGATAAGATAATTGTCACCCATAAATTTGGATCTGACCAAAGGCAATTAATAGGATCATATATTTCACTCTAGATAATGTTTTGAGCATAACTTTCCAATCCATAAAAAATGTCTAGCCATAAATCTAACTTTGGGATTCATTCATTTAGTTTCACTCTTCACTTCCCTACTATCATTTCCATATTATGACTAATATGTACGTAAAATAGTTGAATCTTTAAACTACTAGTAAAGATAAAATGATTGGGGGATTTCATTAGGTTTTTTTGTGGCTAGTGTCCACTAACTATCCATCAAGCAACTAGACCCCATGAAGTATAACAAAGAAATAATCTGGATCCTTGGAATTGTAAAATATATATCCTATGTAACAATAATATGTTCAATGCTAAGTCTCTTTTCCCGCCGGTGAGTGCTAAGTCTTGCTGGGAGAAAGGTGAGTTTCAAGTTTTTATTCCAGATCCTTTAGTAGATTTTTCTGTGTCTTCCATGGATTTCAACCTAGTGGGCAAATTTTTAGGAGCAAGACCAGATCTAGAATCTCTTAGAAAAATGGTTAAAAGGAAATGGGTTATTCGAGGAGAGGTAGATATTGCACCAATGTCGAATGGTTTCTTCTCATTTATCTTCAACTGTAAGGAAGACATGAATATAGTTCTTTGTGGAGGATCATGGTTTTTTGGTAAATGCTCTCTCACTATTAAAAAATGGGAGCCTAACATGGATCTCTCAGATTCTTTTTTCTTAACCACTCCCATTTGGGCTAGACTTCCTAGTCTCCCTTTAGAATTTTGGCATGAGGACATTTTTAAAGGTATTGCTAGTTCTTTTGGTGAACTTATGGCATTGGATAATGCTACAGCTTCTAGAACCAAACTTCAAAGTGCCAGACTTTATGTTAAAGTGGTAGATCTGAATCATCTCCCAGGAAAGGTGGAACTAATATCCAAGCTTGGTAAAAAAATTCAAGATTTTTTTTTGGAGATTTGCCCAACTCTTGCTATGCTTGTAAGAAACAGGGGCATCTAGTTAAAAATTGTCCCTCCAAAAGTAAAAATCATCCTTGTAGTGTTTCAGATGGGAAAAAGACCAAGGTCTAGCAAAAGAAAGTATGAAAACCCAAAGAAGATCATTGCCAAGAACAAAAGAATAATGAAGATTCTAAAGCTCCACATGCTGAGGCAGATAAAGAGCTTTCTTTTGAAGATTATAATGCTCCACATGCTGAGGTAGATAAAGAGTCTTCTTTTGGAAAAGTAAACTCTGAGAAAGAAGGACATGGTTTGCAATCAGATACCATAATACTTGAACAAAGAATAGATGATCTGACAAATCTATCAAAACAAATCATTTTCTATCAAAGGATAGAAAATCGATGGAGAGATGTAGACGAAAAAATTGTGCTAGAGGAAGGTGAATTCTTGGCTGAAGCTGGAAATAAATCAGAGGAGGGAGATCTTCTTTTTTCTTAGTCCAGGGAGATCCAGGTGTTATCTCAGGCTGATAATGATTTTCCTTTGGATGAGCCTCCTCCCCTAGAAGTTGTGAAAGATAATGGAGAAAACTCAAAGCATAAACTAAACCAAAGAAAAAGAGCTGAAAAAAAGATTAATACTAAGGGGGTAGAAACTAGAAGCAACAAAATAGATCAGCAAACTAAGGCGAAACCTCTTGCTTCTACTCTGAATAAATCTGGAAAAAGAGCTGAACAACATTCTAAGGTGAAACCGGATGTTGGTACCCTGGACAAACTTGGAAGAAGATCCACTAAGAAAACTAGAGAGTTAGAAAGTATGCAGAATATTGCTGATGGTAGGTAGGCAACTATTCTGGATTTTACCCCTAAAAAATAGATTTGAAAATCATTACTTGAAATATTAGGGGGCTGAAAAGTATTCATAAACTGGATATTGGTCCCTGTAAAATCAGATTTTGTTGCTACTCTTCAGTAGGTTTCAGGACTGCTTTTCCTGGTGGTTGTTAATGTTTTATCTTTCTTGATTCTGTTAAAGGGTTTTGGGGTCCCTTCAAAACCTGCTTTTACCGTAATCTAAAAAAATATGTTCAATGCTAGATGTGTAATTAATAATTTTCATTTGTGAAATAACCTACAATAATATTCTATTTATGTGACTTTGAATTCAAATTTTGTAATATAGGCACATGCCAACTTCCAATAGCTAGAATAAAAAATATTGGAAAGTAGTGGATGGGTCCATCTATAAAATAAGTAAAGAGAAAGAGACTACTAGGACCATAGGATTCATTCATAAACATTGTCAAGAATGTATAATATAGTCCAGATAGTTGGAAAAGAGGATCAAAAATATTAGATGGAAATTCTATGTCATTCCACTTAAATAAAATTATATATACATATAAAAATGTAAAAAAATAAAATAAACACCATGGGGGAATTTTAGGATACCACATTTTCTCCCACTTTGAGGTATGTGCTTAGCATAAAAGGAGACAATGTGGGTGTGCCATTAAAAGTAGAACATAAAAATGATAATATTGATATATATCTCTAATATTGAAATGATGAATCTCTAAACATGGAAATCCAATTTCATTTATAGACATGGGTGATTGGAAACTAATAACAAAGATAAATTATTTATCTTCGATATGTAGCACAAGTCCCATGGGTCTGCCATTCCATCAAAGGAGATACCTAAGGGATATGGATTAGGAACATCATATATATTTAGGAAATAGGTCTATACACCCTAAATATGAATCAATGGTTTATTAGGCATTTGATAATTGAATATGGAACCCTAATATCATCTGGTTATGAGGCTTCAATCCCATAATCACTATGAATATTACACATATTGAGATATGAAAATTATCAATACAAAAAAATTAAATAAATATTTTCCCCTTGAGATATGAGTGGAGTGCATGAATCAAATAGAGACACACATTTTTTAGACAGCATAAGTTTATAATTATTGCTAAAATAATGCACTTTTGACCACTCCTTATACACACTTAACTCATACCCAATTCCATAATTCTTAACTGCCCTTCCTTCACTTTTTATGTGGGTGACCCTTACCTCAAGAAAATTATAATTGTAAATATCCCTATTCAAAATCCTAAGCAACCTAAGTTGACTTTCAGACTGATCCATACTTTCAGTTTATCTATCTCTATTCTTCAGACAATATTGATTCTTTTAGACTATCTTGCTCCTTGATACTGTTTGATTCTACCAACCATGTACTCCCTTCAAATAACTATTATTTTATAAAATTTAAATTCAATAAATAGGACATCCTACATGTTTCACAAGACACATCTAAATGAATTTTAAAATGGTCTTTATAAAGCCACATTTTCAAGCCATTTGTCTTAACCTTTTAGGGTTTAACTTATGTAAAACCTATGTTTGATTAAAGGGTTGAGTAGACTAAATTAGGGAAATAATATGCATGAAATAACCACTGAGTTGTTACAAATTTAAATAACTTTGACTTTCTAAAAAATAGTAATAAATATGTGCAAATAAAGACTTATCTAGAAAACACTTGATACCGATGATCTAAGTGTTGGAAATTGAGATAGAAGTAAGTTTGAGTGTCATCAATTGGATCCCTATGTCATAACCCCTCCTAAACAGTAACACCAATTTTGGATAGTTGTGCCATGTGGCTCTAGTATCCTGATATTAGTGCTAATGTCTTCTATACAGGATTATCTTGAACTTTTTGGTGCTCCTATGTCTAGATTTTTGGGTCCTCTTTATATGCGCATGAAGTTCAAAACTCTGTATTATGCTTGTAATGATTGATTTGTGATGGAAACCCTAATCCTCCTTAAAATTAAGATATAATTTGAAAAGTGTATTCATTAGTAGGATAGGATGGACATCCTCAACACCCTATTGTAAGGAGAGTTGTCTACATACTAATAATCTAAAGAAGGATCAAGCCTGATGTAATTATCCCCACCTAAGGGCTAGTGAAATTAAAAGTGATGTTAGTATGATAGTGGCCTTGAGTGCCTTGAATGTGATTTAGATTGGAAATCTAGAAAATATGAGCTTAGGGTTGTTTTAGATAGTAGTATGTAGAAGTAGGGCATAATAGGGATTAATAACCTTGATTTTGCTCAACTTGTTTGGTATTTGAATAGGAATTTTGCATTTGATTTCCATATAGTGGATAGAGGGCTAAAATTCATGTATTTATAGTTTTTTTACTTTTATGGATAATAAAATATGTTTAGGCTGACCTTAAGAGGGTTTTACTTTTGAAAATATATTCTTTCATGAAATATAGGGTAAAGGACATAGGCACCATTTTGGGGACACTAGTACCACTTTGGGGACACTAGCACGAATTGGGGGACACTATCACCATGTGGATCTAATGTCCTTAATGTGGCACTAATTGTTTCACTCAAATTTCACTATTATTTAGAAGAAGGTATTAAAATTATAAATACAAGCTATGATAGAAATACCTAATAAAAGGTGTGTGCATTGAATCAAAAGATTGTGAAGAACTCCTCTTTGGCTGGGGAGGAAAACCTACAAATAAGATAAAACTAAAGCAAATTTGTTCGTTAGACAAGTAGCTAGGTGGATTGCCTAATGCTGGATAGATCTTGGAAGCATGGGCTTCCTTAGGGGATATCAATCCACCATTTTAAAAATAATTAACCTTATAAAATTGAATTGGAAGGTACTTGCATCAATAATCAAAAGATATTTGAAATTGAATAACAAAGATATGCTTGATAAATTAGATAGACTATAAATGATCTATTTAGTGAGAAATGGATTAGTATTAGTGTGTGGAGGTGTGATTCAAGAAATATGGCATAGTTTGGGGAATAGGCAAGAACTCAAGAAAAAGGATATGGTTGGAAAAGAAAGGGAATTTTAGCTTGCTAGTATTTAACCTACCATAGGTGGCCATTGACAGTTGGGGTGATCATCAACGGTTAGGCTTGACCATCAACGGTTAGGATGACCATCGATGATTGACTGTCTAATTCTAAACTTATCAACAACTGATGATAGGATTTAAAAAATGAATTTTGAGAGTTTGGTACAGGTTCTGTTAATTATAAAAGGGATAAAATAGATAAATGGTAGTAATTAAATATTTGACTTATCATAAATAGATTGGTTTATTGGTAGGCATTGTTGATTCATAGGTGGAATTTTATTTGATTTTGATAGAGTGACGGTGCTTGAAAACTTGATTTAAGAGGTAATCATAGATTAGCCCTCTCAAATAGATGGATGATGATGCTTGATAATGCTTGTAGACACCAAAATTGTGTCAACTCCCCTTGGTCCCTTGCATACTTTATTAATTTAAAATAAATTACTTATTTTAAATTAATGACATCACCTTAGACACCTCACCTTGGATACCTCACCCTTAGACCATTTATCACCCTATGACTAAATCCTCCAAATCATAATTACCTAAGACCTATTCCAACTCTCTCACTAACTCTCGCGCCTATAAAACTCGCCTTTCGACCATTCACCAATGGCAACTGAACCTGGTAGATGGAGGTTCGGGCAAAAGGCTAAAAATAGCCTTTTTACCCATTCTCTAGCCACCAATGTTGGTTAACTGTCGGCTAATGCTAGCGGGATCACCGACGTCGATTGCTTAAAACTAAATTCTAACCTTGGCTGGGGGTCCCAAATGCTCTCTTCAACTCTCAGATGCTCTCTTCGACAGCCCTTGGACTCTTGGACGCTCTTTGGGACTCTGATTTGCCTCTCTCTCTCTTCCTCCTAGAATTTTTGACATCAACAGGCACTCTCTGAGACCAAGCATTAGACTTCAATTAATGTTCCCCTAGCTACAGAAACAACAGGAACAAGCATTCACACCTCTGGTTCTCCACCAAGCAGAGCTAAGTATTCTTCTTTTATTTCATTTCAATTATTTAGAATACATTAGTAATTAGATTCTATTTACTATTTCTAAATATTATCACCCAGACCAGACTTCCTTCTTAGAGAGGTTGAGAGGCCTTCCTCTCATTCTTACCCTCTTCTCATACCTATTTCCTACCTTGGCCTTTTCCCAGACCATATTCACTATCCTATAACCCTGCACAAACCATTAAACTCCTAGACTCCTTCCAGACTCTTCTATTGACCACAGACAAAAACCCGAGACCCGTCCAAGGACCATTTCCCCTATCGATGTCGGTAACCTTGAACAATTGATGTCGGTAGGACTAGCGACATCGGCAATTGTGGAAGACCAACAAAAAAATACAGGTACATGTTATCTTTATTTCTCTTTCTTATTCTTTCACCATTTCTCTTTATCCAACACTCTTTTATAAAAAAGTGGACTGTCATCCCTCCAGGAAGTCTTTACGCTTTCGAGACTGAGCATATCGCTTGGCAGTCCACCATATATCTATCTAACATTTTCTATGTTCGAGTCTCTTTCTCTCTATAGGTGTCTTCCTCCACAGCCAAAGAGGAGCTCCTACAATGTCTAGATACGGTGCACAACTTAATTTGGGTATCATCTAACCCCTGACCCTTTATCTTTAGTTTCTTCTTCTTCTGAATGTAAATAGCAAAAGCGTAGAGAAACATTCTGGCACGCCCGGTGGGACGCTAGAGTTTTCCTTGGGTTCATTTCTTCTAAAAACAAAATTTCATATAGGTGCATTAGGAAAATTTTATTTTCTTGCATCCTTCTTCTATCTCTTTATTTCAAAAAGAAACCATTAACACAAGTTAAAAAGAACATCTTTCTTTTCCCTCTTGTCACTTTTTCCCTGCATCTTAGAGTAGTGAAATTCATACTCTTAACCTTTTCCTCACTTGTCTGCATCTGAACAAAACATTTCAATTTGGGTTAAAACACTATTGCATTTCATTCCTTCTTGAATGCATATTTAGCCCTCACACTTAGTAATTAAAAATACATTATGAATAAAGCGTAGTGCACATATGTTACACAACCTGATCACAAGCACATCAAATTAAACATTTTAACATACTTGAGACAAGGCCCGTCTAGGATTTCATCACCTAGCAGATACCTTACCCTTCCTGGCGATCCCACTTGGACTTCACTACCAAGGGGAGGACCCACTCTGTTCTCTGGTAGAGTATAAACTATAGGCGAAGTATATATTGGCTAAGTGACCCAGCTTGGCTCTGGGCTCGTGAAGTGAGGGGAGCAAGCCCCTAGCACCAGGCCACGTATGAAACCTAACATAGATTTTTGAGCACCAAAACATAACCCAAAACCAACCATAGACTGCCTCTTTAGGACCAGTTCTAAAATCCCACTTCCCAAACATATTCTTCTAAGGCATAAGCCACCATGACTCTAAAATTTATTCTTAGGAATTTAACGTTTAGAGGTTGCTTGCCATCATCTTTTTTGATATTTTTATCTAGTTTTTTGAGCTGGTAAGGATGCATTATTTTAAAGTCTAAAAATGACTCAAAATTTCTCTTTATTTCAAAAACTTTTAGTTTTATGAGTTTTTGGAAATACACAGACACCGACATCAGTTTTTCCACCGACGTCGGTAACTTATCCTCACCAACATCAGTTTTTTAATTGACGTCGGCAACATATCCCACCGACATCAATTTTTCCACCAACGTCGGTTATTGTCAACAAATTTTCTTTCAAAATAACAAGCTTAAAACTCGACTTTCTTGCTGTTTAACACATCTTTTGGTCCTCTAAAACTGAAACATACAATTTCTAGAACCTAAACCCTTTCACTGTGAATGGTTTTAACACACAATCAAGCTAAAACTCTTGTTGACCATGCAAGGCAATAACCACTTCCACCTTCACCTTTTATAACAAGTCCCCTAATGGAGTATCCTTCAGACACTAAGCGTACTCCAACTTCGAACCAACCACCTATTATTCCCATAGGGGATCAAGACTTTGAGAGATTCCTTGACCTCATCATCAAGGCTCTCCAACACTACCTCACGAGAAGCCAAATGCGAGATCCTTCAGGTAACCCTGTTCTTGGGATGCCAACTTCTTTAATTGAAATGACAAATATATCAACAACCTCTGTTACTCAACCCATGGTTACTCAGGCCATTGCCTCAACTAATGACCCAACCATTGCCAATGTTTAAGAGTTGGCCTCCCCTTCCATTTCTGGACCTACCTCCATTGGGGTTTCTGTACTCCCTCAACCACAAACAATTCAAACAAGTTTAACACCTTTTCAAAACTTGCTAGTTTCTATCCCACCCACTCTTGCACCCATAAATACAAGAGTAACTACCTGTCCTCTAACTAGTGTTACCACCATCCAACCTATTTTGATGGCACCCAGTTAATTTGTGCCCCCCAAGTCCATGGCACAAGTCCCCTTGACCTCAATATCGATCCCTATGATGAATTACCAATATGTTGCACCTATACAAACACAACCTAACACGTCATATGCCCCTCCCAATGTCTTCTAGGTACCCTACAATCTAGGGGGTGCCCCTCCTACCAATCCATCAGCTGATCTAATCAAGATGCTAATGGATAAGATGTCCAACCTTGAGACATCTATTTTAAGATCAAAGAATGTTCTTTCATATGAACAAATCTGTATTGAACCTATCCATCCTTCGGTCCCTATTCGACCATATCCTACCCAGTGGGAACTCTTGAAATTTACTCATTTTCAGAGTAAAGAGGACCCACAACAACATCTACGAGTGTTTAGACACGCTTGCTACCTTATAGCACATGATGATGCATTGTCACTTCGCACATTCCCCATGTCACTTTCTGGCGCTGCCCTTGATTGGTATAGTTCTATTACTAGTCATTCTCTTTTTACCTTCACTCAACTAGCTCAACTATTTCTTAACCACTTTTCAATCAACATCACTAAAAAGGTCTCCATCATAGACCTCTATTCTATTAGACAATTCGACGATGAATCAATAGCTGATTTCATTGCTCGATGAAATTTAATCAACCAACTCTCCTTTTCTTTACCTCAACCTGAGCTCATTGAGCTCTTTTCACAAGCATGTGCCAAACACATCTCATCTACTTTGTGGGTCCAAACATTCTGTATATTTGATGAAGCTTTCACCATGGCTAGGAAGCATGAACTCCATGCTGTCGAAGAAAACAAAGTCAAACTACGTAGTAAAAATACTAATGCAAAATCAAATGACCCTTCATCCTAATCTTCTTCTTCCAATTCCAAATCCAAGGGATCAACAAATGCTGTGGTACTTAGATCATCTTCTTCTACCATAACTAACCAATCCGAATCCTCTACATCACAAAGCATTACACGACAATTCCAACAATGATACGTACAACGTCAATATACTCCAATAGGAGAATCATACGCTTTCGTGTTGGATAAACTAGTAAAGTAGGGAGTCCTTAATCTCCCTCAAATTTGACCACCACCTCAATTTGATCCCTCATGAGCCATCCCAACATGGTATAGAGAGAATGACTTCTGTAATTATCATCGTGTCAAAGGTCATGACACAGACAATTGCAAAACCCTCAAGAACATTATTCAGGATATGCTAGACAAGGGGGATCTTGTCTTGGATAACCCAAATGTGCCACCTAACCAAAACATAGACATATTTAGACAACCATTCCCTAACCATCCCCCTAGCCAAAACAATGTCCAAACCATGGCCGATGACTCCCAAGAGCGTAATATACGCACGGTTGACATGGTTTCTCCTTTTATTCCTAACCAACCTCTCCCACAGTCTAAAGAGGTTAGTCAACCTATTTGTCCACCACAAGTTGAAGAGCCTTGTTCTCCTATTTTTCCATCACAGGTAGAAGAGCCTTATTCTCCTATTTTTCCATCACAGGTAGAAGAGCCTTCTTCCCCTATTTCTCCTCCACGAGTGGAAGAACCTTTTTCTCTTCTTAGTCCTCCATCCTCCCCCCTTGTATGCACAGAAGAGTCTACTTTGAAATCTCCTATATTGGAGGATGCTTTGATGATACCAGTGCCGCTAGCTCTACCCTCATCCTTCCTTTTACCCATGGAAGATCATACTTTTCCCATTCTTCGACCACAAGTAGAAGGTAGATCATCCCTGCCCTTTATCCTCTTGAGGAGTCACATGCTCCAATTCCTTCTCCACTGAGAGAAGAACTTGTCTCTTCACCTACTTCGATCAAAGATGATCCAGTAATGGCTCTCTCATGCCTTTGGCCTGAGATCATTGTATCTAACACATTTTCGGTCTCACAACCACCCACATCTTCTAAAAAACCAAAGCCTCGTCCAACATCTTCAAAACCATTCTCTCGATTGGCTGAGAACTTAAGATTTCTCCATTCGAGGAACTTCGAGCATGAGGCATTGTGGGAGTGACTTAAAGCTTCTTATCTTACACATCCTACTTCATCTCGTACTATCAACCCTTTTGCGGCAAATCATCCTAAAGTCACCGACAAAGATCAGGCTTCTACTTCTAATAACTCAGAAGCTCAACCATCCACATCTGAACCTAAACACTCACAAGCAACCACCATACCGAAACAAGTTAAATCTCTTGGTGTTCACCCCGTACCTAACCTCACTCACCCACAAGTGAAGGTAGACTTAAACCTCGCCCCCCTAAGTAGTGGTCCTCACACTGTATTAAAGAAGGCTACTAAACCACGTTGGAGAAATCCTCCCCCACCATCACCATTGCCCTCAATTTTTGGCCCACACCCTTCTACCTTAGTAGGAGTTCTTCCTAATCCAACATCTAACAAAAACAAATTGCCTCCCCTACTACCTTTACCCATCAAAAATATACCTCCTCTGAAAAACTCAGCACCTCTTACCAAGAAATCCCCATCTACATGAGTGGCCACACCACCAACTAAAAAGGTGGTACAAAAAACTCCCTCAACCACTCCTACAAAATAGAAGTTGTCAACATCTGCTATCACAACAAGCATAGATCCACTAGCAGGTTCATATGCTTTGGTGCTACGTAGATTGTTACAATCTTCTAGCATCACCCTCTCGCCTATTAAACCATTTCAACCTCTTGAATCAAAACCATTATGGTTCGATGACACCCAAATTTGCCTATATCATCGTACACCTAGACATGACACTAAAAATTGTTGTGCCCTTAAGGTTGTCATTTGCCAATACATGGAAAAAGACACCTTGCTTGTTGAAAATTATTTCGACAAACCTCCAACACCTTCCCATATCTCTCAAACCTCCTCACCTTCATCAAAATCCCATCATCAGACTATGGTCCCTTTACCTCCTTCCGCCCCTCTATTTGAAATTAACACCATTAATGTGGCCACCAGGTCACAAACATTAAAAGATAAAGGAAAAGAGAAAGTTTCTATTCCTTGGACATACCCATTTGTCAAACCTTCACAACCACCAAAACCCAAGATTTCAATCTTGGGTGCATCCCAACCTACATCTTCAGAGGTGATTCGTGACTCAATGGTGAAACAACTTCACCAAACTCCAGTAAAGATGTCCTTATATGACCTCATTCAAAGCTCTCCAAACCATCGCCAAGCTTTAATTAAAGCTTTACAAGTGGTAGAGGTCCAACCCAAAGATCCTCAACCATTAGCCGCCTTAGTCCAATCATTACCCACTATTGCCTCCATTACCTTCAGTGATTCTGAAATTCCTACCTCTAATTTGGAAGATCAGGATGCTGCCCTTTTCATCACAGCCTACATTGATCGAACTCGCGTTAAGTGGGTTATAATTGATGGGGGTGCTAGTATTAATATCATCTCCACCCATGCGTATGACCAATTAGCCCTCCCAAAGAATTATATGTCAAAAATTGACACAATTCTTTGGTCTTTTAACGATTCCACCGCCACTACCATTAGCACCGTGGTCTTACATATTCATGTTGGCCCATGAACAGTCTTATAAATATTCTACATCATTGAGGGGGAATTCCAATACAACATGTTGTTGGGACGACCTTGGATTCGTGTCATGACCTGTGTCCCTTCGACACTACATCGTTGTGTCAAATTTGAACATGAGGGTTGGGTTCACATTATTCCTATTGACCCTTCTCCATTTAAAACATGTAACACAACTTATTGACCCAATGAAATTCTCATACCTTTGAAAACATTGACCCAAACACCACCTCAATCTGTGGAAGCATCAACACGTTTGCAAATGACGGTTGCACCTACTCCTCCCCGTCAAGTGACTACAAAGGATCCCATGCAAGATATCTTCCAGCGGCTTTCACTTGGGGAGTATCATTTGCTTACCCTGGACATGTTCCAAACTCCTCAGGAGTATGGACAACTTCATCACAACCCAAATTATGACCCTCGCATTAGAATGGTCATTCCATATGGTCCTCCTACTCTTCAAACAAATCTCATTTATGGAGGGCTAGATCGAGCTCCTACTGATGGGAATCCTCTTTCGTTACCCCAATTATTCACGTCTAATTTCTCTTTTCTTGGCAATCCTAGATTCACTCACACCTATCTTTATAGGTGTGCATGGAAGGGATTTGGGTTTGGACGCTATGAACAAGGTTCCCACCAACCCGTTGAGCCTCCAAATGATGAGGCAATAAAAAATGCTAAGAAATGACATGGCCTGGGTTTCAAAGAACCCATTGAAGCCTCTAAAAACTCTCATCATGAAACTATCATAGAACAATCTCCTCCAGCTTTGAAATTTCCTCCATCCTCACCTACGAAGTTGATAGTTTCAATTCTTCCTAGTTTTTTTTTGCATAAATGCCATTCACTTAGAACCCCTGACCTATCAACTAGGTGGGGTATCAAGATCTCTCCCTCTCATTTATCCAGACATGATAGATGATGAATCTTCTATCATCAACACCGTCCAATGCGTAGATGATGATGCCATACTCACCTACATGGGTGCGAATGATTCTTTCATTCAATGATCACTTCCTTCAGAAATGTAGGTTATGTTAAATGAATCAACCATTGACATTAACCCACCATCTTCTGACGTTCCTCACATCTTAAAGATTGGTCAATCTTTGGATGCCCAGGAAAAAATTGACTGTACCAAATTCCTTGTAGATCATAGCAAAGCTTTTTGCTTGGTCTTATAGCGATATGCTTGGTATCGACCCTAACATTGTCATTCATAACATCGTCACAAACCCAGAGGCTAAACCTGTCAGGCAAAAGCTTCGCAAAATTCATCCTCGCATTGCACTCCTTGTCAAAGAAGAGCTTCAACATCTTCTTTTCGTTTCCTTTATCCAACCCATTGATTATATGTAATGGGTGTCAAACATCATCCCTATCACAAAAGTGACTGGGGGATCCTAATTTATACCGATTATCAGGACCTCAACCTAGCTTGCCCAAAGGATGACTTTCCTTACCTAACATTGACCAACTTGTTGATCTTACGGCCGGTCATGAGATGCTATCACTCATGGATGGGTTCTCAGGATATAATCAAATCTTGATTACACAAGAGGATCAACATAAGACCACCTTTATCACCCCATGGGGGACTTTTTGCTATAGGGTCATGCCTTTTGGCCTTAAAAATGCAGGCGCCACATATCAACACGCCATGACTTACATCTTTCATGACCTCTTCCACAAAATCATGGAGGATTATGTGGATGACCTGCTTGGGAAATCTAAACTCCACCGTGACCATTTAACTATTCTCAAAATCATATTCACTCACCTCCTCCAATACAATGTTTGACTAAACCCCAAGAAATGTGTCTTTGGGGTTCTCTCAGGGAAGCTTTTAGGCTTCATCATTTCTCTTCATGGCATTGAGATTGATCCCGCTAAGATTCGAGCTATACTTGAGATGCCGCCACCTACTAATCTAAAGCAACTTCACAGCTTGTAAGGGAAGCTTCAATCTATTTATCGCTTCATCTCGCAGCTTTCTGACCAATGTCAACCTTTTCATCACCTCCTCAAGAAGGACATCTCCTTTAATTGGGATAAGGACTGCCAAGAGGCTTTTAAGGCTCTTAAGCTTTATCTTGTCTCTCCACCAGTCCTTATTCCACCTAAAGAAGATCAACCCTTCTATCTTTACATTTCAGTAATGAATCATTTCTTAGGTGCCATGATTGCGCATCGAGATGAACAACACCGTGATCAAGTGGTTTATTACATAAGCCAAACACTCATTGATTACAAAACTCGATATCCTCATACCAAAAAACTTTGCTTGGCATTAGTCTTTGCCATGTCTAAACTCCATCATTATCTCCTCAACCACAAAACTTACGTCATCACCCACACCGACCCTCTCAAATACATGCATTCTAAGCCATAACAAAACCAACGTATGGCTCGTTGGCTCATGCTTCTTGCTGAGTTTGATTTAGAATTCATTCAACAAAAGTCCTTAAAGGGGCAAACAATCACTGACCAACTAGCAGATGCCCCTCTACCTGACAACCAACCTTCTCATTGTGAATTCCCCGATGAATCTATCGCCACACTTTCCACTGATGACATCTTCTATCAAATGACAATGTTCTTTAACGGATCCAAATGTCAACTCGGTGGGGGTGCGGGGGTCATTCTCATCCCTCACGATGGTGAGCCCATGACTCTCTCTTTTAAACTTGACTTTGAATGCACCAATAACATGGTTGAATATGAAGACTTAATTTTGGGGCTTCAAACTATCCTTTTCTTAGGCATCAAGACAATCAACATCTTTGGCGACTCACAACTAGTCATTAATCAAATTAATAGTTCATACCTTTGCAAAAACAAAGTTTTGCAATGGTATAAACACCGTGTTGACACATTACTAGAGTCTTTCAACCATTATCTCTTGCAAACTATTCCTCGCTCTACGAATAAGTTTGCCGACACTATGGCCTCTCTCGCCTCACGCATACCATCTTCATCTTCTTCTTTAAGAATTTATGTCATGGTACATCATTTGGCATTGCCTTCATATATTTCCACTGACATCAACTTTGTCGGCAATATCGACTCTAATCCACACGATGTTTGGTATAAACAACTTGTTGACTACTTAACTTTTTCTATCATTCCTCCTGATCTTTCTAGCAATGCACAATGGGCTTTTATCAAGAGTACTACTCGATATACCATGTTAATGGGTCTTCTCTACAAAAGAGGTTTCGATGGCCTCCTTCTTTGATGTCTAACCTCCACTGAAACATCTCATGCCATTAAACAAGTTCATGATGGGATTTGTGGAGGACATTTTAGTGGTAACTCAGTTGCAAAACGCATCCTTTGCCTGGGCTATTATTGGCCCACTCTTCACCAAGACTGTAGTGACTATGTTCGGCGTTGTATCAAATGCCAGCAACACGCTAACTTACTTCACGTCCCTAGCCACACTTTACAAGTTGCTAAGGATTTTTGGCCCTTTTCACAATGGGGTTTAGATCTAATCAGTGAGATTAACTCTCATTCATCTTTTCGACATCAATCTATTATCACTATGACCAAATATTTCACTAAATGGGTGGAAGCTGTTCCCCTCATCTCCACTAAAGTTGACAAAATTATCGACTTCATCAACAACAACATCATCTGTCATTTTGGTGTACCCCACAAAATCATCACTGATAATGGCAAATCTTTCAAAAACAAAACCATCCAAAAACTTTGTGACTCTTTTGGCATCAAACTCAACTTCTCCTCACCTTATTACCCACAAGCCAAAGGACAGGCAGAGGCTTCTAACAAAATCTTAACCAAAATCTTACTGAAGGTGGTCAACGACACTGGAAGGGATTGGCACATTCATATTCCCTTCACTTTGTGGGCCTACCACACTAGCATTTGAACCCCTATAAGTGCTACACCTTTCTCTTTAGTGTATGGAACTGAGGCCATCTTGCCTCTTGAAGTACAAATACCATCTCTACACATCTCTTTACACGACATACTTTCTAACGATGACTTTCATCAAGATTGATTAGCTCAACTTGAGTTACTTGATGAACGTCGTCTTGCCGCTCTTAATCATCTTCATATCTACTAAAATCGCATCAAACGTGCCTATAACAAAAATTTGAAAGAGAGAGATTTCAAAATCGGGGATCTCATCCTTAAAGAAAACCAACACGTAACCAATATGGAAAGAAGTAAACAAGGCAAGTTTGCTTCTAATTGGCTTGGACCTTATATCATAATGTACAAGTATGGATCAGGGACTTATCATCTGTCTTCTCTTGAAGTCCAGCCAGAACCTGAGCCCCTTAATGCCTTACATCTGCGACCATTCTACTGTTAATCAAGTACTCATTCACTTGATATTTTACTTGAGCTCGTCTCTTGAGCAACCCCTATCATCCTCATTCCTTTTCCTTTCAACCCTTTTTCCCCATAAACATTAGTTAATCCTTTTTGCATTAATGCTTTGTCCTATTAAAAGGGAAACCCATAAACCTCTATAGTCTAGTCCATGACTAAAACTTTGGTCAACAAAACATATAAAATTGGGATGCCTAACAAAAGGTCATAAACTATAAATGTAGACTGCTCCCTTGAAGGACAGTTGCATTATTACTATAATTAATAGACTGCTCCCTTGAAGGACAGCTATTCAAAGACCTTCAACCATACAAAGCAGAATATAGACCGCTCCCTCGAAGGATGGCTATACCCAAATTTTGCTACAAACAACACTCTCTCAGAAGCTTCCCGCATCGGTCAGCTTCACATATAACCACAAAACAAAACAACATCCCCAGGTAGACTTCCCGCATCGATCAGTCTACCAAAAAAAATAAAGTCATGAACTTGCCTATAGTTGTTCTCAGGGTCACCTATAAAAGGGGCAAAGTTATCCTTGCTAAAAAGGGTTACGCTATCCTCACACCTCACATAATCAAACCTATTACCCCAACATACCCAAGGGATTTTGAGCTCACTTAACATCGAGTGATTTGAATACTTCTCTAACACAAACAATGGTAAATGACGTAATGCATAAACAGGGCTTTTGTTTGCAACAACCCTATCTATGCTACCATTATGGTCCTTGTCAATGAAAAGAGCAAAACACCTTTCACTTCTTACATACCTTTGTCACATCCAACCAAATCATTTTCTAAACCAAACCAAACCAAAACAAAACATTTTCTAACCATTAACATAACCTCATGATTTATTTAATGCAAATATCAATTTGTGTTATATAAATTATCATAGCCCATTCACATTAGTTTTTATGGAAAACAATACACATGGAAACTAACAACCAAACACAATTTATGTCAAGCATATATCATCACCAATACGAAAAGTGCTGAAGCATAAATAAACTCATTTCATTTTTAGCATACATCCATCACCAATATGGAAAATTGATAGGGATGAAAAACCACATAACCTATGTTACAGAATACACCATCACAGAATATGGAAAAGGCTGTAACATCATCATACACTCATCATTTCAAGCATGTACCATTAGACATATGGGAGGTGCTAAACCATTAACATGGCCAAACCAATTATCGACCTCTTTGACTCTATCTTCCCTTTTGGGGAGAACTACATTGGCCTGAGGCCCTTGAAATAGGGGCTATGTAGGCAGCACTCAGTTGATACAGAGTCTCCTGAGGTTAGCTCGGCCATTTGCCCGTTTGTCTCCCTAATGACATCGGCCATTCATTTGTTCGTCTACCTGATGGATAAACCATTTCACCTTTAACCATGACTTAACCTAGTCAAACCCAATCCATAATCGACTCTCTTCTTCCCTTTTGAGAGAACTACATTGGCCTGAGGCCCTTCAAATAGGGGCTATTTAGGCAACACTCAGTTGACATGGGGTCTTCTGAAGTTAGCTCAGCCATTCCTTCGACCAACTATCTATACCAACCCAAAATCATGACCAAACAATTATCCCTGACACTGAATGAGTTACCTAAACTTCTCATGGGGCACATCGGAGATCACATACATCTCCTTGACCACAACACACACCACTTGAGATGACTTATATCTTAGCTTGACTCGACCAATGACCTTGGAGATCATGACTATCTCCTCAGACCATGACCACTTTCGAGACAACTTTGCCTTGGTTGTTTTGATTGCATATATGCTACCTCACGAATAGTTAGCAAATTGTATGCAACCCACACTACGACCCTCACACCTATTGATGGATCATGCTCAAGTTGATCCCCAATATTTGTGACATTTTTTGTGTTTTCCAAGAGCACTTCCTGAGCCCAGGATACTTAGAACATGATGACCAATTGGAGCTACAGCTTAGATTGAATAACCCAATCAGCTACGACTAAAAGCTGGGGCCTGATTACTTTGATTTTAGCACTCTTTAACCTTGCTTGTGACAATTTGACCTACCTATTACATGAAGTGGTATACGTGCAATCTCAACTATTGTAGTGTTCACACTCCAACTTCACCATACCCATCCACTGCCTATCAAATCGGCACCCGATATCAGGTCACCTTCCCTTGACTCCCACTTTGAGGGGGAATACCTCATCCCATACTTGGGGTAACCTACACCTTACCCCATACTTGGGGCAACTTACTCCTATTTTTGTCTTACAGTTCATCAGAACAACCAACAAGACAAAAAAGAGAAAATGTAGACACCAAAATTATGTCGACTCCCCTTGGTCCCTTACATACTTTATTAATTTAAAATAAATTACTTATTTTAAATTAATGACATCACCCTAGACACCTCACCTTGGATACCTCGCCCTTAGACCATTTATCACCCTATGACTAAGTCCTCCAAATCATAATTACCTAAGACCTATTCCAACTCTCTCACTAACTCTCACGCCTATAAAACCTGCCTTTCGACCATTCACCAATGGAAATTGAACCTGGCAGATGGAGGAATAGGAAAAAGACTAAAAATAGCCTTTTTATCCATTCTCTAGCTGTCGATGTCAGTTAACCATCGGCCGACGCTGGTGAGATCACCGACGTCAGTTACTTAAAACTAAATTCTAACCTTGGCTGGGGGCCCCAAATTCTCCCAGATGCTCTCTTCGACTCTCAGACACTCTCTTCGATAGCCCTTGGACTCTTGGATGCTCTTTGGGACTCTAATTTGCCTCTCTCTCTATTCCTCCTAGACTTTTTGACATCAACAAGCACTCTCTGAGACTAAGCATCAGACTTTGATTAACGCTCCCCTAGCTACAGAAACAACAGGAACAAGCATTCACACCTCTGGTTCTCCACCAAGCAGAGCTAAGTATTCTTCTTCTATTTCATTTCAATTATTTAGAATACATTAATAATTAGATTCTATTTACTATTTCTAAATATTATCACCCAGACCAGACTTCCTTCTCGGAGAGGCTGAGAGGCCTTCCTCTCATTCTTACGCTCTTCTCATACCTATCCCCTACCTTGGCCTTTTCCTAGACCATATTCACTATCCTGTAACCCTACACAAACCATTAAACTCCCAGAATCCTTCCAGACTCTTCTGTCGACCACAGGTAAAAACTTGAGACCCGTCCAAGGACCATTTCCCCTACCAATGTCGGTAGACTAACCGACGTCGGTAACCTTGAACAACCGATGCTGAGAGGACTACTGACGTCGATGACTGTGGAAGACCAATAGTAGAATATAGGTATGCATTATATTTATTTCTCTTTCTTAGTCTTTCACCATTTCTCTTTATCCAACACTCTTTTATAAAAAAGTGGACTGTCATCCCTCCAAGAAGTCTTTACGCTTCCGAGACTGAGCATATCACTTGGTAGTCCACCATATATCTATCTAATATTTTTGGTGTTCGAGTCTCTTTCTCTCTACAGGTGTCTTCCTCCACAGCCAAAGAGGAGCTCCTACAACGTTTGGATATGGTGCGCAACTTAATTCGGGTATCATCTAACCCCTGACCCTTTATCTTTAGTTTCTTCTTCTTCTGAATGTAAATAGCAAAAATGAGTAGAAACAATGCTAGATGACCTACCATAAGGAAAATCTAAGTACTTGAGCTCTTGATAATAGTTTTAGATGGATTGATCTCTTGCTACTCTCTTTTTCTTATAAGGAAGGGTCAGAGGCTGAAGTAAAAGTTTAAGAGGTGTTTCTAATTATGAATTTCTCATACAAGGTCTCATGAGAGGATTTGCACAAATTATATTTAGAAAAGGTAAGAAATTATTTGGTGGTGTTTGCATGTTTGTTTATATGAAAAAGTCTCGGTGGTGGGGCCTAACCATTAATGGTTGAACTAACCATCGATGGCTGTCCTGACTGTCGACAATCAAGGTTAACAACCAAAAGTAGCCAACAAGGGTGTTTTTAAGTTTGATTAGTTGATTAGTTAAAAAATGGGGTTTGGTTCATTTAAAGGGTCCAAGGAATTATTTAGGGGTTTGAAAGTTAGAATCCAATGTATGAGATTTTGGTGTCTACATGTGCCCCTTTTTGTTATGTGGCTTGAATTGACAAGTTATAGAACAAAAATGGAATTTGGGTGAGGTCAGGGTTGCCCTAATTTTAGGAGGAGGTTTTCCCCCTCAAACTGGGAGGTGATGGGGTAAAATGAAATCAAGTTAGGGTTTGATAAATGGGTAGGTGGTGAGATAAGGTTGGGCATTTGTAACACGAAGTTGATGTACAAAATGCAATGAAGTATGAGAGTTAAAATTACATAAAGACTAAATTTGCCAATGTTTGGTAAAAGTAAAGGTTATGATAAGAAGAAAAGTGACCAATGTAATGCATGACTATTGTAGGCAAGGTAGTGGGATACACTTTTAAGTCTCCAAAGTAGCTATAGTATGTCCATGGGTATCCAAGGTAGGAAGTGATCTCATGGAAATCCCTAATAGGTTGAGTGTCATGGGTATCTAAGGTAGGAAGTGCTCTTGAAAAGACACAAATGCTTAGGTATTTGCATTGGGTGGTGTAAAATGTGTATAGGTAACATGGAAAATTTGTCTGATGTGGTTAAAATAACCAAGCATAGGTAGCATAAATTATGTGAAAAAATTGAGGCAAAAATTATCAACATCGAGGTGGATGTGGGAAAATGGGTTGTTATGGGTGGGGAAGGTCGAGCTGACTCTATATATAGTTAAGTAAGTAGATGATCTCTACATAGGTGAGGGGATACAATACCCCACCTCATCTTTAGGCCAAATGTATTTTTGTTAAGGAAAGGTAGGTTGCTTATTAATAAAATGGGTTATGCAAGTGTTGAAAAATAGGTAGGTGAAGGAACAAGATGTCCAAGAATGCCCTGTGCTAAGGTTTACTAAAGGTAAGATGGGTAGATAAAAGGGTAAGGTAGGGTAAGGTGTGGTTGAAGCATTATGTGAGGGAAGTTGTAAACTAGTGACCTAATCATTGATAATTAGGGTTGACCGTTGATGGTCACCCTGATCATCAATGATCAGGGTGAAACCATAAAAGATGAAATATAAAAAGTGAAAGTGAAAAGTCATTTTAACCTTTTAACATGTTAACTTTGAGAGATATGCTCAAGTGATTCTTTACTATTGCATTTTGTACCAAGGGTTGAACAAGTTGATTCTGAGGTAAGGAGCTATGATTGGTTGAGCTAGTGCTTGAGGAGATTTAGTGTGTGTTGATTGAGATGGATGGTGGATGAGGGCATGGGTGCATGTGACTACTTTGTAGGCATAGGTAGTGACACTACATGGTTATATTGGTGCTATTTAGGGGGAAATTGGAATAAGAAGAGTGGGTGTTGCTATAGGAGGGCTGATAGATATAGTACCATGGGCACAATACTTGGCCATGATCTAGGAGTTGCACTATTATGAGGCAATGGTACTAGAGTAATTACCCCATGCTATAAGATTTGTAGAGTATAGGGTTGGCCTAGGTGGTGGAGCAACAATAGCTACTCCTAGTCAATGGGCATCCATAGTTGGTCATGCAGGGATCTTAGGGGGGTTGTCAGTAGGTACAAGTCTTGATGGTACTATTGGTAGTGGTCTGAGTACCCTAAGGGCTTGATATTTATGAGATATGATATTTAGATATAATTTTGATTCTAGCCTGCATACCGATGTAGAGAGATGTATATTGTTTTGAGAGAGAGAGATACCTTCTTATTTGTGTATTCACCAACTAGATTTTGATTCATATATATATCATGGGTTTTATTCATATTTCGATGATGCCTATTTGATTTTCATGTTTATGGTAGATTGATCTATCTAGTCATGTGTTGAGATAGTAGTAGTTTGTGTAGACATCCAATTCCTAACACCATTTTTATTGAAATTGTCAATCTTACTTGAATTACACTCAAATGCACATTTTAGGTCAAATCCATAAAATGCACTAAATGGTTCAAACTTGTCATTTACAAGTGCCAATTTAGGTTAAAGTATCCCTAAATGGGACAATGCAATTTATGGGCCAGCTAACTTTGATCAATTCATTTCAAGTCAAAATGACCATTTTTCCATTTAGTGCTTTGGATCACTCTTTTCTTCTAATTCAGTAGTACACATCATGTACCTTTGTTATTTGATGTTAGCAACATCCTAAATGGGAATACAACTTCAACACATCTAACATTGCCTTCCAGTTCCTCTTCAGTCAAATTATGACCCAATAATAAGACTTTTTGACCATTTTGATTAATTGTGCACTAATTTCCAGAGAATTGCACTAAACTTGATTAAACTTACTTTAGCTAATTAATCTAATTTTAGAGCTTAAGTAAGAATTCCATAGATCTTTTTGAATATCTCATTATTAGAAATTGATTTTGAATATCTACATCACCTAGTGACATCATCTATGGGGTGGCATCCATCAAGCCATAAGTGTATAAAATATCAGGATTATGGATCACCCATGCTAGTTAATGCCTCTTTAATGCTTATTTATCTTGAGGATATTTGTGGATTAATTCTAAATATTAGGATTATCCATGGCCACACATATAAATTTTGATATGGACAATCATGGTTGATCCTGCCCAATCTCAAAAATCTATAAATAGAGAGGCCATGGATATGAATTTGAAGCTTGAATATTGCAAAGTTATAATGTTAAATTGTTTCCACAATATTTTGCATTTGATCATTGATTTTGTTTGCAAGCTTCATTAATGGGCTAGTTTAGTGACTTAGAATCATGAGCCTAGATTTTATGGAGTGTTCTTGAGGCATTGGAGGAGCTTATCACCTTTGTTAACAAAGACAAGGATGCTTGATCAAGGGGGAACATGTTTTTGAGCCACATGGGTATGGTGAATCTATTTGGGAAGGTAATACAATGTTGCTTTCTTTCATTTATTTATTTTTATCCTTTGTAATTTCCATAGGAATAGATAGGCTTGGTTAGTTAGTTCTTTATGCATGTTTTATTATTTATGGACTAATGCTTGACTGAATTGTTTTGTACTCCTCTCTACATCTTGGCACGCCTGATGGGACAAGATGTAGACATGATTACAAAGCAAATTAGTCAAGCATTAGTTCATTAATAATAAAACATGCATAAATAACTAACTAACCAAGCCTATCTATTCCTATGGGAATTACAAAGGATAGGAAAAAAAATGAAAGAAAGCAACAATGTATTACCTTCTAAATGGATTCACTATACCCATGTGGCTTAAAAACATGTTCTCCCTTGATCAAGCATCCTTGTCTTTGTCAACAATGGTGGTAAGCTCCTCCAATGCCTCAAGAACACTCCATAAAACCTAGGCTCATGATTCCAAATCACTAAACTATCCTATCAATTAAGCTTGCAAACAAAATCAATGATCAAATGCAAAGGATTGTGGAAACAATTTAAAATTATAACTTTGCAATATTCAAGCTTCAAATTCATGTCCATGGCGACTCTATTTATATATTTTTGAGATTGGTTAGGATCAACTATGACCATCCATCTCAAAATTGATATGTGTGGCCATGGATAATCTTAATATTTGGAATTAAATCCATAAATATCCTCAAGATAAATAAGCATTAAAGAGGCATGGGAGGCATTAACTAGGCATGGGTGACCCATAATATTGATATTTTATGCACTTATGGCTTGATGGATGCCACCTATAGATGATGTCACTAGGTGATGCAGATATTCAAAATCAATTTCCAATAATGAGATATTCAAATAGATCTATGGAATTCTTACTTAAGCTCTTAAATTAGATTAATTAGCTAAAGTAAGTTTAATCAAGTTTAGTGCAATTCTTTCAAAATTAGTGCACAATTAATCAAAATGGTCAAAAAGTCATATTACTGGGTCATAATTTGACTGGAGAGGAACTAGAAGGTGATGTTAGAAGTGTTGGAACTATATTCCTATTTAATATGTTGCCAACAACAAATAACAAAGGTACGTGATATATACTAATGAATTAGAAGAAAAGAGTGATCCATAGCACTAAATGGCAAAATGGTTATTTTGACTCGAAATGAATTGATCAAAGTTAGTTGGCCCATAAATGGCATTGCCCCATTTAGGGATACTTTGACCTAAATTGGTACTTGTAAATGACAATTTTGAACCATTTATCATGTTTTATGGATTTGACCTAAAATGTGCATTTGAGTGAAATTTGAGTAAGATTGACAATTTCAACACAAATGGTAGGAAATGGATATCTAAAATTTTCCCCTATCTGAGAAGGTGTAGTGAGACATTGAGGTGAAGAAACATCTTTTCAAAGAAAAGAGTTGTTAAGAATAAATTAGAATAGAACCATGATGCCCCCTCGAGAGGACATACTAGGATGAAAGAGAAGGATGGAATCTCGAAAAGAGAGAGAAAGTGAGAGATTAACCCATGGAATAGATCACATCTAGATGAGCTAATGCTTGCACACGTGATTACCATCAATGATCAAAATATAATGAGAGGTATAATAGGCCCCAGAGATAGGTGGAATGGGAAATATACAATCCATAAATGTAAGGGACACACTATAAACATACCTAATTTGAGAGTACAAGTTGCACACTTATGGCCTTGATCAATCTCGAGACAAGTTGCACACTAAAATATTTCCATCATGGGATTTAATGTGGAGAGCTTGGAATTAGAGGAAAAGGGAGAATGTTCTACTTTAAGAAAGGAAGCACCACTAGAATGGGGTCTCCAGAGAGAATATAATAATAAGTATTCTAGTAGATTGGATTTGATCGTGATAAAATAGTTTTATCCCAGTAGGGCAAATTTTGATCATTGATAAAGATTAAAGAATGATTTTGCCCTTGTAGTGCTGATTTGATCTAGACGTGGTTTAGATGTTGGTCCCCAGCATGGGTAATTGGCAAGCAAAAATATCTCAAGGATATAACCAAAAAGATAAATTAAAGTGAGTGGGCGTAAACGTAAATGTGATGGTGTAATGTCTTAGAAAACCATATAAAACCAAGCGTATGAGAATGCATAAAGTGATGAGAGAGATGAAAATAAGAATGGAGATACCTAAACTTACCTCAATATAAATTGAGTGCTACCTACATAGTTCCATGGACTCAAGTTCCAACATGAACTTTAGGCCAATGTAGTTCACCAAAGTTTGGGAGAGAATGGAATGAGGAATGATGAAAAAAGACCAAGAATTGATTAGACTCAAAATGTATGTGAATAAATGCACGTCTAAGCATAGAAAAAGAGGTCTAAAATTCATGTTACCTATATGCCTAATTCCATATCATGAGCCTAGGTTTTACAAAGTGTTCTTGAGAATCATTCATCGAAGTTGATGTTGATGTTAAGATGTTGAGACATGACCACAAAGTGCTTGCTATAGCAAATGAAATTAGGCATCATAAGTATGAATAACTTAGAATGACATAAGATTATAATTGTGTTGAGCTAGTTTAAATGTGAATACCTATAACTAAGGATAATGGTAAAAAAATGACCAAAACCAGAGTTACAACAATTTAGATTTAAACAAAAAAGTAAAAGACAAAGATAAAGATAAACATAAATAAACCTAACTTGAAATAAAGATATGATCTATCAAGAATTTAGTAGAAACAAAAATGTTTAAAAATGAAAGTCAAGAACATCTTAATGGCATGAGACCAAGATATAAATAATCAAGATCCATGTGGACCATCAAGTCATTCTTGAACACAAAAGAGAAAAGCAAAATCAAACAAAAAAACAAGACAAAGAAACACAAGACCAATAATGGAACAAGAAGTAATCAAAAGAGAAAAGGAGAAGAAATAAAAGGAGAGGTGTGAAATCACAACAAAACACCAAGAAAACTCAAATAAACACACACAAATAAAAACCAAGTTAGTGTGGTTTAAAGACAAATGTTCATGCATGTGTGGTAGAGGCGTTACTTTCTACCACATCATAACAAATAAAAATGACATGATAATTATTCCCTAATTAAAGAGGAATAATGAAAAAAGAAAAGGGTGAAGAGAAGAAAAGGAAGGGCTTGGCTGAGCTGACTCCATATGTATAAGATAAGTGGATGCTACCTACATAGTTCCATGGATGCATGTTCTAACATGAACTTTAGACCAAATGTAGTTCTCCTAAGAAATGGGATAGAATAAAAATGAGATCAGACCAACATGATTTATAGAAGAAATGGAAGATACGAAAAATAAATGAGAATGGTCTGGCAAACAAGAAGCTAATGAGATAAGAAATAATGATCTTGTAAAATGACAAGTGCATGGGATAAGATGAAATGAATTAGTGTTTTTGTGCTTGCAAAATGGTAAGAACATTTAAAATTAGCAGTTGCTCATAAAATGCCAAGAGCGTGGGATGGTGGAATAGGAATGCACATATGTATAGAAGCGTGAGACAATGTTTTTGTTCTTTTATGGATCATGTTATGATGTTTTTGGTATTTTCAAAGTATATCTAATGTTTTTGGTGTTTTTAGGATAAAATATGCACAAGGTGGGACCATATAGTCAAGGAGATACACGTCCTAAGAGTAGAGGTTCCAATAAGATAGCTAAGCTGGCTACAATGGCCCATGCTCACTTGAGTATATCTAACTATGTATGTCAGCTTTGTGGCCACTCATGTACATTAGGTAACTCTAGGCCACTTAAGAATGACAACCACTACAGACTGAGTAAGGCATGAAATTATGACAACCTAGAATATGATGTAAAGTGTATATAATGTAGAGAATGACATGAAATTTGTCATTCCATTTGATTAAATGGTGTATAACTAAGCATATGGAAATAATGTATTGTGCACATGCCCCCAATCTAGTATCCATATATATTGATTTTGTACTAAGTTGTAATAATTGTATCTGAGTATCTAAACTAAATAGGGGAATGGTCATGTCATGCATGATGCCCCCAATCTGAGTAATTGAATATGAATTTGAGAAAAAACTAAATATAATTGATAAACCTATAATTGGATATGTGCAAACTTGTAGTGTACCTAATGTACTATTCTAGACAATTTGAGTTATTCTAAAACTAAAGCTACTAGATAGTAATGCCATATCATGGACACTAGCGTCATGTGGTGCTAGTGTCCCCATTTGGGAACTAATGTATTTATGGTCTAAATTTTGTATAACTATACTAATTTATGAGTCACTATTTTTCTTCTATGTTTACTTGTGTCTAATTTTATGTAATTGGGCTTGTGTGGTAAAAAATGTTCTGTGAGTGAAATATAGGAGTCTGATCTTTGTGAAAACCCTTGTGAATGCCCCTCTTTTGAGGGTAGTTGTTAAACCTATGCAAGAACTATATTCAAAGAAAAATGTTTAAAAAATGTGTGTTAACTAGATCATTTATGATATCTGCATGATAATCTAATATAATGTGAATACATACATCAAAATGTAAGAGAATATGAGTATAAGTATGTAATGTAACATGTATAACATGTCTAGCATTACATAAGGGTGTTAATATAGATGTAATTATTGTAAGTAATAACACATCTAATTAGAACTAAGTAGCTAGCTAGGGAGATGGGGTATGATGTCCATCACGACACCCAAGCAACAAGTGTAGATACATGGGGTCCCTCATGGCATCAAAAATTGGTGTGTAACAAGCAATTACAAGTGTCATTACCATGATGCATATAATAAATCATACATATAAAACACATCAGACAAGCAAAATAGGCCAAGGGGCCATAATACAAGGGACATGGGAACATGTCACTAAATTTGAGAAAATAAGAAATATAAGGATATGTTTAATTGTCCACATACGTAAGCAACAATGAAGTTGGATTAAAGCCACATAAAAGGACATTTATAAATTTTTACATACACAATCATGAAAAATCACACATAAAGACATGGGCACATGTCTTAAGCATACATACTATGTTTAAATTTCTGTGTAAGAGATAGGATGTACATATTGTTGACCAATTTTGACTTTTACGTCAAAATAGGGCACCCCTAGTAAAAACTTGAGTTTTATTCATTTTAGAGGCTATAATATATTTTTATAAGGTGTTTCATAGGTTAATTAATGTCAATTGATGTTAAAATAGCTTTGGTCATTAGTTCTCTAGGTCCATTTATCATTTTGAGTCATTTTAAGGGGTCAAATAGTTATATTTAATGCTTTGTATGGGTTTATTGGGAAATTTGAAAGTTTTAAATACTTATTTCATGCCCCATGTGTCCTTATAAGTATTATTAAGCTGAAATAACTAAAAAAATGGTAGGTTGTTCAGAGAAAAGGCTATTTTTTGGGCCAAAGAGAGAGAAATGGGCACTTATATGGCCTCTTTGGGAAGTGTGCCACTTTTAAAACATGTAAATATGAATATTCACCTCCCCCATTCTAAAATCCACATTTTTAAAAATCTTAAACTAACATTTATTTCTCAATACCATTCTATCTCATTTTCACTCTTTTTGGCATAGAGAAGTGACTTAAAGGTTTTTGCTTAGTAGGGGAAGTAAAGGAAGTTTCAGAAAAAATTATTTTGGGAGGTTTTTATAAAATATGATACCTTAAAATACATATAATAATTTTTATAACTGGTTAAGTGTGCTTCATGAACCATCTATTCAAAGTGGATTGTGCAAAACTGCTTATCAATCTATGTACCTTCTAGGTTTTCCTTCATTATGAGTAAGTACATACAAATTGGTTTTTGATATTTCTTCCAAATATTTTTTTATTCATAATATAATTATTCACACATTTTTTTTAATGTTTTAAATGGTTTTTCTATCCTAACCAACTCAACTTGCATGAGGAAGCATTTTGAATGCAATAGGCAATTTTCATCACTTTCAAGTTGTCATGTTTTGTAAAAAGTTCTAGATGGTTATGTTAATGTAATTTCCATGTTTAAAAAGTGTTATTTATTCTCCATTCACTTTCCAAACTCAATATCCAAGCATATGCTCCATGAATTACATTTATAGTACACATTTATACAGTCAGCCATTAATGGGCATCTTACAAGTGCTTGAAGGAGTTTTTCATGTTGAATGGGATGTGATCACACTTGTTTAAATTATTTTCAAGTGTGAGAGTCCATTTCAGGATATTAATCTAATCCTAGACCTCATTAAAGTTAAAAGACAATGCACACTATCTATCTTCATGCTTGCTGCCATGCATATCAATCAGGATGCTCATCTAGAGATGTCATTCATGAGCACACACACGTGAAAGAAGGGTTTAGAACTATTTTTAAGATATTAAATTTTAAAGACTCCATTTTTAGAGCTTGGTTAGGGTCTATAATTAAGTATATGCAAGTGTATTTGCCTACACTCTTTACCCTTACTGCCTGTATGTGAGAAATTAACCCACAGGTGATGCTACAGAGGACTGAAAGCACATATTTAGTAATGTTGAAGCAACTCAGAACTCTCTTATAAGTCTTATCACATGATGTACTAATTGAAACTTATTTGAGGTATCAATGAGACAAAAGGTAAAAGGTAAACCATCCCCTATGAAGATGACAATATTTGGTCCATCATCCCTGAATTGTCCAAACAAAGGTTTAGAGGGTTTTCATAGACTTCCTAAAACATGTTTTCAAGCCTTTTCCAAAAAAATTTATTGATGAGTTTCATTGTATCTAGTACAAATTAAATACATGCCAAAGATAAGGTTAGGAAAGTTTAGGAAGGATGGCTATTGAAAGCCCTGAAGGTGCCTCCAAAAGCATTGAATTTTTTCAGTATTATCTACAGGGCTGAGGCAAAAAAGGGCACTTTTTCCATTGAAAGTTACACAATAGCCTTGTCATCATGCTCAAATGATTACAATGGGTGAAAAAGTGTTTTTGATAAAAAATACCGTACAAAGAGGATGAAAAGTGATCTTATGCTCTTCAACAAGTACCTATAGTCTGTACTCTTAAAGGGAAATGTTGAACTACATGCAAGATATAAAGATACATAACTATCATGAGGTTTAGTTTGTATTTTAAGATAATAAATCTGAGTAAAAGTATGGATATATATGGTATAACCTTAGAGGCTATAAAAAAAATTCATGGGCACTACGACAAGGTGGATAGGGTCAATGACAACCTACAATAGGTAGGGTAAAAGGGTTGTCTCAGTATGGATAGTGACCTAAACTCTGAGTTTTGGTAGTAGCTTGGGATTTTCAAGGTGAGAGAAGGTATGATATATTTTTCATACTTAATGATGAGTATTTTATCACCATTACCAAGTATAATAGGATCTAAATACCCTACAGACAGGCCCAAAGGCAGGGGTAAGCTGACTGTCTTAGTCAGTTAGGTAGACAATAACCCAAATTTATGATAGAGGTTGTTTAAAAGGTATCAAAAGGTGAATTCAAGCTCAAACATGCATAAAATAACTAACATGATCTTAGGGTGACTAATAAACATCATAAACAAAGTCTCAAAACATGAAAATCAACACCAATAGGCCTGAGATGTACCTATAGGCAAGATGAAAGAGAGATATCTCAGTTAAGGCATTGGGGAATCCATTCATGAACCAAGGTGAATAAATATGGGTAAACCTACTTGAAAAAATAATCAAATAACCCTATAAATTTACAAGGAGGTTTTCTTTCTTTTGATTCTTTAATCTTGGATCATGCACTAGTTATATATAACAAGACTAGCAGGGGGTAATGCCATAACATCCTAACATAATCATCTCAAACAAGAAATATGAGTGTATGTGAAGGAAAAAATAGATGAATGAGAGTGGGTATGGTTTTTATAGCCTCATTTAAAACCTCAAACACCATTCTAAATACCTAGATTCATACAGGTAGTCTAGTACAACCCACATGAAAACCCTATAGGCAGTTTGTACTCTGAGAAGTATGTTTTGGAGTTAGAGGAGGTTGGAAGGTTTATAATCAGATCCAAGGGTCCAATTTTTTTTGGATCATATAAATAATTTTTTTAACCTTTTTTAATGTTCAAATAGTCTAAGAAGATAGGGGAAGAACCCCCTATTTTATCTCAAATGGGGGGTTCTCCCCTCATACAAAATAATAAGGTTAGAAAAACAAGTTAAGGATATGGAATGAGATGAGATAAAGAACCTGAAGAGTATTTGGGAAAGATTTATTACACCCAATTCAGCATAAATAAACTTTCAAGGAGAGATGAAACCAAATAAAATAATGTAAACCTTCAAAGGGGTAGTCAAGCCTAAAGGCAAGATTGAAACCTTGAAGCCAAAAGGAGAACCACTTCTTTCTCTAGCATGAGATATGTCTTCCACTCTATTGAAAAATGTCCATGAAAACATTATATAAGTGTTTGAGCTAATCATATTCAAGGGAACCTATAAAAATTCACCTTGAGTTTCAAAATCAAATTAGGCCCATTAGGCATGGTGAAACCTAGTACTCAAGAAGGGAGTCCATCACACTTATAACATGAGGTGAGCATTATAAGACATTGGATCATGTTTTTGGGGTTAAATAAAATGTTTTAAAGCTTTTTGGAGTCAAATAAATCATTAGGAGAGCCATTTTTGGTCTAAAACCAATTCAGACTGGTACAAAATGGTGAAAATAAGCATAAGAAGCCAAGTTCCAATGTTCACATATTTCATGAGGCTATGCATGGGAGCCAAAGGAGTTATGGGTGTTATCATAGGTCTCATATTACATATTTTTGTAAAATTTTCTCAATTTTTACGTCCCAAATTTTTGAATAATTGTTAAGATAAAAAATAGGCCTAAACCCCTACTAAACCCTTGCTAGTGACCAGTTTAGGAAAGTTGAGTTGGAAAGATAATCTAAGTGAATATTTTGATCAAGAAACTTATTGTAATTTTTATAGTACTCCCTTATTATACTTCACACTATTATTATTTGTATGGATTTGTATGGATTGGGGTAAAAGCATGATTTTTCTCACTATTTTATGTGTTGTGCAGGCTACAAGAGGAATTAGGAGATGAAAAAAAATTTGGGTGGAATATTGACACTTAATATAACTACAAATATTAATTAAATTTCATGAATCAATGTATAATTGATTCAAGCAAGTCCTTACTTTTAGCCAATCAAAATTGGCCTAATGCAAAAGCTAGAGAGAAGTGTGAAAACTTGAAGTGAATGCCTTTTTAAAGTGTCCCAAATTATTATAGGTCCATAGAGGATCTTGAAAAGTGTCACACACTTCTTCAAATTTATTTTCATGGATAAATTAATCCAATTTGGAAGTTAAGTGTGCAAGGCTCATGGAAAGGCAGTTTTTAGGATATCAGATGATGATGGCTCACTTTCAAAGGATTACAGAAGACAAAGCATGTAACAAATACATGGAGAGGAATTTTTTAGAGCCTCCATTTCCATTCCAATCATTGGAACTACCCTATATTAGTTTCAATTCACTCAAATAGGCCTAATCATGAAGGCAATATTTTGTGCAAGAAAAGGAAATTTAGGCCACTTTACATAACTTTGATGACTTGGATTAACATTTGTATCTTTTATCCTTGCATGGTTAGACCCATATAATTTTCCCAAGCATGGATAGCTGAAATTATTAGCTTGAGAAGTGTCCCTTAGACCTCTCTTCTTCTCTTTCTCTCTCAAACTTTATAAGAGTTGGCCATTTTGGTATTATATGGAATGCTCCACCTGAGTATGGCAAAGCCTTGATCAATTGTATACATTTTGATCAATAAAATAAATAAGTGTTACCTCTTCCATTAATATGCTTAGTGTGTGTACTTGAATTTTTTATTTTGCTTAAGTGACACTCTTATTTCCTTAGCATGTTAGCTCATTCTTGCAACCTATTTGCAATTAGAAAACTCTTCTTGTAGGGCATGTGAAGTGTTATTGAAATATGTCAAGTATTAAGTGAGTTTTTATCTTCATCACTACCGTTCAAGGCCTCTTGTCTAATCCCCCTATCTTATATGTTCATCTTGACCTCACAATGTAACATTGATGTGAGAAGTTGTAGATTAGGAAAGTGTATGTTTGGTTTGTCACTTGATCTCAAGTGTAAATGCATGTGGTTGGAAGTAATCAAGTTTATATAGTGTATAAAATCCATTAGTTTATCTTTTCTTTTGATTTCTTTCTCCATTTTTACCCCTCCTCCCAAAGTTGGTAGTAGTAGTAGTAGTAGTAGTAGTAGTAGTAGTAGTAGTAGTAGTAGTAGTAGTAGTCAAGTGTTACATCAAGGGAGCCAGCCCTATCTAGAGACTCACCTCATTCCTTAGGATACCCACAAGCCTATAGGTGATTCCATTGTGCCAATTGGATGAGGAGATACTTTTCATCTCCTCAAAGGGTGAAAATCCAAATGACAACACATATGTTGAGTCTAAAGTAGTAATAGCTAGAAAAAAATGAGTAAGTGTAGCATGATCAATAACAAGATATAACGATGTTAAAGTTGTGATGTAGAGTATGAAAAGACAAAACCTGTTAATTTAAACTATGTATAGGGTTCCCCAAAGTGGGTGAATGTGTCAAATAAATACCTCATGTATTGATGTATATGACTGTAGTGGGTAGATAATAAAAACATTAGATTAGTGTAGTGGACCTAAGTCCTATAACAATCTACAATCACTCAACAAGAACAAGTGAAGCATGTATGTATGATAAAACCAACTATACTAAGATAGCTAACATATGTCATGTTTTAAAAATATAATAAATGTAAACATGGTAATGTATAAAATCTATAATTTTCTATTTTCTCATTAAATATTAGAATGTTTTTGTGTTTTTGACATGTTATATTATTTTCGTATTTTTTAGATATAAGCTATGTAAAAGTAACATGAAAATGAAACTATATACAAGGATAAAAAAATAAGGAAAGTATGTACAAAAAGGGAGGAAAAATACTAACCGATGAGTCTCATGAGAGAATCCTTATCAATGCAAATTGTGTCAGATAAAGGAATAATAATTGTGAATGTTATGTGAAAAGGAAATTGAGGTCCCAAAATTGACTATATTGAATGATCTATAGCTAGCACTACCTATGAAGTAGGGATAGGAATCTAAGAAGCTGATTGAACTAGACTATGAATTGTAATCTCAATCTATGAAGTTAGTTGAACTAGCCTATGAACTATAGTAGGCACTATCTAAACCTAGATGGCATGGTGAACAAGTGACCATACTACTCATGTTGTGTAGGTATAGAAATAACCTCTAGAACTGATACTACTCATTGTGTACTACCAGTAAATAGATTTGTAGACTTTATAGAAAATATATTAATCAAATGTCATGCTGAAATTGTATTATATTATGATCATGTCTTGTAAATATCTTAATTAGTTGTCAAACTAAACATAGACACCTAAAACTAGTCGTCAATAACCTCTAATCAGGGTTTTGACTAGTTTCCATCTAAAATGCACAATTTGGCCTAAAAACACTAAAACACACAAAATAATGTGAAAATGATATATTAAAGTGATGATTTTGGTTAGGGTATCCATAAATGGGGTAATACAATTTATGGGCTAGCTAACTTGGATCAGTTCATTTTGAGTCAAAATGCCAATTTTGCACCTGAGTGCTTTGGACTACTCTTTCCTATCAAATATTTTGAACAAGACTCATACCTTTGTTATTTGTTTTTGGAAACATATTAAATAGGACTATGCATCTAACACTTCTAATAGTGACTTCCAATTCTAATCTAGTCAAATTTAGGTCCAATAACAAGGCATTCTAATCAATTTGTGCATAAAGTGCTTAATCATGTTTAAGAGATAATTAATCCAAGTTAGAGCCTAATTAATAATACCATGGAAACTTGTTGAATACTTGTTTTTATAAATGAATATTGAATATCTCCATCATCAAGTGAACTCATTTCTTGAGAAGACATCCCTAGGCCATAAATGCCACAAATATTAGGATTCATGCCTCCCATGCCTCATCAATGCCTTCCATGATGCCTTCCATGCCTCTTAATTTAGCCTTATTCCAATGTAATGATGAGGATAATTAAAAAATTAATTCCAAAAATTGAATTAATCCTCAACCACACATCTCAATCTTGAGATGGATGGTTGAGGTTGATTCTGAACAAATCTAAAAATCTATAAATAGGAGGCCTCACAACATCATCTCTAAGATGAATTTGTGAAAAGTTATAATGCAAGATTGGTTCCAAATGCTTCAAGAAACTAGTGTTACCATGCCAAATTGATTCCAATCCAAGATAAGCCACAATCCAAAGGTGCCAAGGAGAAATGGAGGTTGTCAATCTTCCATTGCCAAGGACTTCATGAGCACAAGCCGAGCAAGCCACTACTACAAAGGTATTTGGAGCATGCAAGGAAGGAGAAAGTATTATTGTGTTTGGTTCCTTGCATTTTAGTTATTATTATCATTTGATTTTGTTATCTAAGATCTCCCTAGTGTCTAGGCCTAGAGATGTTATGCTATTAGTGTGTTTATTTCATTTTGTTTTCATTTTTGGAACTAACACTATACTAAACATTCTCTCTTAAGTCAAATTCCTAGATCACATAATGGCATGCCTGGTGGGACTAGATGCATCTTACACCTGAAAGAGATCTTTTTTTAACTTAAAAAAATTCATTTGAGCCTTTAAAACTCTTATAAATTAATTTTATAACTTTATTTTACCATTTTTGGTTGCCACAATTTTTACATAGTAACTGACATCAACAAAAATACTAACATTAGTTACCTAACTTAATTGATGTCAATCAATATAACTAACATCGATTAGATCTCAGTTGGTCGTAACTGATGTTGGTGGTATTAACCAATGTCAATCACTATGTTTTTCCAAAAACATAGACCCAAGACCTACTTTTTCAAAGTTTGTTGTTTCAAACTCAAAAGGGCTTCAAAGCTAAAGGATATGCTAATAATTTTTCTACAAGACCAAGCAATATTTTTTCTCAAAACATGTTTAAATCACTTTGACATGATTAAAATTTGATTAGGAACTCTATTTTGGTGTTTAGGGGTTTTTGGTGAATTATTTTCAAAGTTTACAACTAAGACCAAGGGGTCAAATGAACACCACCAAACATTTCATTCGGGTTTAAAATTGAACACACTTGTCAATTTTTGCTTGACATAGTTGTTTAATTAGATTTTGTTTGGCAAAAAGAGGAATGTTGCATGTATGCTCTTCCATTTTCCCTCTATATAGAACCCTTAGAATCAAAAGCACTATTCCTATGGCAAGTAGCCTATTCCAAGACTTAGAAGGAAAGTCATATAAAACACTCGCTAAAAACTTGTCAAAGTTTGGGTGACCTTGAAAATGACCCTAAAGTCTTTCTATTTTCATTCTTTATTTATTGTTATGCATCTTGGCTTGCAAGGGGGACTTCATCACCTCCCACAAATTCTTTAGGGAAGCTTTGACTCAGGGTTTAATCTCCTAAAATTGACTTCATTTAACTCTTTTATAGTTGTACATGAGATGTAGTGGCACTTTGGACATCACACTACACTGAGCAAACAACAAGATGTAGTGGTTGCAAAAAGGACTAGACCTTTTTATAACAAGCCAAGTGATATGGACCCAAAATTTGTGCTTTTATTTTGCATTTTTTAGTGTGAAAGTCATTATGCAATTGATTCCCCTAGATCATTTGGAAACTTGTTAGATTTTTAGACAAATCCCCACTTGTTGTGGAAGTATTATTGGTGTAAGGTGCACGTCAAAGTCCATGTCATAGTACTATCATTTGAGAGAAGGGGGGGTGTGTAAAAGCCCTATTATATAATGTGCATTTAGTTTTGGATGAACACTTAAAATCCTCTCAAATGATGTATATTGATGGATTCCAATAGTACCAAGTAACCTTGACAGTTTAGGATCTAAGGGCGATTAATTAGTTGGTCTTGTCCTAGATTAAAGTATTGTTTAGAGTCAAAAATTGGTGTAAACAAACAATCTCAAAATAAACACATGGTCCTCATTTTCCTTTGAACAAAGAAGAATTATGCTGCCCACATGAGATCATCCATTTTCCTTGTTCAAAGTTCATCAAAAGCTTGAGAGTCATATCATCCACTTTGGCATAGTTATGTTGCTCAATTGAGTCTAGACCTTTACCAAAGTTGTTTAAGTCCTTAACTTATAATTTAATTCAAACTTACACCTTTACAAGTTCATAGGGTTGATGTGTTGAGTGGGTTTTCCATTTGCACTAAACTTGAGGGAACTTAGGTTTAATTTCCAATTTGGGTTGAAGGTTGTTTAAGACTCATAATCATTGTCCTCCCTTGATAGAGTTAAGCTATTTTGTGCTAAACACTTACACTTTAAGTCTATGTACGACAGCATTTTGAGTCAAGAAAGGTATTGTTATGTTGTTAGCATTACGGAAAAAGTCTTTGCCTTAGAGAAATTTTGCAATAAACTTTTTGTCACAACTTTTGGGTAGTATAGTGTCATTACGCTACCCAAAACATTTAAAATATTATTTCATGGACCCTCTTACATAGAATTCCAAAAATTTTCTTGAATTTTCAAACCAATCCAAGTGTACTTTTGATCCTTGTCTAAAGCATAGTTATACTATTCACCTTTTCTAGCTTGTTTATTAAAAACAACCAAGTTTTATACCATTATTTATGAGAAAATAAGTTATTGCTAAAGTGACTTTTGTTTCATACCTTATACCTAGTTGATCAAGTTCATGTCCAAGAATCGAATGCCTAGTGTTTTTTAGAAGTATTTTAAATCCGTTAGATTAAAAATTTCATCTATTTTCAAAGTCTAGCTTTTGACACTGTTTGGCCAAGATTCCTAGCACATGCCTTGTTTGAGCCTAGCTTTTGACACCACATTTGTTTAAAAGACCTAGCAACTTTTAAATTCCTAGATTAGACTAATTTGAAACAATTCGACCTTAGAGTTTGGAATTTCAATTTTTTGGTCCTTTTACTTGCTTACCTTTGTGTGAACAGTGAAATGTTAGATACTTCACTCTAGCTTGTTTCTTCAAAAATCTTTGCATAAACATTTTGATCCTTTTGACAAATCTAGACCAAGTTGAAGGCATCATTTGTTTTATATTTTGTCCTTTTTGGAGTTTGTATAACTCTTTGACCTTTTATCACAAATCATTGACTATGGATCCCAACATGTATTCCTAAACTCGTAGTGGACATATGAACAATCTAGGGATTAGTAATGTAGTTGGATAAGAAGAAATGGTGCAAGACCCCTATGCAGATAACATTGCTTATGAGATGGATTCGTATCCCTCTTATAATAATCAATCAAGGGCACAAAGCCAAGATCCATTAGCTAAGTATCTAGTTAACATACCACCTTACACAAAATAGGACCAAGAACAAACCATGTAATACTTAACTATAATACCTATAGTAGATGAGCTAGTACTTCAATATTCATTCTTTACAAATACAGCTTCCACGTATGATCCATTTTTATTTGAGAAACATTTGTTAGAGAACAAAGATGATATTTTGGCTAGATCCATAGAGGTAGGGGTTAAGTTTCTAGTAGACTTCCCCCAAGAAAATTTACCAAGTCTAGTAAGTAAGAGTGCCTCACAATATCATTTATGATCAATAGGCTTCTTCTAGAAATCCTATGGCTCTAGTAAAAACAATGTACCAAGACCCCAATATATCCAATCGAGGAAAAAAAGTCATGGAAGATCACTTTAACCAAATAAAAATTGCATATCAAAACTCCCTAAATTTAGCATGCAATTTCAATCAGATGAACATGGTAAGTAAGCCTCTCATTGACCTAGTACCTTCAACGGGGGTATAGATAGAATTAATTAGATATGAGAATATAAGTTATGACCTATTTATACTAAGTGATTTGATAGATAACTTGATAGATATGTTAGTTATTGAAGAAGTGTCTTCAGCTTCTACACTAAGTAGTGAGCCAAACATAGTAGATAATATGTAACCAGTGTCTAATCTTGATCAAAGTGGTACTAATGCATAAATAACTAGCCAAAAACATGTGCCTATAGTTAATCTCATGAGTAAATCATCATACCAAGGAATAGAAGTTTTTGTACCCCAACCTCAACCAACCACTTCCTCAAGTGTACAACCTACAAGATTAGATAATCATACAATGGCTAATGTTATGCCTCAACAACAAAATGTTACAAATCCTACTCCCCCTCAACAAGTAGTGAGAGGTATTCCACAATAGAATACACGATCTAGTGTATCAACACAACATAAGATGAATACATTACCACCTCAATCAGGGGCAACTAATGTACCACCTCACCAAGTAATGATGAACATACCTCTTTAGTCATAAACTAATATGCCAATTCAAAACCATGCAATGACTAATTAGTAGTGTGAAAATATTGGTCAGTGATAGATTCTAAATATATAATATGCTTTCACTTCTTCATAGGAATTCATGAAACAAGGATGTCCCTATATTTCTCAGGTACCTACTAGATAACCATTAGTTCAAAATGTGTCACAAATCTAGAGACAGGGTCTTAGTCCACAAGTTCCCACTCAACAATAAGGTTTGATTAGTCAGTAACATGTCCCTTTTCAACCAAATTAGGCATAGTATAATTATATCCCTTTATCCCAGCCAAAAATCCCCCAAGTCAAACTTTTATTGCCAACCCAAACTAGAATATTGTGTAGCCAAATGTGTAATTTCAAGTACATCCCAATCCACATATGCATATTCCTGGTCCATTCCCCAACCAAACCAATATACCCCAATAGGTGTCTCCATCATACCTTGGTCAAAGTTTCCCACTTATGACCTCTCAACCATTTACCCAAACCAACATTCTCCCTCAAACCAATATCCCTTCCAGTTTCCTCTCCCAAGAATTACAACAAATGAAGGATGCAATTTTTACTATTTAGGTGGGGAAGCAAACTAAAAAGTTTAAATTAGGTGATGTATGTTCATATCTATTAAATATGGAGTATTTTTAGATACCATTTCCTCTAGGATATGAACCACCCAAATTTGATAAGTACAAAGGGAAAGGTGACCCTAAGCCCTATTTGACCAAATTCTTTGTTGCATGTCAATTAGTGGCATATAGTGACATATAATTTTTGTTATTATTTATAAGGAGCTTGGTTGGACAAGCCTTGGATTGGTTTTTAAAGTTTCCCAAGAATTCAATAATAGACTTTGATGATCTTTTTGATAAATTTTTGCAACACTTTTCTTTTAATCTCAAGCATGAGATTTCATTAGTGGACCTGACACAAGCAAAGAAAAAAGCTGGGAAGAGTTTTGAAAGTTATTTATAGTGATGGAGAGCCCTTGTAATCCATTTCACCCATAGTTTATCAGATAAATAACTAGTTATTGTATTTACTAAAAATTTGCATAGTGAGATATCCTATCATCTAGAACTAAAATGTGCACATACATTCAAAGAGATCATTGATAAAGGTTTGTTGATCAAGAGGGTGATCATCAATAAAGGGGTCATCAAGCTTAATTTAACTAATCAAATCAAGGTACCAATCATGGAAATGATGAACATCCCATCCAAGTGCAATCATCACAACCAACAGGTCAATAATCATGAAAGACTGAAGCAATTCAACCAAAATAGGAATGTTGTGGGAAATGGAGTAACTGAATCCCATCATGTGAAAATTGTGAAAACCTCATTCTCACCACCTTTTTAGCTTACTCCTACCCAAAGAACTCTCCAACCAATACCTCAAGTGCAACAACCAAGACCTGCACAATAAATATAGAAGCATTTACCATTGCAAGCCCCTCCTCCTAGAAGAACTATCCCTGCACGTCATGTCTTTATTGACTTATAAGAACCTATTGAGTCTATATTTTGCAAGATTGATACTACTAATATAATTAGATAGACCATACCAAAACATTATCTTCAAGGCATTCTTTATCCTGATTAATACCATGAAAATGAATTCTGTGACTATCATTAGTCAATGCACATAATCTATGATGTGTCCAAATCAAGCATTTAATTAAGAATATATTAGATAATGGGGAGATAAAATTAGATAATGGTGCTTCTACTTCCAATAAAACTCCTACGATCTATCAAAACCCCTTTCCCTAACATGACAATCAATAACAACATAACAATCAACAACAATAATGGCTAGTGTAGTAGTAAAATCAATAATATCAGAATCAAAGGCTGAACTAACAAAACCAATAAAATCAAAAGTAGAACCCATAATGATAGAATAATGGACAAAACCAAGGTCAGAATGGTAACAACCAAAAAAGATACCATGTATTTCACATGACTACAATAGGGTTTTAGGTCATATTGCAGGGGGCAGTGTTAGTACCACCTCCATTAATCCTAGACCAAACACTAATAAGCCTAGACCATTGCTAAACAACAATATTTAGCCAAATCACATTGATAATCCTTCTTTGACCTGGGAATGCATACATGCAAACTAGCAAACTAGGACTCCCACTTTTGGATCTTATAAAGATAACTCATTCTTACCATGTGACCATATGCAAGTGCACCGACAATCGAGACTTGTCATATTTGGTCTTGCACCATTTATAATATTAGTTAGAAATAATGGTCTAGTATTTAATCCTAATTATGCAATCATAACTTAGAGGTTGAAGATTACTATGCTAGGTCCACAACTATCAGTCACTTTGCCTATCATCCAACCAACCATTTAGCCTCAAAATAAACCATTCACTATTGACCAAGACAAGAAGTTTGATATTGTAGAACAATTGTAAAATACATGAGCATAAATTTATATTTTAGATTTTCTATGAATGTCAATAATCCATAAAAACATCCTAAATGAGTTCTTGACCCAATCCACTATTTCTAGTGACATATCCCCTAATAAATTTCAAGCTTTGGTTGGACACCTAGCTCTAACCCAACAAGTCACAGTCAACCAAAGCAATATGTCTTCCCTTGGCCCACTCCATAATAGCCTATTGTACATTGAGGTTTATGTTAGATGGAATAAAGTGAAACATGTCCTTATCGATAATGAATTTGGCCTCAACATAGTGTCTGTGAATCTCATCAAGCTTCTTGGGTACACAATGATAGATCTCTAGTTAGAAATAATAACTATCAAAGCTTATGATAATCAAGAAAGAGAATCACATGGCACCATTAGTTTGTAAATTATCATTGGGCCTTTGACCCATGATACACTTTGTCATGTTTTGGATCTTGAGTTATCATACAACATGCTTATAGGCAAGCCTTGGTTACATGAGATTCATGCAGTCCCATCAACACTGCACTAATGTATCAAGTTTTCCCATTCATGGATGGAGGTGAATATTTTAGGATATTTACACCCATATGAACACTACAAGCATCTTGAGGTTGAGTTTTAAATCTATAATTATCAGTATGGCATGAATCCAAGTTCTAAGTAGGATAAATGAAAGGCTATACTTATTGATCCTTCACTAGATAATAACATAGATCCTAATACCTTAGATTCCCTTTCCCACATACCACCTCCTAAAGCTTCTAATCATTTCACCATTTTAGATAATGGACCAAGAGAATACGTGACCCATGACACATTTTACATTACCAATCTTCCTCAAAATCTGAAAACCTTTGGGTGACCTAAGGTCATCTGACATATGCATTGGTAATGAAAGAAAAAAGATAAGGGACCTATTATATTTGTACCAACATCTAGCCTAAGACCTAACCCTCTTAAAGGGAATGAATCATGGTTATACAATAATGACCAAGCTAATTGTTATAAAAATGCCAAGTATATTATTCCCAATAGGATCATGGAGCACCACAATTATGAAGGAAGAGGCCTTGGACTGAATCAACAAGGAACCATTGAGCCAATTTCTATGACTAAGTATGAAAGACCTTATGGACTTGGATTTAAACTACCTGGGGGTGACCTCACATATCTTATTCAAACTACATCACCAGTGACTAGTGATGATGATGCCAACAATGAAGTAGAGTCTAATCATAGCCTTAGTTTTGATGACCTAGCTGAAACTAATTTGTTTGATAACAATGCCATTTGTACCCTTACCCAAGCCATTCATCATAATTCATTGCCATTATATTATCCCCAACTGATAGATTGGGACCAACAAGATTCCAATCTGTCAATTGATGAATTCCAGAATGATGAGGTTTTTTGTGATTTTTTGGCCTTAGAGACAATGTTCCATTGGAGATCACAAATTAGGATTCTCAATCACATTAGATCTTTTAGCTTGTTTTGGAGAGCGAGTGAACACCCTTAGCCAAAATAAAATAAGTAAAACACTGAGGTCCCAAAGTGAAAACCTCTTTGAGGTGCTTTCTAACCAGGGAAAAAGTAATGATAAAGGCCAGTCTAGTGGTGAAAACCTATTTTACGCACCATTCGATGGGGTTGTTCATTCTTCTTCAAATTTAGACCAAGAGACCACCAATGATGAACTTTCTTATGGATCTGAGTTTAGTTTTGAACAACAATAATTATTTGATCAAATTCTCCAAGAATTTCTAACTATTTTTGTTATATGGACAAATCTCCCATTAGGAGACTTAGATTCATCATGCATAGGAGAAGTTGAAGAGCAAGTCCTAATAGAGGACCCTGACATAGTCCAACAGTTCAAGTCACTACCTATTATCCTATAAGATAGTTTGACCTTCCTAGTAAAAGATACAATAAAGGTAAAAATCAAGACTTTATCAGACCTGAAATGGATAAAACTATGTGCATCCCTCACTGAGGAGGAACATGACATTTTATAGCTCTGTTGAGAGAATTTGTAGATATATTTGCATAGGCCTATTTTGACATGCCAAGATTAGATCCCACCTTGCTTTGCCACCACCTTGTGGTTAATCTTGATGCCAAACTAGTAAAACAAAATCTATGTAAGATTCATCCTTGCATTTCTATATTGGTAAAGAAAGAGTTGGAAAAACTCTTAGAAGTAGGATGTATTTGATCCATTGCCTACTTAGAATGGATCTCTAATATAGTACATGTTAGCAAAAACCCTAAAGGAATCAGAATTTGTATTAATTTTTGAGACATTAACAAAGCTTGTCCTAAAGATGATTTTCCATTGCCTAATATCTACATGATCATTAACTCCATGGTAGGTTATGAAATGATTTCACTCATGGATGGCTTTTTAGGATACAATCAAATCAGAATAACATGAGAAGATCAATATAAAATAGCATTCACCACTCCATGGGGAATATTTTTCTATCAAGTGATGCCATTTGGCCTTAAGAATGTGGGAGATACATATCAAAGATCCATGATTGTCATATTCCATGATATGATGCATGATATTATTGAAGACTATGTCGATGACGTATTGGAAAAATCCAAGACTAGAGCTAACCATCCAACAGTGCTGCATAAGATATTTTAAAGACTATGAGAGTACAAAGTCAGACTTAATCCAAAGAAATGTGTGTTTGGTGTAACTTCAGGGAAACTACTTGGCTTCATCATGTCTCATAGAGGTATTGAAGTTGATTTGGCTAAAGTCTATGCTAGAACTAAGATGCCACCACCAACCAATTTAAAATAACTCCATAGTTTGCAAGGTAAGATCTAGTCCATCTGATGCTTCATCTCTCAATTAGTAGATAAGTGCCATCCATTTATGCACCTTTTGAAGAAAGGAATTACATTTCACTGGGATGATCATTTCCAAATAGATTTTCAACAACTCAAAGATTATCTTGTCACTCCACCTATTTTATTACCTCATATGCCATGAAAGCCATTCTTGTTATACCTATCAGCTACCGATTATGCTCTGGGGACACTCTTGGCTCAAAATGATAACAATGAAAAGGATCATGTTGTTTACTACTTAAGTTGTACCTTGGTTACATATGAACATAACTATGCTCCTATTGAAAAAGCTTGTCTAGCCATGGTTTTTGTAGCTTAGAAACTACGTCATTACATGTTGAATAATAAAACCATGGTCATTTCAAAAGTAGATCCACTCAAGTATCTACTATCTAAAATATATTTGCAAGGTAGAATGGCTAAATGGATCATGATTCTTAGTGAGTTTGACATAGAATATGTCAATTAGTAAACAATCAAATGACAAATTCTTGCATATCAACTTGCTAAAGCACCTCTCATAGACACACAATCACTCAAGTTTCTATTTCCTGATGAATCCATCATGACCGTTATTGATACACCCCTTGAGGATCAGCCCTGGAAGCTATATTTTGATGGTTCATTCACTATGCATAGATCAAGGGCATGCCTATTATTTATTACACCATAGGGGGATCTAATCCCTAAATCATTCAAAATCAATTTTCCTTGTACAAATAACATGGTCAAGTATGAAGCACTTGTTTTAAGACTTAGACAAGTAGTACAGTGGAATATATCTCATCTCCAAGTTTATGGTGATTCTTAGTTAATCATTAATTAGGTTACGAATCATTTTCAGAAAAAAGATGATAAATTGGTTACATATAAAGCTATGGTTGACACTCTTAAAAATTAAATTTCCAACATTTAATTTGAGTACATACCAAGGGCTAGTAAAAAAATTGTATATGCCATGGCTACTATTGGCCCATTGATTCAACAAATAGATAAAGCTAGAGAGTATCAGTTCCTTGTCAAAAAATTATTAGCATTAGCTCATGAACCTTCAATCATTGCCATGATTTGTGATATTGTTGGTCCTAACTCTATATGGTACTCAAAAATTTACAACTAACCTCATGAAAAAGTTATACCACCTAACCTATCTCAAAAAAAAAACCAAATACTTCATTCATCATTCTTCTCATTACACTCTACTTGGATCCACCCTTTACCATCATAGTTTTGATGGAACTCTACTTCATTGTTTAACTTCAACAAATTCTACATTAGCATTAAGAGAAGTTCATGAAAGAGTAAGTGGAGCCCATTCTAGCAGGTCAGTCCTATCCAAAAAGCTCTTGCGTACTAGTTATTATTGGCCCACAATGGATGCAAATACCACTACATATGTAAATAAATGTGACAAATGTTAATGATATGTTAATTTGATTCATGCCCTAACAAAAACTCTGAAACTAATGTTGACACCATGGCCATTTTTTACATGGGGACTTGACCTCATTGGGAAGATTAACCCCATTTCATCTGATGGCCATAAACATATCCTTACTTCCATCAAATATTTCACTAAGTGGGTTGAAGCTATACCCCTTACTTATATGACTAGAAATCAAATTTCCAAATTCATCTTCAACCATCTCATCTGTTGCTATGGTATCCCCTCTGACATTTTATTTGATAATGGAGGATTATTCAAGAATAAATATGTAGACCAGTTATGTACTAAATACAACATCACCCAACATTTTTCTATAGCATATTACCCTCAAGGTAATGGCCAGGCTGAGGCATCCAACAAAACCATTATCAACATTCTTAAAAAGATTTTCAATGATGTCAGTCATGATTGGCACCTCCAGATATTCCTTGCCCTTTGGGCATACCGTACCAATCATCATACCCCCATAAGATCCACTCCATACTTATTTATGGTACTAAAGCCATCCTTCCCATTGAGGTTGAATTTCCTTCACTATGCATCTCATTCAAGCATGTCTTAGATGATCATGACTATTGAATAACTCACCTACAAGAGCTGGATCTACTTGAAAAATGCATAGTCACGCTCAATAATCTTCAAGCATACCATAATCAACTTAAATGCCACTACAATCAGCATGTGAAGTATCAAACATTTAAACTTGGTGATCTTGTTCTCAAAGAAAACCAAAAGAATACCAAAGCTGAGAAGAAACATAAAGGGAAATTCAAACCAAGCTAGATAGGGCCTTTCATCATCACTGTAGATTATGGATTAGGAGCATACAGGCTTGCCACACTAGATGGTGACAAAATTCCAGAGCTAATGAATATTATTCATCTCAAGTGATACTATGCTTAAATGATAAGGTGTATTGTCTATAAGGACCATTTTAGTTATGATTTTATGTCACTATTCTTATTTGTACACATACTATTCTTATCTATCCTCTTTTCCATATCCACTTTCTACTTCCAACTTATCAAACCAGTGTATTCTAAAAAAAACTAACCCATTTGACATTGGTTTTTATCATTCATTATGTAGTTTCAACATCAAGGTATCTGATCAATTCATCTGTTTGTTTAAGAACATTAGATAGAGATCATATTTTGGGACAGTGTGATAGAAGTTTTAGTAGTTGCATCCTTCATTTGTTATTATTTATTACCACTGATCTTGTTGCTAATTATAACCACCTTTAGGAAAATTAGTACCTTTGATCTATGTCATTGTGTCTTAGTTATAACTACCAATGGGAAAACTAGGGGCAATACTAAGCCTTAACATACCAAATTTCCACTTCATAGTCCATACTTTGTATTTTTACCAACTGTGCCTATTTTGGTTGAATTGACTACTGCACTAGTCAAGTTCCTCTGCTATAAGGGTGGAACTACAGTGACTTGAGGTCCTATTCTGGGACTACGTAAGGAGTGCTCAATACTTATTGAGGTTAGCTCAGTAACCCCTTACCCAATTCTCACCATTTTGTGAGCAATCTAAGTTTGAATGTTCTTACCATTTTTTGAGCAACTTAAGTATAAATGATCTCACCATTTTGTGATCTTGAACCATTTAATGTCTCATCATTCTTGATTGAGTTGCGATACTCCAAAACACTTCCAAAAACATTTTAAAAAAATATTATAAGAACAAAAACATTGACCACTTCTTTGCCTTAAGGATTCTAGGAACCCTTACTAAGTTACAGAAAAATCACTTGTCATTTAGTTTCCCCATCCTTCTTGGCTTTTTTTCTCTCTCATGCACTTGCTATTTTTCAAGACCAATTATATTCTTCTGTCACATCCATTCTATTTAGTTTCCTCAGTTATCACATTCTTCCCATTCCTTAGGAGAACTACATTTGGCCCAAAGTTTTTTATTGGATATTACATCTATGGAACTATGTAGGTAGTGTCCACTTGCCTAGTGCATATAGAGACAACTCAGCCACCCCCTTCCTTTTATTCTATTCCCCCATTTTATTCATTTGTTAAGTTGTCACCTATTTTCTAGGGGCAATGTTCATAGGGTTTTTATTACATTGTTTGTTTGTTTGCCTACCTATTTGTTTACTTTCAACACTATTGCCTTGATTCAATTTCTGTGTGTTCATTCAAAGATTCCTTATCCACAATTACATTTGAATTCATCTTTATTCATATGTTTACATTATCATCATAGTTTTTATCATTGGCGCATTATTTTCTATTGAGTATTGGATTATGGGAGTCAATCCTTATGTATATTTTGGCCAAGTCTTTATGGTGTTATATCATGAAGCCTACCATCACATGCTACAACAAACCTTAGCTTCAAGAATTCTATTTAGTAATGGTGGCATCTCTTCAGCACTGACATCCTAATTTACTCCCAATCATATCCCAAATAGAGTAATCAACCATAAAATAATTTCAACCTTTATTAGTTCAGATGAGCATCTCCCTACTAGTAGGTTATTCCAATTCATCATTACCCTTTGTATTAAGTTATCATCATCCTCAACTATGTTTATCATCTTTTCCATAATCGAGGTCTAATGATTATAACTTCCTATGCACAAATCATTGTGTTGTCACCACTTTACTTTTTCTACCCTGCAGATTATTTTTGTCTGTCCTAACTAGGGCAGCTCTATCTACTTAATGATTATAACCACTTTTAGACAAATCAATGTGTTATCATACCACGTTGCCACTATCGGGGTACAATGATTAAAACTACCTTCGGGAAAATAATTACACACCATCCCACTTGTATTCTCAATGATTTTGACTAATTTTTTAGTATCATTATGTTTTCACCCCATCATATTTCCTTTCTTTGGTCCCCTCATTTCTCTTCTTTCTTTTTGAGGGACCGTTTGCCACCCTCTTTGTGCCAACCATTCCCTTAAGGGGTTATCATATAGTTAGTTTATAATCATTGAATTTGTAGGCATACATGACCTTTTTATTATTTGAGAAGATGTTATTGTTATTATATATTGCAATGCCTTCCCAAGTAGGGGCAAACTATAGACACCTAAAACTAGCCACCGATAACCTCCAATCAGGGTTTTGACTAGTTTCCATCTAAAATGCATAATTTGGCCTAAAAATACTAAAACACACAAAATGATGTGAAAATGATATATTAAAGTGCTGATTTTGGCCAAATTATCCCTAAATAGGGTAATACAATTTATGGGCCAACTAAATTTGATCAGTTCATTTCGAGTCAAAATGCCAATTTTACACTCGAGTGCTATGGACTGCTCTTTCCTATCAAATCTTTTAAACAAGACTCATGCCTTTGTTATTTGTTTTTGGAAACATATTAAATGGTAATATGTCTCCAACACATCTAACAGTGACTTTTAATTCCAATCAAGTCAAATTTAGGGCCAATTATAAGGCATTTTGATCAATTTGAGTAATTTATGCATAAAGTGCTTGATCATGTTTAAGAGCTAATTAATCCAATTTAGAGCTTAATTAATAATTACATGGAAAATTGAATAATTTTTTTTATAAATTAATATTGAATATATGCATTATCAAGTGACCTCATTTCTTGGGAAGACATCCATAAGTCATAAATTTATAAATATCAGGATTCATGCCTCCCATGCCTCATCAATGCCTTCCATGATGCCGTCCATGCCTCTTAATTTCCCCTTCTTCCAATGTCATGATGAGGATAATTAAAAAATTAATTATAAAAATTTAATTAATCCTCAACCACACATCTCAATCTTGAGATGGATAGTTGAGGTTGATTGTGATCAAATCCAAAAATCTATAAATAGGAAGCCTCACAACATCATTTCTAAGTTGAATTTGTGCAAAGTTATAATGCAAGATTGGTTCCAAATCCTTCAAGAAACTAGTGCTGCCATGAAAAATTGATTCCAATCCAAGCCAAGACATAAGCCAAAGGTGCCAAGTAGAAATGGAGGTTGTCAAGCTTCCATTGCCAAGGACTTCATGAGCACAAGCCGAGCAAGCCACTACTACAAAGGCATTTGGAGCATCTAAGGAAGGAAAAGGATTATTGTGTTTGATTCTTTAATTTTTAGTTGTGCTTATCATTTTATTTTTTTAACTAAGCTCTCCCCAGTGTCTAGGCCTAGAGATGTTATGCTATTAGTTTGTTTATTTCATTTTGTTTTCATTTTAGAACTAACACCATACTAGCCATCCTCTCTTGAGTCAAATTCCTAGATCATACTAAAAATGTATTTTGTTGTGCATCATGTCTTTAAAATATATTAATTAGTTATTGGAATATGTTTTAGTTCCTATGATCTCTTTCAAAAATCTTGAAATAGTGGTCAAACTAAGACTGTACTCTAATATTTGGAGTTATTATACAAATATTTTGATCGGTGTGTAAGCTAAATTTGTGTGATGATCTCTATAGTTATTTCCAAATATACTGATTGGTGTAAGAATTAAAGTTGTTCTCTAGTATTTTTAGTTATTTCCAAATATCTTGATTGGTGTGTGAATTGAAGCTATGCTCTAATCTCTTTGAGTTGGCTACCATCTCTATTTAATTTATGGTGCACAAGATCATTCATAAATAGGTGTCCTAGAAACCACATGGATTATATAATGAGTAACCAATGGATCCTCAGATGGAAAATCCTAGGATAAATTTATCATAGAGGAGTGTGATCTAGGAGATTGTATAGAATAATAACTTGGTGTCCCATGTATGAATTCTATAATGCATTGATTGATATATTGTTCAATGTGGTCTTAGAGTGTATAACAATGATTGTTTGAATGTCCATTATATTATGAAAATTACAATATCACTTATTTTGTACCCTATGAAAATGGTGTGTTAGATGATGATTAGTATGAGGAATTTTGATCATCTCGTTATCTAATAATGTAAGCAATATGTCATGAGTCATATCCCTATCTAAAAATATATAACCCCAATGTATGTGCCATGTGATCTAATCACTATAGAATGTGCTCCATGAAATGTATCTTTGCCTTGATGAGTATCTTTATTAGTTGTTTCTTTTCCACTAGTTTCTTAATTAGAAGTGGAGTAGGTTCTTGTACCATGTTAGATGACTAAGGATCTGAGAAACTTACATCCAAATCTACCTCTAAATGCATAACCACTAGTCCCAATTATGCCTCTAATGTTATAGCTACGTTAAATAGATGACAGAATGATTTTGATGTCTGTTATAATAATTTTTACTTAAGAGGAAAAATGATGCTTCTGTAAAATATGTATTGTATGTCTAAATCTGTCAATTGGTAAATCAAATGATGCAAACATGAGTTGAATCTTGGAATATGCCTAGTTATTGGTTCTATCTGATGTAGGGGCATCCCATGATGACCCCAAGAATGATCCATTTTTTTTATAGTCTATTAGTTGTAATATAGTTTTTATAGATTCTAAATAGTCCATTTATGGAGTCTAGGTAGCCATAAAATGCATAGAATTTGAATTCTAGTGTTTCCCTCCAAAATCATTATTTGAATTTTTGAATGTTGTCATGTAAAAGGACTCTTGTGCAAATTTGTAAAGGTGGTAGATATGTCAACTGGTATAAGGGTATTGATAAATGTAATAGGGTTATAAAATTTCATTAGACCAATGTTATAAGGAAAAATATGTCATATTGTGAAAAAACAAGAAAGTTGCATTGTAACCCACAAGACTCTACATGGGAAAGTTAATCAAGATTCAGTTACACAACTTTTTAGGGATGTGGAGTCAGTTTTAGATTTGCATTTCTCTTGTTTAATTAAAATATTAGAGAGGGTTAATGTAATTTAATCAATTTTTATATGAATAACATAAATTTTTGGTAACCTCTCCTACTAATGGAAGAATATGTACAGACCTCTATTGAAGGTCTTTGATATCTTGTTGTTTACATTACTTGTTAATGAATGAAAGTGTGATACTCATAATAGAATTAGGTTTATAAATATTTTAAAAGTGTGATTGAATAGTAAATTTTCTTTTAAAATAATCTTGGATAACTTTAGAAAAAGGAAAGGAACCTTGTTGAATTATTCCATAGTGCAGACCATGTTATGGGTGGTACAGACTATATACTGCTTGAAGGTTAATCAAATGTTATTGGATAAATATCATACATGTTTTTAAAGGAGGTTTGAATAAAATTTTATATTATAATTACATGGATTTATTAGTGAATCAATTGGTATTCAGTAATACATATACACAAACCCCTATTCTCATAACAATCTTTGATGGTTAGACTATGAACATGCTCTTTGAGGTAAAAGTGGTCTTTTATTTGGTTTTAAATGAAAATAACATGTTGAAATAAATATTTACTCTATTTATAATCTATTTCACTATTTAATTGTGTGGAAAATGGATTTTTAAAGACAAAAAGGATATAACCATGTTTCATGTAGCTGTTTATAGTCAATGGATTGAGCATTAAAATTTTGAAAAGACAAGATTAAAGGAATGAGTTGCAGGTGTTTGGAAAATTTTGGAAAGTTTATTTAACTCAATTTTAAGTTAAAATAATCATAAACAAACCATAAATCCATTTTTACAAAGAAAATTCAAAAGATTGAACTATAATTCTATAGTAGACAATGATTGGAGACACTGTGTGAATTAGGATTTTTAGGTAAAGAAGAGGTCTATAAACTAGTGGTCAAGAGTTGAAGGATACTGAGGTAAGTCCATTAATTTTTTAAAAACTATTATATTGTTCTTTATGTGGTGGATTTGTCTTTTAGGACAAACTGGTATACTGTCATGTTTCCTGAGTGTGACTTCTTACACACAATCAAGTGTAAATATTCCTAGATAGTGGAATAGCAGATCAGAGGAGCAAAACCATTGATTGTAATATGGGGAGAGGGTCTTGATATAACTTAAAATTTTTTTTGGGTCATTTAAACTAAATATAACGTTCATAATGAGTTAATTCCTACTCTCGGCCTATGACAGGCTCTAAGAAACACTAAACTAAGGTTTGGTTCATAACTAAGGTTCCAATTATCAGAACTCAACCAAAACTTACAATATTTATAAATTTGATCTTACCTAACTAAATATAGTGTTTTTAAGTAGTGTACTAACTTGGAATTACAAAATTGGAAGGTTGATTTTGTATTAGGCTTAGAAAAGGACTAATAGAATAGGCCTAAAAATAGAAAGTGGTCTTAAGAAAAGAATTAGAACTTCAAATTTGAAACACAAGTGTGCATTTTCAAGGGAAATAATAAAAAATATTTTATTTTCCATAATTGATTGTATTATTTTTTTACCTTTCATTAATGACCATGTAAAGGCTATAAAGACTATTGAAAATGTATGGAAAGTTGAGTTTGAAAAGAGTAAAATTGTCAAGGGGATCTTGTGGGGTGTTAGTGAGTTAGTGAAAGGTGAGGAGAGCAATGATATAATCTAATAAATAATACTAAATATTTGTAAATTTTCAAAGGGAACTAATACTATATAAGAGCTAGTGGGTTGTAAGAAGAGTTGTGTACAAGAGGCAAATTGGGAAAAGGTATGAGTTTAAACTTGAAAGTGTTTGTAATTTAGTGAGTGGGAAGAGAGGCCTATTGAGAACTTGATAAATAAGATCAAAGACTTAGGAACCATAATTTGACAAGTGAAACAAAAGAATATTGCATAGGGAAGTAAACGAGCAAGCATTGTTTGAGGAAGTGGAACAAGAAAGTAGGTTAAGACTGATTGTTTGGGTATTGAGTGAAGGATTGGATATTTATCTACATCATTTTGGTATCATATCTTAGGGAAAGATTCTTATGGATTGTGAAAATATTTGACAATATGTGTTTTTAAGTGAAATGTAGAATAGGTAACCAAGTTTAGTGCTTTAGGGAGAGAGCCAACAGAGATGAGGATGATTTGGTCAGAATAATGACCTAGCTGATTGCTCCATTAGTGATGAGGATGGAGGCCATTGAGGATAATTTCAAAAGGAGAGAACAAGGAGAATAAGGTGAATATAGATATTAAGGTGAGGCAACACCTTTATAAGCAAGGATGGATGAGAGAGAATAGAGAGGTGTTACAACCAAGACCACAAGTGCATGTAGAAGATAAAGAGGGCATGTGACAACACCATGTAAGAGAGATAAAACCATTTTTAGGTCATAAAATTAGAAGACATGAAGGTCCAATGAGACAAGGACCAAGACATAGATTTTAGGGGAAAGTTAGAATTGCCATAGAGATGGACATAGGGTAGTAGAGTATCTAAGGAATATAAATAGAAGTATGCAACAATAGAGAGAGGTGAATGAGGATAGATGATAAGAAAGGAATTAGTTATTAATTATGAAGAGAATACTATTGCAGAAGAAATAAGGCAAAGAACCTGCCCAAAGGAGAAGTCTATTCAAGAGTAGATACAAGGGTTATGGTAAGGTATGTAATTTGGTTATTGATAGTGGTAGCACTAACAACATTATTTCATTGGAGATGGTGAAAAATTTGAGGTTAAATAAAATTCCACATCCAGAGCCATATAGAGTTGCATGGGTTTAGAAAGGTGATCAGATACTGGTAAGTGAGCAAAGTTAGGTTGAGTTTCAGATAGGAAGATATCAAGATCAAGTTTTTTATGATGTTTTACCTATATATGTGTGTCATTTGTTACTTGAGATACTATGGCAATTTGATAAGCATGCCATACATGATGGGCCAATAAATACCTATACCATTAAGCAAGATGGATAGTCATATACACTTAGTCCATTAAATGGTGAATAAGATAGGAGAGATGAAAGACTAATGATTATGTTGATAAGACAATATTGCAGTCAAGCAATGGAGATTTTGGGTTTGATCAAAGTACCCAATTAAAAAAGGAAGATGAATTGTGTTGAGTTAGTTCATCTGAGAAGTGAAGAATGTAGGTTGGTAGAAAATAGTTCTCCAAGAGAAGAGGATAAAACACTAATGAGAGTGATTAAGAAATAGGATTGCCAAAGCAAGCATGGCAACAAAGCATATGAGAGGAAATAAAATAGTATAGTGATGGACATAGTAGCTGAGTTGGAAAGTAAGTGGCTTGGAATTGACACCAAGAAAGTGAAGAGGAAGATAGAGATTGAAATGTGTGAGAAAGTAGCCTATGAGGAAGCCATGAAAGCTTCAAATATTGTTTCTAATATATTTTTTAATGATGAAAATGCAGGTAAGGAGTAGGTATCCCAAGAACATAACAAAATAATTTTGAACAAGATAACTTTGCAAGAATGACAAAATCAAGAAATGAGGTATTGGAAGTGAGTATGCAACCCATGTATATGTAGGTGAAAGAGGGTAGTAAATATGTTGATATACAACATAAATATAACAATGTACATAAGAATGAGGTAAGTAAAGAATAATCACAAGTTGTGCATGAAGTGGAATGGATAGTACAAGAAGCATGGGTGAAGAAGGAAGATATCACACATGTAGTAGTGGTTGAAGATGTAGTTAAGGATATGGTGAATTAGTTTGAAGAGGAAGAGTGGCATGCATATGAAATTAAATAAGATGGTAGTAGCTATGATTTTTTTAACATTATTATTTTGTGTGTAGGTATGTTGACTTCTTACACACAATCAAATATTCCTAGATAGTGGAATAGTGGGTTAGAGGAGCAAAGCTATTTATTGTAATATGGGGAGAGGGTCTTGATAGACCTAAAAAAAATGTTTGGGTCATTAAAACTAAATATAACATTCATAATGAGTTAATGTTTTCTCTTGGACTATGATAGGCTCTAAGAAACCCTAAACTAGGGTTTGGTTCATAACTAAGGTTCTAACCATCAGAACTCAACCAAAACTTAATTTCTTGATAAATTTGATTTTCCCTAACTAAATATAGTATTTGTAGGTAGTGTAATAACTTGGAAGTAAAAAATTAGAGGGTTGAGTTTGTATTAGGCCTAGAAGAGGGCTAATAGAATAGGCCTAAAAAGAGAAAGTGGTCTCAAGAAAAGAATTATAACTTAAAATTTGAAACACATGTATGAATTTTCAAGGGAAATAATAAATAAGATTTTATTTGTAATAATTGATTGTACTAATTTTGTACATTGCATTAATGACTATGTAAGGGCTATAAGGACTTTTGAAAATGTATGATAAGCTGATTTTGAAAAGAGTAGAATTGTCAAGGGGATCTTGTGGGGTGTTAGTGAGTTAGTGAAAGGTGAGGAGAGTTATGATAAAATATAATAACTAATACTAAATCTTTGGAAAGTTTCAAAGGGAACTAATACTATATAAGAGCTAATGGGTTATAAGAAGAGTTGTGTACAAGAGGAAAATTGGGAAATGGTATGAGTTGAAACTTGAAAGTGTTTGTAAGTTAGTGAGTGGACAAAGAGGCCTATTAAGAACTTGATAAACAAGATCAAAGACTTAGGAACCATAAGTTGAAAATTGAAACAAAATAATCTTGAATAGGGAAGTAAACTAGCAAACATTATTTGAGGAAGTGGAACAAGAAACCAGGTTAAGATTGATTGCTTGGGTATTGAGTGAATGATTAGATATTTCTCTGCATCACTATCTTAGCCTAGTGTAATGAGGGTAACATCTCATGTGTGACTCTAGGTCACTTATTCAGTATATAGTGTTTGAGAAAGAGTGATTCTAACTCTTCATATGTATGCAATGACCCACTAGGGATTTCATGCTAGAAACAATTTAGTGCTTCCCCATCTAAGGACCTTGGAAATAAATGTATTAGATTTAACTTGTTGGTGACATGTGTCATGTCTTTCTCATAATCTGAAAGATACAAGTATGGTACTTCATGCCCATCAACTGTAGGTAATACTAGTATATGAAAGTTGGGTGGAAACCTTGTAGTGAATATTCTATGTTGAATAGGGTTTCCATGGATGACATTGGCTTTGGCCCAAAATTGGTATTCTTTATTCTCTAATGCGAGATGGTGTACTTATTATTTCAAAGCACCCATGACATACATAAATGATTACCAATTGTAAAGTTATAATACCATCATCAAAGGGTTTATTTAACTCTTGAATTTTGTTATTTATCTTAGCCTTTGGTAAATTTCATTGGGAAATTTCTTTAGGGAGGATTGGTTTGCTCTCCATAACCTTTAGAGGTGTGATATTTAGGACCTAGTTAGAGGGAAATGAGCTATCACCCTCATTTAAGTTAGGTTGAGAAACATGTTCTAATATAATAGTGGGGGTTAAGTGAGATTCATTGGTATCTCTTATTTTGTTAATTTTAAAAGAAGTATCACATGCTAATTGAATAAAAGGTACTTTATTATCATGTGAATGTAATTTATGTAAACTATGAACATAAGAATAAGTGTGTGTGTGTTTTTGAACATGTGACTTAGCGTTTGTTTGAACAAGAGAAGTAGGTAAAGTAGGAGTAGAACTAGAAGGTCTGGACTCCATTTCTTCTTTACCATAATCATAGTAATCATCATCATCCCAAGGTTCATCAAAATTAGAGTTTAATTCACTTGTAGAAGTAAAACTAGAAGAAGTATCATTCACATGTTCACTAAGAGATAGAGTAAGAGAATATTTTAAATTTTTAATACTATGAAATATTCCATCATGTGTAGGTCAAATGAAATTCATGTGTTTACTAGCCATGAGTGGAATGCATGTATGATCATTATTTTCAATATTGGAGTCAAGGGTAGAAGAAGTAGAAATCGTGTTTTCATTGGGCACATTATGACATGTAAGAGAAGATTTAGATATATTTGAATTATCTACAATTTGCATGGAATTATTTTATTGATATTTAAATGTAAAAAAATGTGATAAAATAATATCATCCACTTTATTTTGTGAATCGGTAAAAGGCGAAAAACCATTTAGGCATTCTTTTTCAAATTGAATTGATAAGGGTAAAGAATGTACATTTGATTTTCTATTCTAGGAACATCATGTATAATGCTACTTGAACTATGCAATGGTAAATTGATTTTATTGTTCTTATATTTCTTTAAATTGAATAAGGATGTAGCAAAAGTGGTTGAAAATATAGGATCACATTGAAACAAATCACTAACAAAAAGGATTTATTTTGGCCTTATATTATTAGTTTGATTTTGAGTAGAAGAAGAGAGAGGAGAAAGAGAAAGAAATGCATCTAATTTATCCTCATCAATAGTTTCATTGTCTTGCTCATAATAATAATCATATCGATCATTATAATAATAATAATCATCATCATTATTAATGAAATCATTCTCATTATCATGTGCTAGTGTGCAATCTTGAAAATCTATCCATTCATTTGTATAATTATGTGAAAAGTTTAAAAATTGATCAACTGGGTTGGGGGCAAGAGGCTTCTTTGATGTCATTTTAAACTTGCCAAAGAAGATAATGTAGATAATTAATAACAAGCCCAAAATAGTTAGAATGTAATGTAACATAGGTATACATGAAAATATGGGAAATATTCATCCCAATGTATAGGAAAAAATAGAATTTTATGTGATACTTAAAGGGCTATTTTTTTGAGTGTTTGAAGACCTAGTATGTAGATCTAGGGTTTGGAGGGTTTGAGACAAAATTTTAAAATATTTAATAAATGAAAAAAAAATAGAGGATTGATATGGATTGATTAGGTTGTGAAAAAATTAGAAGTTAATAAACCCTAATGTATTACATAAAAATGGAGAAGGCAAACCCTAGGATGGAACTAGGGTTTTAAATCAATATTCAAAGTAAGTCAAGTTCACCAAATATTTTAACCTTTTAGGTTCATATTATTTAAATAATATGTTTGATGAAAGGGTTGAATACACTAAGGAAAATAATATGCATAAACTAGTCACTAAATTATTACATATTTTACTAGCTTTGACTTTCTAAAAATAGTAAGAAATATGTGCAAATAAAAACTTATATAGAAAACACATGATACAGATAATCTAAGTGATAGAAACTAAGATGGAAATAGGTATGAGTATCACTAACTAGATCCTTATGTCATAACCCCTCCTAGATAATAGTGCCATGTGACTCTAGTGTCCTAATATTGGCACTAATGTCCTTTGTGCAAGACTATCCCAAAGTTATGGATGCACCTATGTCTAGGTTTTTGGGTCCTATTCATGCATACACAAAGTCTATAACTTTGTATTATGCATGTAATGACTAATTTGTGATGCAAACCCTAATCCTTCTTGTAATTAAGATATGAGCTGAAAAGTGTATTTGTTAGTAGGATAAACCATACATCCTCAACACTTCGCTATGAAGAGAGTTGTCTGTATACCAATACTCTTAGGAGGGATCAAGACCAATGTAGTTCTCCCCACCTAATTGTTGGTGCAAGTGCAAGTTATGATAGTATGATAGTTTCCTTGAGTTCCTTGAGTGTGTTTGAGATTGGAAATCTAAAAAATTTGAGCTTAGGGTTGTTATAGATGGTAATATGCAAAATTAGGGAAGAATAGGGACTAGTAACCTTGATTTTACTCAACTTATTTCCTATTTGAATAGTTATTTTGCATCTAATTTATATCTAGTGGATAGAAGGCTAAAATTCATGTATTTATAATGTTTTTTTGGTTGTGTAGATAATAAAAGATGTCTAGGCCAATTTTAATAGGGTTTTACTTTTCAAAATATATTTGTTTAGTAAAGTTAGGGTAAAGGACATAGGCACCATTTTGGGGACACTAGAGCCATGTGGCTCTAGCTTCCTTAACATGGTGTTAATGTCCAGCTAGTAGAATAATGGGCACAATGGGCCAAGATCAGTAAATGAGGGTTTGGGACTATGTTTGAGCTGACTAAGGATTCTTATAGCCCACACAAAGGTTAGGTAAATTTGATAATAGGATCTAGGATAGGTTTAGGAATAAGCTAGGGATAGGTAGTCTCAAGTAACACTCTTAGCACTCAAATACCACTTTTAGGTGATTTCACCATTATCCACTAGAGGCTCATATGATATAAAATAACTAGAGCATCTTACTACACATTAAGATAAAAACACATATTTTTTCAATTCAGAGTCAACACAACCATAATATCCCTAAGCTAAGTTTGAATACACCTCCAAGGTCACAAGTTATTATTTAAGATTTTAATCACACTAAGATTACACCAAAAATTTTAATTTTTCACCAATATTCCACACACACCATTATAACACAATATAAATACATTAAGTTTGATCCCTCTTAAGAGTATTGGTATGTAGATAACACTCAACATAAGGGGTATTGAGGTCAAACACAAATTTAACCACTAACCTATTTTTACCCTATGATTGTATTCATCCTCTTGTGTTATTGAGCTAGGTCTTTAGTGAAGAAGAAGGTATACAATGGCTTCTGTAATGGATCACACATCACATAACACACGCATAGGACCAATAGGTGACAACACATACCTAAATTCTCATAAAGTGAAAAATCCCTACTAGACATTTCCCTAAAGGCACCTACATGTTGTACCCCTATTTGATTCTAATGGTATTGTCTAGAGATCAATTAAATCCCTATTCTAGATTCACAATCAGTCACATAGTTAGATTTATAGTCCTAGTCTCAATCTTCCAATTTTATTTTCCAGCTAAGTTATCTCCTTCTTACTTTTTCCATTATTAATATATTTCCAAATATAGTAAATTAAAAATTATTGAATGCTTAATTTATGCATATATTTTACATCTTGATTTGGCTCAGTTCATTTTATCTAATTAAGATTTATCATATCCTATTTCTAAATTTTTGATAAAACATGTATCAAGAATAAAGAATAATTTCCATTACAAGACAATGTTGTGAACACTATTTCCAATATAGTTTACTACATGTGGGCTCAAGATATATAAATCATATCATAAGAATCATTAGATCTATTATAGAAAAAAAATACAATAGTGATTATCCTAAGAAATAGGGTTTTACCTCAAATATATGCATGATATGGATCATGGTCACATAGTTGATGTGAAATCATACTAAATACATGATAAAAATCATTTAAATGAAATAATAAAATAAATGTATGGATTATGAAGACCACACCATATACATATAAATTCAATATGATAAGGGACATGGAAGACACATCATGCACTAGACAAAATTTTAGACATGTATGATAAAGCACATGGAAAGCATATCAAACACACCATATGTATAAAATATGAACATGACCAAGCAAATTTAGAAAAAATAGGTAATGAAAAACATATTATGCACATATGTTTAATGGAAGTCACATTAAGTAATGGAAAATACATTAAGAACATAGTCAAAATGGAGTACACATAAGGTAATATAAATAGAGGGAGATGATAAAAATTGAGGACACATTAGGTTCATGAAAAACATGATAAATAAAAAATCACTCATAAGAAATGTGAATTAACATGATAAGTGCCATATAATGCATAGCAAACACCTAAGTATTAGGGACGTGATAAGTGACGTAGTAAAATTGTGTGAGAATAATTTAGTAGACTAACAATCCTATAACATATAAATCATCATACAAGACTTAATAAATTAAAACAAAAATTATAATATTAGTTAATCATGCAATTATGTATGCCTTATATACTAGTCATATAGTTCCTACAAGTTTTTTAATTCTAATAATTATGATAACAGTGCATAAATTGTTATCCATTCACAAGGGAATTACCAAGGTAAAGCTAAAATGGTTTATTATGTTTGTCAATGTCATTTTGATTACTTATAGTAGTGTATGTGATTAATAGTGTTTTTGGAGTGAATTGTCTTGTGTTATGTTTTTAGGTATATATTTTTAGCTAGAAACCAATTGAAATGCTAGACCATTCACTAACTATAGTTATTTATTGTATACACTTAAAAATGTCCCCTATGCATTTATTAGAGTTTCAATATTTTTAGATACTAGGGAAATAAACATAATACACAACTAAGTTAAAGGGTGACACAAAGGGTCTTGATGTAAATCAATAAATACATTCTAAATAGTAAATTAAAACTAAGTGTGCTACAAACCATAATAAATGCAATAGATAATAACTAAAATGCAAAAATAAAAATGGAATGATAAAGGAGATAGGAATATGAAACAATTGGGTATAATCTTAAAATTTTGAAGCTAGAATATTGATCTTAAAATGAATATGTAGGTTTGTGTCAAAAATAAACCTTTGATTATAAAAGTATGGAATTGATGCTTTAATAGGAACCATCAATTATGCCCTATGAAGACTTGGAATACCACCTCTATAATTATCAAATCAGTTATAAGTTACCAAATATGTACTTGACACTTTTATGGATTATATATTTTTCTATGTAGGTACATTTTCAAGTGTGATATAGCATTGTGTGATCATAATATGGAATAGATGGGTAGATTTTTTTTCCTTGACCTAACCCTTGTAAATAGCATTAAAATAAGTGTGTGAAAATTTATCTAACTTACGCTACCCCTTAAGGAGTTTTAGCTACATATACTGCATGATTTAAATTCTATTCAATGTAATTATATAATGCATGTGAATGGAATTTCATGTGAGAAATTTGTCTCATCTCCCTAGTGAAGTAAAATACAAACTACACATGAACATTCACATAAACCCTCATTTGGTATAAGTAAATGATGCCACAATGGTGAGAAGAAGGTTGAAGTATCAAGGTTTCAGCTACATTGCAAGTGTACTAATAGATGTGATCAATTAAGGTTCTAACTTGAATAGTAGAGGAGGTTCACTCAACCCTTTAATGATGTTTGAAACTTGGTAAAATGACTAGGAATTATTTATATATATAGGGTTCTCTAGGCATTAAATGCATAATGGTTGGGTATGGAAAATAATAAGTGAACTCAAAGGCATGAGAAATCAAGCCAAGATGGAAAGACCCACAAACACACATAGGATGGATTAAGCAATCCATTGAGTATACACATGTCATAACTGATAATTCACTTGTAATCATTGAGTATGTCCTTGGAGAAACAAATTCCCAGAATGAGGTAAGGTAACTCAAAATCTAAATAAATAAGACTCAAATATGAAATGGAATAATTTTGAAGACATATATAGGTGGTTTTAATTATTTTGGATTTAGTGATTTGAGTAATCCAAATTATTGAATATTCAAATTTCCAAAGATATATCATTCACTATGTAAATCTAACTATAGAATTAGATGATTCATTGCACTTAATATTTATAGAAATGACAAGAGGATAGGGTACTTAGTTTTTTTATTATATTAATTATTTTTTATGTGAGTTTTATACACACCAAATATTCTTATGGGAAGGCCCTAACATTCTAGGATTGGTGAAAAATCACTCCAAGGCATGAGTTTTGGGTCTCAATTTTATAAATAAACACATGGTGGAATAATAGTGAGAAAAGAGGTTATTTTCCATAGATGGTTCAGATATGACAAATGTCTAACTCTAAATCTAAATTTTACTCGAGGTGGGTGGGTGGATCTAAGCTAAGATGAACCTATCCAAAAAATAAATAAAAATGAGGGAAGGGTAAGGTAGAAAAGAAAGGGGTCCTATAATCCAACTAGAGATTAAACCCTTCCAAAGTAACTTACTATACAAGGCCAAGCACTTGTCACAAACCAATATTTTTAGTGGATTAGCTAAAAGCACATAACATAAACAAACATAGTGAAGAGTCCAAGGGAATAATTTTAGAAAGATTCAATTATTACAATAAAAAAATGTTATTAATGCCAGATTGATATGCATATCTAATGTTACTAATAAGTATGATTTATAACTAAATAACTAACAATATTAACATAATGTTCAATCTTATCCCTGCAAATAACATACTCTCAACCTACTACATATTTATCAACTTAATACAAATTCTTTGATGAATTATATAAATTTGGAAGAGAAAACACATTCACACAAACTCACAAAATAATTTTATGAAAATTTATTTATTTTCATTAATTTCCAAAATTATCCTCTCTTTAAAATTCTTAAGAAACATGTATAAATAATTCTTGAAGGGCACTGCCTCATCTTCAAAACAAGATTACAAGTATAAAGAATAAAAATAAGTCTTGGTATTAATTTAGTTTTCCTTTCATGCATGTGAAATAAGATATAAATAAATATACCAAAAATAGATTCCAAAATTAGACTATGATGTATGAGTAGTATTGTCAGTGGTGTTATGTTGTGGAGCTAAAAGCTTCACCAGGATGCAAACAGGAGAAGTTAAGGAGGATCCAAAATTACGGGTAGTTGCAGAATCAGTTGCAGGAAAAATGACGTCGGTCTGATCAGCCGACATCGGTCAGATAGCAAGAGGAAGCAACCAGCGTCGGTTACCAGTCGGCTGACATCGGTCATGGAGGAGCCGACGTCGGTAGCCTGTGCGAGAATAGGCAGTTTACATGACGAATCCAGGAGAGTCTATTTTGAGACTGTTAGTTTGCATGTTGAAGGTTAGTCGTAGTCTTGAGTTACGAGTCTAATTATTGTAATTAGGTTAGTCTAATTATTTTAAGCATGAGATCTATATATGGACTCATGGGCTGTATTGTAAGTGTGTGCTAGAAAGCCATTGGGCTTGTGGAGAGAGCTAGTGTAGTTCTTCCTAGCTACCAATAGGGGTACTGAGAGTGTATGATCAGAGAGAGTTACAGGTGTGCAAGTTCTTGGAGAAGATCCACCGGGGTATTGGTTGAAGAATCATAAGGACTTGGTGAGGCAAGGACAAGGGTTCTTCAGGTGTGTAGAAAGACATCTACATGGTGAGTATGATCTAGTTATTTGCAAGTAGCAGCAGAGAGCAGGGGATCTACTTGAAGTACAGTTGTGTACTTGGTGAACTGGCAGCGTGTTACTGACTGGTTGGAGAGGTGAACATCAATTCTATACTGGAATTGATTGTTGTGACCAAGAGAGAGAGGGAAGAAGGTCTTGAGGAGTGGCAAACCTTTGAGGTGGAGGAAGAAGTGGCATCTTCCTTATTGTATATTCTTCTGAGTGATTATTAATACAATTGTGTATTGTCTCTCAATTCCTGTGTTGTTTCATATTTCTAGTTACTTATTGATTCTGGTTAAATTTTGTGTTTAGTTGCTAATACAAGAAGTAATCATATGTGCTCTAATTGGTAGAGCAAGATCCTGACAAGTGGTATTAGAGCTTTTGGTTGGGTTGACTAACAGGTGGTTTCAGATCTGGTAGTGTTTGTTGATTACAGGTCACTCACAGGGGTTTTAGATTGAGTGGGAGTATAGCAATGGCAGAAGAAAGTAAGCTACGAATGGAGAAACTGAATAGCACGAATGGTCTGATTGATGGAAAGAAGGAGCAGGTTAAAAGAGATCATTGGTCGGTAGAAGATCAGCTTGTGGAAGCATATGTTGCAGGTAATATTGCACAAGATGTTTTGGATAAAGTGGAATCTTTATTTACAAATTCTTTTGCCTCTTTCCATGCAACCTGAAATAGAGCATCCTTTCATGGGTATGTCTTTGGAGACTTTGGAGAGATTTATTTAGGGGTTGGAGAGCCTTGTCAGATGATTGATGAAGGGGAAGTGAAGCTGAAATTGCAGATGGATGACACACAGTGGTTGAAGGAAGTCATGCAGGTACCAGTCTTGGAGATTAGTCTAATTTCTTTAGGAAATTTGGGTGATGAGAGATGCACTATAACTCTCACAGCAGATGCACTTGAATTAGATGGTGGTAAGAAAGTAGGTATCCTTTATCTATCTACTTATATTGCTGATTCACCTTCTGTTGTAGAGATGTGGCTTCATAGGCTTAGTCACATATGTAGGAGGAGAATGTAGGTTTTGAAGCAGAGGTTAGATGTTTTTGACAAGCTAAAGAACTGGAAAGCCTTGGTGTTCATGGAGGAGATGACAGACAGAGATCAGGTGAGGAAACTAAATTATTCTGAGCAGAGCAGGGTTGATTTGATTAGGATTTTGATCCATGGAGAGCTCGTGGGTAAAAAGTTATCACTCACAGATGAACACAGGTACCAGCGTCAGCTATACAGTAACCGATGTCGGCAATAGGAAGACTGACGTCGATCATGAGGAAACTGATGTCGGCAAGAGGGACACTGGCGTCGGTTAGGGAAATGATGTCGACAGTCAGGTTCAGTGCAAGGAGCTGACATCGATCGGAAATAGACTGGGAGATGGCCGAGATCGATCACTGGTACGGATAGTGGGCAAACAACAAGTCTCCAACGCTCATGTCAAGGTCAAAAAGGGTAAGTGAACCTCATATTCATTGTTCACCTTCTTTATATTGCTTTCTTTATAGTCAAGAACTAGGAAGATGGAAGAAGCAATGTAGGTAGAGTCCAGATACAGTGGGAGCTTGACATGGATGAGGAGTGTGAGTCCTTGGAGAAGAACCAAATAGGATTTGTTGGTAGAGTTGTCAGCTGGAAGGAAGCACTGAGAGATGAAATAGATTCCAATTTTAAAGAAGAGAGTGGATGGATACAAGAGACAGAAGGCCAAGGCATATGGTCTTGAGGAAGCTGCAGGACAGTGGTACAGGGATTGACAGGTGGATGAGTAAGCATGGCTTCAGTCAATGTCAGTGTAACTATTGTGGTTTTATCTTACCAGGTGGATGATGAGTCATGACATCATTCTGTTACTGTATGTGGGTGATTTACTAGTAGGCTTGCACATACAGGTATTTGTTGAGCTAAAGGTAAGGTTAGTTCAGAGGCGTGTCATGAAGAATTTGGAGCAGCGAAATTCTTTGGCATAAGAGACATGGAGATTTGATCTCCAGTGGGAGCTGATGTGAAGACGGTGTTGGCTAGGTTCATGATGTAGGATGCAGAATCTGAAAGCACACCAAGGGATGGACAGTTCAAGCTTAGCTTGAAATAGGGTTCGAAATCACATGAGGTCTAGTGTAGACCTAAGTTGTTTTCCCAAGCAGTGGGGGTTGTCAGAAAGTATGGAGCCAATTCGGGAAAGGAGTACTGGAGGGTAATTCAGTGGGACTAGCAGCAGGGTTTCTTGTTATGTAGGGTCAAGTTCTTCACTACATGGATATGTAGGTTCAGATGTGGCAGGTTACTTGAATGACAGGGGTAGCATCACAGGTTGTGTGGTGGTTGGTCTTCAGAATTGATCTTGAAGAGGAATACAAGCCAAGAAATAATTTAGATGGTGTATAGGTATAGGTACAGGTGCAGCTATTTATCTCCAAGTGGGAGATTGTTATGTTGTGGAGCTAAAAGCTTCACCAGGATGCAAACAGGAGAAGTTAAGGAGGATCCAAAATTGCAGGTAGTTGCAGAATCAGTTGCAGGAAAAATGGTGTCAATCTGATCAGCCAACGTCAGTCAGATAGTAAGAGGAAGCAACCGACATCGGTTACAGTTGGTTGACATCAGTCATGGAGGAGCCGACGTCAGCAGCCTGTGCGAGAACAGGTAGTTTGCATGATGAATCTGGGAGAGTCTATTTTGAGACTGTTGGTTTGCATGTTGAAGGCTAGTCGTAGTCTTGAGTTGTGAGTCTAATTATTGTAATTAGGTTAGTCTAATTATTGTAAGCATGAGATCTATATATGGACTCATGGGCTGTATTGTAAGTGTGTGCTAGAAAGCCATTGGGCTTGTGGAGAGAGCTAGTGTAGTTCCTCCTAGCTACCAATAGGGGTACTGAGAGTGTATGATCAGAGAGAGTTGTAGGTGTGCAAGTTCTTGGAGAAGATCCATCAGGGTACTGGTTGAAGAATCATAAGGACTTGGTGAGGCAAGGACAAGGGTTCTTCAGGTGTGTAGAAAGACATCTACATGGTGAGTATGATCTAGTTATTTGCAGGTAGCAGTAGAGAGCAGGGGATCTACTTGAAGTACAGTTGTGTACTTGGTGAACTGGCAGCATGTTACTGACTGGTTGGAGAGGTGAACATCAATTCTATACTGGAATTGATTGTTGTGACCAAGAGAGAGAGGGAAGAAGGTCTTGAGGAGTGGCGAACCTTTGAGGTGGAGGAAGAAGTGGCATCTTCCTTATTGTATATTCTTCTGAGTGATTATTAATACAATTGTGTATTGTCTCTCAATTCCTGTGTTGTTTCATATTTCTAGTTATTTATTGATTCTGGTTAAATTTCGTGTTTAGTTGCTAATACAAGAAGTAATCATATGTGCTCTAATTGGTAGAGCAAGATCCTGACAAGTGGTAGCTAAAGTCAAACTGAACTGAACTCTAGTTGATAAACCAGGGTTGAGTATTTCAGAAACAAGAGTTGATAAGGTGTAATTAAATATGGAGGAAATTGTTACGATGTCATTAAATGAAGGTGATAATTTTTTTTCTAAACTTATCAATCCCATGTTTGAGCAGCCAGTTATTCTTGATCCTTATTTTCTTTACAGGCATTAGCTCATGATGTGAAATTTGATTCAATTACTTCAAAATTGATAATGGGAAGTTTGAGCAAAACAAAAATATTATCCATTATGTTTTTATGTGTGATCATTAAAGTAAAAAATGATCTATTTAATGTATGTGTATGGTCTATCTTTTCCTTGGTGAATGTGATTAATTAAACAACTTGATCACTAGTTTCATGGATTGTATTCTTAACCTTTGATTTAAATTATTAACAAAAGTTTAAATCAAGATATCAAAGAATGTCTTGTTGATTATATGCCCTTATGGAATATATATAGAGGATATGGACATGTATTCAATAAATCATGTGGATTGGTATGTTTGACTAATTAAATATTTAACTAGACATTTCATTACTAGGTGTCACTCTATAAGATCATCTCTTGTACTGTTCACAAATTTTGATCCAAATTAATATTTAGGAGTGTTAATAGATTCAATTATGGGTATGAATTATCCATAAATGTCTTTGATATTGTGTGTAATTTGACATCTAATATTTTTAAGGCCACATAAAACTCTACTACCTTGTGCCATTGTGGTTGTGACTTTGTTTGTACTCTATGGAAAAACCATACCAAATCATACACTGAATAAGCAATGCTCTACACTTGTTCTAGAATATATTCTAGGGATTGAATCTTGGAATGATACTCCAACCTCTTGTTTTACTATTAGAGGCCACATAACATATTATTTAACACTTCCCATATAGCATTTACCATAGATATGAGGTCTTATTCAAACTCATCATACTTGTCAGGATGACTTTTTATCTTTTTTTCAAGCCGAATAATTATTAATCTCTTATAAATTTGATTTATTTCTCATCACTTGTCATTTTTATCTTTCTAATCCTTCTCAACTTGTTAGTATTTTCATAAAATTCTATACATGGATTGGGTGGCTTAATAAACATAAAGTGTTGTCTAGTTTGTTTCTCAGCTTATAATTTGGCTTAATAAACATAAAGTGTTGTCTAGTTTGTTTCTTAGCTTATAATTTTTACATCCATGGTGTGGTTAAGACTAGCCCTGTCAAAGACATGCTCTTGGGATGAAGTGGGAATGGATGGAGTTGTTGATGATGGTCCCATTAGTGATGGAGGTGTATATGAATTAGGTGTATGGAATAGAGGATCAACATATATTCTCACCAAATATGTTAATATTGGGTGGACTCTGAACAATGTATTTAAATACATTAAGAGACTCTTGAATAATTATAACAATAGAAGATTGTCTAGGTGATTGAGGAAAAATGAAGCTCTATATTGTTGTGTTGTGGAGCCTATTTCTAAATCATAATGTATTTTCAAATACTATACATTTCAAATGTACTATACACTCTATATGTATTTTCATTGGGGTTCGGGGGTAACAACCCTTGACAAATGGGGGTTCAGGGGCAGTAGTCCCCCCAAAAAATTTGGACCCCTTTTTAATGGGAAACCATTTTGGGTTGAATTTGCCCATGGTTTTGGTACCCATTATTTTGTAATATAACTTTTTTTATGTATTATGTTTTGATGGATATTTCATAGGTAATACATTATAAGAACTAGGGTTTGAGAAGAAAGATAGAGTGTGGGAATTTAGGTGCAAATTCAGGAAGGTTTGTTGAGTGTAGCTCTAAATAATATTTGTGCATTATAATTGTGAAGATAGATCTAAGAGTGATTATACTTTGGTGGCTTATAATAAAATTTAAGCAAGTGTTTCTTAGTGGATGTAGCCCACATTGGGTGAACCGCATTAAATTTGGTCTTATTATTATGCATGTTTATTTCTATTTTTTATGCTTCTCTGTTTATATCTCTTATTGTGATTCTATGAAATTGTTTCACATTAATTTCTGTATTTATTCCTAACAGTTATGAGTGGATGAATGACTATGTAAATGTTGAAATAATGATCAAGAAACTAAGTCTTTAAAATGTATTGATTGGGAAATAGTAGGAATAAGTCCTTGAGGGCTTATTATATCTTCAAGTTGTACTAGGCTTCTTATGTAAAAGTTGTTAATACTTGAGTCACTAGAGCACACATGATAGAGATAAAATTAGTATAGATGTAGGTAGTAATGTTGTTATCCAATGAATCAAATAAAATAGTAATATTTACTATTGTATAAAAGATAGAAGTACTAGGTAAGGTGTAAAAACACCCATGAAATATGATATAACTGTGAGCTATGAAGTAATGGCATGAGTAGTATCAGTTAGAAGGGCATGTGAAATAGAGGAAACAAGGGCCATAATGTGGGTAGTAAATAATGTTGTTAGAACTATACTATCCACACCATAAGTAATCGATATGTCAACTAGATGATTACTTTCTATGGTGAGTGGGTTTGTAGCCTTGATTACCCTAATACTTTATTATTTTTCCCTAACTATTTATTTCTAGGTGTCATTTGTATGAAGAGAACTAGAATTAGAAGCTATAAAGTGTACCTATAGAGGTGTTTTGTAGAAAAAATCATGTTGTAATTGATATTTTGTATCATCTTCCTCTTATTTTAGTAGATGAAACTCCCTAATACCTATGTCTGCTAAGTCCCTTTCAAGGGATTCCTCTTCTAAATCTAGGTGGATTAAATTCAATGGTATCGCTTCCATTACAACTATAGGTGAGTTTAAGGAATTAGGCATTGCATTTTTAGATTGAATTATCTTAGAAGCTCCCTTTAAGGTGAACATTATTAATGAAGGAGTCTAACCTGCCATGGGTGATTACATTGATGGATATGGTTGAGTTGGTTGAATTAGAGTGGAAAAAGTAACTATCATTGGAGGGACCAAAGGAGTGCACATATCTTATAAAGAGGCATGTGGCTGAGGATTTCTAGTGGTGGAATCCCTATGAGTATTTTCCTTCTCAATTATTCATTGATATCTCTACTAAAATCCTCTTTTGGATCCTTTATAGGAATTACATAACTCTCTTTATATGGGGACCATATTGAATTTTTTGAGCAATCTCCATGGCCATCCCAATTCAATGCATTTTTATCCATTATTTAAAAATCATATTCTTTGTCCATAAAAATGTGTTCATTCGAGTAATCAATGTGGACATATTTTGTTTGTAGACTTCCTACATAATTATTTATGTGATTGACTACCCTCCTATTGGGATCCTAATATCTATATTCTACTAAGTCAAGGTAGGATTTTATTTTATGATTTGAGGCTCCAAAAATTTGGCTCTAATAATTATATTACTATTTCCCAATGCTTAAGGGTGTTTTGTGTAAAACTCCTAATCTAGATACTCTAAAATCACCATCCACACTATTATAAAATTGGTAAGCTATATATTGCTCTATTTATTTGCTTAGTACATGCCTAAGGAGATAAAAAGGGGCCACCAATGTTCCTTCTATTTTGATTATGGTCTGATTTGGGTAATACCAATAATTGACCAATTTATTTAAATACCTTACAGTTTCTCTTTAGAGTATGGGCATAGGTTTTTCATTGATAACCTTATAAACTAGAGGGTAGAAGATATACATAACTCTTTAAATATAATATTGAAAATTATGAATGTGGAACATGTTGAAATCATCAAAAATTCTACTATTCACTCCCCTTGGCTAACATTGAACTTCACCTGGTGGGGTAATTATGGAATAAACAACATATAACAAGTATGACATCATATAAAAATGGTCATTTGGTCTATTATGGGACACCATTTATTGTTTCAAATTGTAGCTAATGATCTCCCAATGATATTAATTTTCCTATCATCTATAATCATTGATAGTGAAGGGACCCACACATAATTTACATATGTTATGGATGGGGCTCCATGTAATCTATTCATAAGGGCCATGACTATCCTAGCTCCTAGATTGAATTGTATAATAAGAAGATTATTCATTTTTATAAAGTTATTAAAGTTATTGGTCGAGGATTTAAGTGTTTCTCTAACATTTTTGTCTTTGAGTCAGTTTGAAACTATTAAAAATTCATATATTATATCACTTTGAGGTAGGCTGTAGTATATCTCAAAGGCAATTATGGATACGAAGGCTACATGTTCCTTATTATTGATAGTTTTAAAAATATCATTGGTACATGTTATAGTAGTAAATAAATTATGTAAAACATTAATATAAGGAAGTACCTCTAGTTTCAAAACTACCTTCTGAAGTCCTATTTCTTTAATGGTTAGTAGGTCATTATGTATTCCCTTTTAGGTAGTGGTAAATCTTATTCATCAACATATGGTTGGAATCTATCTATCTCTATGTAAAGAGTTGAGTAATGGAGGAACTTATTACCCAGGGAAATATGATAAAAAAATAGTACATGTAAACTCCACATGTGTCCTAAAAATTTATTTATGGTGTAGAATTATTTTCTTCGATGTCTATTTTCATAAACTATTGAAATTTGTTATTTAGTTTATAGATTCTAAATTTTTTAGGGAATAAAGGGCTCTATATTTTAGTCTACTCATGAGTCTCTTTTTAAAATAATATTTGAATCAAATTAGGGATGATGAATACATATGATCCCCAAATTCATTGCCATAATATTTCATCAGTGGGAATTAATTTTAGAGTAATTGTCTTGTCAATTGTCTTTCCATTTTGAATTTGATTTTTATTGATCTAAAAATGGTAGTTTATGCACACTCTCACTAAAAACTTATTTTCTAGATACTTCAATGACTTTATCAATTTCCCATATTTTTACATGTAAATTGGCTTAAACGATTAAAATTTAGTATTAAAAACTAAAATTAAAGAAAGTAGTAAAGAATAGAGACATTCCACAAACTAAGTTTGATAACAGAGTTCACCCAAAATTGGGCTACATCTCTAGGTTCACTTAAAGGTTGAATTGATCAATTAAAATGATGCAAAAATACCATTTCTTACATCAAATTCTTCCAATAAGGCATTCTTGATCTGTAAACAAGTGTTTGATGTTCTCTAGGAAGTATGCATCTAACTCTGGATTTGTTTCTAGCTCTAGTTCTTTCAGACTATATATTCCTTGTCTCTCCTAAGAGAGGGAATACACAAATTCATTGTATTGTCTCTCAAAGATCTTTTTAATGGATCTTGGCCTATAATTACTACTCTAACAAGATAGACATATATTTTCATTATCTTCCAATAAGGGGCTAAAATTTCCCTTTAATGTCTCTGGGAGGTATGTGCAATGGGCTATTAAACTTTAATGTGCTACTCCTATAATATCAAACATATAAACTTTGATTTCTCCTCTTGTTCTCCTTTACAAGGGCTTAAATCTTATAGGTTTTCTTCTGTTGTTCTCTTTTATAATGGATTTAGACTTACAAGATTTCTTATATTGGATGTAATTACAATATTAACCCTTTTATAGTATTTCCAAGGCCCTTTATTTATGGGTCAAAGCCTTGTCCATTTTGAATAGGGTTAAATATCCTTGGAAAATGCCTCATATACTTTGTTTTTAGAAATAAATCCCAAAATTAAGGGATAAATATAAAGTCTTGCATTTGAAATGCCAAATATGGAATATCTTGTTATTGGGCCTTAAAAATAGGCCAAATGGGGTGAGGTGTTCAATCCCCACTCCAAATCCCATGCATTATCTTATGAAGAGAATTTTTTGGCACTTTGGATAATGTTGAATCCCACTTTGGTAGGGATAATAATCAAAAGTTGTTTAAGAGATAAACTTCATCCCTTGTAACTTGGTCATGAGACCATGGATTGTGTGTAGCTTTCCTTATAAATCATAGCACTTGGTAGAAAGTTGTGAATGCCACATTGAAGGCTATGATTGGTCCATGATTTAGGCTATACAAATCTAGTCAGTTGATGATGTTAGCACTATGTTATTTTTTCCCTATTTGTTGCCACCTTCAAAAGGCCATAACTTTTACATACAATGTTCATTTAACCCCATTAAAATTGCATTAGAAATATCTCAAGTTATTTTATGTGTAGATAGTTTTATAAAAAAATTAAATCATATAAATTTTTCAAATGTGGAGATACTCCTAGATCATTTATGACATATATGTTTACAGGACTTTACTTGACACGTGTCTTGTTATCACTTATTTTGGTTGCTTAGTCACCTGTTTATCTTTAGAAAATTTATATGCCATTTATAGTTGTCATTATTTCACTTAGCCTTGTCATTTTTTATGTTTATGTGTGAATTTGGATAAGTTTATTTTAAATTTTAAATTCCAATAGTATGAATATATGAGACACATAATGTATTATTGCTTGATTACTTAGTTTGTATCTTCCCCTAAGCTTTTGGATTTTTACTTCTATATGATGGAGTAAGGTGGTTTCACATGGCATGACACATGTTATTTTACTATCTTATGAGATACATGTGGCTTTATTCATGGATGACTTATGACTAGTGACTGTATCAGGTTGGACATATGGTTTTTTATTGCTTGATCACTTAGTTGTGGGTTTTATAATTTGTCACTTCAGACTTTATTTTATGTGTGTCGAGATGGTGACACTTACCATGATCTCATTTCATTTATCTATCACTAGATTTGATATTTTGAACATTTGGTGCAAACTAATGATGAAGTGAGAGAATGACATGTGGCTTGATCTCACTACACATGGATGCCATTACTTTGGATATTTTGAGTTTTTAAACATAATTTGATGATGAATTGAGAGAGTGACATGTATAAATATCTCTTTGAGTCTATTATTTTCCACTTTTTTAATTTTGAACCTTTGGTGTAGACTTAAAATTAATCAATAGAGTGACACATGGAATTATCTCATTGAGTTTCTTAGTCATCACTTTTGTAATTTTAAACTTTTAGCATAGAATTACAATGAAGTGAGAGAGTGACATGTGGTATGATCTTGTTGAGTCATTTAGTCATCAATTTTGAGATTTTAAAATTTTAAACGTAGACCGACAATTAATCAAGAGAGTGACATGTCACGATCTCTTCGATTCTAAAAATTGAATACATAAAAGAGTCAACTAATTTTAGGTAAGGTTATTGGAGGAAGTATATACATGATAGTTGATGTGGTGATAACATGATAAATAAAGAGGCTTATGCCATCATCTAACTTTGAACATGAGAGAAACATGTGGAAAATTCATCAATAATTTGTACATTTAAATTAAATGACTTTAGATGAACATGGATAAATATTTATTAGTCATGAAAATGAAATTTGATGTTTATCAAATAATGTCTAAGCTTTAAGCTAGAAAAAATAGATCATGAATAATAGGATTAGGATAAGGTATGCTCAATTCTAAAGTTATTTTATACTCAAATGATACATGAATATATTATTTTGAAGTTAAAATGGGTCCCTATTTAAAATTTTGAAAATGGGGTGTATTGGTCACAACAAATGGTCACTCAATGAGAAAATACTCATGAGTATTTGAGAATCCAATATTTATTCTTTAAATATCATAAAGAAATTCAAATTTTATAGGAAATAAATAAATAAATTATAATAATAAAATATACTTCAAACATAATCATGCAACATACTAACCCTTCTCACCTGTGAGATCCTGTGTGATTATGTAAAGGTTCACTCCTTGTTATGACCGATTTATCAAGGATTATACAAAACTTAATGTTATGTTGATCTTGTCTTTCACAAAAGTGTTACTGCTTTTAAGCACAAATATTTTAGAAGTCAGGCATTACTATGTTGTTATTCAGGCATCCATAGCCCTAAAAAAGATACATATAGTTCCACTCTAGGCATCCATAGCCTTGATAAAGGTTACCTAAATCACCCTTCTCCTAGAAGATTTTTTTTAGAAGAAAGGTTGAGAACCACCATTGGCTAGGGGTATAGGAAAAATTAATGTAAATTAGATATTTCACTCACATTTTGTCTTTCTCAATGTTTACTATCTCTCTAACAATTTTTAATCATGTAATTATGTAATTTGTGTAATTAATCTTTCAAAATGAGAATTATATCTAAAATTTGTATGAAAATATTAAAGCAATTTCCAATTACTTTATAAACTTATTTTTTAAAATAAAACTTTCCATTTAGGCATGATACATAACTTAACTCTGAGACCCAAATTCTTCATGAGTAAACCCATGAATATCCTTATTTGTGATTAACTACCTTTTGGGAGAAATTTTGTCAATTTTTTTATGAGTGGTTTGAATGACCTTATTTACTAGCCTAGGAAAATAATGAAACCTAATGTAGGGAAACATGAAATCTAATCTATGAAAATGGGAAATAGGAAATATAATATATGAAAATAAGAAATATAATATAGGGAAACAATAAATATAATATATGAAAATAAGAAATATAATCTACTCATACTACTAAATCAGAACTCATAGTGATTTTGAGATGCTCCTAGTTGGAGCAGCCATGAAATAGTGTTTCAAAAACTATCCATTGACTAGGAAAAATAAATCATTACCTTGGATATCATTAAAAAAAAAGCATTACTACCCAAAATTATTAAATATTTTTTATGATGATATCATGGAGATGCTCTAGTGATTGGATGAAGTGCTTTGATAGCCTAAGTGACAATGACAAAGTGTGAAAGGTGATTGTTCTTGTATGCTTGAAGGTGGCTTGGTTGATCTTCAGTGTTGACATAGTTTGAGATGTTCAAGGATAAGTATGGTGATTGGATCATGTGAAATAGGTCCCTAAGATGTTATATTTTCTTTGATATCTTATGTACACAATTGGAATTCGTCTACTTGATCATAGTTTTCATCTAGACACTTTGAGTCCAGTGGTATAAATTTTGAGTAGGCAATTTGATGACATCACCATTGTCATGTGTGAATGAGTCAATGGAATTTGTTCATATGTTTGTGATCACATTAGTCCCTAGTTATTATATGCCATATCTCAAGTCATGCATCAAAGAAAAATTAAAGATATGAGGGTGAAAATTTTGCTTCTCAGTTAGAATTCATTGTTTACCCATACTTAGCCAAATTTTCAATGTGGCTAGAAAGAGCTGAGTAAGTAGTTTGATGATGGAATATCTTGCATGTGTAGATGTTTAAGGATAAGGTGATCATAAGGGTTTATTTAGTTTTGGACCTAGTTTATTTTCATTTAATTTTAGATCATGTGATGTAGTGCATTGAAAGATATTCATATGAAAAGTTGGGCTCCTAGGCAGTTTGATTATGTTTTTCCATACTTAGCCAAATTTGCGTAAGGCAAGAAAAATATGAGTGAGAAATTTGATGATGTTATATCTTTCACATGTCAAGATTTCAATAGAAAATAATCATATGGGTTTATTCATTTTTGAGCATATATGATTTATGCTAAATTTGAGATCATGTGCTGAAGCATGACAAAAGTTATGCATGCTCAAAGTTAGCCTCTCAAGCAAGTTTTGACATAGTTGGATCTGTGACATAAGTTTTTTAGAAGGAATTTTAATGGCATTATATCTCGCACATGAAAGGGTTTCAGGAGTAGTGTGTTATATGGTTAGATTTTCCTATGTGAGGAAATCATCTGGTCCAAATTTGAGATCTTATGTCAAAGTAGAGAAGAAGTTATTAAGGATAAAAAATGACTAATGAAGCATATTGAAAGGGTCCCCATACTTAAGTCATTTTTGAAAGTGTTAAAGCTCAAGCAAGATCAATGGTACACATGTTTCTAAGAATTTAGGAAGTAGAGAGATGAACATAGGTACATGATGGCTAAAGACTAAGTAAAGGTATAGGATAATGATTTGATGGTGAGCCAGCATTCGTATAGATTGATCAAATGGTGAGCATTGATCATTAAAGCCTTGGCTGATCTATAAAGATCAATGGAGTACGTCGAGTTAATATTTCAAGATTACATGAGATAAGGTCAAAGTGATTGAGGTTTAACATCTAGCATTGATAGACTATATGTTAAATATCAAACAAGATCGATGGTGCATATTTGATCTAAGCTAAGAGGACATGAGAATCAAGCATTGTGTTCAAAAGTTAACTATGACCATTTGAATTCAAATATTTGAATTTAACATAGGAAAAACTAGAGTTCTATATTTTTTCCATATCTTTTGATAGATGTCAGATTTTATGGTGCTGTAAAAAATAAAGATGAAGAGGACTCTATGGCACATCTAATAAACCTAATTTGAAGATCTAAAAGTTAGTAAAATCAAATATTTTGAGACTATAAGTTGACTGTGTGTTCATGTTTATTTTTCAAGTGACCCTAGAAGGATATTTGAGCTTGTGTTGATGTTATTTCATTATTTCATGGTGAATTAGATATTGGATCATGTTTTAGACTCCATGAGGATGCTCTATGTGGATTTTGGATGTGTGATAAATCTATCTTGAGTATGAAAAATGCTTAAAAAGTTGACTATGTGTTCTTTCATGGTGATTGTGTGCATCAGGTCAGTGTTTGAGTTGTTTGAGCATACATAGAGGTGAGCTAAGTTGATTGTGACCATTTGAGGATGTCAAAGGGGACATAAGGAGTGGACCCATGTATTTGAAAGTGGTCTTGTGTTATTTTTTCATTAATCGAGTTCTAAAGGAGTGAATGGGTTCACATGAGACCTATAAGGGCTACAAAGACCTTATTAAAAGGTGTAGTTCCTTAAGGGTGACCCATATATGCTATGGATGACCTATGTAAATTATATTGAGATTTATCTTCATGTGAGATATTACTTAAGAGATAAGGCATGCCTAATGGATAACTAGGGTAGTGATTATCAAGATTGCTCTATAAATAGTGGAACCAAAGATGATGGGTTCTAGACTTGGTATAAGAGACTAAGGAGTGATTGGAGATAGGCTAGTGTGTGTATTTTATGGAGAGAAGTAGGGTTAGAGTGACCTAAAGATGAGTTAAAGATAAAAATAGATTGAGGATTGTTTATATGACCTATTGGTCATAATTATATTGGTAGAATAATATGCTTATTGTTTGAGTGTGAGATAAGGTAAAGAGTGATAATCAGAGGTCCATCATCAGGTGTCTTAAACATCAGTTCAAAGGTGGATGTGTTCATATGTTTTATTGTGGTAGATCAAAATCTAAGTTGGTTGTATCCTTATTTCAAGGTATAATTTGCTAAAATGTCTGGTTATTATTGCAACTCAAATAGATAGGTGTGGCAACACCTTGTGGGATTGTATTCTCAATAAATAAGGATTATAATTCCTTGATCATTTATATATGGTCTAAATTGGATCTTTTTTTATAAGATATTAGTCTAATTTGAGGTTTTAGTGGATTTTATTCCCCAAGAGGGTTTCCCACATATGTCATGTGTTATGTGATTGATCTTGCATTGTCTCTCTTGCTCATTGCTATGAATGTTATGTATGCTCCATGAATTCTTGTGGTAACTAATTAAGTATTTGTTAAAGATCAGAATTAAAGTTTGATTATTTGGGCTCACTAATTTAACCCTCCCCAGTGATTGTACCTCTAACAAAAATTACAACAATCTAATATGGTCCAATCCATAATGAAGTAAACTTGTCATGTTGTACTTTATTTTCATGTGTTTTTTTCCATAGGAGAACTAAATATAAAATCCTAAAAAATTTGATCTTATATCTTTTTTCAAACCATCTCTTGAGAATGTCCTGATGTTTTCTAAAATTTGGTAATGTTTTTGTTCATGCATATTCCATTTGAACTATGTCTAGTAGTCTAGCCTAAATTTTATCGTCATCTTCTATATAATCTTACATAAATTGATATATTGGTAATTTAAGTGTACTGGGGAAAATGGGTTGTTATCCATACACTAGCAAGAAATGTGAATCCTTTAGAGCCAATTTATGTCTAGTTCTATCTGCCCATAATGCATATTTTAGCAATAGGTGGAATTCTATTGGTTTGTCTTCTATTGATTTCTTTATGGTGTCAATCAAATGCATGTTTGTATATTCAATGACCCCAATCTCTTGTGGATAATAATTTTAAGAGAACTTATATAGATCCATTTAGTAAAAAATTTAGATTGAAAATCAAGACCATTATCACACACTAAGGAAAAAGATGTTTCAAAATTGGTCATATTTTCCTTGAGGAATTTGATCACATCTTGTGCTCTAGAATTATTTTTTGATACTGCCTTGGTCCATCTCATATATTAGTTTGTAGCTATTAGTATGAAATTGTGTCCAACTAATGAATTGAGGTTTATGACCCCTATAAAATCCAAACCCCATTGTGAAAAAGAACATCTTCCAATCATAGGTTGTAAAGGCATGGTGGTGTGCATTTGTATTTTCTTGAACACTTAATATTGGTGGAAATTTATGATGTGACTATGTGTATCCTTAAAATTGGTAGGCCATTATTATTCCATCCTTAAAATTTTATTCTATAACATTTCCTGAAGGGTGTGAGATACCTATCTTATGGTGAAAGTTATTTAGGATGTTTGTGAGATACCTATCTTATGGTGAAAGTTATTAACGATGTTTGCAGCTTCTTCTCTAGAAATGCATCTTAAATAAATTCCTTCATATCTATTTTTATATAAAGTACCCCTTTCTTGATCATATAGTGTGATTATTTAAGCTTGATTACTTGTCATTTCTCCTTATTTAATTTAGGAGACCATGTGCTTATAAGTAATTAGTAAATGATCTAGAAATATTAGTCACCTTTAGCTATCTAAGACTAGTGTTGGGTTAAATACAAAAAGTTTCAAGATTTTATTAAATATAGTATTACTCAATTGCCTAGATCAGAATAATTGAGTTTACAAATCTATATCAAAATCTAATTTTTAACCCAAAAATTAAAAATAATCTAAATGTGTACTTTCAAGTTAGACAAATAATTATGGAATAATAAATACATGTAGAAAATAGAGAAAAAAGAGATGTTGAAAAAACAACATACAAAAATACTGACATAGTATTTAATGTGGTTCACCCAAATGTTGGGCTATGTCCACCAATAAACTCAAAAATTATTCTATTCAAACTTCTAAATGAATTTATACAAGTGCCTAACACTTTCTGCCCCTTAGTCTCTGCATCAAAGCACTCTGACAACACCTTTATCTAAAGATAATTTTCTCTTTCTGTCAATTACTATTCAGCTACATTCTTAGACATTTTTTATCTAAAATTCACATCAACATAATTGTTCTACATCTTTTCCCTCTTTTAAAGGGGTGATCACTAAAAATAAGGAAGTACAAAATCTATTCTAACTTCCTGCAGTTACAATCTATTACAACTTCCTTAAAAAATAAGGAAGTATAAATCTATTCTAACTTCTCACAATTATAATCTATTACAACTTCCTTATAAAATAAGGAAGTATAAATTTGTTACAACTTCTTGTGATTACAATCTTTTGTAGATATTAGAAACAAAATAATTTAAATAGTCATACAACTATGACAGTGATGCACAAGCTACAGACAAATGATCATCTGATCATCCTCAAAAATGCCTACAAGAGCATCATTAACAACAAACCTTCATGACCTTGCCAACACAGATCCATGCCAAATGTAACCATGACCACACATTGCTTATATCGATCCATAATATTAGGATTCAAATTTGACATGAACCTATTCCTATCAATTTATAATAACACTTATATATAGAAGATTGTAGCACTGGTCAAGTTGTAGGATTTCTATTTTTAGGTTATCATAATAACTATAGGCTTCATCTATAGGTTTCTTGTAGCAAGTACAAGTTTTCACTTATAGGTTGTTCATAGCCACTTTAGGTTTCATCTACAGGCTACCTACAATAACTACAGTCTTTACATATAGGTTTCCCATAGTAATTACAGGTTTTCACCTATAGGTTGCCCATATCCACTGTAATCTTCACCTATAGGTTGCTCAAAATAAGTATAGGTTTTCACCTATAGGTTTCTTATAACCACTGAAAGTTTTATCTATAGGCTGCCCATAGTAACTACAAGTTTCTTCTACATGCTACTTATAGCAACTACAAATTTTAGGGTTTTGCATTAAAATCAAATGAGGCATTATGTTTCCACATCTCCAATAATCTCCCACTTGGAGACATAAGGCCACAACACCAACTACTGCAACCTCCCACTTAAACTCAAAATTATTGATTTCTTCTTCTTCAAGCTCATGCTTGAAGTCCCATGGAAGTTGAGTGTGCCCTCAACTTCACTATTTCAATTACCTTAGTAAGCATATTTATAGGATTCTCCTCCAAGTGAATATTCTCTAGCTTGAACTGCTCACTTTCCAAAATTATATGTGTGAAGTGGTAACGAAGCTCTATATACTTTGTTCAACTATGAAAAGTGGAGTTTTTAGCCAGGTGAATAACACTTTGGCTATTAAAATATAGAGTGTACCCATCTTGCTTCACTCCTAACTCCTTTAGAAATCTTCTTAACCATAACAAATCTTTACTTGCTTTAGTGCAAGTATTGTATTTAGCCTTAGTGGTAGAAAGTGCAATAACTTTTTGCATCTTAGAAACCCATGTGACTATAATACCTCTAACTATGAAAATATAGCTAATGGTAGACCTTATACCATGCAAATAACCTACCATATCAGTATCCACAAAACCTTTTAACCCACTATTAGAACCTTCAAAACATAAACACATACTAGAGGTTCCACGTAAATATTTTAAAATCCATTGAACTACTAACCAGTGTTGCTTACCAGGGCTACTCATGAACCTACTCACTATTCCCACTACTTGGGATATGTCTGGATGAGTGCAAATCATATCATACATTAAAATACCCATAGTTGAAGCATATGGAACCTTTGTCATATAATTTTTATCCTCTTGTGACTTAGGAGACTATGTCTTACTCAACTTGAAGTGGCCAATGAAAGGTGTAGAAATAGATTTACAATTTTGTATACCAAATCTTAACAACACCTTTTCAATATATTTAGATAGAGTTAAAGTAAGTTTATTACCCAATCTATCTCTGTCAATTCTCATTCTAAGAATTTTCTTGGCTGGTCTAAGATCCTTCATGGAAAACTCTAAAGAAAGCAATTTATTTAATTCACTTATTCTCTACATGTTAGCTCCACACAACAACATGTCATCAACATAAATTCAAAGAATAATAAATTCACCATTTTCAAATTTCTTACTATAAAAAAAATTATCACTATGAGTATGAGCATATCGATGCTCCAACATGAAAGTATCAAACCTTAGGTACCATTGCCTAGGTGCCTATTTCGAACCATATCAACTTTTTAGCAATTAACAAACCTTTCTTTCTTTCCCCTTTACCTCAAAATCTTCTGGTTGATTTATGTAGATTTCCTCTTCTAAATCTCCATGTAAGAATGTTGTCTTCACATCCATTTGTTCTAAGTGAAGATAATTAAAAGCAACAATACTTAATACAATTCTTATTGAAGTAATTTTGACAAGAAAATATCTTTGAGTAATCAATTCTAGCCTTCTGTGCAAAGCCTTTAACAACAAGGCTTGATTTTAATGTTTTCTGCCCACTCTCATCTTATTTTAAATGGAAAAACCATTTATTTTGTAGTTGTTTCTTATCAAGTGGAAAATCCACTAATTTCCCATGTTTTATTTTGTTTCAAGGCATTCAATTATATTTTCATGCCTTTTTCCCATTGCACACAATCTTTGTCCTGCTTAGCTTCTACAAATGATTTAGGTTCCCCACTATCAGTTAGTAACAAATAAAATAAAGATAGAGAATATCTATTAGGAGGTTTACTTACTCTTTTTGACCTCCTTACCATAGGGGTGACTAGTTCACTTTGAGCTTCTCTTGGCCCAATATTCTCATAAGACTCCATAGAACAACCTACTAGTAGGGAGATGCTCATCTGAAATAATAAAGGTTAAAATTATTTCATGGTTAATTACTTTATTTGGGATATGATTAGGATAGAATTAGGATATCGGTGATGAAGAGATGCTTCCATTATTGAATATACTTCTTAAAGCTGAGGTTTGTTGTAGCACATGTCAATGGGCATCATGATATAAAATCATGAGGACTTGGCTGAAATATGCAGATAGATTAACTCCCGTAATCCAATACTCAATATAAAATGAAACATCAATGATATAAACCATGATGATAATGTAAACATATGAATATGGATGAATTCAAGTGTAAGTGTGGGCAAGGAATCACCTAATGAACACACATAAACTAAATCAATGCAACAATGCTGAAAGCAAATAAACAAGTAGACACATACACAAAATAAGTAGAAATAAACAAACAAACAATATAATAAAAACCCTACAAACATTGCCCCTAGAAAATAGGTGAAAACTTAACAAATGAAAAAAATGGGGGAATAGAAGAAAAGGAATGGGGTGGCCGATCTGTCTCCATATGTACTAGGCAAGTTGATGCTACCTACATAGTTCCATGGATGTAATATCCAATAAAAAACTTTAGGCCAAGTGTAGTTCTCCTAGGGAATGGAAAGAATGTGATAAGTGATGGAAAAAAATAGAATGGATGTGATAGAAGAAGAAGAATGGTCTTGAAAAATGGCAAGTACATGAAAAAAAAGGCCAAAAAGGATGCAGAAACTAAGTGACAAGTGATTTGCTGGTAACTTAGTAAGGGTTCCCAGAATCCTTAAGGCAAAGAAGTGGTCAAAGTTTTTGTTATTTTTCTACCAAATTTTCAAATGTTTTTGGAATTTTATTTTTTAAAGTATCTCAACTCAATCAATAATGATGAGACATAAAATGGTTAAAGCTCACAAAATGGTAAGAGCATTCAAACTAAGGTTGCTCATAAAATAGTGAGATCATGGTGGAGAAGGGTGACTGAGTTGACCTCAACAAGTATCGAGCACTACTTACATAGTCCCAGAGTAGGACCTCAAGTTACTATAGTTCCACCCTTACAGTGGAGGAATTTGATTAGTGTAGCAGCCAATTCAAATAAAATAGGCACAGTTGGTAACAAGTCAGAGTATGACATAAGAAATGGCAAGTTGGTACATCAAGGCTTAATGTTGCCCCTATTTTTCCCATAGGTAGTTATAACTAGGACACAATGACATAGATCAATGGTACTAATTTTCCCAAAGGTGATTATAAGTAGTATCAAGACTAGTGGTAAGAAAGGAATAATAAACAAAGGATGCAACTGCCAAAAACTCTTATCACACTATCCCAAAATATGATTTCTATCTAAAGTATTTGAACCAAGTGATGAAACTAATCGGATGCCTCAATGTTGAAACTATGAATGGACAAAAACCAAGGTTAAACATGATAGGATTTATAACACATTGGGTTGATATAATGAAAGAAAAAAGTGGAAATGGTGAAGAGGATGGTAATTGTATAAAGAAGAATAGTGACAAAATGGCATAACTAAAATGGTCCTTACAGACAATACACCTTAATGCTTAAGCATAGTATCACTTGAGATGAATAATATTCATCAATTTTGGAAATTCATCATCATCTGATGTAGCAAGCCTATATGCTCTTGATCCATAATCTGTAGTGATGATGAAAGGTCCTATCCAATTTGGTTTAAATTTTCCTTTATGCTTCTTCTCAGCAATGGTATTCTTTTGGTTTTCTTTAAGAACAAGATTAACAAGTTCAAATTTTCTATCCTTAACACATCGATTATAGTGGCCTTTAATTTGATTCTAATATGCTTGAAGATTATTGAGCATGGTTTTGATTTTATCATCAAATAGGTCTAGCTCTTGTAGGTGTGCTACTTGATAGTCATGATCATCTAGGACATGCTTGAAAGAGATGTATAGTGAAGGTAATTCAACCTCAATGGGAAGGATGGATTTAGTACCATAAATAAGTGAGTATGGAGTGGCTCCTGTGGGGTTATAATGATTGGTATAGTATGCCCAAAGGGTAGGGAATATTTTCAAGTACTAATCATGATCGACATCATTGACAATATTTTTGAGAATGTTAACAATTATTTTATTGGATGCCTCAGCTTGGCCATTACCTTGAGGGTAATATGCTATATAAAAATGTTGTGAGATGTTGTATTTAATACATAGCTAGTCTACATACTTGTTCTTGAATTATCCTCTATAATTATATATAATGTCATAAGGGATACCATAGGGGCAAATGAGATGGTTGAAGATAAATTTGGAAATTTGCTTTCCAGTCATGTAAGTGAGGGGTATAGCTTTAACCCACTTAGTGAAATATTTGGTGGTGGTAAGGATATGTTTATGGCCATCAGATGAAGTGGGGTTAATCTTCCCAATGAGGTCAAGTCCCCATGTATAAAATGATCATGGTGTCAACATCAGTTTTATAGTTTTTGCTAGGGCATGAATTAGATTAACATGCCATTGACATTTGTCACACTTTTTTACATATGTAGTGGCATATACATCCATTATGGTCCAATAATAATCAATATACAAGAGATTTTTAGATAGGAATGCCCTGCTAGAATGAGCTCCACATACTCCTTTGTAAACTTCTCTTAATGCTAGTATAGACTCTATCAAAGTTAAATAATGAAGTAGAGTTTCATCAAAACTACGATGATAAAGGGTGGATCCAAGTAGCGTATAATAAGTGGAATGATGAATGCAAGATTTGGTTTATTTTAAAGATAGGTTAGGGGTAGAACTTGGTCATGAAGGTAGTTGTAAAGGTATGATTACCATATAGGTTCATGAGTTGGTGCTAATTTTTTATTGATAAGGAACTAATACTCTCTAGCTTTATCTGTTTGTCAAATCAGAGAGCCAATAGTAGTCATGTCATCTATAGTTTTATTATTATCCCTTGGTATGTGCTCAAAGTGAATATTGTTAATTTTTCACTTAAGAGTGTCGATCATGGCTTTATATGGAACCAACTTGTCATCTTTGGTTTGAAAATGATCTGTGACCTAATTGATGATTAACTAAGAATCACCATAAACTTAGATATGAGATATATTCCAATGCACTACTTGTCAATGTATAACAACAAGTGTTGCATACTTGGCCATGCTGTTTGTATAAGTAAAGTTGATTCTAAATGATTTAAGGATTATATCCCCCTATGGTGTAATAAAAAATAGGCCTGTCCCTGATCCATGTGAAGTAAATGAACCATCAAAATATAGTTTCTAGGGCTGATCCTCAAGGGGTGTGTCAATAACAATCATTATGGATTTATCAAGAAATAGAAACATGAGTGGCTATGTGTTTGTGAGAGGTGCTTCAACAAGTCGATATGCAAGAACTTGTCCCTTGATTGCCTTATGATTGACATAATCTATGTCAAACTCACTAAGAATCATGATCCATTTAACCATTCTACCTTGAAAATTTATTTTAGATAGTAGATACTTGAGTGGATATACTTTTGAAATGACCATGGTTTTATTATTCAACATGTAATGGTGTAGTTTATAAGCTGAAAAAACCATGGTCAGACAAGTTTTTTTAATAGGTGCATAGTTATGTTCATATGTAATCAAGGTATGGCTTAGGTAGTATACGACATGCTCTTTTCCCTTGTTATCATGATGAGCTAATAGTTCTCCTAGAGCATGGTCAGTAGCTGATAGGTATAACAAAAATGGCTTTCCTAGCATGGGACATAATAAAACAAGTAGATTAACAAGATAGTTTTTGAGTTATTAAAAAGCTATTTGGTAATGATCATCCCAGTGAAATGCAACTTCCTTATTCAAAAGGTATAACAAAAATGGCTTTCCTAGCATGGGACATAATAAAACAAGCAGATTAACAAGATAGTTTTTGAGTTATTAAAAAGCTATTTGGTAATGATCATCCCAGTGAAATGCAACTCCCTTATTCAAAATGTGTGTAAATGGATGGCACTTATCTACTAACTAAGAGATGAAGCATCTGATGGACTAGATCTTACCCTATAAAACTATGAAGTTGCTTTAAATTGGTTGGTGGTACCATCTCGGTTATAGCATAGACTTTAGCTTGATCAACTTTAATACCTCTACGAGACATGATGAAGCCAAGTAGTTTACCTGAAGTTATACTAAACATATTTATTTGGATTGATTATAACTTTTTACTCCCATAATCTTTCAAATATCTTATACAGTATTGCTAGATGGTCGACCCTATTTTGGATTTTCCTAATATGTCATCAACATAGTCTTCAATAATATCATGTATCATATCATGGAATATGATAGTCATGGCCCTTTGATATGTATCTCTAGCATTATTAAGGCCAAATAACATTACCTAATAACAAAATGTTCCCCATGGAGTGGTGAATGCTATTTTATGTTGGTCTTCTAGTGCTATTCTAATCTAGTTGTATCCTAAAAAGCCATCCATGAGTGAAATCATTTCATAACTGGCCATGGAGTTGACAATCATGTCAATATTAGGCAAAGGAAAATCATCCTTAGGATAAGGTTTGTTGATATCTCAAAAAATAGTACAGATTTTGATCCCTTAAGGATTTTTACTAAAAAATACAACATTAAAGATCCATTCTGAATAGTCAATGGATTCGATATATCCTACTAAGATTTTTTTCAACTCTCTTTACCAATACAATAATGCAAGGATGCATCTTATGTAACTTTTATTTTATTGGTTTGGCATCAAGATTAACCACAAGGTGGTGTAGAACCAAGGCAGGGTCTAAATTTGGCATGTCAAAATAGGCCCATGAAAAGATATCTACAAATTCTCTCAATAGAGCTGTAAAGATGTTACATTCCTCCTCAGTGAGGGATGCCCCTAATTTTATCCATTTCAAGTTTTGATGGAGTCTAGATATTTATCTCTATTGTATCCTTGAATAGAAGGGTCAAACCATCTTCTAGGATAGTAGGAAATGACTTGAATTGTTGAATTATGTCAGGGTCCTCCATTAGGACTTGCTATTAAACTTCTCATAGGTATGATGAATCTGAGTCCCCTAATGGGAGATCTGGCCATGTAATAAAAACATTCAAAAATTCTTGATGAATTTGATCAAATACTTATTGTTGCTCAAAGCTAAACTTTGATCCATAGGCAAGTTCATCGTTGGTGGTCACCTAGTCTAAATTAGAAGAATGAACAACCACATCTAATATCACTTTAAATAGGTTTTCACCACTAGACTGGCCTTTTTCTTTACTTTTTCCCTGGTTATAAATCACCTCAAAGAGGTTTTCACTTTAGGGCCTTAATTTTTTACTTATTTTTTTTGGCTAAGGGTGTTCACTTGCTATCTAAAATAGGCTATAGGATCTAATGTGATTGATAATCCTAATTTATGATCTCCCAATGAAACATTATCTATAAGGCCAAGAAATCACAGAATGCCTCATCATCCTATACTCATCAATCAGCAAATTGGATTTTTGTTGGTCCCAATCTATCAGTTAGGGATAATATAATGGCAATGGATTGTGATGAATGGCCAAGGTAAGGGTAAAAATGTAATTATTATCAAACAAGTTGGTTTTAGATAGGTTATCAAAGGTGAGGCAATTATCAGGCTCTACTTCACTATCAACATTACCATCATTAGTCACTAGTGATGGAGTTTAAATAAGATATGTGGGGTTACCCCCCAAACTATTTAAATCTAAGTCCCTAAGGTCTTTCATATTTAGTCATGGAAATTGGCTTGATGGTTCCTTGCTTATTTAATCTGAGGCCTCTTCCTTCATAATTGGGATGCTCCATTATCCTATTGGGAATAGGGTACTTTGAATTTTTATAACAATCAGTTTGGTTTTCTTTGTATAACCATGATTTATCCCCTTCAAGAGGGTCAGGTCCTAGGCTAGATGCTGGTACAAATGTGATAGGTCCCTTATCTTTGGTCTTTTTTTGCCAATGAATATGTGGGGTGACTTTAGGTCACCCAAATGTTTTTGGATTCTGAGAAAGATTGACAATATGAAATGTATCATGGGTCACATACTCTCTCAGTCCATTATCTAAAATGGTGAAATGATTAGAAGCTTCAGGAGGTGGCATGTGGGAAAGGGAATACAAGGTATTAGGATCTATGCAATTATCTAGTGGAGGATCAATAAGTATGACCTTTCCTTTCTCTTGCTTATAACTTGGATTCTTGTCATATTGATAATTATAGCTTTGAAATTTGGCCTCAAGATGCTTGCAGTGTTCATATGGATGTAAATATCCTAGAATATTCACTTCCATCCCTAAGTAGGAAAATTTGATACATTGGTGTAGCATTGACAAGACTACATGAATCTCATGTAACCAAGGCTTGCTTAGAAGCATATTGTATGATAACTTAAGATAAAGCACATGGAAAAGTGTATCATGGTTTAAAGGCCCAAGGATAACTGGAAAACTAATGGTGCCTTGTGATTCTCTTCCCTGATTATCATAGGCTTTGATGGTTATTATTTCTGACTAAAGATCTGCCATTGTGTACCCAAGAAGCTTGATGAGCTTTAGAGACACTATGTTGAGGCCAGATCCATTGTTTATAAGGACACATTTCACTTTATGTTGTCTGATACAAACTTCTATGTATAATGGATTATTATGGAGTGGGCTAAGGGAAGACATATCGCTTTTGTTGAATGTGACTTGTTGGGTTGGAGCTAAGTGTCCAACCAAAGCTTGAAATTTATCAGGGGATATGTCACTAGCAATAGTGGATTGGGTCAAAAACTCATTCAAGATGTTCTTATGGATTATTGACATTTACAAAAAATCTAAAATAAAAATTTGTGATGGTGTTTTTTTCAATTATTTCATAATATCAAACTTCTTATCTTGGTTAGTAGTGAATGGTTTATTTCAAAGATGAATGGTTGGATGGATGAGAGGAAAAGTGGTAGATGGTTATGAGCCTAGGATAATAATTTTTGACCTTCAAGTTGTGATTACGTAATTGAGATTAAATACTAGACCATTATTACTAATTGATGTTGGAAATGGTGTGGGACTAGACATGACAAGTCTCAATTGTCAATACACTTGCTTGTGGTCACATGGTAAGGATGAGTTGTCAATATAAGGTTTAAAATGGGAAGTCCTAGTTTGTTGATTTGCCTATATGCATTTCTAGGTCAAAGAAGGATTATCCTTGTAATTTGGCTGAATATTGTTGTTTAGAAATGGTTTAAGTTGATTAGTCCTTGGTCTAGGATTAATGGAGATGGTATTAACACTACCCCCTACAATATGACCTATAACCCTATTGTAGTAATTTGCAACTACATGGTAGGTTTATTGGTTTCTATCGCTACAACCTTGGTTTTATTCACTATTATTTCATTGTTAGTTCTATTACTGATTTTGTTGTTTTTGCTGGTTCAACTTTTGATTTTGCTACTGCACTAGATGTTGTTGTTGTTGCTAATTATTCTATTGTTGTTGATGATTATGTCAATAAAAAAGGTTTTGATAAATCCTCAAAGTTTAATTAGAATTAGAAGCACCATTATCCAATGTTATCTCCCCATTCTCCAACATATTCTCAATTAAATGCTTGAATTGGACACATATTCATAGATTATGCTCATTGACCTGATGATAGTCACATAATTCATTTTTATAGTATCAATCAAGATAAGGATGCCTTGAAAATAATGATTTGGTATGGGCCAACTAATCAGATTAGCAATAGTGAGCTTGTGAAGTATAAATTTAATAGTTTCTCTTAGGTCACTAAAGACATGATGTACATGCACGGTTATCCTAGGAGGAGAGGTTTGTAATGGTAATGGCTATTGTATTTGATGTGTAGGTCTTGGTTATTACACTTGTGATATTGGTTGGAGAGGTTGCTAGGTAGGAGTAAGCTAAAAATGTGGTGCAGATGATGTTTACACCATTTGGACATGATGGGATTCAGTTACTCTATTTCCCATAACATTCTTATTACAGTTGAATTGCTTCGATCTTTCTTGGTTATTGGCATGTGCCAATTGTGATGCTATCACTTGAATGGGATGTTGATGTTGGTAATTTCCCTAATTGGTACCTTGATTTTGATTTGTTGAATTAATCTTGATGACTCCTTTATTGATGAGCACCCACTCGATCAACAAGCCTTTATCAATGATCTCTTTGAATGTATGTGCACATTGTAGTTCTAGATGATAAGCTATCTCAATGTGATTTTTTTTTGGTAAACACAATGGCTAATTGTTTATCTAGTAAACTATGGGTGAAATGTCTTGAAAAGGCTCTCCATCACTATAAATAACTTGAAAAAATTTCACCAACTTTTTGCTTTGATTGCATTAAGTCTACTAATGAAATCTCATGCTTGAGATTATAGGAAAAGTGTTGCACAAACTTATTATAAAGATCATCAAAATATGTTACTTAATTTTTGGGCAACTTCAAAAACCACTCCAAGGCTTGTCTAACCAAGCTCCTTGGAAGAAACAACAAAAGGTATATGTCGTTATATGCCACTAGCTGACATGCGACAAAGAATTTGATCAAATGAGCCTTAGGGTCACCTTTCCATTTATATTTATCAAATTTTGGTGGTTCATATCCTGGAGGAAATGGTATCTAAAAATACTCCATTTTGAATGGATAGGAACATATGTCATCTAATTTGAACTTTTTAGTTTGTTTACCAACTTGAATGGTAGCAATTGCATCCTTCATCTATTACAATTCTTGGGATAGGAAACTGGAAGGAATATTGGTTTTAGGGAGAATATTGGTTTGGATGGATGGTTGGGAGGTCACAAGTGGGACACTTTGACTAAAGTATGATGGAGATACCTATTGGGGTACATTGGTTAGTTGGAGAATGGATAGGGAATACGCATACATGGATTAGGATGTACGTGATATTACAAACTTGGTTGTGTAATATTCTAGTTCGGGTTGGTGATGAAGGTTTGACTTGGAGGATTTTTTTGTTAGGACAGAGGGATATAACTATACTGCACCTATTATGATTGAAAAGGGACATGCTGCCGACTAATCAAACCTTGTTGTTGAGTGGAAACTTGTGGACCAAGACCTTGTCTATATATTTGTTGTATATTTTGAACCAATGGTTGTCTAGTAGGTACCTAAAAAACATGAGGACCTCCTTGTTGTACAAATCCATGTGAGGAAGTGAAAGTAGGTTATAGATTTGGCATCTATCATTGACCCATATTTGCACATTTTTGACTAGTCATTGCTTGGTTTTGTATTGGCATATTAGTCTATGATTGAAGAGGTATGTTCATCATTACTTAGAAAGGTGGAACATTTGTTACCCCTGATTAAGGTGGTAATGTATTTATCCTATGTTATGTTGATACACTAGATTGTGCCTATTATTGTGGAATACTACTCGTTACCTATTAAAGAGGAGTAGGGTTCATCACATTCTATCATTGATGTGTGATATTAGTTATTTTTTGATTACCTAATCCTATAGGTTGTACACTTGAATAAGTAGTTGATTGAGTTTGGGGTGTAGAAACTCCTATTCCCTGATATGATGACCTATTCATAGGATTAACTACAGGCACATGTTGTTGGCTAGTTGTTTACGTATTAGTAACACTTTGATCAGGACTAGATGTTTTTTGCACATTATCTACTATGTTTGGTTCACTATTCAGTTTAGAGGTTGAAGACACTTCTTCAATAATGGGCATATGCATCAAGTTATCTATTGAAACAATTTGTATGAATGGGTCAAAATTCAGATTTTCTTGTCTAGTTAACTCTATCAACACTCCTATTGAAGGAACTAGGTCAATAAGAGGATTAATTTTCATGTTCATCTGATTGAAATCATGTGCTAGATTTAGGTAGGTTTGATACGTTATCTGCATTTGGTTAAAGTGATCTTCCATGATGTTTCTACCTCGATTAGATATATTAGGATCTTGGTACATTGTTTAGACTAGAGCCATAGGATTTCTAGAAGAAGCCTGTTGATCGTGAATGATATTGTGGGGCACTCTTACTAGACTTGGTAAATTTTCATGGGGGAATTATGTTGGAAACTTGGCCCCTACCTATATGGCTCTAACCAAAATTTCATCTTTATTCTCTAACAAATGTTGCTCAAATAAAAATGGATCATATGTGGAAGTTTTATTAGTAGACTATGACTGTTGAAGTACTAGCTCATCTACTACATGTATTATAGCTAGGTATTGTGTGGTTTACTCTTGGTCTTATTTTGAATAAGGTGGTGTGTTAACCGGATAGTTAGCTAATAGATCTTGGCTTTGTTCCCCTAATTGAGTATTATAAGAGGGATAATAATCCATCTCATAAGCAATATTATCTACATAGGGGTCTTGTACCATTTCTTCTTGTGACACCACATTACTAATCCTTAGATTGTACATGATTCCACTATAAGTGTAGGAATACATGTTGGGATCCATAGTCAATGTTTTGAGATAAAAGGTCAAAGAGTTATACAAACTCTAAAAAGGACAATGTCTAAACCAGATGATGTCTCAACTTGGTCTAGATTCATCAAAAGGATCAAAAGGTTTATGCAAAGTTTTGTGAGGAAACAAGTTAACATGAAGTATTTAAAATTTCACTATTCAAACAAAGATAAGAAAGTAAATGGATCTAAAATAAAAATACCAAACTCTAAGGTTGAAGTGTTTCAAATCAATCTCATCTAGGAATTTAAAAGTTGCTAGGTCTTTGGCCAAATGTGGCATCAAAATCTAGGCTCAAACAAGGCATGTGCTAGGACTCTTGGCCAAATGGCATCAAAAGCTAGACTTTAAAAATAGATGAAAGTTTTAATCTAATGGATTTGAAACACTTCTAACAAACACTAGGCATTTGATTCTTGGACATGAACTTGATAAACTAAGTATAAGGTATGAAACAAAAGGCACTTTAGAAATAATTTATTTTCTCACAAAAAATGGTATAAAACTTGGTTCTTTTAACAAACAAGCTAGACAAAAGTGAATAGTATAACTATTTTAGACAAACGATCACAAAAGTACACTTAGATTGGTCTAAAAATGTAGGAGCAAATTTGGAACACTATTCAAGAGGGTCTATGAAACAATATCTAAATTTTTTTGCACAACATAATGATGCCATACCACTCAAAAGGTGTAACAAAAAGGTTTGTTTCAAAAACTCTCTAAGTCAAAGATGCTTTCCTACAATTTTGATAGAATAACACTACTTTTCTTGATTCAAAATGTTGTGTTGCATAGACTCAATGTGCAAGTGTTTAACATAAAATGGCTTAAGTCTATCTAATGTTGATAATGATTATGAGTCATAAATGACCCTCAACCCAAATTGGAAATTAAACATGAGTTCCCTCAAGTTTAGTGTAAATAGCAAACCCACTTAACACATCAACCTTATGAACTTATAAAGGTGCAATTTCAAATTTGGATTACAAGTGAAGGACTTTAAACAACTTTGGTAAAGGTCTGACTCAATTGGGAAGCATAATTGCACCAAAGTGGATGATATGACTCTCAATCTTTTCATGAAATTTTGAACAAGGCAAATTGATGATCTCACACACGCAGCATAATGCCTCTTTATTCAAAGGAAAATTTGGATAATGTGTTTGGTTTGGATTTTTTGTTTTTACTAAGTTTTGGCTTTAAACAAGATTTTAATTTAGGACAAGACCAACTAATTAACTGCTTTTAGATCCTAAACTAACAAGGTTGCTTGGTATTGTTGGAATCCATCAATATATGTCATTTTAGAGGATTTTAAATGTTCTTCCAAAAGTAAATGCACATTATAAAGTAGGGATTTTACACCCCCCTTCTCTCAAATGATAATACTATGATATATACCTTGAGGTGCACCTTTCACCAACAATACTTCCATGGTAAGTGGAGATTTGTCTAAGATCTAACAATTTTTTGAATGATCTAGGGGAATTAATTACACAATGAATTTCATGCCAAACAATGCAAAAAAAATCATGGATTTAGGGTCTATATCACTTGGCTTGTTGCAAAAAGGTCTAGTCCTTTTTGCAAACACTACATCATGTTGTTCACTCAGTGTAGTGTGATGTCCAAAGTACCACTACATCCTATATATAACTCTAAATGAGTCAAATTAACTCAATGTTGGGAGGTGAAACCCCAGGTTAAATCTTCCCTAAAGAACTCATGGGAGGTGATGAAGTCCCCCTCACAAGCCAAGTTTGCATAAAAATAAAGAAATCATGAAATTAGAAAGACTTTAGGGTCATTTTCAAGGTCACCCAAACTTTGATGAGTTTTTGGGGAGTGTTTTCAATGACATTATTTCTAAGCCTTGGACTAGGATACTTACAATAGGAATGGCACTTTTGATTCCAAGGGTTCCCTCTAGGATACAAATGGAAGAACATACATACAACATTTCTCTTTTTGCCAAACAAAGATTTAATCTAAACAACTATTGCAAATAAGAATTGACAAGTGTGTTCAATTTTAAGCCCAAATGAAAGATTTGGCGGTGTTCATTTGACCCCTTGGTCTTAGTTGAAAACTTTGAAAACATTCACCAAAACATCTAAATTCTTTGTTAAACACCCAAAACAAGGTTCCTAATTGATTTTTAAGCATGCAAAGGTGATTTAAACATGTTTTGAGCAATATCAATCTTGGTCCTACAACAAAATTGTTAGCATGTCCTTTAGCTTTGAAGCTCTTTTTGGTTTGAAATAATGAACTTTGGAAAAATAGCTCTTGGGTTTGTGTTTTTGGAAAAACATAGTGACTGACATCAGTTATATATAACTATAGACAGTTACCTTGGCTAACCAAAATTTAACTGATGTTGGTTTTGCTAAATAACGTTAGTTAAGCCATGTAATTGATTTTAGTCTTACTTGTTGATTTCAGTTATTGTGTAAAACTGTGGCAACTAAAAATGGCAAAATAAAGTTAGAAAATCAATTTACAAGATTTTTAAGGGTCTAAATAAATATTTTAGAGTTTTAAAATGATCTTTTTTAGGTGTGATATGCATTTAGTCCCACTGGGAATACCATAATGTGATCTAGGAATTTAACTCAAGAGAGGATGGTTAGTATGGTGTTAGTTCCAAAATGAAAACAAAATAAAATAAACACACTAATAGCATAACATCTCTAGGCCTAGACACTAGGGAGAGCTTGTTAACAAAATATAATAATAAACACAACTAAAAATCAAGTAATAAAAAAACAATAATTCCTTCACCTTCCTTGGATGCTCCAAATGCCTTTGTAGTGGTGGCTTGCTCGACTTGTGCTCATGAAGTCCTTAGCAATGGAATATTGGATACCTCCATCTCTCCTTGGCACCTTTGGCTTGTAGCTTGGCTTGGATTGGAATCAATTTGGCATGGTAACATTAATTTAATAAAGCTTTTAGAACCAATCATGCATTATAAATTTTCATTCTCAAGTCTTCGAAATGATGTTGTGAGGCCTCCTATTTATATATTTTTGCAAATGTCTAGAATCAACCTGAACCATCCATCCTGAGATTGAGATATGTGGTTGAGGATTAATTCAATTTTTAGAATTAAGTTTGTAATTATCCTTTTCATGACATTATAATAAGGGGAAATTAAGAGGCATGGAGGGCATCATGGAAGGCATTGATGAGGCATGGAGGGTATGAATCTTGATATTTGTGGCATTTATGGCCTAGGGATGTCTTCCCAAAAAATGAGCTTACCTGTTGATGCAGATATTCAATATTCATTTCCAAAAATAAGTTTTTAATAAGTTTCCATGGAATTCTTAATTAGGCCTTGATTTAGATTAATTAGCTCTTAATCATGATTAAGCACTTTGTGCACAAATTAGTCAAATTGATCATAATGCCTTTTTATTAGTCCAAAATTCAATTAGATTGGAATTGGAAGGAAATGTGAGATATGTTGGATCCATATTCTCACTTAGGATGTTACCAACAACAAATAGCAAAGGCATGCATCTTGTGCAAAAGATTTTATAGGAAAGAGCAATCTAGAGCACCTACATGCAAAATTGGCATTTTGACTCAAAATGAACTGATCAAAGTTAGTTGGCCCATAAATTGCATTGCCCCATTTAGGGATACCCTGGCCAAAATTAGAACTTGGATATGTTAGTTTCACATCATTTCACATGTTTTAGTGTTTTTAGGCCATATTATGCATTTTGGGTGGAAATTGGTCAAAACCCTAATTGGAGGTTATCGATGGCCAATTTGAAGTGTCTACATATAATATAATCTTATTCTCTTTCAATCTATTTTCTCAATCTAATATGGTAATGAGAGCCCATGGTTCATATATCTTAAGCGGAGGTCTATGGAAACTAGAGAGGTTAGTGTCTTGATAAAGAGAAGCTTCATGCACCCAATGGAGAGCTAGAGGAGAGAAAAAGCATCACAGAACTCTGTGAGCTCAACCAAAAGATTAGAAAATTGCCTAAGAGAACCAAAAGATCTAATAATATTTAAAGGAGGTTAGAGGGATCAGTTTAAGAGGCTTTAAAGCCTCTATTTATTTTTATGGGCAAACCATATGGTGTATAGTATCATACAGTTCAAGGGAGATCCAAAAAATTCAAATGTTGATCATTTTCATTGAAATAAAGATCTAAACTATGAGTTAAATCCAAACTTGATCAGTGGTGTATATGGTTTTTGATTTGGTTGAGAAATGACTCAAAATTTTTGCTTGAGGTTTCATAGGTAGGCCAATTTTCTGGTTGGCTGATTATTTTCATGAAATTTTTAAGCTAAAATTTTATTATTTTAATTACTTTTAATTTTTTAATCGAAATAAATCAAAACTTTAGCTAATAGGAGTTATTGGGGACCTACCGCTAATTAATAATCATGGAAGCATTTAGGCGGTTAAAAATTTCATCATTTTTTGGGATTTTTATTTAGATGTTGACGAAGAAAGAATTTTGAAATTGAAGTTGTATGTTTCCTAATTTAATTATTTTAGTGAAAGAAAATTTGAGATATTGTAAACGGTATTGAGTTTGTTGCTGAAGAATGGCAGAGTTATTTAGTGTCAATATAGAATCCACATGCAAAAGGAATTTTTATAAAACTCATTATAGTTTTTTTTAATTTAATTTTTTTTATGAGAAAATAGGTCAAATGGCTAGTATTCAACCCCTGTTACTACCTAATTTTCAAAAGTCGATAGGCAAAAACTTTAATTTGTGGAGTCACAAGGTTTTGATGATATGTGAATATCAAAATCTTGATCAAATAGTGCTCGATAAAGAGTAAAGGCCTGCCATTGATACTGATGACTATGATAAGTGCCATCGTGAGGCTCTTATGTTTTTAAAATTGTTAGTAGTAGATAATCTAATCTTAGAGGTTAGAAATGCAACCAATGCATCAAATTTATGGATTAATCTTACTTATAAATATTAGGCTTCTGAAGTTAGTAGGTATTGTATTTGAAGATTTTTTATTTACTACTGAGATACAAGAAGGTGGCTCTATTTCTAAGTTTTTGTTGCATATTAAGGACATCAGTAATCAGTTGAAGGATATGAAGAAGCCTATTGATGATCAAGATTTGATTACTCTGGTTATGTAGAATCTTCACCTTCATTTGAGTCATTTTTGGGTTCCTTGCACATGATTTTTGAGATGCAAACTTAGGACTTAAAAATGTTGTCCACATTGCTATTGCAAAAGGAGAGACAATAGGAGTAGGCAGTGTTGTCTACGTCTACTTCTATAAAGAGTGCATTCTTTATTAAGGTAAAGGGTAAGAAATTTGGTAAAAATGTAGGTTCTCTAATATAAAATTCACAAGTGGTTATAATAAGAGATATAAGTGGAAATGTTTTTACTGTAAATAACCTAGTCACCTTAAGAAAGATTGTAGGAAAAGAGAGTAGGCTATGGCTAACCCTAGAAAAAAATCTCATCATGAAAATGTAGTTGAAGGTGAAGGTCAGGAAACATCTCCTAATTTTGATTTCATGGATTCCAGTGGTAATTATATGATGGATCGGGCTTGGTACTTTGATTTAGGGACACATCACCATTATACATGACATAATGACTAGTATGTGGATTTTGTTGAAAATAATAATAGTAATGAATCTGTATCTTTGGGAGATGGTAGAACTCATTTTGTGAAGGGATATGGTAATGTTCAAATTTATTGTAATGGTAAAATATGATATACATTTAAGAATTCTAGGTATGTGCTTGATATGAATAAAAATATACTTTCAATTAGTGAGATCACTTCAAAATTTGATTTTGTTATAAAATTTTAAAAACAATAAAGTTTAGTCACTACCAGAGATAAAAAGATTGTTACCATTGGGATTGGTGATAAAGGCTTGTATAAGCTTGCAGATCAATAGAGGGTAAAGGAAAGTGCACTTTCAATGGTTGATAACATAAGCATGCTATGACATGAAAGTTATGGGCATTTGAATTTCTAGTATTTGACTACATTAAGAAAGACTAAGATGTTTAAGGGGATTCCTTCTATTCAAGATAGTCATCATGTATGTACTAGATGTCAGTTGGGGAATTAAGTTAAACATTTATTTGATGTTAGTAAAGCTTTAAGAGATAAGGGAGTATTAGATCTGGTACATGTGGATTTACATGGTCCAATATAGACACTACCCCTTTTGGATCCCATTATTTTCTATTGTTGGTTAATTATTTCTCTAGGAAAAAGTGGGTATACTTTCTAGTGAATAAATCTGATTATTTTTATAACTTCCTTAGAAATCTATGGTTTTAAAAATAGGTGGGATGGTTAGTGAAATCTCTTAGAAAAAATAATGGGGGTGAGTTAATCTCAAAATAGTTTGAGGAGTTTTATGCCACTAAAGGCATACACACATAGTACACTACGCCTTACACTTTGCACCAAAAAAAATTTGTGGATAGGTGAAATAAGATGCTGATGGATATGGATCATTGTATGGTCTAGAGCAGAAATGTCCCATATAGATATTGGGTAGAAGCAATGAATATGATAGTGTACATCCTCAATAGAAGTCCTACAAAAGCATTGGAGAATATGAATATAGGGGAGGCTTGGTTAGCAAACTCTAAATGTAAGTGCCTTTAGAATTTTTGGTTGTGTAGCTTTTGTAGTTATTCCTAGTCAAAGTATAAATAACTTGGATGTGAAAATCAAAGCATACATATTTGTTGGGTATAGTAACCAGTCAAAGGCCTACATAATACTTAATGTTTCTAAATGAATAGATGCCATACTTTAGAATAACTTGTACAGTTTTAGATATTGAGTCATTATTTTTTTCTAATGATTCTATTATAAGTTGCGATGTGAAAGTTGAGAAGGATTCTAGTTCATCAGTAGAGTCACATTCTAGGGAGGGAATTGTTGCAGGTCATTGTGAGGTTCCAATAGAACAACCACAAAAGCCAAAGTGGTATTCTGCCACAATAGAAGAACTAAAGGAAGGAGACTTGACACAAGGTGTGAAGGGAACAAGATTTAGATTAGGAAATCAATTTGGTAATAGAGGTGAGAGTGATAATTTTTCTCTAACAACTATTGTTTCACATGTATTTGAGCCTAATTATTTTTTAGAGGCCAAAGGGAAGCCTAAGTGGGAATCAACCATGCAATTAGAATATGAGTCCTTGATGAAAAATAAGACTTAGAAGCCAATGGAGCTACCACCAATAAATAAATCGATTGGTTGTAAATGGATTTATAAGGTAAAATGCAAAATAGATGGTTCCTTGGACAAACACAAAACTATACTTATTAAAAAATGATATGCATAAGAGAAAGGGGTTGATTATGAGGAGACTTTTTCTCCTAATACAAAGATGGTAACTTTTTGTTTGATTGTTGCTATTGCTACTTAGTTTACATGATAGGTGCACCAAATGGATGCCAAGAGTGATTTCAAATGGAGATATGGAGGAAGAAGTCTACATGGTTTAGCCATAGGATTTTTAGGTTCCTAGTAAGGAAAGTCTTATTTCCAAGTTGATCAAGTCCTTGTATGGACTTAAGCAGGCTCCTCGAGCTTGGTATATGAAAATAGATTCATGTCTTAGGGAGTCAGGTTTCAAAAGGTGTAACTTTGAACCAACTCTATATGTAAAGGTGTCTAGTGATGATATATTGATTCTCATTGTATATGTTGATAATATATCCATCACTATGAGTAGTTATAGTCTCATTCAATAAATGAAAACTGATATTTGTTGTAATTTTGACATGACAAACTTAAGACTACTGAAATACTGTTTAGGTGTTAAGTTTTGGCAAGGTGATTATGTTATATTCATGTCACAGAATAAGTATGCCAAATCATTAATAAAAATGTTTAAAATGATGGATTTTAATCTAACTCACATACCTATGGAATTTGGAGATAAAATTTCAACTGGCATTGCTTCACCTCTAGTCAATGAAATAGTGTATCAATAGCTAGTGGGTAGTCTCATTTACCTCACTACTACTATACTAGATATTTATTTTGCAGTGAGTTTTCCATCTTGCTTCATGTCTAAACCATAATAAGTACATTGGTTATCTTCAAAATAGGTATTAAGATGTGTCAAAGGTACTCTTGACTTTGGCATACTATATGAGAAGTATGTAGATTTTGAGATTTTAAGATATTCTGAATCTAATTGGGTAGGATCAGTAGATTCAATAAAATCTACAACAAGCTATGTTTTCACTCTTAGTTCAAGATTTTTCTCATATTAGAGAAAAATACAAACTATAGTGGCATTATATTCAATAGAAGCAGAGGATAAAGTTATGGTCAGTGGAGGTTGTGAAACTATGTGGATAAATAAAATCTTGGAGGATCTTCAATTTGTGTCATCAATGCCTAATTTGATTCTTTATGACAACTAGAGTGTTATGAAGATGGTGAATAATCCAATATTCCAAGCCAAGACCAAACACATTAAGGTTCAACATCATTACATCCAAAGTTGGTTATAAATGAAGACATCAGTCTCTTTTACTACCCCACTATAGAATAGCCAGCTGATATAATGACAAAACCACTTGGTGTAGACAAGTTCATAAAATTCATAGTTAAACTTGGTCTTGTTTCTATTTTTGTCATTAAGGGATGGTGTTATCATAATTATGTATTTAACTTGGGTTATTGACTAAGGTAATATATCTCTAGTTAGTTTCCTTAATCACTTAGGTTAAGAGGTTAGTTTGTTTTATTAGGCTTTGTTATTTCATGGTAGCTGACGTAGGTTATTTCACCCACCCTCTCCATGATTCTTGAGTGTCTCTTTTCTTTACATATTTAATAGGTATTCATGTATGGTTCTTAATATGTGTGTTGTGTAATACAATCTTCTTCTCTTTCAATCTTTGTAATCAATCTCATATGTTTTTGTTTTTATGCTTGATGGTCCATATCAAATACCCATTCAAATGAGACAATATCTTCATGCATCCTATTTTATTCCAATTGAATGATACCACCATCTTCTCTTTCCTCTTTTTTCATTAGGTCAAAATCTCTTCCATCAATGATTTGTGACTCAAAAGCACCAAAATTTCCCATGAATTGTATGATCTACTAATCATCATAAAATACTTGAATGTTGTCAACATTACCAAGGACTGAAGGATAAGGTACCAACTCTACATAAAATTTTTACATTATGGAATCTTTATGTGGGGATAAATCTATTACGAAGGCATCTAAGAAATCTATTGTCTAGTTTTATTCTTTTGGGATTGAACTAGAGTTATGCTAACTCTATTGGTAAAATATATATTGAACTAGAGTTATGATTAAATTTAATTCAAAGGAAAATATGAAAGCTCAAGAAGGTTAAATTGATTGTGTTTTTCTTCTCATATTCAATCGAGTTTGAATATATTGTTTCAATTTTGGTTATTTGGGGGAGTCAAACTTAGATTTAAACAAATTATTTTTAATCCCTTGACAAACATAATTTTTTCCCAAAACATCTAATCCTTATTTTCTACAAAATATTACAAAAAATATTTTTATTCATAACATTAAATAGGGTAATAATAGAAATTTAATCCACATAATATCTCATATAAGCAATCCTCCAACTGAGTACTAGGGAAGGGTTCTGAACAAACCAAGAAACATAAACTTCTATTTCTATAGCTAGTCAAATATAACAATTCAAACAATTGTGTTTATTTAAAAATAATAGATAACAAATACATGTTTAAAATGCTTATTATATTTCTTAGATTGATAAGTATCTATCAAATGCAATAACCCTTAAAACTCTTAAAACCCTAGTTCAACTACCTAGGTTTCTTTTTCACCATTTAAAACACAATAGAATGCACACACAACCATTATAGATTGGGAGAGATTTATATGTGCTCATCTCTCTAGATGGGCCATACCCATCCTTATGGTCATCCACATCTAACCCATTATTTTGAAAATATAAACAAAATTCCAAGAACCCAATATAATAAACTAACAACAAAATGAATTCCATTCATAGAATATTCCAATAATAAAACCAAAAAATATTTTTCAATAGATCTTACCTCAAATACTAGAGAAACCCCTGTTTCCCTTGAATTTTGAAAACTGTATATTTTGGATTGTTTTTCTGTATTTTGATTTTTTTGGTGTTTTTGCAAGAAATAAAGAAGAATGTGTTTTTGTGAAATAAATTCAAATAAATAAATAAACAACAGTATACTCTCTGAACTGGCTAATCAATGATCTTATTATTCTTCTAGATGATTACAATATTAAGTCTCTATCATGCATCTAAAATAATATGAAATATTATTCAAAAACCTAATTTTTTTCCAGTAATCTAAAAGAAAACCCTAGATCTGGTGTGGCTCTGGTTGCTATTTCAACACACAATCACTGACGTCAGATATACTGCCATATTCGGTCAATATACTACCGACGTCAGTCTCTGTCAGTCGATTTAATCAATCGATGTCGATTTATCTACCGTTGTCGGTATCTGAGTCAACCGATGTTGATCTCTGAGCTACCGATGTCAATCTCTGCAATCCCTGTGGCTCTATATGGCCTACTGTAGAATGGTATGGATTCCATATAGTAGCAAACAAATAGTATAGCCTCTATGCTAGATGCCAGATCTCAAGAAATCTTACGCTAATACTAAAGATCTTTATCTAGACAATTTCTTAACAAAAAACCCTGATGAAATAAATACAAAAACCCTGATGTAATAAATACCTATGAATCTCTGTGATAAATTTTGTATAAAGCTATCTCTCAAACTGGCAATAGATCAACTGATATCTCATAACCTCTAAATTGCACACACTGAAGATTGCACATTCTCCAATGCAAATGGAATACTGGAAACCCTTGGCTCAGTCTTCTCAAAAAATACTTAGCAAAACTTGTCTTCAATAATGAATAATTATCTATAATATGGCACTCCCTCCAATGAGAAACCCTTATATCCTCTAAAAGGTGCGCTTGCCCTAATTAGGGTTTCATAATTAAAAATAGGCCAAATAATTAATATTTAATTAAATCAATCAAATATTAATATCTCCCTCAATACATGTTCGAAAGAGCCTGAACGAAAGCCAACTACAAAAATTTTGCTAGTTGAAGCCAAGCCAAGCTCCATCAAGACCCTCTATCCATCCTATCAGCCTATGAAGGTCGTATAATAGGCTAATCATCATAAAACAAGATCACGCTAAAAAGGGGACATTACAAATACTATTTTAGGAAGTACATACTAATTTATTTTCTTCCAAGCTCTCCTAATTGACCTCTATCTTATCCAAACCCTCAGTTCCATATATCCATTTGACTCCTAATTTTCATGCCAAAATACCCCAAAAGAACTCCATAAAACTAGGTCCTTCATAATAAAACACCAATTATGCATAATTATTTTCCAAAATTTTGGCATTATAGCTCACCCAAATCATTTGCAATTCTATTTTACCAATAAAAATACATCATGACTAACCCATGCAACTTGACAAGTCAATGGTGCTTCCAATTATGGCTTTGAATAATCTATAAACCATTAGTTCAAAAACCTAAATTCCTAGAATATTCTAAATTAAACTATTTATGCAAATCATTATGGTTCAAAAGAGGTATTTTGACCAAACAAAATAATCATGCATTTATCAAACTTAAAACATATTCTATGATAATCCATTGACCTTTCAACAATCCATATGCCTTTGACTAAAACAAATGTGCTTTGATTTAATTTTTAAAACTTTTAATATCTCAAACATAGTCTAAGGTAAGTCCTTGGATAAATAAAAAAACTATACCCATTTTATTATAAACTATGACTTCAATTTAATCCAAACAAGGCCTAAGGTTAGTCCATAAACCTTATAAATATGTAATTTGCTTTATAAAACAAGCATCTAAATTAGAACCAGCCTTACATTAAGCATTAGATAACTACTAAATATATACAAATATATGTTTGCCACACATTAAATGCTAAGAATCAAAGATTTAATACCTGATAACCATCAAATGTTTTAATTTACAACTAAACAAACATGCCATACACATTGGAACCATATGGTACATCTTATCTGAAATCACAATGAGTTTCCAAATTAGTGTTGAGACAATGGATTAAGATAAATATACAAGAATCTTAGCCAATGTATGATCTTATAAATGCAATCACACTTCACAAGGATTAAATTAATATGCATAAAATATAATCAATCATTGACAAACAAAGAAACACTTTAATAATATGATGCATGATGCAAACAATCAATATTAACCAACTAACAATTAAAAAGTAGATTTTTATTCTATGTGGTGTGTGTAGGGTTCCCATGTCATTATCTCATCCCCACTCCTATCTATCTGCTCCATCCTCTCTGATGATACCCTCCCTTAGTCATATTCAGGAGGGTGGAGTCCATCTTTCATCCACCTCAATAAAATGAACAGTAGTTACGTCGTCTCATGAATATAATCATAATAAACTACTATAATAAAATAAACTGTATAATCATGATCATAATGTACCATACAAATTGATAATAATAAGTTAAATACCATGATCACAAGTAATAAATAACTATGTAAAATCAATATATTGCTAATCCATCCACTTAACACATTAAGTTAACAAATCATTAACCATAAAATCTAGTAATTGACAGCTTAATGAGTCTAGACAAAAATAAAAGTGTAATATCTTCCTCCTAAAACTAGTCATCATCTTGATGACACTTATTTCAACAAAAGTTATAAAATAAAATATTTTTTATTATAAAATAAACAAATATGGAAACAACTTATGAAAATCTTTATAATCTTCTTAAGTAGAACTATATTTAGAATATTGGTCCTACTGGACCTTACACTATGGCACTTTTCTATTACACAAACTAAGTTTATGAGTGTCAATTATTCTAACTAGTTCTATTGTGACCACTTAGGATCTAGACCCTGTAAATAATTCCAATACAATACATGAGAAATATCAACAACATACTTATTAATATATGTCACATGAAAAACATTATGTATGAGTGCTAAATCTGGTGGCAAAGGAGGCTTGTATGTCACATGATTGACAACTTTCAATACCTCGAAGGATCCCATATCTAGGAGATAATTTCATTGATTTTTAAAATTTAATCAATATTTTATGTGGTTTAACCCGAAACAATACCTTATCTCCTAAAAATTTCCTTGATGTTCTTTTTAGATTAGCATAGCTCTTCTATCTATCATTAACTTCAAACAATTTTTGCCTTATTAACTTAACCTCCTCTTCCATTTCCAGAAGCATATCTAGACCAAATACTACCCTATCTTGTAACCTATCCCAACTAATTGGTGTTCTACACCTTATTCCATACAATGCCTCAAATGAAGCCATTTTCATAGTTGATTAGTATTAATTATTGTAGGCAAACTCAACCAATGGAAGATATTATTTCCACCTGTACTACTTGTCCATACAATACATCCTTAGGATATCTTCTAAAACCTAATTCACCCTCTCTATTTGTCCATCTATTTTTGGATGGTAGATTATACTAAAGTTCAAATGTGTACCTAAAGATGAATTGAGATTCAATTAGAATAAATAAGTCATTTTTAGGTCCCTATCTGAAATAATTTTTTCCATAAACCCATGCAATATATACATTTCTTTCACAAGCATAAGTGTATCATCTAAAATATTACTAAGAATGAAGTGATTTACCTTGGTGAGTTTATCAACAACCACCAAAATCATGTCATGTCAGTTCCAAGACATCAACAACCCTTAGACAAAGTCCATACTAATGACCTACACTTTCATTGTAGTATGGTATGTGGGTATAACAACCCAACAAGATGTGCATGCTCAGTCTTAACTCCTTGACATTGTAAACATTAAGAAACAAAATATGCTACATATTTATTAATTCCTTTCTATAAATATAATGGCCTTAACTCTACCAAGAGCTTAATCACACCTAGATGGATTGAATAAAGAGTATTGTGCAGTTATTTCAGTACTACACTACTCAAATTCTCCATGTTTGGTATATAAATCCTTCCTTTGTATCTCAACAAACCATCATATTCAAAATTGAATCCTTTATACTTAGGGTACTAAGCATTCTAAGCTAATGTTAACTTTATATGTTCATGAAATTCATCTCCTAGAGAGAATTTAACTCCTGATTGTAAAAGGTACTCTTAATAGTAGTCAAAGCTATTATATACCTTCGAAAACTAAGGGCATATGCAACCCTATTTTACTTGCCTTTTATATAGTTAATAAAAAAATCATAATATAAAAAGAACTCTAGCCATCACCTCTGATATGCATTTAGGTTAGGTTGGGTGAAGATATACTTGAGCCCCAAGTTATCAATCCTGAGCTCAAATAGTTTTCCTAATCCCTCCAAACTTATAAGGCATGTACTATTGCAGCTAATTCTAGATCATGTGGGGCATTAATTGCCTTATATGGCTTCAATTTTTTTGGATTCATATGCTACAACAAAACCTTCCTGCATAATAAATCCTTCAAGACCATCTCTTGAAGCATCAATTATTATCGAGAATTGGCCAATTAGATTGGGAACTATCAACACTAGTACTAAGGTAAGCCCTTTTTTTATCTCCTAAAAATATTCTTCACACTTCACTAACCACATGAACTTCTAATTTTTCTACTAAAGAGAGGTAATAAGATTTGGTATCTTGTAAAATTTTAAAACAAACTTCTTGTAATATCTATCCAAACCCATAAAACTTCTAACTGCATGAACATTTTTAGGTGTTGACCACTCTATAATGGCTTTAATTTTTGAAAGATCCATAGATATTTGTTTTGTAGAAATGATGTACCCAAGGTACTGTACCTTTTTATTAAAGAAGTAATATTTTTATAGCTTCCCAAGAACTTTATGTCAACTATTGTAGAACTAACTTGAAATGCTCTAGTTTCTCCTCAAATTGTGAATAGATGAGGATATCATCTATAAAGACTAGTACAAAATGATCTAGTTAATCCTTGAACACACTATTCATGAGATTCATAAATGTTGTTGTTGAATTTTTAGTCCAAAAAGAATAACTTTGAACTCATAGTGCCTATATTAAATTTTTAAATAAATTTTCATAATGTCTTCCTCATGAATCCTTAACTGATGATATCATGTTTGAATATTAATCTTTGATAAAATTGATGCTCCATGCATATGATCAAAGAGATCATCAATATGAGGTAAAAGATACCTATTATTTATTATTGCCTTATTCAACATCCTAAATTAATAAACATGTGAAGGGTTCCATTCTTCTTCTTAATAAACATAACTGGTGCACCCCATGGTGACATGCTTGGTCAAATCAATGATTTTGAGAATAGTTCTTGAAGTTGAGCCTTCAACTCCACCAATTTAGTTGTCATAATTCTATAGGGAGTTTTAGACTATGGTTCAAACTCTAGAATGATGTCAATTGAAGAAACAAATTCTCTCTTGGGGGTAAATCTAAAATTCTTAAAGAAAAATATCTCAAACATCCTATAGAAAAGGATAATTTTTGATAGAAGGTCTTTTGATTCCTCCATCTCATTTATCTTCACAATAAATTATTGATACCCTTTTCTTTGTGATTTCTTCAACTAAATTTCTGAAATCTAAGTTTAAGCTCCCTCTTTGTTCCCTAAATTTAGGTTTGATTACCCAAATCATCTAGAAATTCAACCTTTTTAAGTAGACAATCTACCTTAAATTTATGCTAAGCAAACTAGTTTACTCCTAGGATCATTTCATATGACCCTAATGAATCTGTAAATAGATCCACTACTATAGTGAATTTAGGTAGTTTGATCTCAACTTTGACCAAACATTTATCAACCTTAACCTTAGATTTGTTTTTGTATTTAATTGACCTTGCATTTTTCATAACTCTAGCTTTTCTAGACAACTTGTTAAGTATTTTAGGAGTAATAAAACATTCAATATCTCCTATGTCAATAAAAATTAAAATTGGATGACCAAATAAAATACCTAACAGCTTAATAGGAGAAGCTTGAAACTTAACTTGATGATTGTCAATAATTACATTAATTATCTATTGAAAAGATCCCTGTTGCAGAGTAGAACCCTTCTTCTTACCATCTACTTTTCCCCAAGTGCATTCCTTAGCATAATTATCACCTCTATAGATGAATCATATACCAGGTGGTCCTTTTCTATTAGATTGCTAATTTCCCTTGAAACCATTTTTCAATTTCATATTCCTTGAATCACTGCTAAACTTGGCATTCTGATTCTTGAATTGATTTTTAGATTTTCCACTCCTTTTCCAATTTTTCTTTTTGAAAGTCATTTTAGGACCTCCAAACTTTTTCTTAAATTTTTCTCTAACCTAAGCTAGTGACTTCAGTTTTTGCTCCTACTTTACTACCTTTTTAAAGACTTGATCTATAGTAGGCGGGCCACACACATCCACACCACATCTAATTTGGGGTTTTAATCCCATAATGAATTTCTTGATGCAAAACCTCTCATCTACCTAATACTGAGGAACACACTTTAGAATCTTGGTAAATTTATCCTAGTATTCATTCACTATAAGATCTCCTTACTTCATATTCTAAAACTCTATCAGCTTCTGATCAAAATAGAGTTGGGGAAACTATAGTGATGTAAACAAGGTCATAAAATGATAACACATGGTGGTGATAGAGTCAATATTCACCTCTAATTTCTTATTTTCTCACCATATTGTTTCTTTACTAGCCAATCAGTAATCTCCCTAAACTAATTTTGTAACTTCAAAGTAATTTCATATTTCAAAATATTTTTCGATCTGAATTAGCCATGCTTATTCTCTATCTCCAAAAATGGTTCCATCAAACTTGGGTGGATTAACTTTCTTCATATCTCATGTAAGCTCAAGAGCAATACGTGATCTTACATCTTGAAGTACCTCATATTGCCTAGGTTCTTAAGGAACTTCTTTCTCACCAGTATGTTTTTCAGGGTTCATTATAATTTTTTCCTCAACATGGCCATAAACTTCCTATTTAAGGGTAGCTATTTGGTCCCTAGTCTAATTTATGGCTGTGAGAATCTGATTAAGATTTGCATCTTATTTAATATCAAACTCATTTGGGTCAACTGGAGGGTTAACATTATTAGGATTGGATGTACTTTTGCCAAATAGCCTTTCACATGACATTATTCTTTCTAAATATAGAATAATAAGAATATGTTAGTGGAATCATTAATTCCAAGAGTTTGAGCCTCATCTCTGATACCAAAATGTAAAAACCTCTCACGGTTAACTAGAATTAGGTTTTTTTTTAACTCAATAATAAATTACTTCATCACTAATGATATTTAACTAAATGCATCCTTAAAATAAATTATACTATTAACTAATAAGTTAATTATTTTAATCACTTAGCTAATGATCATTTAATAATAAATGTTGATTTATTTTCATAAGTACAACATAATAAAGTACTAAATTACCCAAGTTAACAATTTAGCCACTGTTGATTAAATAATATAAGTACATATATATATACATCCAACTATTGTTGATATTAAAATTAACATAAAATAGTACATGAATATAATATTACAGATTTGAATATTAAATTACAAATATATAATGTTTCATAGAACATACGCGTCTTAATGAACTTATTAATAACCATAAGTAATATTGGTTAAAGCCTCTATTAGTTGACTACTGGAATGAGAGAGAGAGTATCACCCGAGTGCTTTTCCACACCAACCATGGAACATTGATCCTCGACACAATCTTGCAATAAGTGAATGGCCCTCCCTTCATAGATGGGTAGATAGTGATAGTGTAGAAATTGAGCAAGTCAACTAGAAACCCATGTATTGCAAGATAACTATCACATGTATCATATCATAAAACAATACATTCTACCATGATATATTTTAATACATGAAAACTAAATCAAATAGGTGAATTGACAATGTTCAAACCATAAACATTACTTTGGCCAAATTTTTAATATATTTTTCCAGATCTCAAGATCAGTTAAATTCACACACAAATTATTTAAATAACCCTAATCTACCTATTAGTGGAACTAAGTAAGTACATGAATTCAATTACACATACTTATTTAATGTTAATAATATTAATTAAGCATAATAATGCTAAAATCCACAAATTCCAAACATATAAATATTTACATAATGAATGACATATCATGTATGAATATAAAGACATCATATTCTCTCCTATATTCCATTATCAGCATCTAAATATTATAAATCAACTAATTAATACTTAAATAATCCTTTTAGATTAAACAGTTGATTTAATTTATCATATAAACAATAGTAATAATCATTTAATTATCTATCAAAAATTAATGATCATTTACTTACAAACCAAGTTTCATTAAGGTTCAAATTTTCATAAAATGCTAATCTATACATATAGAATTCTTTATTTCCATAATAATCATATAAACCCATAAAATTCTTATGTAATAATTAATATTTTTATTTATAAAACCCCAACAATAACTAATATTAAGTAATCATATAATAATTGCCAACACATCAAACAAAGGTTTAATTCCAAGTATGTCCCATGTATAATTCAAGACAAATAAAACCTAATTAAACATCAGATAATATAAAGTTGCATAAATAATATACATGACATCTATGTATATATACATATATATACCATATGGTCTTAATATAATTTCCTTAGTGACCATGGGTGTGTGTGTGTGTGTAATTTTGCTCAATTTGATTTGAATAATCCAGTTAAGAAAAACCAAACAAAACTAAAGGATTTAAATAATTGATTAAATACTTTTAGGTTTATAACACATAATCACAACTCTTATTTTAATTGTTACAATTTCCCAAATGTTCATATAAACCTTCATATTAGTTGCAGGCTCAACTTATGAAACCAAGTCGATCCTTGATTGTATTAGACAATCAAAAAGAATTTATACGAGGATAAATTTATTTTAACAAAATGAAGTCAACTAATCATTTGTAAATATTGAAACCATTAAAACAATTAATCAAATTCTCAGTCTAAACTTGTTTTCAAACATCCATACTTCAATAATTTAAACATTCAAGCAGAAAAGGTCACCAATACAAAGATCTAGTTTGACTCCCCCAAATAACCAGAATTGAAATAGTATAATCAAACTCAATTGAATATGAGAATCAAAACATAGTCAATTTAACCTTCTCGAGTTTCCATATTTTCCTTTGGATCAAATTTAATCATAACCCTAGTTTAATATATATTTTTCCAGTCAAGGAAATAAAAATATACACAGTCATATTAGTATACATCTAATCATTCCCATACTCAACTTACTCAGCCATTTAAATAGTTGAGATTAGGGTTCATTCATATTTAGCCCTATCGATGGGTCAAACCCATACCTAGGGTCATTTATATATTATGTATTGTAAAACTCATATTCAAACAAACTATTTTTAATCCCTTGACAAATATAAATGTTTCCCAAAACACCTAACCCTTATTTTATACAAAATAATACAAAATATATTCTTATTCACATACATTAGATAGGGTGATAATATAAATTTAATCCATATACTATTTCATATAAAGGATCCTCCAACTGAGTACTAGCAAAGGGTTCTAAAAAAATAAAGAAGCATCGACATCCATTTCTACAACTAGTCAAATATAGTAATTCAAATAATTGTGTTTATTTAAAAACAATAGAGAACAACTAAATTTGTGAAACCCTTATTATATTTCTTAGATTGATAAGTATAATCTATCAAATGCAATAACTCTTACAACTCTTGAAACCCTAGTTCAACTACCTAGGTTTATTTTTCACCATTTAAAACATAATAGAATGCACACATAGTCATTATAGATTGGGAGGGATTTATAGTGTGCTCATCCCTCTAGATGGGTCATACTCATTCTTAGGGTCGACCACATATAACCCATTCTTTTTGAAAATATAAATAAAATTCTAAGAACCCAATATAATCAACCAACGGTAAAACCAATTGCATTCATAGAACATTGCAATAATAAAACTAGAAAATATTTTTCAATAGACCCTACCTCAAATGATATTCCAGGTAGTGTAGACTAATTTCTTTTCTTTCAAGCTCTCCTCATTTACCTCTATATTTCTAAAACCCTCAGCTCCATATATCCATCTAACTCCCAATTTGTATATGAAAATCCCCCAAAATAACTCCAAAAAATTAGGTCCTTCATAAAAAAACACCAGTTCAACATAATTATTTTATAAAACTCCAACATGATAACTTTCCAAAATCATCTATAGTTCCAATTTACCAACAAAAAGACATCATGAGTAACCCATGCAACTTGACAAGTCAATGGTGCTTCCAATTGTGGATTTGAATAATCTATAAACCATTAGTTTGAAAACCTAAATTCCTAGAATGTTCCAAATCAAATTATTCATGCAAATCATTAAGGTTTGAAAGATGGATTTTGACCATCATCAAAATTCAAACATAGTCTCTGATAAGTCATCGACCTTTGAACAAGACATATGCCTTTGACTAAAACAAATATGCATTGATTTAGTTTTTAAACCCTTCACTATCTCGAACATAGTCTAAGGTAAGTCCTTGGATAAATAAAGTAACCATACCCTTTATTATAAACTATGACTTCAATTTAATCCAAACTTATCCTAAGGTTAGTCCACAAACCTTATAAATATGCAATTTGCTTTATAAAAAAAACATCTTAATTACAACCAGCCTTATGTTAAGCATTATATAACTACTAAATATATACATATTTGTTTTCCACACACCAAATACTAACAATCAAATATTTAAGACCTAATAACCATCAAAGGTTTTGATTTACCACTTCACAAACATGCCATACTCATTCGACCCATATGGTACATAGTATATAAAACTGCAACGAGTTTTCAGATTAGTGTCAAGATAATGGAGTAAGACAAATATACAAGAATATGAGGTTATATTATAAATGAAATAACACTTCAAAAGGATTAAATAAATATGTATGAAATATAATCAATCATTTCCAAATAAAGAAACACATTAATAACATGATGTATGTTGCAAATAATCAATATTAACCAATTAATAATTAACAAGCAAATTTTTATTCTAAGTGGTGTGTATAGGGTTCCCATCTCATTCTCTCATCCCCCAATCATCTCCATCTACTCCATCCTCTCTAATGATACCCTCCCTCGATCATAGTCAGGAGGGTGGACTCCATCCTGTATCTACCTCAGTAAAATGAAAAGTAGTTAGACCATATCATGAAATAATCATAATAAACTACTGTAATAGAATAAACTACGTAATCATAATCAAAATGTACCATATGAATAGCTAAAAATAAGTTAACTATAATGATCAAAAGTAATAAATAACTATCTTCAATCAACATATTACTAATCCATACACTTAACACATTAAGGTAATGAATCATTAACCACAAAATCCAATAATTAATAGATACATGAGTCTAGAGGAAAATCAGGGATGTAATACCACTCATAGGAAATGTGAATGAACATGACAAGGGCCATATAATACATATCAAAAACCTAAGCATGATGGATAAGCAGCGTAGAAAGTGTATGAAAATAATTTAGTAGACTAACAATCCTATAACATATAAATCATCATACAAGACTCAATATATTAAAACAAAAATTATAATAGTAGTTAATCATGCAAGTATGCATGTAATGTTTATCATTCATATAGTCCCTACAATTTTTTTTAGTCTAGTAATTCTAATAATGGTGCATAAATTATTATCCATTCACAATGGGATTACCAAGATAAAGCTAAAATGTTTGGTTATGTTTATTAAAGTCATTGTGTTTATTTATAGTAGTGTGTGCGCTTAATAGTGTTTTGGGAGTGATTGTCTTATTTTATGTTTTTAGATATATATTTTTACCTAGAACCCAATTAAAATTCCAAACCATTCCTATAGTTATTTTTTTTTATACACTTAAAAATGGCCCCTATGTATTTATTAGTGTTTCAACATTTTTAGATACTAGGGAAATAAACTAAATGCATAATTAAGTTAATGGGTGGCACATAGTATCTTGATGTAAATCAATAAATATAATATAAATAATAAATTAAAAATATTAAGTGAGATAAAAAATTAATAAATACAATAAAAAAAATTTAAATGAACAAATATCAATGGAAAGATAAAGGAGATAGGAATATGACACACTCGATAGAATCTTTAGATTTTGAATCTATAATAGTGATATAGAAGTGATGATTTAGGTTTATGTCAAAAATAAATATCTGAGTATCAAATGATGGAATATATGCTTTAACTAAAACCATTAATTTTTTGCATGGGAAAACTTGGTATACCACCTCTACAACCATCAAATTTGTTCTGAGTTGCCAAATAAGTACATGACACTTTGAATGATTATGGATTTTTCTATGTAGGTACATTGTCAAGTGTGACATAGTGTTTTGCAATCCTAATATGAAATAGATGGGTAGAATATTTTTTTGTCTTCTTTTTTTTCCTTGACCTAACCCTTATAAATAATATTGAAATAAGTGTATGAAAAGTTATTTGACTTAGGCTACCCATTAAGGATTTGTAGTTACATATCTTGCATGCTTTGAATTAGAGTCAATATAATTATATTGTGCATGTGATTGGAATTTTGAGTGAGAGTTTTGTCTCCTCTCCCTAGTTAAGTGTAATAAAAACTACACATGAACATTCACATAAACCCTCAATTAATACAAGCAGATGATGTCACAATGACAAGAAGAAGGTTGAAATATCATTGTGTTAACTACATCACAAGTATACTAATAGATGTGATCAATGAAGATCATAACTTGAATAGTGGAGGAGGTTCAATCAACCCTTTAATGATGTTTCACACTTGGTAAAATGACTATGAATGATTCATATATATAGGGTTCTCTAGGGCATGACATGCACCATGGATGACCATGGAAAATAGAAATAAGTGAAATAAAAGGCACAAGAAATAAATCCAAGGTGGAAAGACCCCAAAACACACATAAAATGGATCTAATGGTCCACATAATCTATATAGATTAGAATCGATAGGTCACATGTAATCATTGAATAGGTTAGAATCGATAGGTCACTTGTAATAATTGAATATGTCCTTGGAGAAAAAGATGTCTAGAATGAGAGAAAGTAGCTCAAAAGATAAATAAATAAGACTCAAAAGATGAAATGGATGAATTTTCAAGACATATAGAGGTTTTTATAATTATTTTGGATTTAGTGATTTATATAATCCAAACTATTAAATATTCAAATTGCTAAAGATATATCATTCACTATGTAAATCTAAATGTAAAATTAGATGATTCATTACTTCTAGTATTGATAGAATGACTAGACAATAGGATATTTATTTTTTTATGTCATTCATTATTATTGATGTGGGTTTTATACACACCAAAGATTATTATGAGAAGGTCCATAATGTTTTAGGATTGGTGAAAACTCACTCCAAGGCACAAGTTATGGGTCTTAGTTTTATAAATAACCACGTGGTAGAATAACGGTGAGTAAAGTAGTTATTTACTGTGGATGGTTTAGATATGATGGATGTCTAACTATAAATCTAAATTCTAATTGAGGTGGATGGGTATATCTAAGATATGGTGAATCTATCCAAACAAAAAAAAACAAAAAAATGAGGGAAAGATAGGTTAGAAAAGAGGGGTCCTATGATCCAACTAGAGATTAAACCCTTCCAAGCTAGCTTACTATACTAGGCCAAGCACATGTCACAAGATAATGTTTTTTGTGGATTAGCTCAAATCAAAAAACACAAAAAAACATAGCGAAGTGTCTAAGAGAATAATCATAGAAATATTTAGTGATTAAAATAAAATATAGTTTTAGTACCAAATTACTATGCATATCCAATGTCACTAACAAGTAATAAGTATGAATTAAAACCAAATAAGTAAAAATACTAATAGAATGGTCAATCTTATCACTGCATATAACACAAACTTAACCTACTACAAATTTATCAACTTAATTAAAATTACTTAGTGAAATATAGAAAGTTGGAAGAGATAACACATTAACACAAAATCACATAGTTTTATTTAGAAAACTTTCTCTAATTGCATTAATTGAAAAAATTATCCTCTCTTTACAATGCATATGAAACATGTATAAATGGTTTTAGATGAGCACTACCTCATATTTAAAATTTTATTGCATGTATAAAGACTAAAAATAAGTATCGGTCTTAATTTAGTTTGAAATTCATGCATGTACAAAAATGTATAAATAATTATGCTAAAAATAGATTCCAAATTGGACTATGATGTCTGATTAGTACTATCAATGGTAGCTAAAGTTGAACTAAACTGAATTATAATTGGTAAATTATGACTAGGTATCTTAGAAGTAGGAGCTGATAACATGACACTAACTATGGAGGAACTTATACTGTGGTAGTAACTGAAGGTGATATAATAGTTATGTGAACTTTTGAATCCCCTGTTTGAGTATCCAATTATTCTTGTTCCTTATTTTTATTATAACATTAACACATTATGTGAATATGATTCAATTACTTCAAAATTGATAATGGGAAGTTTGAACAAAATAAGAATCTTGTCCATTAATTTTTTATGTGTGATCATTTAAGTATCAAATGATTTTTTTAATGCCTATGTATGGTCTATATTTTCCTTGGTTAGTATGATTAATTGAACAACTTGATCAATGGTTCTATGGATTATATTCTCAACCTTTGCTTTAAAATAATTAGCATAAGTTCAAATCAAGGTGTCAAATAATGTCCTATTGACTATCTACCCTTTTGAATTATAAATAAATGATATGTGCATGTATCTAAGAAATTATATGGCTTGGTGTTCCTCATTAGTTAATTTTTTAACTAACTCTTTCATTGTTAGGTGTCACTCCATAAGATAATCTCTTATACCATTCACATAATTCTAAGCCAAATTAATATTTGGGAGTGCCAATCGATTCAACTTTGGGTATGACTTCTCCCTAACAACCTTTTTTATAGTGTGTAATTTGACATCTAATCATTTTAAGGCCATATGAAATTGAAATACCATGCACCATTATGGTTGTGGCTCTATCCATGTTCTATAGATAGACCATACCAAATCATACACTGACCAAGCAATGTTTTACACCTTTTATATAATATCTTATGAGGCTTCAATCTTGGGTTAAGACTCTAGCCTCTTATTTTCCTGTGGGAGGCTAGGAAACCTTTTCTTTAACACTCTCCATGTATCATATACCACAAATATGGGTTCTTATTAAAACTAGTCATGCTCAATTTTTCTCTTTTTTGTCAAGATAAATAATTATTCTTATCTTCTAAATTTAATTTATTTATCATCACTTTTCATTGTTATCTTTTTGATCCTTTTTAGCTTGTTATTATTTTTATCAAATCCTAGACTTAGCTTGGGTGGCTCAATAAGCACAAATTTTTGTCTATCATATTTCTTAGGTTGTAATTGTTACATCCATAGTGTGGATAAGACTCACCCAATATAATATACATTCTCCTTGGATGAAGTGGTAATGGATTGAATGATTGGTGGTGGTTCCATGAGTGATGGAGGGGTAGATGAAGGAGATGTAGGGAACAGAGGATCAACCATATTCTCACGAGAGGTATTAATCTTGGGTGGGGTCTGAATAATATATTTGAATAGATTAGGAGACTCTTGAATATTTTTAATAATATAATAATCTATTTGGGTTATTGAGGACATATGATATTCTATCTAAGTGGATGAATGGTTATGGAAAGGTTGAAACAATAACTAGGAAACTAAGTCCTCAAAATATATTGATTGGGAAATAATAGGAATAAGTCTTTGAGGGCGTATTACATCTTCAAGATGTACTAAAGTGGAGCATGTCAAATTCATTAATACTTGAGGAACTAGAGCACATCTGATATGGATAACATTAGTATAGTTAGAGGTAGAAATGGTCCTAGCTAATGAATCAAATGAAATAGTAAGAATTACTATTGTAGGAAAAACTAAAATTACTTGACAAAGGAGTAAAAACATCAGTTGAATTTGATGGAATCATGACCTATGAATTAAATGCATGAGTAAAATAAATTTTTAAATTACATGTTAAATAGAGGAAATAGGGGCCATGACCTAGGTAGTAACTATTATTGTAAGAACTAGACTGCCCACACCATAAGTAAATAATATTTCAACTAGAGGAGTACTTGTGTCAAGTGAGTTTGTTCACGTGCCCCAATTATTTATTTATTTATGTCATCTTGATTTAACTTTTTTTACAAATAATGGATTTTTATTCCTATATTAGTTAAGGGTCTAGATTAATAAATTAGTGTAGAATATAGAGATAATTACAGTCCTAATTTGTATATTTCATTTGTCTTTTTTAACTTTATAAGAATAGAAATAAATAAGGAGAAATATAACTTATCTTGAAACTAGACTGAGATAGATGAAACAAAGGTTGAAATTGGATATGAAGGACTGAGACAATGTCATCAACCGGAATCCAAATTTCATTTGATGAAAGGATAAGAGCACCAAAAATAGGACACTTTGGGGTCCAGTGTTATTGTCCACTCCTACCACTATTGTCCAAACTAGTCATAGAGACCTAAAACTTTCTAGGTTTTTGCATTGCTCCTATGTGATCCTGCTTGTGAAATCTTGAGTGCTAATTATCAACAAAACTCAATGTAGAGTTGATTTAATCTTTAAACCCTAACCCTCCATCATGCTTGATAAAATGATGTTTGAACCAAATAAGGAAATAGAGGGTTAGTGTGGAAAATGCATTGAATGTGTAATCCACACCCCTTGTATGGGCACACTACCTACATACCAATACTTCAAAGAGGGATCAATCTATATGTAGTTCTCCCACCTAATGTGCTTTGTGAAATAGTGTAATATGGATGTAAAAATGCCAAATTGAGAGTGCTTGAGGTGACTAGAGACTAGTATGAGGGTTTGAGTGTGTTTTTAGCTATGTTAGGTGATTGTATGTAGATAATAGGTAAGTTTGCCTTATTTATTTATTTTTATTCTTGCTTGCTTTGTAAGATTTGTCACCTCTCTTGTAAATGGGATTTGGATAGGCTTTTATAGGGAAACATTGGTCATGGTTTATATGTATTTGTGCTAGGATGACATCATGAAGGTTAGGGATTAGATGAAAATGACTGTTTGGGCTCAAAATTAAAATGGATAGGAGTACCAAAAATGGGACACACTAGGGTCCATTGCTATAGTCCAAGTATGGCACTCCTATCTTATAGGTTTGAGACCTGGAGGGAATAGGATTGGCCTAGAAAAACTAGCTTAGCTGAGGTGGAATCATTGTTGAAAAGGTTTTGGATGATCGGTAATGAGAAAAAAGGTGCCTATAAGGGTCACAAGAGCATGCAAAAAGAAGCTATGGATAGGGTGTCACAAGCCACACTTAAACTACCAATTTGGACATTTTATATGACTACATTTGCCTCCCCTTTATTTTAGTGATGCAACAAATTACAATACTAGGATAAAGGAAAATAGAAAGCATACCTGAACTTACCTATAAGGGTGAATCCCATTAATATGTGTGATGTTGAGTGTGTGTAAATATAGCACAACATGAAGCATAAATATGCAAAAGAAAACAAGGAGTAGATCAGTTCTTACTAAACACATTATGTCTAAAATAAGAACATACAAAAGATGGGTAAAAGAGAGAGGAAGAGAAAGGAATGAATATACATCAGGTAGATGAACCAATATAAAACCTATTGTGTTGTTGAGTGATGTTGATAATGTGCTATATTAAGAGTAATATCATGAACAGAGCTGAGTGCTCAATTTTCTAAGAGTAGATCAAGAATACAAAGGTTGACCCTTTGGTTCCATAATCACCCACTAAGTGAAGTTATGTGATCATGCATGTGTTAATCAATGTTTGGACTATGTGTTCAATCCCACTGAGTAGGTGATGAAAAGAATACAAAGGTTAGCTAGTCCTTTGGCTCCATCGTTACCTACTAAGTGAAGCTATGAACTAATACTAGTATGAATGTGTGTCATATGATATGGATCCTAAATCCCATGAATGCTCTATAATTTAACAATGTGGTATGGATAACTGAATGTGTACTGAAAATTAGGCCAATCTTGGCCACTCTAAAAGGTGGAGATTAGGCTTGTATAAAAGCCCACTCTAAAATTGAGAACTAGGCTTATATGAAAGCCACTCCAAAATGATGCCAACAACCTATAGATGGAATAAGGCATGCAATTACTAAGAATAATTGGGTAATATAATTAAATAGAAAGAAAATAAGTCAAATGTGCCATGCACATTGCCCTCAATCATTGGTGTCTATAACATGGATTCTAATCTAGAAGTTGTACTAACTACCCAATCTAAAATTGAAAGTGAGAGCCATCATGCCATGCATGATGCCCCCTATATTTAGATACTCTAAGTAAAATTGTACTAAAATTGTTCAATATAAATTGCACTATAGGTAACAAAACTATAATTGATCTTACTTTTCTATTTGTTTCTAGAAAATCTAAGTTTTTTGTTGTTTAGATAAGAGCACCAAAATAGGACACTTTATTGTCTGGGGCTATAGCAAAAGTATGCTACTCTTGTCCTTTAACATTTTTTATCATTGTTCTATATTCATCACTATCTTTCTAGTCTTCTCTACTTGGTTTGAATTCTGAATGTTATTTTGAGTGTTCTAAAAATTGATTTTTCGACTGGTAGAAGGATTTGATCTCTATGAAAAAACCCTGTTTGTTGCCCCCTCTTCTGAGGGTAGGAATGAAGACCCTACAATGACTACCCTCAAAATAATTATCCTTTCAAGTGTGTTATTCTACAAAATACATGATATAGTAATGATAATAAAAAAGATGTCTCAAGATATATCATAGTTTATATTAGAGAATGTTATATCAACAGGGGTATGCCTAGATAGATGTAACAATGTAATAGCAAGTGTAGTATATTGAACTAAAACTATAAAATGTTAGTTGTTAGTTTTCAAGGAGGAATGGAGCATGATGTCCATCATGGTATCTAAAAAGACAAGATAATGCATGATGTGGATCATGGCATTGAACACATTTGAGAAGCAAACAAGCAAAACAAGCACACAAGGCAAGAAGCATACAAAAGAGGCCAAGGGGCCAAGCCAACAAGGGACATGGGCACATGTCACTCAAATCAATAAATCAAGCATACAAGGCATGTTAAAATGCCACATACACATACAATTAAAAATAAGCAATGTTGGCATGAGGGCCATAAGCACATAGAAGAGTGCAAGTAAAGGACATTGGAAAATGTCCTAAGACACACACAAGTAAAAAAATAGGAATTGAGAAATGTAATCACATCTAGCTACTCAAAGAAATAAATTAAAGCATGTAAATTCTAGAAATACTATCACATCTAACTAATCAAAGTAAGAAGTGAAAGTATGCAAAACATGGAGTACAAGACTAGGTAGATGATAATAAATACATAAGTTCTTTATAATAATGATTTTAGATAGAGTAATCTATGTAAGTTAGTAAGTAATGTACATCAACATGATAACTAAAGTGTGTGGTGTAAGAATGACATAACCTAGATGGTGTAGTCATGTAGAAGATACCCTTGGTGGGTAGATATGTCAATGTATGTCTTGAATGTAGAAGTAGGATGCCCCCTCCATGGGTAAAGTGAAGTAATGAAGGATCTAGGTGTCATTTCACACACTCAAAGAAGATCAAGTGAAGCATGGTAATGTAGATAAATTGACAAATAATAGCATATAATAGAAAAATGTGAGTCTAACATAGTAGTAGAATTGTAAAGCATGGATAATGCATACAATTGAAATATTTTTTCTGTTTTGAGCTATTTAAATGTTTTTCTATTTTGACATGTTATATTGGTTTTGATATTTTTTAAATAAGATATTTACAATCAATCATAAGGAAACTATGTATAATAAAGTTGAAAGATTATGTACAAAAAATTGAAAAGAAGTTACGTACAAGAAATTGAAAAGAAGCTATATCCAAGAAAGATTGAGAAGAAATGATACTAATCGATGAGTCTCATGAGATAATCCCTATCATGGTGTCTTGTATCAGGAAATATATCATTTTTGATCATGAACCATGATGGAAGCACTGAGATTATGGCTCTAAAAGTTATGTATGTTGTAATTGTTTTGAAATGCTTACAGCGGAAACTAACTTTGGGGTCCCCTTGTAACTTTGAGAAATGGATGCAACTATGGGGCTCTTAGCAAACCATCTAGTAGTAGAATAAGCTCTTTAAAAATGTTCTCTATGTGTAGAGGCATGAGACCTCAATGATACTACTCTGAATGTGAATACTATAGTTAGAAACTATGTAGAGTCCTAAAACTGTCACTGATGTAGTGGTCACTCTAAGAGAGGCATATATGGAAGTGTATGAACTCTTTATGATGGTGAGGGAGGCCTTTACTATATCTAAATCTCATCTAGAAGAATAACTGTAACTAGTGGAGGAGCTTAAATTGGTGACTACAAAGTAGGAGATGGCTCTAAAGTGTGGAGTGATAACTCATACAAAACTCCACCAACTATAACAACCTGATTAGTGTGAATCAATTTCATGCATCTATGAATTATAGAAGGTAATGCATGAAGTTTTTGGATGCATGGTTAACCAAGTAACATATCAAAGACTCTTGTACTAGGACTAATAGTAAATAGTGTGGCCACATGTGTTGGACTAACCTGTAGAGGAAGTAAAATCATGAACTCTATATGTGTCTACTGAGTCCACTAATAACTATGTCCATTAGGGTAATATCCTACTCTAAATATCCAAGATGTTGAAATAATGTCATAATACACATGTATATGCTAGATCCATTATCTATGAGAATAATATGAATGGGATGATGATCAATGTAGGCTCTGATAAAGAGTGCATGGTAATTTGAATAATCCTTAACTATCTCCTATTCTAAGAAGAAGATCAAAGGTCTATCTAGAACTCTAGAATTATACACACCAATCATGTTTCTCAAAGGATGTGACTCAACTAAAGGTGCTTGATATGTAGATGGTGGAGGGTGTGCATGATATGCATGGTGAACACCTAATGTGTCCCCTATCTCTTGTTTAGAATGTTGTGGGAAATGATCTGAATTTTTTTTCATAGCCTTGTCTTGTGTTTACTTTGCTTGAGGAGGCTCAACTAGAGTGCTAAGATCAATTAGGTTGCCATCTATCTAGTCCTGTATCTTATATCATAAACTAATTCATCTATTCATTGTGTGTCATGGTTCCCAATGAAAATCTCAAAATGCATTATGATATTATCCATGTGGAAGAAGCTTTATTGTATCAACTTCCAAAATATGAGGGAGAGATATAATATTTTATTCCAATAGCTACTATAAGGATCTAGCTATAGATACTGGTAGATTGGTAAAGTCTCACTGAAGAAGTGTTGATAAAACCACTCATTGAGGGGGCTCTAAATCCGCATTAACTATAGGTTGATTTTGACTTTTTATATCATTAAACTTTACTTTGTATGGGACTTTGTTGTTACTCTTGTTTTTTATTTCTAATATGCTTGTGCACTTGATTTTTCCCATTAAAATTAATTTGACTTCCCTTTCCTTTAGTGTATGACATAACTCAGTGAAGGAAGAGAAATTTTTGAACATTATTGACTTGTGCAAAGATGGCAGAAGACTCTATTTAAAGAGGTCCTATAATTCTTGATCAGCCACAGGGATATTCATTTTATTCAAGATAGTCTTATATCAAAGAACATAATCTATGAGATGTTCATTTGACCTTTGTTTCTATTGTGCAACTTGGGCAAAAAAAATCTTGTCACCTATGTTAATGTTGAAATAATCTAGGAACATGTTAGCTAAAGGATTGAATGTATTGACCGACTGATTTGATAGACTATAAAACCATTATAGAGCATAATCCTTTAAACTCCATGGAAAAATCTTGGTTAATAACCAGTCATTTGGCATATATTGCAAGCATGCTATGTGAAAATCTCTCAAGTGTGTCTCTGGATCACCCTTGCCATCATATAGTGTGAGCTTGGGTTAAACAAAACCTTGTGGTAAGGGTGTAGAAGCAATATGACATGTTAATGGTGTATGAAGTAGAGTAAAAGATTCCAAGGATTGTGTTAGTCTAGAAACACCTTGCTCAAGATGTAACACCTTGTATTGAAGAGATTTTATCTCTTACACAAGGGTAGCCACATCATGAGACAAAGATTTACTAGTCATAACTGGTGGTGCCTCATAGGAAGGTTGGGCTACTATAAGGGTTTTTTTATATATAGTTGCCCCCATGGTGTCATTTGTAACTGGTTGTTCTGAAGGAATGGATGACTCAACTTACTTAGCCTTTTTAATATCCATTATAGATTGTAAGATAAGGGCATGATATTAGGCCTGTTCCCTGAGTCTCCTTTTAAACCTCTATAGAATCAAATCTTTGTTGATGACCACATCATTATCAACAATAGGTAAGAATTGGATCAAGAGCTCAATGTGGTGGTTTATGAACATCAGTGTGTGTATCATCATTGTTATTCTCATATTTCTCATTATTAAAATTATCCTCATAGAAATTAGTGTAATTTGGATGTGTAGAATCTATAGTAGGAAACTGAGATGGTTGTTTATCCATGGTATATGGATGGATTGGAGGAATCTGGGTGAATTCAAGAGGGTTTCCACTAAGTCTTGCACTTCATCTCAAAGGAAGAGATGTAAGGAGCTTAGGTGGCATAAGGAAAACAAGTTCAAAAATAAAAGAGAAGATTAAATAAATGTAATTTAGGATTTGAAAAATAGTGAACTTGAATATGCATAAAAAGGATACAAAACTCACAAACATGTAAGGTGATACCTCAAGAAGCAAAGGGACCAAGTAAGTTTAACTAGGGTTGAAATAAATTATTTTTAAAATTAATATGGTAAATTTTAATAATTAAATGGAAATTATAATTCATATATGCAAGAAAAATAAAAAAAATATTGGAAAAAATAGTAAATAATTTTCCCTAAGGTTTCTAGGGTTTTTGTGTATAAACAAAGTAAGTCAGGTTCACCAAATGATTTAAATTTTTTAGGAATAATGGAGTTTTATTCCTATTTTATTTAAGGGTCTAGATTAATAAATCAATGTAGAATATAGAGATAATTACAGTCCTGATTTATCTAATTTATTTATCTTTTTAAATTTCTAAGAATAACAATAAATAAGGAGAAATATAACTTAGCTTGAAACTAGACTGAGACAGATGAAATGGAGGCTAAAACTAGTTGTATAGTAGTGGGATAGTGTCTTCAACTTGAATCTAGATTTCATTTGGAAAAATATAGGAGAATAAAAAATAGGACACTTTGGGGTCTGATGTTGTTGTCCACTCATGTTGTTTTCCAAACTGGTCACAAAGACCTAAAACTTTATAGGTTTTTACGTTATTCCTATGTGAGCCTACTTGTGAAATTTTAAGTGTTGATTATCGATGAAACTTGTAGAGATAATTTAATTTTCAAACCCTAACCCTCCATCATACTTGATAAAATGATGTTTGAACCACTTTAGGAAAGGGGGGTTAGTGTGTAAAATGCACTAAACGTGTAATCCACACCCCTTGTGTAGGTACATTGCCTACATACCAATACTATGAAGAGGGATCAAGCCATATTTAGTTCTCCCACCTAATGTGCTTTATGTAATAGTGTAATATGGATGCAAAAATGCCAAATTAAGAGTGCTTGAGGTGGCTAGGGACTGGTATGAGGGTTTGAGTGTGTTTTTAGTTATGTTGAGTGATTGTATGCAAAGAATAGGGAAGTTTGACTTAGTGATTTATTTGTATTCATCCTTGATTTATAAGATTTATCACCTCTCTTGTAAATGAGCTTTGGATAGGCTTTTATAGGGAACCATTGGTCATGGGTTAGATGTATTCATGTTAGGTTGACATAATAATTGATAGGGATCAAATGAAAATAACCATTTGGGCTCAAAATGCAAATGGATAGAAGTACCAAAAATAGGATACCCTAGGGTTCAGTGCTATAGTCCAAGTATGGTGCTCCTATTCTATAGGTTTGGGACCTAGAAGAATAGGATTGGCCTAGAAAAAGTAGCTTGGCTGAGGTGGAATCATCATTTAGAAGGTTTTGGATGATTGATAATGAGTAAAAAGGTGTCTATAAGGGTCATAAGAACATGCAAAAAGGAGATATGGATAGGGTGTCACAAGCCACACTCAAACTACCAATTTGGAAATTTTATATGACTAAACATATGTATGAAGAGAACTAGAATCAAAATTGTAAAATATACTTATAAATGTGTCTTCTAAAATACATCATGTTGTAACTAATATTTTTTTATCATCTTCCTCTTATTTTACTAGATTACCCTCTCCAATACCTATGTATACTAAGTCTTTTTCATGGAATTCCTCTTCTAAATCTAGGTAGATTAAATTCAATGGTATTTCTTCCATTATAACTACATGTGAGCTCAAGTAACTTGGTAGTGTCCAATTAATTTGAATGCTCAAAGAAGTTCCCTCTAAAGTGAGAGCTATTAATGAAGAATTTTGACTAGCATAGGTGACTTCACTAATGGAAATGGCTAAGTTGGTTGAATTAGAGTGGAAATTAATTATAACTCAAGGGATAAAATGATTGGTCTTATCTATTAAAGAGACTTATGGATAAGGAGTTATAGGTGGTAGAAGCCCTCTAAGTATATTCCTTGTCAATTATTCATTAGTCTCTTCACTAGAATCTTATTTTGGATCATCTATAGTAATTACATCACTCTATTTTATTTTGGGATCATACTATATTTTATGAGCTATATCCATGGTCATCCCTATTTAATGCATTTTGATCCATCCTAGTCATGAGAGTAATCAATGCACCATTTTTTTAGCCTTCCTCCATAATTATTTGTGTGCTTGTCTATCCTTCCATTATTATCCCAATATATAAATTATGTTAAGGTTAAAATTTTTTATATGCTTTGAGGCTCCAAATATTTGGCTTCAATACTTATATTTTTGTCTCCCAATGCTTAAGGTGTTTTATGTAAAAGCCATAATCTATATATTCTAAAATCAACATCCACACTATTATAAAATTGGTAAGCTATCTCCTACTCTATTAATTTGTTTGGTACATTTATAGGGAGATAAAAAAAGGGCCACTAATGTTCCTTTTATTTTGATAATGGTGTGATCTGGGTAATACCAATAATTACCCAATGTATTTAAATACATTCTAATATATCTTAAGATTTTGGGCATAGGTTTGTCAGTAATAACCTTATAAACTAGAGGGTATAATATATTTTTAATTTTTTGTATATATTTTCTAAACTTATGAATGTGGAATGTGTTGAAATCATCATAAATTATACTATTCACTCCCTTTGGTTGCCATTAAACTTTACTTAATGGGGTGATTGTGTAACATACATCATCTAAGAATTATGACATCATATAAAAATGGTCATTTGGTATATTCTGGGATGCCCTTTGTTGCTTCAAATTGTAGCTATTAATCCCCTAATGGAAATAATTTTTATATCATCTAGAGTCACTGATGGTAAAGGGACCCACACATAATTTACATAATTTATGGGTGAATTTCCATGTATTATGTTCATAAGGGCCATGGATATCCTGAATCCTAGCCTAAGTTTCATAATATTAATATTCTTCCTTTTCACAAAGTTATTGGTATTATTATCCCAGGGTTTAAGTGTTTCTCTAACATTATTGTCTTTGACCCAATTTGAAACTGTTTAAAATTCATATACTATATCACTTTGAGGTAGGTTATATTATCTCTCAAAATCAATTATGGACAAAAAATTTATAAGTTATTTACTATTGATCTTATGAAATATATCATCGATACATGCTCCAACAATTAAAAAATTATGTAAAACATCGATACAAGGAAATACCTATAGTTTCATGGCTATCTTGTGAAGGTCTATTAATTTAATGCCAAATAGGTCATCTATGTATTCCCTTTTAGGCAATGGTAAATATTCATAATAATCATACAGTTAGACTTTGACTATCTCTATGTAAATATCTAAGTAATGGAGGAACTTATTACTTAGGGCATTGTGATAAAAAAATAGTGTGTGTAAACTCCACCTATGTCCCAAAATAAAATATTGATGGTATAAAAGTATTTTCTTTCATGTCCATTGTCATAGAATATTAAAATTTGTTCTTCAGACTGTAGATTCTAAATTTCATAGGGAACAAAAGGCTCTAAATTTTAGTTTGTTCATTCATAGATTTTTTAAATAGTAGTTGAATTGAATTAGGGAAGATGAATGACTATGAGTGAAAAATTCATTGCAATAATATTTCATCTATGGGAATTAATTTCATAGTAACAGTCTATGTCAATTATATTTCCATTTTGACTTTACTTGACACGTGTCTTGTTGTCACTTATTTTAACTACTTAGTCACCCATTTTTCTTTATTAAATCCATCTACCATTGATAGTTATCACTATTTCACTTATCCTTGTCTTAATTTATGTTGATGTGTGGATTTGTCCAGGTTCATAATGAGTTTTCACTTTTAGTTGTATTGATATATGAGACATGTGGCATCTTGTTGCTTGATCACTTGGTTTCTAGCTCTCATTGAGCTTTTTGGTCTTTACTTGTGTATGATAGAGTGAGGTGGTGCCACATGGCATGGAACATGACAACTAACTATTCTAGGAGAGACATATGGCTTCATCTATATATGACTCATGATTATTGATTGTATTAGGCTAGACAAATGGCTTATTGTCACTTGATCACTTAGTTGTAAAATTTATAATCTTTCACTTCAACCATTATTTTATGTGTAATGGGATGGTGACACTTGGCATGATCTTGATACATTGTTATATCACTAGATTTTAGATTTTGGACATTTGACACAAATTGGTGATGAAGCAAGAGTGATGTAGGGCATGATCTTGTTGTACTAGGATGTTACTGCTTTAGATATTTTAAACTTTTAAACATAGTTTTATGATGAATCGAGAGAACAACACATGAAATGATCTCATTAGGTCACTTAGTAACCAATTTTATAATTTTAAACCTTTGGCACAAACCTATGATGAATCAAGAGAGTGACACATGGCATGATCTTACTAAGTCACTTAGTCACTTGTTTTGTAATTTTGAATCTTTGGTGTAGACATATGAAGAAGTAAGTGAGTGACAGATGGCATGATCTCATTAAGTCAATAATTTTGAGATTTTGAAAATTTAAACACATGATATCGATGAACTACGAGAGTAATGCATTTTGTAATCTTACTAAGTTAGAACACCAAAGATATGAAAGAGTTAAGTGATTTTAGGTAAAGTTTCAGAAGAAGTATATCCTTGATAGTTGATGTGGTGATAACATGATAAATAATAGGCTTATGTCATCATATAACTTTGAACATGAGAGAAACATGTGTAAAATTCAATGTTGACTTGTACATGTAAACAAATGAATTTAGATAAGCATGGATTAGTCTTTGTTAGTCATGAAAATAAAATATGACATTTATCAAATAATGTCTAAGATTTAAGCCCAAAAATAACTAATAAATAATAGGACTTAGGCTAAGGTATGGTTGGGTCTAATGTTATTTCATACTCTAATGAGACTTGAATATATAATTTTTAAGGTCAAATGGGTTCCTACTTGAAATTTTGAAAATGAGGTGTGTTGGTCATAATAGTTATGTTTGTGAATAGTATTTATAACTAATCTATAATGGATCTATGATCACTCAACTAAAGATACTGACTATAAAAATCTATTAGGACATTACCAGTCATGTTCATATACCTTTAGGGACTATATGTGTCCATTATCTATCAATATTATACCTATAAAATTTTCAAATATATTCTACCATAGGTCACTACTATGCCTTCCCATCAAGATGTTTCCTATATAATTTTTTTAATCCTTGGTCATGTGTGAAAATTTAAAAAAAATCTAAATTTTATTGAAACCCTAGTTACACTTTTGACACTTACTTGGCCTATAAAAAAGGGTTACAAATATGGGCTGGATAACCCCAACCACATATTGATGAGTGGTTGAGTATTTCCCACATTATAATAATTTAAATAAGGTTCAAACCACATGTAGTTATCCCACATATGTGTATGTGTGATCAATAGTGATATGTTAAAATGCAATGCAACTCTTTATATTTTAACACTTGATAGTATGGAACTTTTACCATTTAGGTTAGATTAAGTATTTTTCCTTTAAGGGTATTTAAAATTTTGATTATTTAGGATGGTACCTCAAGGATGTGCAAATAGATTTCCAAATGTGTAAGTATTCACCCAATAAGAGCTTTATGAGTGCTATATTAGAATAGCTTAGGCTTGTGTGTGTGTGTGTGTGTGTGTGTGTGTGTGTGTGTGTGTGTGTGTGTGTGTGTGTGTGTGTGTGTGTGTGTGTGTGTGTGTGTGTGTGAGAGAGAGAGAGAGAGAGAGAGAGAGAGAGAGAGAGAGAGAGAGAGAGAGAGAGAGAGAGAGAGAGAGAGAGAGAGAGAGAGAGAGAGAGAGAGAGAGAGAGAGAGAGAGAGAGAGGGGAGAGAGAGAGAGAGAGAGAGAGAGAGAGAGAGAGAGAGAGAGAGAGAGAATTTTTGGGTAACTTCCATCTATAACTGGCATGAAAAAGATGTGGGCTAACCCAAAAAAGGGGATTTTAATTTTATAAATAGTATTTTGGAAAACCTAGGACACTATTGATGAAGGTGGACACTTCTAGTAATCAAAAACATCTAACTATTTTTTAAATTGTCTAAGATAGAGAAACTAATGATCTATAATATGGAAATAGTCTATTTAGTCTAATAGATCATTTAGGCATAGACTAGGGAGACCCTATATATGAATGATAGAGATTTGTGAAGGTCAAGTCCTTATATAAGAAAATAGATATGAAAAAGGATGTGCAAAATTCATATGTGTACACATATCATGTGTCAAGGATAGGTTAAAACTGATATTTTCAAGTATCTAATACCATATTTATGTGTCTAAAAATGCCCCCATTTTAGTCTAGTATTCAAAATACTAGATTAAAATAATAAAGTAATAAATTTGGTACCTAAGTATAACTGCATTTGGTATCTTCAGGTATGACCCAAATATCCATCTTTATCCATGTAGAAATATGCATAAATTAGTGTCCCCTTTTGATATAGAATCTCAAATAATCTATAACATTGAAATATTTTAAATCTAAAAATCATGGAATAAATACACATGTGGGTATGTGAGATATAATTTCCATCTAAAATCATTATAAAATGGGGTGATTATGCCCCGAAGAAATGCCACTATTAAAACCATGGGTTTATAAGTATATGCCTCAACTCTCATTAGAGATTAAGAAGTGTTATTAGTTGAGAATTGTGAAACCTCAACTACACTACTCAAAATATCATCATAACTATTTTGGTGGAACCCCATATCGAGTTCATATGTAAAATTTGGAACCTCACATTAGGTTTTTATGTAAATTTGAAATATCTGAATCAACCATTGCATACACATTTTATATTCAAAGTTCTTATGTAGTACTATAGTTTCCATCATAAAAATTAGGAAAGTGCAAGCAAGAACAATATCCATTCCCCAATAAATGACCCATCTATACCATAATGTGATATAGAAATGTCACTTTACCCAAATCTAATAAAACAAATAACCTACTCAATCTGAACCATGTAATATTCCTCATTATGTCATATAATCTATCAATTGTTTCTCATTATCATGTAAAATTCCCCACATATATCCTAAAAATGTGTGAATCTATCAATTTGTCCCAATATAAATCTCAATATATCTTAATTTTAAACATAATTTATCCCATAATATGAATTATCTATCTATCAATGCCTAAATCTCTATAGAAATCACACTATTATGCCCCCCTTTTGATGTGAGGGGTGAAGCTAGTGCATCACTCATGTCAAAATAATATATTTATACGCATTATATTATACATAAAATATGTAAACATGGAAAGAATGTGTGCTCAAATGATTAGATTATGTCATCATATATAGATTTGATTATTCTTGCACATATGAATCATGTATCCTGAGGCATACAAGTGTCATTTCAAGTAGATATATAAATTATATATGTAATAATGATTATTATATATATAATCAAATAATAATAAGACACATAAAACATGCATGATAACAATCATGAAATTTTTCAAAATATAATAATGAATCATATTAATCATGACACCACAATCTCAACAATAATGTATCTATGCACATAATTTCATCATCATGACACACATAAGCACTCAAGACATGACTTGACTATGACCTGACATTGACATAACATTACCATGACATAGACTAGAAGATCTATGACAAAAATGATGCACATGATAAGACACAATGAATGCACTTATATAAGCACACAAGATAACACTCAATGTAACACACATCAAAGGTCATTCAATGTAATTGTCATCAATAGTCACTCATGAAGGCATACAATGTAACACATAATATCATGTACCAAAATCATCATAAAATCTAATACCTAATAAAGAATCACACCATGTAACAATTATCAACATGAAACATGCATAAAACATGCAAAGATATTCTACACGATTAATCCATGTCATTGTTCTAGAATAGTGTTTTATTTTATTTTCTATTTAGTGGTATAAACAAGGTAAAACTTGAGACTTATTTAGATTGTATAATATATGTCTAGATTAAGAAAATATGAATACAAATAACAAAGTATGTTTTATTTATTTCACTTTTTATAAATATAAAAGAATAAACTAATATGGTAATTAGCTTTTTTAATTATGTTTGGTTTGTGACAATATACAGTCATCAATAATGGTCTAAAATGGGTCTATGGTCTCTTAGATCTCAAAATAAATGGTCTAAGCCTATTGGGATAAAGTCAGTAATACCTAGATGCCTATGGTTATTGAAAACATCTATTTTATGTCGAATATGTCCTTGTGACAAGTGAAAAAAATTAATATCATAAATCACTACACTTACATATATATATATAGTATGTGCTATATCATATGTTCAAACTATGTACTTGTGATAAGTGAAAAAATTTAATATCATAAATCACTACACTTACATATATATAGATAGTATGTGCAATATCATATGTTTAAACTATGCACAGGTTTAAATTCATCTTCCTTTACCTTGAAACCTTAGCTCTACTTTTGACACTTGATTTGCCCTTAAAAGGGGTCTAGAAAGGATGGGTTGAGTTGACCTCAACCACCCACCATTGATTGGTTAAGCCATGACTAAATTACAATAGTCCAAATAAGGCTCAAAAAACATGTATTTCTCCTACCTAACTTTGTGTGTGCTCAATCAATGATATGTTCGTATACAATGCAATCTTGTGTATCTTTCAACACTTGACAACTTGTGATTTTGACCTTATAATAGTATTTAGACTTATCTTGATGGTTTTTCCTTTAATTTTTTATTCATATGATTTATGGTAGTGCCTCAAAGATGTGTAGATGTATTCCTCAATGTAGTAGATGCTTGCTAAAAAATTGCTAGATCAATGCTAGATAGGATTAGGCTTATGCTTGATATGTTTATATAGCTAAATTTTTGGGTAAATTCCCTCTAAACCAACAAGTGAATGGAAAAAACATAAAGGAAGAGTTTGAATTTATGAAAATAGATGTTAGAGATCACATATATGAGTATAATCATGGTAGATGACTTCCATAATTGGATCTATTTGATTGTTTACCTAGTATGGTTAATGTTTTATGCAAAGACTTGGGAAATAATGTATTTGTATGATATAAATTAATGAAATTAAATCCCATAGGTAAGTGAATGGATAGTATGGAATGTGATAAAGATTCAATTGTGTATGCACAAGTTTTATATGTTAATTCTTGGTCAACACTGACATTATCAACTGTTTAATACCAAATTTATGTGTTTACATTCCCCCCCTTTTATTATAGTATTAAAAGTGCTAAAGTAAAATTATAGAGTGAGAAATGTTTTAATGGGTATATAATAAATATAGTGGTTATCTTCAGTTATGTGCTAATTATTGAGATTGTTCCATGATAAAACTTATAATGAAACATATATAAATCAATGTTCACTTATAACATCAAATATGAAGTAATAAGTGAATGCATTTAAAATTGAAAAATCAATGAATGAATACACTTGTAGGTACATAAATCAAGCTGACATTTGAAGTCATTAGAGAGGGGTGATTTGCCCCATGTAGATGATAGTGTTAAAACCATGGATTGGAAAGAATATTAATTCACCCTTATTGGAGATGGAAAAGTGATTAGAAGTTAAGCCATGTAGAACCTCAAACATGCTACTCATTAAAAAAAATTATAATGGGACCCAAAACATGTTCCAAAAAATCTTAGTAAGTTTGATTATGCCTAAGTATAGCCTAAATAATTTTGAATCATTTGGAAAAGATGGATTTTAAAGCATGAGTACAACCAAATAGAACCTAAGTAATATTGACTAAAACCTAAGTGAATCTAAAAAATAGAATGACATAACATGTCACCCAATATGATAATATGTGTAAACCTAAGTCATGTAATGTGTGTCATAATATCAAAATATTTATAAATTATCCATCTATTTCTCACATATGTCCCTAATCTAATAATTTTTATAGTCTGATTCATATAACCCGTGCCAAATTATCATAATATATATTAACTACCAACAATACCTTATAAATTCCACCAATCTTATAACCTATGTAATATGAGTCATGTAATATATGTAATAATATCATATAATTTGTGACCTATAAATCATAATCCTATAGAATATCTGACATATGCCCTACATATGTTCCCAATATGTGTAAAATTTATAGTAATCTATAATAATTTGTGTAAATTTATCCCAATATAAAATAATGTTTTCCCTAAATATGGATTTTATATTAAGGACTAAGTTTATAGTACAATCCCATTATGTATGCCCCCATTTTGAGGTGAGGAAAGTATCTTGAAAAATACTCATCTTAAAATAAAAGATTTATACATATCATTACATATAAAAAAAATATGTAAGCATGTAAAACATGTGATAACATGATTAAATTGTGTTATCATATAAATATTAGTTCTTATGATCATATATGAAACAAATATCCTAAGGCATAAAAGTGTCATGTCAAGTATATTTAGAAAATGAGGCATGTAGTAATAGTCATCACATTAATGATCATATAAACACTGACTAATAACCATGAAAAAAATGCATGCTTTTTATCATGGCATTGCACACCATTGGAATAATGTGTGATATGAATCACAACATCAAATATTCAATAGATAATCATAGATATATCCACTCCAAGTCACATGCAATGCCATGGACATAACACACATAATAAATCATAGAAACACAAAGTTTCACACAAAGAAAAAGAGACAACAATCAATGCCATGCAAAGTGTCATACAAAGAACAATCAATGTCACACAAAGTCATATATAAAGATTCAAACATAAAAGGAGTCACATAATGAACACCCAATATCACACATAATCATAAAGAGTCAAATAAAAAATGAGTCACACAATAAACACCCAATGTCACACAAAGTAAGATTCACACAATGTAATACATAATCAATAACCACACCATGTAACACATAACAACATCAAACATGCATAGAAAAATCAAAGCTAATCTACATGATAAATATATATCATCATCACACATAGTAAAGTATGGTATCCATAGAATACATCTATAGACACCTCATTTTAGCCATAATTATGTTCCAATGGACTTCAGATTGATTTATACCAAATAATTTAAGTTAAACTTAGGAATCATTGAATGTCTCAATTTTGTCCTCACATTAGACATTAATACCTAGATTTATGTTGATGCATCTCTATTTAGGGTATTATCTTGTACACAATAGTAACCTCTGACAAATTCATCTCTAGTCAACTTGCAACTGGTAAATTGATAGTTTGGCCTTTGGACCTATTAAGTAGGCCACTTAAATAGTTCTTAAAATGTAAAAAAGCTAAGCAAAATGAATTAAGTAAGAAAATAAAATTAAATGCTTAAGTGAAGTTTCCATGAGAAATTAGTGAATATTAATTTTTAAGAAGGAAATTCCAATAAAATTTATGTCTCAATGATGTCATCATCCTCAAAGACAAATAATTGAAAATATCTCCATTAAAACCTTAAATTCAAAAATGGAGAGCCATACTTAATAAATGGAATCTCATCCCAAATGTTAATTACTTGTCCCCTCCTTAACTTAACTAGGGTTAAACTAAACCTAACCATATTTAAATCTAACCTAATTACACTTGGGTTAGAGTTAAATGGAAAACCTATAAATAGAAGTTCCAAGGTCCTTCTAAAGAGAGTTTTTTTGTGTAATATTATAATGTTCAATTCCTAAAAAATAAATCTTTCTTGTAATTTTATAATGCAAAATTATTGATATATTGCTACATATTTCCAAAGCCAAGCCAAACATTTCCAAAATGATAAGGAGAAATGTTGCAAAGAGTACCATTATCAAATACTCTTTGAGCACATGATTGAGCACATTTCTCCAAGGCCAACATGCAACTCTTGCTCATAAGAAAGGTGAATAATACTTTTTTTCTCTTATTTTATTTGTTACTTACATTGTTCTCTTGTTCCTTGAATAGATAGGATTGAGGTGTTAGATTTCTCTATGTTTTTATTGGGGTTTATCATACTAACACTTGACTAAATCCCCTATTAGATTCCTATCTCACATAATGGAATGCCTGATGAGACATGCATTCCACATGCATAATGAGAGCATCTTTAAACCTCTTTAAAGATAAGAAGCATTCATTTTAGACCTTGATTTCTTATTTTTTATCTAAATTTTCTATGTTTTTCCTTTGAATATAGAACTATGAATTCATTCTTATGAAACTATGAATTCGGGAAGATAAACTATGAAATTATCGATTGAAATTGTGAAATCATCATGTAAAATCATGAAATTATCTTAGTTTGAACTCAGCTCTATAGAACTACAAATTTGACATTGAAAACTATGAAATCATCAAAGTAAACTTTGAATTCATCCTATAGGAACCATTTATTTTCCTTATTTTTTTAAATTATGACATTATTTAAAACTTGTAAAATCATTATTCATAGTTACAAAATCATGATTTTGAATAGTGAAATCATTATCACAAGTTATGAAAAATTCAAATTAGGTTGCAAAATCATCAGTTTAATTGTGAAATCATTAGTAAATAGTGAAATCATAACTCTTTATTTTTTGTGTTTTCTATAGGCTTTTCCACAGTTGTAAAAATTGGTGAGTTGAATTGCAAAATCATTGAGATGAGTTAAAAAATCATTATATAACTATGAAATTGATCCCTATAAGTCCGTGTTACAATTTGGTTTTCTATGTTTTTATATACCTAAATAATTTCATAGTTTGTAGTCACTGTGTAATTGTAAAATCATTTCAAAGAGATAATTTTTGTGTCTTATTGAGCTAAATTGCAATATTTCATCTTGGATTAAGAACAATTAATCCAATAACCTTTTTTGTAGATAATTGATCTAAGAAGAAGGAAAATTAATTTTTTTTAATCATTTTTTTCTTATACAAAATGAAAATTTATAATAAAGGTTAAAATTCATCCACATTTAGTAAGGTTCTTAAAATAATTTAACAATTTGTCTTTTAACATTTCTAAGCTTTTTACAAGTGCAAACAAAAAAAATTCAAACATATTTCAAGTTGGTGCTATTAAAAAGAATCTACATTTTAGTTAGATATATTAAGGGCTTTTTCAATTCTTATTTGCTTTTAAGATAGTTTCAAATTTCATAGATTATATTCTTTTGATTTTAGTAAAATGAAACTATAGCATATATGCTCTCTCACGTCTCCTTTAGGGAATTCAGGTGACCAAAAGTGCTCAATTTATTTCCATTATTTGTTTAGTATTTTCATAAATAATGTCATGTATTCTCTCCCCAAGATCTAAATGACTTTGGTGACTCATAAATGACCTCTAAAGTATCTCCATTTTATATTTATTTATTTTCTTACATTTAACTTATGGGCATGAGTTCATCACCTCCTCACAATTTCTTTAGGGGTGCATGACTTGGGATTTCATATCCCCATATCATACCAACCCCATGTTAGGACTTATCCAAAGTCTTAACTTAGCTTAGGATTTTGTTGTGTTAGATTAATTTAATAATTATAATGGGGCATGCATCTTTTATAAAGACACCCCCATAAATAAATTAGATTAACTTTTGGGTAGTTTTCATGTTTGTGTTAATTAATAATGTGAACCATCTTTCAGGTAGAATGCTCATACGAGTTAGTTAATAGGTTAGTTAGTTTTTACCGGTGTGTGTGAAAACTTATAAATAAATGTTTATTTCATGTAAAAGGGTTAACGGAGTAAAGGCACCCTTTTTATGTACTTATTTTTGGTAATTGATAAAATGCATCCTAAGCTAAGTTAAGACTTTGGATAAGTCCTAACGCCCCACACCATAATAGGGTATATAAATTATGGCACATGATACTAGTATTGTCAAGGAGTTGAGTGGCTAGCCTCTTCAATCCTAACAAAAACCCAAGTTAGGTCTTGCTAAACATCAGACTCTAATAAGTAGTATATAAGTGGAGTCACTATATAAAGGAATAGACCCTTATATATAATAATTTAGTAAGTATATACCCAATTAACATGATTGTGCCCTTGTGTTAGCCACACTTAGGACCATCTAGTGTGTTTCAATCTTATAGATTTTTAGTCAAACCCACTTATCACAAACTTTATATCCAAATGATGAGTGCTCCTCACTCTAAGTCTGTGTCACTTACCAATTCTTGAGAGATAGATGGGGTGTAACAAATTTACCTACACTTGTTCTTTAATTTTAGGATTAACACTTAATTCTTCACAAGCATTGGTATATCGGTGGAAATTTTGGCAGAAGATATACACACCTGTGTCACTTTTATGGATAGGATGAGCCATTTGTGCTATTTCTATTTTCTTTAATTTACATGTGTGTTTTGAGACTAATTTTTTTTAAAAAATTTTAAATGATTCATAACCATCATCTGTTTTCATCACACTTTCACTCAAGAGGTGTAATTCTAATCATTTTATGTCACACTTTTGCCTTAGACTTTTTATCTCAAAAATGTATGTGTGTCACTTATTTAAAAGGGGAATTATTACACTGCCCATTTCATCCCAAACATTTTAATTAGATTTTTTATAAATCCATTGTCATACCATTTGATTAAAGGGGTGTTTTTACGTTGCCAATGTTATTCCAAAAACTTTACCTTGTTTCAAACCAAGTTCAAAATCATGTGTATCTTTGGTCTAAAATGGTGTTATTATGCTATCCATTTGAGCCTAGGATGTTATCCATTTGAAAACTCTAATTTTTTAAAATTAAGTTCATAATTTATCTTGTGAAGTTGAGTTTCAAAGTTGATTGGTCTATACCTAGGTCTTGCTTAATTTTGGCTCATGTGTTTTCCTCTTACCTTTAGACTGTGTAACTTGGATTAATTTCTTGCTCAATTTAAAGACCCTTTTGCATAAATATAGGAAGTATTTTATTTATGTGTGCCTTATGTAGACACCCCATTTTGGCCACAACTATGTTCCAACTGGGCTTCAGATTAGTTTCTACCAAATAGTGTAAATTAAGCTTAGAAATCACTGAATGTCCATATTTTATCCACACATCAGACATTAGTGCTCAAAATCATGTTGAGAAATCCCTATTTGGAGTATTATCCTATACGCAATAGTAACATGTCACATATTCATCTCCAGTCAACTTGTGACCTAATAAATTGATAGTTTGGCCTTTGGACCTATTAAGTCGGCTACTTAAACAATTCTTAAAGTGCAAAAATGCTAAGCAGAATGAATTAAATAAGCAAATAAAATTAAATTCTTAAGTTAAATTTTCATGTAAAAATAGTGAAAATAATTTTTTAAAATAAATTCTAATAAAATTGAGGTCATGATGATGTCATCATCTTAAAAGTCAAGGAATTAAAAATATCTCCTTTAAATCCTTAAATTCATAAATGGAGAGCCATACTTAATAAATGGGATATCTATCCCAGATATTAATTGATTTCCCCCTCATTAACTCAATTAGTGTTAAACTAAACATAAATTCACTTGGGTTAGAGTTAATTTGAAAGGCTATAAATAGAAGTGCCAAGACCATTCTAAAATAAACTCTCAATTCAAAGTTATAATGTTCAATTTTTGAGAGACAAAACATTCTTGTAGTGTTATAATGCAAAAACATTGCCAAGGTGACAACAAAAAATGATACAAGGAGCACCATTTTCAAAGACTCTTTGAGCACATGACTGAGCACATTTATCCATGGCTAACATGTAACTCTTTTTCATAAGGAAGGTAAAGAATACTTGTTTTGTCTTCCATTGTTAGTTACTTGCATTGTTCTCTTGCTCCTTTAGTGTATATGCTTGAGGTGTTAGATTTTTTAGTGTGTTATTATTATTATTATTATTATTATTATTATTATTATTATTATTATTATTATTATTATTATTATTATTATTATTATTATTATTATTATTATAACATAATAACACTTGAATAACTCTCCTCTTGGATTTCTATCTCACATAATTTCAAGTTTGATGAGAGAACTCTTCATGAGTGCACACTCCACAATTTCTTATTATTGTCTCTTATTCTAATTTTCGCTAAAAAAATGGCCCATAAAGTCATCATAACTTTTGATGGATTAAATATTTTTTTTAAATTTTTTGTAAGGATGTTTTTATGTTTCTTATCAAAATCCTATAAAAATTTCATGAAAAAATATATCTATATTTTAGCATTTATCATCAAATCAACGACTACCACTTTTATTTTCTAATTTTCTATTAAAAATGACTGATACAGAGCTCATAATTTTTTTTTATATTTGTTATTTTAATTTTAAATTTTTTAAAGATGTGAGGATCATACCTATTAAAAATATCCCAAACTTTCATGAATAATTTATTTATAATTTATAATTTATGGTTAAAACACTTACTTTTTATGTTTATTTATGTTCGGTTTTGTTTTTAACATTTATTTTGCAGGTTGTCTTTTCTATTTTGGTACAAACAAACTTATAACAATTTTTTTTAGGTTTTATATATAAAATAGAAAAAATATTGCATAAAAACACTCATTCACACTCATTTTACATTTATTTGTATGCTTTTTAAAAATTGAACAAAACAACTTTCATTTTCTTATTTCAAGTTTTCACAAAGGCCAAACTTCAATCATATTTAGATTGGTGATCTTAAAAATAAATTCCACTTTAGTTAGAGATATTAAGAGACTTTATAATTCTTGTTTTTATTTTATATAGTTTCAATTTCAAATATTATATTATTATATTTTGGCAAATAGAAACCATAGTGTGTATGTTCTCCTCCCATCCCCTTTAGGGAACTCAAGTGACCAAAAATGCTTAGTTTATTATCATTTTTTGTGTGGTCTTATCATAAATAATTTTTTGTATGTTATCCCCAAGCTTTGAGTGACTTGGTTTATTCAAAAGTGACATATAAATTCTTTCTTTTTTCATTTTTTTTTTAATGCATTTGACTCATGGGAAGGAGTTCATCGCATCGCCTCCCCACAAGTTCTTTAGGGGTGTGTTGACTTGGGGCTTCATATCCTAGCATCATATTAACCTTGATCCATGGTGTAGTATATAAATTAGGAAACATGATACTGAGATTTTCAAGGGGTTTAGCAACTAGCCTCTTTGATCCTAATGAAAAACTGAGTTAGGTCTTGCTAAACATCAGAGTCTACTAAGAAGTACATGGTTAGAGTCGTTATGCAAAGGAATAAACCCTTGAATAGTAAGTTAGTAGGTATGAACCTAATTGACATGATTTTTACCTTGTGTATACTTGGGATGATATAATATGTTTTAAACCTATATATTTTTAGTCAACTCCACTTATCGTATAATTTCTTGTCAAATGTCGAGTGTTCCTCATTCTAAGTTTGTGTCACATATCAATGCTTGAGAGATAGAGGAAGGCATAAAAACTCTACCTACACCTATTATTTAATTTTTGGATTAACACTTAATTCTTCACAAGAACTGGTATATCGATAAAAATTTTGGCAAAAGCTATGAAAAATCATTTCAATTATAGGGATAGGATGAGCCATTTGTGTTATTTCTATTTTCTTTGATTTACATGTATGTTTTGAAACTAAAACTATTTATTTTTCACAAGTATAAAAGATTCATAAACATCATGTTTTTTAATCACTGTTAGGTTGTGGAGCTAAAAGCTTCACTGATGCAGACATGGAGAAGGCCATTGGAGGAGTTGCTGGAGTGTCACAGACACCGGTGTTAGTCAGGCCAACTGACATCGACAGGATAAGGCAGGAGAGCAACCGACGTCGGTTAGAGATCAGCTGACGTCAGTGAACCCCAGGCAGACAGGGACCGGCGTCGGTTGCCTGTGTGGTTCAAATGCGAGTATATTACGGGCAGTTGCTTGACGAACCAAGTGTTTGCATGATGAGAGCTAATTATAGACTGAGAGCTGCGGATCTAATTATTGTATTAGGTGTCTAATTATTGTTTGGATGAGATCTATATAATAGACTCATGGTTGTATTGTAAACTTGTGCTAGAGAGTAAGAGAGCATTATTATAAGCTCCTTCTGTGTGTGAGGTGAGCAATGGTGTGTTCCTCCTAGTGCCACAGTACCAAGGTGGGTGCTGGATTGGAGAATCAGTAGGGTTCTTCAAGAGTGTATGATCTTGGTCATCAAGTGAGCATGGATTCTATAGGAGATCTACATGGTAAGTAAGATCATTGATATGCAGGTGTGTGTGTGTGTGTGCAAGGCCAAGGTTCACAGGTGTGTAGAACCAGCTTGATCTGTAGGTGGAAGATCAGATATGACAGCAACACAACAGGGAGCAATATCAAGAGAGATCTACTTGGAGTACAGGTGTGTACTCAGAGAAAAGAGGAAGGCAAGGAAGATCCTTCTATAAGTAAGGTCTATTGAGGTGCAGGTTGTTGCAGGTTCAGGGGAGATCTACTTGAAGTACGTTTGAGTACTTGTGGAGTGCGTAGAGTACTTGTGGAGTGCGTGGAGCACAGGTATAAGGTGAACACCAACTCAGTGTTTGAGTTGGGTGTTGGGACCTAAGAGAGAGAGCTTTGAGGAGAGAATTACTGTTCACTTGAGGTGTGGGAAGCCTCTGAAGAGGTGGTGGAGAAGAAGTGGCATCTTCTTTATTGTATTCTTTTCTGCAAGATTTTTAATACAAGTTGTGTATTGTCTCTCATATCTTGTGTTATTTTTGGATTCTAGTTACTTGTTGATTCTGGTTAATTCCACATTTTAAGTTGCTTGTATTTGGTAATCAATTGTGTGCTTCTGGGGTTTCATATTCCCAACATGTGGTATCAGAGCTAAGGTTGCAGGAAGTAGTTTTGTGTTTGGTTACAGGTCACTCTCAGGGGTTTATGATTGAGTGGGAGTAGAGCAATGGCAGATCAAAGTAAGCTAAGGATGGAGGAGTTGAAAAGCACAGATGGTCACTTATGGTCTGATGGAAAGAAAGAGCAGGTAAAAGAAAATTGTTGGTTTGTGGAAGATCAGCATGGAGGAACTGAAGACGCAGATGTTGCAGGGGATGTGGCACAGGATGCTTTGGGAGGTTTCTTGGATAAAGTTGAATCTTGTCTTATAGATTCGGTTGCCTCTTTCCATGCAGCCCCAAGTAGAGGAGCTAGTGAGCCTTGCCAAATAATTGGCAAAGGGGAAGTGAAGCTGAAATTGCAGGCGGCCAACACATGGGTGTTGAAGGAGGTCATGCAGGTCCCAGGTTTGGAGATATGGCTAATTTATTTAGAAGAATTGGGTGATGAGAGATGCATGAGAACTCTCATATTAGATACACTTGAATTAGCTGGTGGTAAGAAAATAGGTACTCTTTATCTACTTATTTATATCACTGATTCTTCTTTTATTGCAGAGACGTGGCTTCGTAGGCTTGGTCACATGAGCAAGAAGGAGATGCATGTTCTTAAGCGGAAGATAGATATATTTGACAGGCTTAAGAACTGGAAAGCCTTGGTGTTCTTGGAGGAGATGGTGGACAGAGACCAGTGGATGGGCTAGATACTTCTAAGCAGGGCAGTTTGGCCATGGGACTTGATTCAAAGGAGCTCACGGGTAAAAAGTCATCACTCACAAGAAACACAAGTACCGACATCGGTAGGAAAACCAACGTCGGCAGTATGTAAGACTGACGTCGATCACGAGGACCGACGTTGGTAGAAGGAGGACACCGACGTCGGCACGGTTGGTAGTCAGGAAAGGCGCAGGAACTGATGTCGGTCGGATGCAGACTATGTGGTGGCCGAGGTCGGTCACTGTAATGGATTTTGGGTGGATAACAAGCTATTAAGGAGTCTCAAACACCCATACGGAGGATTGAAGATGTAAGTAAGCCTCAAATTCATTGTTCCTCTTCTTTATACTAGTTCCTGACTGCAGAGCAGGAAGGATCCAAGAAATAGTGGGAGCGTGGCATGGAGAGATTGCAGAACCAAACAGGAGATTTGGTAGGGTTGCCAGCTGGTATGTTAGCACTGCAAGATGAATGGATTCCTTAGTTGAAGAATAGAGAGAATGGATACATGAGACAGAAGACCAGGTCATACGATCTTGAGGAGCTGCAAGACAGTGGTATAGGGTTTGACAGGTGGAGGACGAAGCACGACTTTAGTCAATGTCAGGTAACTACTGTGGTTTACCTTACCAGGTGGATGATGAGTCATGACATCATTCTGTTACTATATGTGGATTGTATGTTTGCTAGCAGGTTTGTACATACAGGGTTTTGCTAAGCTAAGGGGTAAGATTAGTTCAGTGGTTTGCTATGAAGAATTTGGAGTAGCAAAATTCTTCGGCATGGGAGACATGGGAGATCACAGGGTGATTTTGTTTTCAGTGAGAGCTGATGTGAATCAGGTGTTGGCGAGACGTAGGATGTAGAATCAGAGCGCACCAAGGGCTGGATAGTTTAGTGTTCAAAATCACATGAGGTCTGGTATAGACCTGAGTTTTCCCAAGCAGTGGGAGCTGTCAGAGAGTTAGGAGCCAATTCAGAGAAGTGGATTCTTATGTATTTGAGAGAGACTAGCAGTAGGGATTCATGCTATTTAGGGTCAGGACTTCACTACATGAGATTGTAGGATTAGATGTGGCAGGGTACTCGGATGACAGGAGGTACACCACAGGTTGTGTGGTGGGTGGTCTTCAAGATTCATCTTGAAGAGGGATACAAACTAGGAAATAAATTAGATGGGGTACAGTTACAGGTACAATGCAGCTATTTATCTCCAAGTGGGAGATTGTTAGGTTGTGGAGCTAAAAGCTTCACTGATGCAGAACCCCAGGCAGACAGGGACCAGTGTCGGTCACCTGTGTGGTTCGATTGCGAGTATATTACGGGTAGTTGGTTGATGAACCAAGTGTTTGCATGTCAAGAGATAATTTTAGAGTGAGAGCTGCGGATCTAATTATTGTAATTGGATGTCTAATTATTGTTTGGATGAGATCTATATAATAGACTCATGGATTGTATTGTAAACTAGTGCTAGAGAGTAAGAGAGAAATATTATAAGCTCCTTCTGTGTGTGAGGTGAGTAATGGTGTGTTCTACATGGTAAGTAAGATCATTGATATGCAGGTGTGTGTGTGTGTGCAAGGTCAAGGTTCACAGGTGTGCAGAACCAGCTTGATCTGTAGGTGGAAGATCAGATATGATAGCAACACAACAGGGAGCAGTATCAGGAGAGATCTACTTGGAGTACAGGTGTGTACTCAGAGCAAAGAAAAAGGCAAGGAAGATCCTTCCATAAGTAAGGTCTATTGAGGTGCAGGTTGTTGCAGGTTTAGGGGAGATCTACTTGAAGTACGTTTGAGTACTTGTGGAGTGCGTAGAGCACTTGTGGAGTGCGTGGAGCACAGGTATAAGGTGAACACCAACTCAGTGTTTGAGTTGGGTGTTGGGACCTAAGAGAGAGAGCTTTGAGGAGAGAATTACTATTCACTTGAGTGTGGGAAGCCTCTGAAGAGGTGGTGGAGAAGAAGTGGCATCTTCTTTATTGTATTCTTTTCTGCAAGAGTTTTAATACAAGTTGTGTATTGTCTCTCATATCTTGTGTTATTTCTAGATTCTAGTTACTTGTTGATTCTGGTTAATTCCACATTTTAAGTTGCTTGTATTTGGTAATCAATTGTGTGCTTCCGGGGTTTCATATTCCCAACAATCACACCTTAGCCTAAGAGGTGTTATTCTACCCATTTGATATCACACTTTTTCCTTAGACCTTTTTTCCCAAAGCATTTGTGTGTGTCACTTGTTTAAATAGGGCATTATTACACTACCCATTTCATCCCAAACATTTGCCTTATATTTTTAATCCAAGAATATTGTTATAACATTTGATTCAAGGATAGTCTTTATGATACTCATATTATTCCAAAAATGTTACCTTGTTTTTAACCAAGTTCTAAACCACGTGTATCATTGGTCTAAATTGGTGTCATTATGTTCTCCATTTGGGTCTGTGTTGTTCTCCATTTGAAAAATCCATGTCTTTTAAACCAATTTAAAAATTTGTCTTACAAAGTTTAGATTCAAAATTTATTGGTCTACACCTATGTATTTCTTAATTTTGGCTTGGGTGTTTTCCTCTTACCTTTGAATTGTGAACTTGGACTCATTCCTTTCTTACTTTAAATACTCCTTTGCCTATAACTAGTAAGTGGTTTATTTTTGTGTGCCTTGAGTTGATTTGTTGTCTTAAACTAGGGTCAAAACTCACTTTTTCATTATAAATTTAAGCATGATTAGTTTACATTAGAGCCTTTCTTATCACTTGGGCTTAAATGCTTTACTCATCACTCTTATTTTGCTTACTTGAGATTGACTTTCCCAATTAATTTTAGGCTTGTTCCTAGAGTGAATGATTTTATACCAAGGTCAATTTTGTTTTAAAATCCATGTTTCAAGATTGAGTCAAGTGTTTCAAACTATTTTCCTTATGGTTAGATTAATTGCAAATTTTTACCTCAACCTAGTTTGTTTTAAAGTCTAGTTTTGTGCCTTTTTATGAAAGACCTAGAATTTCCTTAAATTTTTTAGACCTAGTTCATGCCTTTTTAAATTATAGCTTTGTGTCTTTTGACCAAACACCTAGCACTTTTCATTTTTAGACCTAGATTATATTTATTCAAAAAACTTTTTTAAGACCAAGATTTGGTTTTACTTTTCATTTGATCATTTATGTGACAGACCTTTAAACATTGGATACATTTGAGATCAAATTTACCATTGATAAATTTTGAGAAGAGATTAATTATAGGCCAAGTTTAAACCATTTACTATAGTAGACCAAGTTTTACATATAAACCAAGTTTTAAGATGATTTCAAGCATCAACCAATCCTTTTAGACCACATTTCAAGTGTTGTGTGAACTTTATACCTTTATGTTTCATGAGACCTAATCATAGATCCAAACATGCCTTGTTTGAGTTTATTTTCAAGTGCCTATCTCATGTTTTTTTTTAAAGACTAATTTCACTTTTCCTAGACCAATGCCAAGTTCCATATACCATGATCAAAACATTTTTGTAGACTAAGACTATCCTTATTAGGATAATTGCTAAACCCAGCCATGTCAATTATCATATGCTAAGATCTCTCTTATTTGGGCTAATTAAAGTACCAAGTTTCCAATTTCAATGATAATGGTACCCAATCCAATTCTTATGCTAGTAATCTTCCTTTAGCTTGTGTGAGCCACCAAGCTCCACAATGCCTAAGGATTACCATTCTAAGCCCTCATCCTTTGGCCTGCATTAGCAACCAAGCTTCATAGCACCTATTCATTTCCATTCCAATCCATCATATTTAGGATTGCATTAGCAACCAATCTTTGTAGCACCCATTCATTACCATTATATGCCCTCATCCTTTAGCCTACATTAGCAACTAAACTTTGCAATTCCCATTCATTACCATTATAGGCCCTTCCAAATATGGTAGCTCATTATTACAACAAGGTTGTATATTTACGATTAGATGGATCACATTTACCATCCCAAACCCATAGCTATCCTTTGTTGAGATCATATTTGATGAGCCTATTTACAAAGAGATCATTATTGAACCATGGATCATTCTTCATCCATTGCCAACTTCCCCCACTTTATAAAATCTATGCTAGTATTTGAAACATAATAGAGCCAATCATTATCTCTCCAAGAACCATCATTCAAAGACCAACATGTTTATAGACCTAATATTTTAAAACCAATTGTAATCCTCCAATGACAAGATAATCAACCAATCCATGATATTTTTGTTGAAACACTTATTTGTGACAAGTTAACCTATGTTGAATCACCCTTTGACACTTTCCATTTGGTTGAGTCTCACTTTGATAAGCTAGTCTTGATTGAGTCACCCCCTAATGATTATAACCACCTTTGGGAAAATCATTATTTTTACCATTTCCCTATTTTTAAGGAGCCTCACTTTGATGAGCCAGTCTCTATGGAGTTTCATGTTGACCATTTCCCTTTTGTTGAGAAGCCTCACTTTACCAAACTAGTCTCTATGGAGTCCTTCTTAGCTAAGCCTATTTTTTAAGATCTCATTGTTCAATATTAAGCCATTACTCATCCAATACAAAACATTAAACATAACATCTTTATCACCACACCAAATGAAGAATCAACATTAAATTCAGGTTCTATTTTTAAACTGATATCAAATTTAGCATTAAAAGCAAAATAAATGTTAGTCTCAACATCAGATTTAGAGTCCCTTGAGTTAGACTCAACTTTAGGATTAGAATACATTTTTGGCTATTACAACATTGGTTACACATGCCTTACAAATCAATTAGAATATATTTGTGATCCTTCCATAGTTTTTGAGGATGATTACTTCATCACTGACACAAGTTCTTCTAGTATATTCTATGAGGATTGTTCTTCCTCTTCTTATTCCATTACCATTACATCTACCATTAAAAATAACCAAAATAACCATTATATTGACATTAAACCTCCCAAAAAAGTTGATGAGTATCATCTAACTCCTCATTTAATCAATATTCAATTGATGTCTTATCAACCAGGGCTGGTGTCCAAAGCTGTCTATAGTAAGGTATATGATGGTAGATCTAGAAGGTTGCTTACGAGGGTGTTTGATTGTCTTATTCTAACTTTGACTAAAGAAAAAAATGTGTCCTAAAATATGTGATTCAGTCTTTTACTAAAAAGGAAGAAATCAAATCAATCCACTTTTTTGCTATAAGTAAAAGATCACACCCCTATTTACGCTTGCATGAAAAGTAAATTCACACTCTTCACTAAAAAAAGGAAATTTGTTTCACATGTTTACTATAAAGGAAAACACACATTGCTTAGAAGGAAATGATTTTGAAATAAAAAAATGTTTTTTTTTAAACTGTGAAGTTTTTTTGATGTTTTTATGAATAAATATAAATATTAACAAGATTCTAATTATAATAATGAATTAGTAAATCATAACATAAATAATGTACATAGTTCCTGGTTCCAAGGAGAGTGGGACCTTGCTCCTCTCAGACTCAAGAATAAAGATTAATCAGTGCTAGAAACTGAAGTATTAATTCATAAAAATGAAATGATTACAATCTGGGTAAAACCTGTATGCTTGTACAAATCTTCTATATAATATCTAATTTATGATTCTTGATTCTCAATCTCTTTCATTGACAAAATTATTACACTTTATACTAATACAATCAACTTAAAATAAGATGCAAATAAATAGGATTCCTTGGTCGATCCATTCATACAAAGATAGGAGATTGGATTTTCAAGAGATCTAATTATTCTGATGAAATAATATACTATCCTGCAATAGTTCTAAAATCTAATTACATAAAATTTTATCAAAATCAAGTACTTAAAAACAATAGGTGGTTATTTTCCTTATTTGATTCCAACTGAAATGGTTCTCTCTTATCCTATTTGGCCACTAGCTTCCCATTTGTAGCTTCAACCTTACAAAATTTTTAGAATTGACCCTGCAGAGTCAGGAGGAATGAGCCTATAGAGTCCATAGAAATGAGCATGTGAAGTCCATAGAAACTAGCCTATGGAGTCCATATAAATAACTCTGTGGAGTTCGTAGAAACAAGCCTACATAGTCTATAGAAACAAGCCTGCAGAGTCCATAGAAACAAGCCTGTAGAGTCTATAGAAACAAGCCTGCAGAGTCCATAGAAGCAAGCCTACGGAGTCTATAATTCTACTGGATGGAGATCAAAATGGAACATTCACTATACATCACCTGTGTCTTCATCTTGAGAATTATTCACAACAAAGATCACTAAAACATGCTATGTATTAGACATTAATGACAAAGTAAAGGTTTAGTCTTTGGTTTAATATAAACAAGACAAATATCTATTTTCCATGTAATAGTTATCTAATAATATAAGATTTGCATAAGATAATATCCTTTGAGAGATGAATTGAGGGAAATAACATGTTAATAATGAGACATATTCTGAGCTCATCATCTCCTCCAAGCTTTACCTTTTGCAAGTCCCATTGCAAACATTTATTGGCATTCATAGCACTAGCTTCTGCTTTCCACACTTTGACTCAAATCATATTCATCAAATTCATCTGTTATATGTTTGTCTAAATTGCTTGTAAATACCTAATGTTATTGAATCATTTATTTCCATATACTAAATTTTTCCTCTGATTCTGGAGCCCAACTCTACCATCCTGAAATAGGTATGATCAGCAAATAGGGTCTATATCTCATGCCAATCCATTTCTGCTCTCTCCCAAATTCTATTACCTCTATCAAAATTTCCAAAATTGAGGATACTCTCCTTATACTCCATCTTAAGTTATTTGGGGGCATGACCTCTCATCTTTTAAGAGGCACTGAAAGTTGGTCCCATATGTTTACACTTGCAGCCACCACTAAATCAAAACTCTATCTTGAAAACAAATCAAAAGAAAAAATCACAATCATATAAAGCCTATAAATAATGCATTTTAACCTCATCATCTAAAAAATTATAATTAAAATTATGTTTGCTCAATCTAGGAATAGGAAAGGCTGGTCTGACACACAATCCTGTATTCTTAGCATGATTTGTATAGTCCTCAAATCTGCCTTTCCATGCTATTTGATTTTTTAATGTAGAATGTAATGTTCTTAGTTGAATTTCTCCTACATGAAGATTTATCAAAAACTTATTATGCTCATGATATCCTAGAATCAAGTCATGCAAATAAAATTCACAAAGAAAATCCTACTGACCAGGTTCAGCACTATAGAAAATTTCTAAAAATGTTGTTGGCTATAAAATTTTGTAAGGAAGATGATAGGAGATCCGTAGAAGCTGCCATTTGTAAAATTATTTAAATAAAAACAAACTATATGCAAAATAAGGATTCCTACATGCCAAAAGAGATTTCTCTAATTTACATGCATCTTTCAAATTTTCTTCTAACTCTTGGACTTTAGCTTCTAATGCTTTCTTTTCATTTTCCAAGAGTTTGTTTGAAGAAATTGTATCTTTGTTTTTCTATTTAAGTATAGAATATTCTTCTTCAATTTGATGTGGTATTTGTAAGGGAGGAATACCTGGATCACTTGTTTGACAACCATGGTCAAAAAATACCTTAGGAGGAGAAGGTGCAACAACAAGTGCTTCGGAAGAGTTTACCAAACTTTGTAATTTTCTATTTTCCTTCTTCAAATTTGCTACATATATCCAAAGATCTATTTGTTCACTTTCATGTTCCTTTATTATTTCCTCTAATCTATGAATTTCTATTACATGATCAACAAATGTTGTATCTAATTTCTACACCAAAGATGAGTTGACATGATCCTTGTTCTGCAATTGACTGATCAAGTCAGCAATGTCAACTATTTGTTGTTGTTCAAGAGCTTGAGCTTGAGAAAGCTACAAGGTTAGCTACATAATAGGATCATTTAGATTGGATAATTTGCCTTTCTTAGTGGTACATACAATTTTCCCTTTGTTCATTATAGTTTCAACTAGAATGGGTGGTTGTTCCACCATACTTAATTCCTCTATTGTGTGTGGCTCTTCCTCTAGATTTGGCTCCTCCATTATGATTAGAGAGTTCCTTTTAGAAGGAATTTACTCAATATCTGTAGGTGCAAGGATATTTTGATGTATGGGGGAATAAGACACCATTTTAAGAATATCTAAAATATCTATAGCTTCTTGTTTATCTTCTTTTGTTAAAAAGAGCCTTCTCCTTCTTTTAGTTACTCTTTGAGCTACACTTAGTTTGATTTTCTTTTCAACCATCAAACCCTTGGTATTCTCAAGTTCTATAGCAACCTTTCATCTCAATTTTATTCTTCCTAACAAGGGAACTAGTTGTACTGTAGATTCATGAGGTTCTTATGGGGACCTTGAAACTTTAGGGTTTTGAGACCTTGTGATTCTTCTTAAAGAAGAAGAAGAATGGATTTTTGTGGAGATTATAGTCTGAGATATTTTTCTTGGTATTTTTTTCTTAGCTGATGTAGCAGGTGGAGATGAGTGATCCTGTGGTACATTTGGGGTTTTTTGTGCAAGAAAATTTGGAACTTATTGTGCTATACTATTCTGAAATTCCTCCTAGACTTCTTGTCCTTGCTGAAGGAAATGATGTTGTATAATGAGTTGAATAAGGTCATGATGCCTAAGATCAGCATTAGGGGTTGTAGACATAACTTGCAGAGCACCATATAAGAAAGATGGGAGGTTAATTTTGTACTAAGGGTTTTGCCTCCTATGCTTAAGATGTATTAACATTGTCATGGCATCTCCCCCTAAAAGATTATGTTGCCCTTCATAAATGATATATTTGAGTACCCACTTGGCTACAAATTTCTAGGGTTTAGGAAGTGAATTTCTACTAATCCCTTTTGATTTTCCCTTAGAATATACTAGACATAAAGTTCCAATCTGCTCATTACCATTAAACTAACTAATTAAATCACTAAATGAAATTTTGCCTGTAGCTTTCATTCCCTCTTCTAGAACTTGTATAATTTGGCTTATAACTTGAGTTGTAATAGGAATAACAATGCCTTTCACAATTGAAAATTTAGAGGTGAGATTAGTGATGAATTCACTTACCATTATTTCGTCAAAACCCTGGAACTTTTCAATGAAAGGTAGCCAGCCATTTGCTCTAAACACTGCTACAGAAGCTTTGTCCTTATGAAACTTTGCTGCATTCTTTGGCTCTGATCTCATCTTCTATCTCATTTCTATGTGGACTTATAGACAACTCTATTCCTTTAACTCTGATTGGGGTGTAGACCAATATTTTGTCAAAATTGGTAGGCAATAGTCACTGAGGATTACAGGCGACACTCATGGAGGATCTATATAATAGCTTCTATTGAAGTTTGTAGAAATGAAATGGTTCATACCAAATGCTATGGCTACATGATTTCATAGTTTTGATATGATGACTTGATATAATTGGGCACTGTACATTTATACAAAGTGTACCAGCCATTTTGTCTCATTAATACAAGTTGGGTGAAATGATGATGTGTCACATTGATGGTGACAATGATTCATTACTTTATTTAAAACCCCTTTGTGTGACATCCTGTCATTATGATTATTAATGATTCAATTGATTATATCAAAGTTTCACGCTTATCCATACACCTTTAGTGGCTCGATTGCATGCTTTTTCATTATGGAATGTGTCATTCTATTTTAGAAGATTCAAATTTGGGTTATCTATGTATAATAGTGTCTTAATCAAATCAAAGATAATTAATTAACTAAGCATAGATAAATAAAATATATGTCTTACTTAATTTAACCTTAGATGTATCCTTTGCTCACCATGTGTCCTGCACAAATAAAATTATATGGATTATTTTATTGCATGGAGATGACCAATCATAGTGACATGATGTGATTCTCTTGTTATTATTATTATTATTATTATTATTTTAATTTTTTTAATTTTTTTTAATTTTTATTTTTTTTATAAATTTTTTTTTGTTGCCCTTTGGCTAACCATTGTTGGTTTTTTAGCCAAAGCCCTTTTTGCAATGCATAGCTAGCTAGTAAGTTGGTTTTATGGGCATAAATTGTCAATAGTGTCCTTGAAAAGATTTTCACTATTGATTTTTTTATATATTTGTTTTCTGGAGGATTATCAAGGAGCATGTTCTCTGGAAGAAGCAGAGCTCTCCAGAATAGCTACTTGATCCTTTACTTTTTGAATAAATTCATTTTTATTGAGAGGTTTCTGATAGAGATTCAATCTATGTCCATTGACTAACAGAGCTCTTTGACTGTCATCAATAGGTATTAGCGTAACAAAACCACTTTAATATACCTCCTTGATCTGATAAGGTCCCAACCACCTTGTTTGTAGTTTTCCTTTAAACTATTGAAATTTAGAATCAAATAATAGTGTCCAATCTCCTTTCTGAAACTTCCGTTGCTTGATTTGTGAATCATACCAAAATTTTCTTTGATATTGTACCAATTAAATTCTTTGTAGTGCTTCCATCCTCATTTCATCAAGTTGATTAAGCTATAAGAGTCTTTTTTTTCTATATTTCTTCCAATTCAATTCCTACTTCTACAACTATTTTCAGAGTTTATAATTCAAATTCAATAGAGAATAAAGGCTTCTTACCATAAACCAATTCATAAGGTGAAAATCTAGTTGTTGTTTTCCAAGTCGTATTATAGGCCCAAAAAACTTTTGGTACCTTATCTGCCCAATTCTTTATACTATAATTAACAACCTTAGTTAAAATGGTTTCTAGTTCTCTATTGGTGACTTCAACTTGCCCATTAGCATGTAGATTGTATGGAGATGTTTTTCTGTGTTGAGTTTGATATACTTGCATGAAGTGCTTTATCATGTTTGACATGAAATATGGTCCTTGATCTGAGACTATCTCCCTTAGAGTACCAAATCTTTACATAATTTTGAAATATAAGAAATTAGCTACCATCTCTTCTCTTGCATAAGTTAATTCTTCCACTTCTGCCCACTTGGTCACATAGTCTGTACATACTAGGAGATATTCTCTTCCTCTAGAAGGAGGATCTACTGGACCTATAAAATCAATTCCCCATTTCTCAAATGGTTCTAAAACCAATTGAGGATGAGGGTGTAGAGGCATCTCTGTTGAAAGAGTAGGTTGTCTAATTCTCTGACAAGCATCACAGTGTCTGACATATTTTTTTACTTGCTAATGAAGGTAAGGCCAATAGTATCCTGCTCCCAAGATTTTATGTATAGTTCTTTGAGCTGAATAATGCCCTCCTCCTGATTCATCATGACAAGATATAATGATATCATAAGCTTCACCATTTGTCACACACCTATGAAACACATGGTTAGGTCCAAGTTTAAATAACATTCCATTAATCTTTTTGAAAGAAGAGTTTTCTTTAATTAAACATTTCTTTTATTTTTTTGAAAATTGTAGAGGAAACTTTCCTGTGGTGAGGTAATTAGCTATATCAGCAAACCACAGAGATTTTGATGAAATAGAAAATAGTTGTTCATTTGGAAAGTCATCTTCCACTGGTTCTTCTTCACCTATAGTATTTATTCTTGACAAGAAATCAGCAACTACATTAGACTTCCCTGGTTTATCTATAATAGTAATATCAAATTCTTATAAGAGAAATAACCATCTAATAATCCTACCTCCCACAATTGGTTTGTTGGTAAGATATCTAATAGCTAAATGGTCTGTATAGATAAATACCTTGTAGCCTATTATGTAGTGTCTGAATTTGTTAATTTCATATATTACAGCTAAGAATTCCCTTTCAGTTGTGGTGTAATTTTTCTTAGCATGTGTCATGTTTTTACTAATATAATATATAACATACATGTTTCCCTCTTCATCCTTTTGTCTAAAGACTACTCCTAGTGTTGTATTGGAAGCATTTATGTATATATGGAATGGCTTAGTCTAATCTAGTCCTCTCAATACTAGAGCAGTAACAAGTTTAGCTTTAATGGTCTCAAAGGCCTGCTAGCAACTATCACTCCATTCGAATGTACTATCTTTTGTAAGCAAGGCAAACATAAGGGCAACTATTTGGATAAACTTATCTATGAAGCATCTGTAGTAACTAGCATGTCCCAAAAAACTCTTAACTTCAATTTGTGTTTGTGGAATGGGTAAGTTGGAAATTATTTCAAATTTTTTTGGATCAACTTGAATGCCTTTTTCATATGGTGTCCCAGGACTATTTTTTCATCCATCATCAATAAACATTTCTCATGGCTCAAAGATAATTGATGTTCCTCACATCTGATCAGTACTCTTTCCATGTTGATAAGAGCTTCTTCATAAGTTCCACCATAAATGGTGAAATCATCTATATATACCTCAACACAATTATTTATAAGGTGAGAGAATATTGCTAGAACTGCTCTTTGGAAGGTTGTTAGGGAATTATAGAGTTTAAATAGAAGTACTCGATAAGAAAAAGTTCCCCAAGGGTAGGTAAATGTGGTTTTATCTTGATCTTCAGCTACTACCATTATTTGGTTATACCCACTAAACCCATCCAGGAAAGAAAAAATATCTTTCCTGCCACGTTGTCAAGAACTTGAACAATGAAAGGTAAAAGAAAGTAATCTTTGAGTGTTGTTGCATTTAATTCTCTATAATCTACAAATATTTTCCATTTTTCTTGGGCATAATTACTAGAGGTGAAACCCACTAACTGTATGAGATGGGGTAAATAAACCTAGCTTCCAACAACTTTTGGATTTCTATTTTAACTATTTCCTTTAATGTTGAGTTTATTCTTCTTTGTGGTTGTCTTACCGATTTGACAGATTCTGTGTAAATGTGATGATTACATATGTTGGGGTGAATTCCCTTCATGTCGGTATAATCCCAAGTAAAATCCTTGGTACGTCTTTTCAACACTTCAAAGAGTTGATCTTCCTCTTCATTTGTTAATCAAATATTGATGTTCAAAATCTTTCTAGGTAATACCATAATCAGTTTTTTACCTGGGTAGTTGGATCTATTTGCTTAAAATCACTAATCAATGAGTTCAAAGGACATGGATGAGGAAGTAGCTTATGAAACATAGTTACATTATCAACAAACTCTTTTCCAAGAGGAATCAATCTTGCTAAAGAATAATGAAACACATCTAAGAAATGAGTTTACTGTTGTTTGACCAATTTCCACACACTTTCCTAAATCAATCTATGATCATATAGTGAAGAAACAATAGAAGAGTAGAAGTGGAGGTTTCAAAATATTTTTTTTGACCTAAGAATCCTAAACTAAGGTAGTCTGTAGCTTTCAGACTGGCAGAGTCCGTATATTATAAGTATATGTCTCCATTCAATTCTTCCAAGTGTTTTTAAACTGTGATTATGGCTAATGATGAAATGTTGTTTAATGTGTTGTCAGATTTATCCACCTAAAGTTCTTGTATGCAATTTATTGATGGTTTTGCAAGAGGATACAAAGAGATGCATTTGGACTTTATCCCATTAGAAACAGTCATGTCCCTTGACCTACAATCAATCAATGATGTTATAGTAGCCAACCATGGTCTACCCAAGATTATGGGATATCCTAGATTCTTTGTTTTAGGTTACAAAACTATGAAATATATTGGATACTCCAAGGATTCTATTAGTACTTCAACATTTTCTATAGTCCCTTCTGGTTTCATTACAGACTGATCCACCATTTGAAGAATGGTAGTTGTGGGTTGCATTCTCATAAGAGATAATGCATGGATAGTATCAGTTGTCATAACATTGATTACTACTCCCAAATCTACCAAGACGTTAGGAATTTCTTTACTTCTGATTGTAACTATGATCACTGGGCTTCCCAGATCTACATATTTTGGAACTAATAGTTTTCTTATTAATAAATCAACAACTTTTCTGTCAACATGAATGGTTCCTAGATATTTTGCTTTCCTCCCAGGTGTCATGATACAAAGGTTTTTGATGATCTTATTTAATTCAGGTATATCTCTAATAGCTTGTAGAAGGGGTACCTCAATATTGATCTTTTGCAACTCATGGACCAAGTTTGATTCTAGTTTAATACCCAATTATTTTAATCTTTTGAGAAAAGGAACTATTGGTGTAGTAGTGTTTTCTTTGTTTGCTTCAGGGCTCATTTTTATTTCAGCCTCTCTAGTGTTTACTTGAGATGATTCTAATTTTTCATTTTCATTTGGTATCTTAGAAATAAGAACTGGAGGTTTTTGTATAGTTTTCCTTGATCTTAAATGAATGTCTGAACACTCAATATCTCCAACATTGATTGTTTCTTCATGTTCATTAACATAAATAGGTGCTGGTTGTTTATTTTTTGAATTTACTATTGGTTGTGTAGGCATTGAGGGTTGATTGATTTGTCCTTATTTCTAAATAATTGGGAGTGGCATAATAATTTGTTATTGAAATGGTCTTCTTGGTTGGGTGAATTGTGATTGTGGGTTTCATTGTTGATTCCATTGTTGATATGGCTATGGCATCCATTATTGCTATAGTACCCATTGTTGTTGTGGTTGTGGCATCATCCATAGGGGTGTTGGTATTTAATCTTGTCCTGCCTATGGATTTTGAATTGATGGAATTTGGGGTTGATTCCAAAATGGTGAAGGAACTAAAACATTCCATGGTGCCATCCATGGATTAACTGGATTTCTTGCATTAAATTGTCCTTGAGCTTGGTTTTGTGGGGCAAAGTTTTGTCTCTAAATATAATTTACTTCTTTAGTGGACTGAACTTGTGTTTTCATTTGATTCTTTAAAATAGGTAGAAGGTTATAATGTTTGGTATCATGATCTGTTGCATCACAGATCCCACATGATGAAACATTAGTTCTATCTAGGGAACAATCTCTAAGAATGTGTTTGTTTCTACACATAGGATAGTAGATTGCTAAGGGTTCTATTGCATTTGCCTTAGCTTGAAGGCCATCTAAGGCACTATTTAGTGTAACCAGGATATCTGTCTTTAGATTAGCAATTTTTTCTATTAACTTACCCACTTCATTAGATTTCCCAAATCTTCCTTTCCTAATTCCAAGTTTCATTCAAGAGTAGTTGGTACAAAGCTTATAAATCTGATTGAAATTCAACTTATTTATATCTCCACCTCCCATTAGATTTAAGGCATCTCTAGTGTCTTCATCCAATCCTTTCAATAAAACCAATTTCTATATGTCTTCAGTGAGTGGATAATTGCTTATTTTATGAGTGAACATGAATCTATCCAAATAATCCTCTAAATATTCATCCTCATTCTATTTAATTTTGAAGAAATCCTCTTTTCTTTCTTGTACTCAGCAGTAATCTTAGTATTTGTTCAAGAATTATATTTCCATGTCATATCATATTCAAATAGAATTCCCAGGTAAACCCATGAACCATCTCATAGCTACATCTTTAAATGTAGAGGTAAATAGTTTTAATATCTGGCCATCTATTGTGTAATCATAGGTTTGACATAACACCTTAAACTCAAATAGATATTGATCAGTATCTTCTGTAGATCTTCTCTAGAAATTTGGTAGATTAGCTGGTGAAATATTTTTCATGGGGGTTTGATCATTAGGATCTGCAACAATAGGAAAGGAGAAAGTCCTTCCTAGTTGTGCAAGTTATTGATTTTGTCGGAGAGCCATTTTTTCTTCTGATGATGTTTCAAAACCAAAATGATCTTCTCACTGAATATTTGTGGTATTAGTTATGGGTTGTTCAAAATTTTATTCAGTTACAAATTTTTGAAATGCTTCTTCTAAATCCTTGGCAACTTATAAATAGTGTCATCCTGCAAGAGATTGATCTTGAAGAATTTTTCCTATACTATCCAAGTTTTAGAAGATTTTTGTAAATAGGTTTCACTTGTAACTTCTGGTTCACTACTCAGAGATGTTGAAGAAGTGTCCACTTGTGTTCTTGATGGAAACCTTGGGATGAATCATCCTTTAGAATCTCTATGATGGTACATCAATTTATTGAATATTTATAGGATTTTATGGGTTTTTACAATATTTTCTATTTTTCACTCTAGACCAATAATTATTACCTTACTAACACCTTATGTCTCTGACAATGGTGCCAAACATGATGAGTGTCATCTAACTCCTCATTTAATCAATATTCAATTGATGTCTTATCAACCAAAACTGGTGTCCAAAGCTATTTGCAGTAAGGTATGGGATGGTAGATCTTGAAGGTTGCTTATGGGGGTGTTTGATTGTCCTATTCTAACTTTGACTAAAGAAGTAAATGTGTCCTAAACTACATGATTCACTCTTTTTCTGAAAAGGAAGAAATCAAATCAATCCACTCTTTTGTTTTAAGTAAAATATCACACTCCTATTTACGCTTGCATGGAAAGTAAATTCACACTCTTCACTAACAAAAGGAAATTTGCTTCACGCATTTTTTGTAAAGGAAAACACACATTGCTTAGAAGGAAATAATTTTGAAATAAGAAAATACTTTTTTTAAACTGTGAAGTTATTTTGATGTTTTTATGAATAAATGTAAATATTAACAAGATTCTAATTATAACAACGAATTAGTAAATCATAACATAACATATATACCATACACAGTTCCTAGTTCCAAGGAGAGTGGGACCTTGCTCCTCTCAGACTCAGTAACAAAGATTAATCAGTGCTAGAAACTGAAGTATTAATTCATAAAATTGAAATGATTACAATCTGGTTGAAACTTGTATGCTTGTATAAATCTTCTATACAATATCTAATTTTTGATTCTTGATTCTTGATCTCTTTCATTGATAAAAGTTTTACACTTTATACTAATAAAATCAACTTAAAATAAGATGCAAAGAAATAGGATTCCTTGGTTGATCCATTCATCCAAAGATAGGAGATTGGATTTTCAAGAGATCCAATTATTTCGATGAAATAATATACTATCCTATAATAGTTCTAAAATCTAATTACATATAATTTTATCAAAATCAAGTCCTTCAAAATAGAAGGCAGTTAATTTTCTTATTTAATTCCAGCTAGAATGGTTCTCTCTTATCCTATCTGGCCTCTAGCTTCCCATTTGTAGCTTCATCCTTACAAAAATTTTGGAATTGACCCTAGAGAGTCAGGGGGAATGAGCCTATGGAGTCTATATAAATGAGCTTATGGAGTCCATAGAAATGATCTTGTAGAGTCCATAGAAACAAGCCTATAGAGTCCATAGAAACAAGCCTACAGAGTCCGTAGAAACAAGCCTGTAGAGTCCATAGAAACAAGCCTATAGAGTCCATAGAAGCAAGCCTGTGGAGTCCATAATTTTACTAGATGGAGATCAAAATGGAACATTCACTATACATCACCTATGTCTTCTTTTTGAGCATTATTCAAAACAAAGATCACTAAAACATGTTATGTATTAGACATTAATGACAAAGTAAAGGTTTAGTCTTTGGTTCAATATAAACAAGACAAATATCTATTTTCCATGTAATATCTATCTAATAATATGAGATTTGCATAAGATAATATCCTTCGAGAGATGAATTGAGTAAAATAACATGTCAATAATGAGCCATATTCTGAGCTCATCAAGTGTCGATAGGGACCAAAAAATTCACACATTATTGAACTGTATTCATGGTGGCACATCATTTGAAAAATATTAGGGGGACCAAGACTACATTCATGTAAAAGAAAAATAAACTCCTATTAAAACCTTTTTAGAGGCGTTATGAGGAAAGAAAAGTCCAAACTCAACATCTTCTATTGAAACCTTGTTTGAGGTGCTAAAAGACAATAAAAGTCAAAAGTCAACATTCTTTAGTGAAACCTTCTCATAGGTGCTATATGACAATTAAGACAAATTTATTGGTGAAAACCTCTTCAAGACACCAATAGTTGAGAAAAATAGTTCTTCACTACTTGATGAAGACATTATTTAAGATAACATCAGTATAGCTTTCAATCTACAACATAATTAAATGGCATCATTTCTTAGGCCTAAACAAATAGAAAAATCTAGTGGTCCTATCAAGAGCATATTTAGAAGTCTTTGGCCCTGCCATAACCAATATTATGTTGAATCTAGAATCAACAACATTGTGTGTGCCTAAAAATCCCAATCTTCATTTGTTTCCCAATTATTATAAATTGCATTATGATCCATTTTCGTCATTACCAAATCAAACCTTTAAACCAATATTTATCTTTATTTATCATCCTTGGCCACACTTTGCTCTATAGAGGCAATGAAGACATCTTGTCTCAAAGTTTGGAGGAAATAAAATTAATGACTAATGAAGATCACATTAGGATTTTTGAAGTATAGATTAATAGTAAGTTTTTGATAGAGTAGCTATTCAGAAGAGGTGTGGGCTAGTAATTTACATAATTGACTATTCTAGTTGTTGATCAGGACGTGCATCTCAACATCACTAAGAATAATAGAATCATATGATTTACATTTCCATATACCTTGCCTTATCATGTGCCTTGATTTTTACATTTTCCATTCACCTTACTATTATTTCATACCTTTCCATGTGTCTTACCTTGTGCTTTGTCTCACCTTACCATCATTTTATACTTTACCATATGTTCAAACTACATTGACTTGATGTCCTTTAGGTCTATGAATTCAATTCTCAATTTACATTGAGGTCATCTTGATAACCCCTTTTCCAACACCCTCACCATTTTGTGAACAACTTTAGTAAATTCTCTTGAAATTTTACGAGTCTTCATTGTGTGCATTGTGCATTTGAAACAGATGCATTGCGAACACCCTAAGCCATTATCTCATTATTTTTAAAGTTGGACTATTCTTTATCTTGTGATTATTGATTGAGTTGAGATGCTAGAAAAACCTAAAAATATGTTTGTATGCTATGCCATTCAGATTGTATCTGTTCCACTCATGATGTGCATCTCTTAGTTGGATAGCATAATTGAAGTGTTTTCATGTATTTCATCATGGCCATTTCTATTTTCCTATTTTATTTCTTGATAGTGTTTCATCCCAAGTATAGGAGAACTACATTTAGTCTGAAGTCCATGTTGGACCTTGTGTCCATGAGACTATGTAGGTAGCATCTAATTTTCTAGTGTATTTAGAGTCAGCTTGGCTAACTTTCATGATTAATTTTCATCACCCCTAGTTTTTCCCATGCTCTTACCATTTTGAAAGGAGTATCTTTTCAATATATAATGAGTTAATATACCCCAAAAATTTTCAAAAACATTCAAAAAATTTCAAAATCCTAAAAATTAGAAAAATCAGATTACAATCTACTAGAAAGATATAAAGCCCCCCAAAATCCAAAAACATTTATCCTATCTAAACTTAATCGACCATCCTTAATATTCCCTATTAGGAAAAATCCATTATTGGTTCCAATACATTTCATAGGCATTGAGGGTGTAACCTTACCTTTGCATGTATCGTTACTTAGGGGCACCATCTAATTCACATGTTTTAGGCCAAGTTTAAAACTTTCACCCTATTAGGGTAACACTAAAGTGTGCAGGTTATACTGGGATACCTTATCCCCACATATTACTCCCTTACAAATAGCCTTGATTAAAGGTAATACCTATTTATCATTATATTGATCCTTCAAACATAGATATTGAATTGGTTGATGACAAGATGTTTTTTGTTGCTTTTACTTTCAAGTTTTTTGTGTGTTTGTTTGATTAGTTATTTGTTTATTTATTTACATGTTTGTTTGATTTCATTATTATGCATTGAATCAGTGTATATTCATTCATTAGGTGATTCCTTTTGAATTATTATTGAGCCCATCCATATTACTACATCAACATTATCATCATGTTTTTATCATTGGTGCATTGTTTTCAACTATTTATTGGATCAAATGTTAGTCCTTATGCACATTATGACTAGGTCACCATGGTGTTTTAAATCATAATACATGATATCATGTGCTATAACAAAAATTAGTTTGGTAGAGATTATAAGTATTGATGTCATAAAAACTTCTCCTTGTTCACTTTGAAAAATCCTCCCACCTTCCTTGATTAAATCAATCTATTAACCATTTTGGTTGTATCAATGTTAATAAGGATGAACATCTCCACATTGGAAATTACAACCATATCATTCACATTGATAAATTCTTATTCTTCTATCCTATTCATCATTTCATTTTCTCCTAATTTTGAGTGAAATACATTTGTTTGAGGTCTATTTAGACTATGTAGGTAGTGTTTAGATACATGGCATATCTAAGGTCAGCTCAGTGACCCCACCTTTTTTCTTCCAATCATATTTTTCATCACTTTGTGCATCTTTATGTGCCTAGTTGTTTATGGATTATTTATTAATTATACCATCATATATATGGTTGTGATAGCTCATATCTAATCTATGTGATAAGTTATATCCTTGAGTTAGGCTTACCAATCCACCCTATTAGGGTACAATTATTTTCTCATGATCAAATCAGCCCTACTGAGGCAAAAATCATTTTTCAATCTAGGTTTTCAAAATGATAACCACCTTTAGGAATAATTATTTTCACCCATCCATCCTACTAGGGCACATACCTTTCCATTGATTATAACCACCTTTAAGCAAATTATTACTTTTAATCAATACATGCAATCATTATCTCGATCAGATTAATCTCACCCATAAATTAATTTCAATCTTCTTCTTACCTCTTTTTGAAGGACCATCCATCAATTGTATATGTCATCCACTCCTTTTAGGGGTCATCATAGGCTTCCCAAACTTTTTTTGGAGCATCATTCCATCACTTCATGTATTTTTATTCTTATCCAAGGTATTAACATTTTTTTTATTCTTTGAGAAAATATTACTATGCATGTGTTTTCAAAAACCATCCCAAATGAGTGAAAACTATAGACACCCCATTTTGGCCACAATTGTGTTCTAACCGAACTTCAAATTGGTTCTACCAAATAGTACAAATTAATCTTAGGAAGCACTAAATGTCCCAATTTTGTCCATACATTGAACAATAGTGATCAGAATCATATTGAAGCATGTCTATTTGGGGTATTATCTTTTACATAATAGTAACCTCTCATGGATTCATCTCTAGTTAATTTGTGACCTATCAAATTGATAGTTTGACCTTTGGACCCATTAAGCAGGGCACTTAAACAATTCTTAAAGTGCATTAATGATAAGTAGGATGAATTAACTAGGCAAATTAAATTAAATACTTAAGTAAAATTTCCATGTGCAATCAGTGAAAATGATTTTTTTAAGAATTAAATTCTAATAAAATTGAGGTCATGATGATGTCATCATCCTCAAAGTCAAGGAATTAAAATTATATCCTTTAAAGCCTTAAATTCAAAAATGGATAGCCATGCTTAATAAATGGGATCTTTATACCAAAGATTAATTACTTGTCCCCTCCTTAACTCAACTAAGGTTAAAATAAACCTAAGTACAATTGGGTTAGATTTAGGTTGAAAGGTTATAAATATAAGTGCCACGACCATTCTAAAATAAGCTCTTAAGCCAAATTTATAATGTTCAATTGTTGAGAGACAAATAATTCTTGTAATGTTATAATGCAAAAACATTGCCAAAGTGACAAGGAGAAATGATGCAAGGATCACCATTATCAAAGACTCTTTGAGCACATGACTAAGCACATTCCTCCATGAATAACATGAAACTCTTTCTCACAAAGAAGGTAAAGAATACTTGTTTTATCTCTCATTATTAGTTACTTGAATTTTTCTCTTGATCCTTTAGTGTCTAGGCTTGAGGTGTTAGATTTCTTAGTGTGTTTTTATTGGTTTTTATCATACTAACACTTGACTAACTCCCCTTTTGGATTCCTATCTTACATAATTATTGTTTACCTCTTACCTTTGGATTGTATAACTTAGACTAATTCCTTGATTTAAAGACCCTTTTGCCTAGATATAGGAAGTGGTTTATTTTTATGTGCCTTAAGTCAATTTGTTTCCTTGAACGAAGATCAAAACTCACTTTTAAAGTATAACTCTAAGCACAGTCATTTTACATTAGACCCTTACTTATCACTTAGACTTGAATGTTTTACTTATCGCTCTTATTTTTATTACTTAATATTGACTTTCTTAGTTAGTTTTAGGCATGTGCCTAGAGTGAATTCTTTATACCAAGGTCAAGTTTGTTTTAAAATCCATGTGCCAAGATTGATTCAAAGTGTTTCAAAATGTTTACCTTAGATTTGACTAATTACAATGTTTTTTACCTTGACCTAGCTTATTTCAAAGTCTAGCTTTATGACTTTTTACCAAATACCTAACATTGCCTTAAAGTTTTCATATCTAGTTCATGCCTTTTGAAGTATATCTTTGTGCCTTTTTATTAAAGATCAGGTACTTTTTTATTTTAGACCTAGATTAAATTTGTTCAAAACACTTTGCTAAGACCAAGATTCAAATTTGCCTTTCATTTGACCATTTGTGTGAAATACCTTATAATACTGGAGATATTTGAGACCAAATTTTTATTGATACTTTTCAAGAAGACATCCATTCTAGGCCAATTTTAAACCATTCACGTCAATATAATGATTTTTCCATCTATACTAAGTTTCAAGACATTTTCAAGCATTGATTAATCTTTTTTAGACCGTGTTTCAAGTATTTTGTGAAATTTAGACCTTTTCTTCATGAGATGTTAGTCGAGGGTTCAAATATGCCTCACTACACATGTAGTGGGACTATGTACATTTGTATTATGAAAGCATAATCATGAATGATAGTTTTTGAGATGGATCCATATCCCCCTTATGTAACTCAATATATGAAACAAGGCCAAGATCTATTAGCACAATACGTAGTTAGTACACCTCTCTATCTAGGGTAGGAGAAAGAATAGACAACTCAATACCTTGATAATGTGTTATTTGCTATCAAACAAGTCCTATAGTAACCTTACTATGTTACCATGCCATTAATCTATAACCTATAATTATTTTATTTTCATTTGATTGAAAATAATGATGAAGTTTTGGTTATAGCCATAGAGGTAGGAGCTGAGTTTTTGGAATATTTTCCCCATGAAAATCTACCTAGTCTAGTTAGAGTGCCTGAAAACCTACTTCATACTAAACCCATCAAACATGCCTCTAATAGTTACCATCATTCCCTCATACCTATGCCAAAACAAGATCTAAATATGATTGTAGAAGGAAAAGGCCCCATGGTAGACCAATTTGTGCAAATGTAGCAAGCATATCAGACTTATCTTAATCTAGCACAAAATTTCAATGTTATGGCCATATCAAATGCCCCGATTATAAAGCTAGCTCCTTCAATAAGAGTACCAATTGATTCCTAAGGTCATACTAATCTAAGTGTGGACCCATTTTCCCAAATTACTTTAGTAGGAAACATTTTTAATGTCCCATTCACTAAGTAATTAATTATGGCTTATAATCAGGACCATGTGTCAAACACAGTGGATAACATGTAAGTGTCTCCTAATTCAAGCCAAGGTGGGTTAAATTCACCATAAAATAATCCACAACAACAAGTTCCCCTTGCCAATACTATGAGTGGTTTGCAATAATAGGGGCTTGAATTCCTAGTTCCCAACCATAGTAGGTTACTCTTGCTCCTCAACTAGCTGCTTCTTCAAACACACAATAATAGGGGTAAGTATATAGGTATTACCCAATATTTTGACCCAATAAGTGGTGAATGATAACTTGCCTCAATAGGTGATGGCTAATATTCTGGGACCACATACACATACCAATTCACCACCTCTATAGAGGTAAACTATTATACCACCTCAACAAGTATCAATAAATGTTCCACCACAATAGACACAAACTAATATACCTCAATAATCGTAGATGTTGTCTAGTTAACAATGTGTTCCTATTGGTCAATTATAAATACTAAACACCTAATAAGCATATATTTCATAATAAGTGTTTATTCAACAAAGAGGTGCCAACATCTAATAAGTACCTATTAGGCAATAGTTGCCTTTTATCCAACATGTGCCACATATTCAAATATAGGGCCTTAGTCAATAGTGAGTACTATTTATATATCTAGGTTCAACTAGTTAGTAGCAAGTTCATACTCAAAATTAGTAGGCATATTACCTTCCATAAGGTTACATACTTCCATCACAATCCAAATTCCCTCCAAATTAAAGCCATATTCTGGATCCAAACTGAGAGGATCCTTCTTGAACAAATTAGCAAAGTATTATAATTACATAAAATAAACTATAAAAATTAGCAATATATTAACTCAAATAAGCAGAACTAAATTACAATGTCTAAATTGTATAATTGCTAGCCTCTTTGAGGGGGAAACCTCCTTTGAGCAAGATCAATACAATAAATTTGTGGATGCATTCATTTGCCTCAACAATTACTTATATACTAAGTCTAATATAAGCCACTATTGCTTCCCATGAATGTGGGATAAAACAAAATGCTCATGGGACAACTTATAAAGCATATGCAACCATAGAAATTATTATACTAACAAAGTAAAGAGAAGGGGTAGCATAGGTTCCTAACATCCCCTCCTTAGAAAAAGCTTTGTCCTCAAAGCTTTGGATGTGGGAATTTGTGTTGAATCAAAATAGTGGTTCCCATGTGGCATCCTTTGGTTGCATTCCATGCCACTAAATTAAAACTTTTATGATGGAGTGGTAGTGAAGTTGGCATGTGTACCTATCTAGGATTACCTCTGACTCAAGAAGGATGGATCCTTCATTATCAAGCTCTGGTAAAATAGTCTTCACTTTGATTTTTGTTCTAAGAACTTTTTTCAGACAAGAGACATGAAATATTGGGTAAACTCAAGAATAAGGTGGGAGATCTAACTTATAAGCAACTGACCTAATATTATAGAGAACCTTATAGGTCCCATAGAATTTAGATTCAGCTTATGATACCCTTTGAGTTTTATGGAGGATTGTTTGTATGGGTGTAGGTGAAGAAAAACCATATCACCTAATTGAAAAGTGTGCTTAGAATGGTGCTAATCAGCCTATTATTTCATTCAATTTTGTGCCATATGAATATTATCCCATAGGGTGTTGATGATCTAATCCTGGGTTTAGATAATTATGTCAACCACTTGAACTAATGAACTACTAGGGGTGTATGGAAGGAACACTGGTGGTACTTGACCATAGAATTTCATATGGAGTCATTTTAGTTGAAGTGTGGTAGGAGGTATTATACCACCATTCAACAAGGAAGATCCACTTTACCCACTAATGTTTTTATTCTAAGGTGAAGCAATGAAGGAAATTCTAAAAGCATTTTTTGATAATTTTAGTCTGGCCATCTATTTGTGGATAATACTTGAAACTCATCTTCAGTTGGGTGTTGATGCATCGAAATAGTTCTATCAAAAAATGGCTAGTGAAGGTTGCATCATGATCTGAGAGAATGAATAAATGATGCCATAAAGATGAAAAATTCAGTCCAAAAAAATTTGTGTAATTATGGAGGCAATATAGGGATGGATGAGGGCACAAAAATGACTATATTTTGAGAGATGATTAACCAAAACCAAGAGCACTATTTTCCCTCTTGATTTAGGGAGCCCCTTAATGAAATCCATAAAATATTTATCCAAATATTGGTAGGGATGGGCAAGGGTTTGATCAACCCAGGGATGAGTGTGGTTTTACCTTTTTTGCACTGGTAGGTATCACATTCAAACACCATCTATTGAATTGCCTTTTTCATTCCCTTTTTAAAAAATTTGCATCATGTCCACTCATAAATTTTGAGAAACCTTGAGTGCATTATAGATGGAGAAGCATGGAGTTCATAGATACAACCTATTGAAGATTTATGCTCTAGAGAAGCACTAGATGACCTTGTATCATAGAGAAGAACCATCCAAAGAATAATGTGGTACTATAGATGGGTTAGTGGCCAAATTTTAAATGATTTAAGATAATGAGGAGTCATTGACATACGCCTATTGTACAACATCCAACTAGTTTGGAATAAGAATGGAAATAGCTGAAAGGGAAGTTTGGTCCACAAATATGCAAGATAGAGCATCAACCATAATATTGTCCTTACCCTTCTTGTAAGTGATATAATAGTCATAACCCATGATTTTTTTGACCCATTTATATTATGATGGGGTGGAGACCCATTTTTATAGAAAATATTTTAGATTAGTGATTAGTTTTGATGTAAAATTGATTCTCTAGTAGGTATGGCCATTATGAAATAAGAATTTGACTCAAGAGAGGGGGTCAAATCAAGTGTTAGTTTAAAATGAAATCAAAACGAAAATAAAACACTAACATGCATGACATCTCTAGGCCTAGACACTAGGGGGAGCTTAGTAACAAACACACATATGAAAGCAACAACTAACATGAAAGAAACCTTCCTTTACTTTCTTTGGAGCTTCCACATGGTTTGTAGAGTGGCTTGCTCAGCTTGTGCATCAAAGAGTCTTCATCAATGGATTTATTTGGCTCCTTCTCTCTTTGGCACCTTTGGCTTGTGGTAGATTTGGCTTGGTTCAAAAATTGGGAATGATAACACTATACTAAATGGATTTTGAACTCATTTAAGCATTAATACTTTACACTATCCAAGTTTAAAATTATTGTTGTGAGGCCTTGTATTTATAAATTTTTGAAAATGATCAAAATGAACCTGAACTATCCATTTCAAGATGAAGATGTGTGTCTAAGAATCCATTCACTTTTGGAGGCTAAAATCAATAAATGCCCTCATAAATATTTGAGATAGAGAGGCATTAAAGAGGCATGAGAAGGCTTAATCAAATATTGGTTACAATTAAGACTTGTGGATGCCACCCCATAGATGACCTCATTTGATGATATAGATGTTCAATATCAATTTATATTAATGAAATATTCAACAAGTTCCATGAAAAATTAACTTAAGCTCTTGATTCAAATTAATTAGTCTTAAACATGATTTATCAATTTTGGTGCAAATCTTTGAAATTGGTGCTCAAATTATTTAAAATGATGCATTATTGGTTCAAAATTTGACTAGATTAGAATTAGGATGCGATGTTTGATGTGTTGGAACCATTATCCCATTTAGGATTTTGTTGACATAAAATAATAAAGGAATGTGTCTTATGTAATAAAATTGGTAGAAAAGAGCAATCTAGAGCACTCAAATATGAAAATGTCATTTTAACTCAAAATGATTTGATTAAATTTAGCTATCTTATAAAATTCATTACTCTATTTATGGATATATTGACCAAAATCAACACTCATATATGAAAAGTTCACATTGTTTAACATTTTTTAGTAATTTTAACCTAAATTGTACATTTTGGTAGAAATTGGTCTGAAGCTTGGTTGGAGGTTATTGGTGGCAAGTTTTAGGTATCTACCTTATTTAGGAAGGCATTTCAAGCTATAATCATAGTAACATATTCTCAAAGAATGAAAAGGTCATGCATGCCTAAAAATTCAATGAAAATGGATGAATTGTATAATGCCCCCTTGAGGGAATAGTTGGCACAAGTAGGTCGATAAATAGTCCCTCAAATGAAAGAACAAAAATGAGGGGACCAAACATATGAAGATGATGGAGTGAGAACATAATGAGTTTGAAAAAGTAGTCAAAATCACTAATAATGCAAGTGGGATGGTGTAAAATGGTTTTCCCAAAGGTAGTTATAAGCATTGTACTTTGATAGTGGCAACATGGTATGATAACATAATGATTTGACCAAAGGTGGTTATAATCATTGAGAAGATGGAGTTGCCATAGTTAGGACATACAAACAAGATAACACCATGTTCTTATCTAGGCAAAAATAAAGTAAATTTGGTGAGAACATAATGATTTGCCTAAAGGCAATTTTAATCATTTACAAATGTAGGTGGGATGGTGTACAATGATTTACCCATAAGTAGTTAAAATCATTAGACCCAGATTATGGAAAACATGATTGATTGGTTGATGATGATGATAATTTGACATAGAGGGTAATGATAAATTGGAATAACTTACTAATAAGGAGATGCACATCTAAACTAATAAAGGTTGAAATTATTTTGGGGTTAATTAATTTATTTGGGATATGATTGGGATGTTGTTAATGCCAATGCCAAGGAGATGTTGATTCCACCATTGTTGAGTAGACTTCCTAAAGCTAATTTTTATTGTAGCACTGTATAGTAGGCATAATGATAAAACACCATGAGGACTAGGCTAAAAGATGCATAAGGATTGGCTCTCATAATCTAATATTCAAGGGAAAATAATGCATCAATGATAAAAACCATGATGATAATGTAGATGTATGAATGTGGATGGATTCAAGTATAAATGCATAAGTAATCACCCAATGAACATATATAGACTAAATTCAAGGTAACAATGCCAAAAAAAAAAAGAAAATGGGTACACAAACAACACACAAACAAATAAATAATAGTTAATCTTAATGTTAGTATAAACAACTTGATAAACATTGCCCCTAGAAAATAGGCAACAACTTAACAAACAAACAAGACATGGGAAAATATAAGAAAAATAAGGGGGTGGTTGAGTTGTCTCTATATGCACTAGGCAAGTGAACTCTACCTAAATAGTTTCATGGATGTGATATCTAAAAAAAACTTTAGGCCAAATATAGTTCTCCTTGGAAATGGGAAGAAAATGATAATTAAGAAAAACAAACATGATGGATGAGATATAAGAATGAGAATGAGCTCATAAAATGATGCAAGCATGGGATAAAAAGCCAAAAAGGATGGGGAAACTAAATGACAAGTGATTTACTTGTAACTTAGTAAGGGTTCCTAGAATCCTTAAGGAAAATAAGTGGTCAATGTTTTTAGTTTTTCTAAATCAATTTTACAAATGTTTTTAGAATTTTTGAGTTATCTCAATGCGATCAAGAATGATGAGATGCTAAATGGTTCAAGCTCAAAAATGGTAAGAACATGTCTTAAGTTTCTCATAAAATGGTGAATTTTGGCTTAGGTTGCTCATAAAATGATGAGAGAATGGTTTAGGTTACTCATAAAATGGCAAGAGCATGGCCTAAGTTGCCCACAAAATGGTGAGAGCATGGCTTAAGGTGATCATAAAATGGTGAGATCATGTCTTAAATTAATCACAAAATGGAGAGAGCATGGCTTAGGGTGACTAAGATGATCTCAACAAGTATTGAGCATTGTGTACATAGTCTTAGGATGGGACCTTAAGTCACTATAGTTCCACCCTACACTGAAGGAATCTGATTAGTATAGTAGCTAAGTCAAACAAAATAGGCACAGTTGGTACGATAGCATAATATGCCATAGGAAATGGCTAATTGGTATGTCAAGGCATGATAAATATGTGTTATCCCTAGTTTACCCATAGGCAGTTATAACTAGGATATAATGGCATAGGTTAATAATACTAATTTGCCTATAGGTAATTATAATTAGTAAAAAGACTAGTGGGAGAGAACAAAACAAGAAATGAAGGATAAAATTACCAAATTATTGTCTTAGTGTTCCAAAATATGACCTCTATCTAAAATTCTTGAAACAATTATTGAAATTGATTTGAATCCTCTTGCTATAAATGGTGATGGAACCAAATGGAATGGAACCATGATCATAGCGCTAGGCAAGGAGGGAGAAAACAACTCAATTAATGAGAAGTCTATAATAGAATGGATATGCAATAGGAAAAAGTGATAGGTTGGTAGGATGATAGGATGGTAAAATGGTATGGTACATAGAAGAATATTGATAAAATGATACAACTTGAAATTATCCTTATAGATGATACACTAAGTCACTAAAGCGTAGTATCACTTCAGGTGGATAATGTTCATCATCTCATCAAGTTCATCTTTGTTTGATGTGGTGACCCTGTATGCTCCTATTCCATAGTTTGTTGTAATGATAAAAGGACCAACCTAGTTGGGTTTGAACTTGCCTTTATGTTTCTTTTCAACCATGGTATTCTTTTAGTTCTCTTTCAGGACAAGATCACCAAGTTTAAATTTTCTGTGTTTCACATGTTGATTATAGCGGCCTCAAAGTTGATTCTGATAGGCTTGGAGATTATTTACCATATCAATGTGTTTATCATCAAGTAACTCTAGTTCTTATAGGTGAGCTACTTGATAGTCATTGTCATTCAAGACATGTGTGAAAGAGATATGTAGAGAAGGTAACTCAATCTCAATGGGAAGAATGGCTTTTGTACCATAAACAAGTGAGTATGGAGTGGCTCCTATTGGTATGTGATGATTGGTATGGTATGCCCAAAGGGTGTGGAATATCTAAAGGTTCTAATCATGACCAAAATAATTGATAATCTTTTTGAGAATGTTGATAATAGTTTTTTTGGATGCTTCAGCCTAGCCATTACCTTAAGGGTAATATGTTGTAGAAAAGTGTTGTGTTATTTTATATTCAACACATATCTTTTTTACATCCGTATTCTTAAATGATCATCTATTATCAGATATAATGTTAGAAGTGATACTATAGTGGTAAATAAGATGGTTGAAAATGAACTTGGAAATTTGCTTTCCAATCACGTAAGTGAGGGGTATAGCTTCAACCTACTTAGTGAAATATTTAGTGGTGGTAAGGATATGTTTATGGCCGTCAGATGAGGTGGCATTGATCTTCCTAATGAGGGGAAGGCCCCATATATTAAATGGGCATGGTTTCAACATTGGTTTTAGAGTCTTGGCTAGGGCATGAATCAGATTGTCATGCTTTCGACACTTGTCACACTTCTTCACATATGTAGCTACATTTGCATCCATTGTGGGCCAATAATAACTAGTATACAAGAGAATTTTGGATAAGACTATTGATGAGGCCACCAATTTCTATATTTTGTAACCTCATCCATACCTAGTATATATATTTTCCTATGTAAATCCCCATAATCATCCATGACTCATACAAATGAATGAATGAATTTTTTATTTTGTGTGTGCATACACACACACACACACACACACACACAAGTATTTAAAGGATAACATAAGGCTACAAGATACCATTTGGGTACAACACTTACAAGATTCTTGTAGAAATTGTAGGCTCCACCTACAGGCTACCATTAACCACTATAGGTTTCCCATAGTAAATATAGGATCCACCTACAAGCTACCCGTAGCCACTACAGGTTGTCCACAACAACTATAAGCTTCACCTACAGGTTGCCTATAGCCACTATAGAGTTTTCATAACAACTAAGGTTTCACCTACATGTAGCCCACAATAACTATAGGCTTTACCTACATGTTGCTCACAACCACTATATAAAATAGAGCTATTGTTGTGATCAGATCTTAAGAACACATCCATCTATCTTGGTAACTGAATAGATGATTAGAAAGGACCATATATGTTGTATGGAATCCCTACATATAAGGAAATTTTGATGTGCTACCAAAGATAAGAAAGACAAGGACAATGGGAAGAAGACAAAAAGAAATAAACTAGCAAAATAGTATACCTTGTCCTTAACCTAGTCAAGCCTAAAACAGGTAACTTCAATTACTAACCACTTGAAGGTTGACTAGGAAAGTTTCTAAAGTATTTGTATTTTTTCTAGTTTAGTGTCTTTGGTTAGAATTTAAAAAACTACCTTCTATATTTGATGGCAGAGCCTAAATCAGATTAGGAGTTAATGAAGTTGAAATTGATATTGGATAGTTAATAGAACTATAGAAGTCATTGCATTGTAATATTTTTTATCAATCGTTAATTGCTACATATTTGAGTAATGATAAAGTTGATTCTATAATAAGCTTTTAAAAATCTCTTAGAGAAGGATTTGAATGAGGAACGGCCCCCTCAGAAGGAGTTGTAATGAAGATCCTGACCCTCCTTAGTTAAGAGTGTGTAAGCATATTTTATTATTATTCTAATTATATAAAGTGTGATGCATGTTTTATTTGTAAGTTTAAATTATTTTTGTATAATAGTTTCATAGTATAACTATTTGTTGAATTCAACATAAGCTCATTGTACTACAACTAGTAAAGAAAGCTAATTTATGAATAAATAATGCATATATAGTGTTGATATCCTTGAAAATCATATGCACTTTGGGTTGATAATTAATATTAATTAGACTCAAGGATCTAGTATTCACTAGGTAATTAGTCTGCACAATATTTTGGCATCATTTCCAAGGAGGGTGTCAATTATTATTTTCTAAAATAAATCATTATTTTTTTTTAAGATTGGTTAATGTACTGTTATATCTAGTCAGGCAAGTTGAGTGATAACATTGTGGTATCTTATGTCAAGTGTCTAAGTTTCTAGACATATAATTCCAATCAGGCAAGTCGAGTGAGGGCACTATGGTGTCTTATGTTAGATGTCTAAGTTTCTATAAGTAAATGGTGCATAGCCTTGAATGCCTCTTTTTAATCTTGTAATTTTCTTAGTTCATGTTTTTAGGATTTATTTCCTACAAAAGTGATTTATTTTTTACAAAGTGTGCCTTTAATTTTCTTGCTTTCATTTTCTATTTTCTAAGACAATTTTCCTACTTTCATTTCCTATTTTCTAAGATAATTTTCTTGCTTTCATTTCCTAGTTTCTAGGATAATTTTCTTGCTTTTATTTTCTGCTTCCTAGAGTAATTTTCCTACTTTCAATAGATAACTTTACTATTTTCTAGAAGTAAAATTTCAATTCCAATTATTTTGATTTTTGCACTCTTTTATTGTACTTTTTGATTATTCTAAAATAACCCCTTGGAACACTCAAAAAATAAAAAGACACTAATATTGTGTGGGAAATAACAAGACAACTGAAAGGTGTATCACAACATTTATGTAGAGAGAAAGAGATTCTCAAGGGAGATTTCTACCAAACAAGCCACAAGTTGTAATTGAGAAAGAACCGTGTTGGGTGAATATTTTGTCGTCAACTAACTGATGAAAAAATGGGTATATCAACCATAGCATAGGGAGATTTACACCATGAAAAGTGTGGGTTTACCAGATCTGGACAAGGTAAATATCTCCTCTCATCAAGGGGAGGTTCCCTATTAATATTTATACGTTAGATATATATATATATATATATAATTAAGCAGAAAATAACACATGGGGTGGTATAATAGCATCTACCTCTCTTTTTTCAGAGGTAATGTATAAAGAACAAAAGAGAGAAATCCTGGTCCTTAGCTAACAACATTCCTCTTCTTTCAGGATTGGTATTCAACGCGAAGTAGAAAATCACCTGAAGTAACAAAGTTCACAAAAAAATTCACGTAAGCACAAAGTCTTCCATAGCCTCCTTCACTAATTCTGAACAAACGTAACCGTAGAGTGAAATGAAGTACAAAGTCTTCACCTGAAACTACAAAAGATAATGAAATCACAAAGATAAAAGTAGCTCAAAGTCTCTCTTCTACCTTTTAAAAACACCCTCAGATAATATTAACACACCCACTTTGCTTATTAAATCAGATAAACAAGATATTACCAGGAAAAAGGACATAAGAACTGTTTCCTAAATAACATAGATAAGTTCAACACAAAGTCTGAAATAAACTTGCTTCTCATTCATTTAATAAAATATGATTTACAAGTTTGAGCACAAAGTCTCAAAAAGTGTTTCAATTTTGACAGAGTTTTTACTCCCTATTATCCAAGATCCATTTTCAAAAGAGGTCTCCACTATATATAGGGAGAAACTCTCAAAATTTAGAAAATAATAAAATACAAAAATATCTTAGTCAAAGATGACTCATCTTTGACTTTGAGATATTTTTCCAAACTTTTTACATGTAATTACATATTACAAAATTGCATGCACTTTTCACAAGACAAAAGTGCATAAGGAAAGAAGAAGAGAGAAGGAGAAAAAGCTTCAGCTTTTGCCACCAAATTTCTTCAGATGAGCATCGTACATAGTAATGGATGCCTGAATTCTTATGCTGTCTATCGCAATTATGTTCTTTGAGATGACTCTAGCTCTGATTAAAGAATCCGTCAATGCTGTGATTGCTTTAACATGACTAGTTAACCTGGATTTTAGATTGTCCAGAGTCAGCTGAGTATCCAAGATATTGTCCATAGAAGACATTGAGAAGGTCTTTTATTCAAAGTCTCTTTGAATCATCCCCTTAAAACTTTGGATCATTTCTTCCGCTGAGAGAAATTGGTTATCTCTAGAAGTGAGGTTGTAGGGCAGTTCTTCCAGTTTATTGAGTAGGCCTATGTCACTCTTCTCACTAGCATCCTTGGAAGCTTTGAGATCCTCAATTAAATCTTTGAGTATCTGTATCCTATATATTAGTGACTCCTTGATCTCAACATAAGAGTCCTTACTGGAGATGACACCGATAGATATCAAGGTGCTTTTCTTCAGATCCTTCATCTCCCTCCATTTGCTAAGATATTTTTTTGAACTATCAACATCCTGAGAGATAAGAGAGACCAGGTCATCTAATTTTGCCCTCACCTTCTTCATCTTGTCTGTCTTTTTTGCAACCTTTGTGAGTAAGGAAATTCCTTGAGTATGCAACTTTTCAACGCAGTCCTCCAACACTTTACCCTTTAAGTAAGTTTTCTCTACCTTTTGAATGATAGGGTCATCTATAGAGAAGGCCTCTGGAGTTGCCACTTTAGAGGGAAGAGTGAATTTCGTTATCACTACCATCAGCTGCTCTGTCTTAGCCTTATAATAATCTTTCATCTCCTTTTCTCGATCAAATTTTTGGACCATAATGTCCATACCAGACTGAAGATCATTTTTTGCACATTCGTGAGTAACTTTGCCAAGTTCAACACGAGAGATGGAATAGCTGCTCATTTCAAAACCCTCAAGGGTTGCATCCTATTGAGGCTTAGCTATTTCCAAAATTTTTTGCCCCTTTTCCTTGACCAATTTTGAGAGGATCCTTGGCCTCTTAGGAGCTTTAGCTTTCACCGGCACTATCTTGCCAAAATTGAAGTCATTTGGGGAAATGGCTAACTTCTTTCTTTTAGGTGTGAATGCTGACATCCAAGGCGGGAGAGAAGTACCTCCTATGGCCATAATTCTCATAGCTAGTGTTATCGTGGCAACTTCTACACTACTAATGGTAACAGTGGTCGCAGTTAGAGTAACATGCAAAACTGTACCAGCCATTGATTCTGGCTCTTGCATGGAACTCTCTCTTAGAATGAAAGAAGGAGATGACAAACTCAGAATGGACCTAGAGGAGCAAGGAGTATCTCCAGAAGTGCCCTGAGGATCACCAAATATAACTCTAGAAGGAGAGGTGGCTCCAGAAGAAGGAACACTGATATGAGAGAGAGGAGGAGATGCCACAGGAGATTGAGGCAGAGAAGGAGAAACGCTCTTAAGTGGTTGTGCTTCTTCCTGTGAAGGTAGAGGCTCAGTCTTTTGCTATTTTGATGGCTGATCCTCTATTTCCATTGGTTGGGTTGCTTGTTCCTGAGAGCTCTATTCTGTAATTTCTTTAGCCACTACTTTTGGCTCTTTAGTAACCTTTGATTTTTTAGAAACAAAGATGATTCTAGGCTTGTGAGGCTTAGATGGGGAAGGAACATCACCTTTGTTCTTGGTTCTATTTTCTACTTTCTTCCTCATCTCTACTTGGAACTCAGCCTCAGATCCCATGATAAATTATTTCAGTATGATCCCTTTGGCCGCTAACCAGTCATTGGTGTTAGCCAATATTGGTTCAAATCTCTTTTTCAAAGAAGTTAGTTCTTTCTGGGACCACTGAGTTGGAGGAAGAGGGGAGCCAACAATATTTTTAGCCAGGTACCTGCTATTGATAATGCTCCCATCATCAGCCAGATTGGGGGGAATCTCTGCAAGCCCCAAATACTCAATGTGCTCTAGGGTCAGCCTGCAATAGTCCATCTTCTTGATTTCTTCAGCTATTCTCAGGTCTATCTAGATGTCCTCGATCATGGGCTCATGGAGTTGAGTCTTCCACCTGATCTTGTTCTTGACTCCCCTATGGTCAAATTTATCCCTTCTCTTGAATTGTTTCAGAGTGACCAGCTGCATCTCTATTTCCATGACCTTGGCTTTGGCTACTGTCACAATAGAGTACTTGCCAATCTCAATTGAAAACCTAAAACCTAGATTTTTTAGCTCCATTTGCCTAGTATGCATGACAACTAGTTGTTGGTAAAGCTCCATTAGAACTAACTTGTCAGAAGGGAACCTAGGGAGCATATAGGGGTAGCCTTGGAAAAAGCCAACCCAAAGATAGCAGAAGGTGGAAAATTGGAGGAACATACACCTATAGTCATTGACTACCATCCAAGCCTCATCTGATACTCTCTTTTATTCAAGCTGAGGGTCAAAAAGGCATAAAAATATGGCAAAGAAAGCGTCATTTACCCTTTTGAAATGATGAGTTGATCCTTGTAGAGTCAGCTAGGGGTAATATGAGTGGATCGAGGTGGTCTTTCTATCCCCTTTAGTCATTAAACCTGGAAAAGTTTGCATCGAGGTAGCTATGTACATAAGGTATGAGGTCATATAGAACTTAGAAGAAGTTTGTACCTTGGTTAGCTGCTCATGAAGGGCGTTGTTGATCTGCTCACCCTAAAAGATGACCTACTTACCCTAGAGGATGATCTTAATAAATAGGTACATCCACTCGTGAAACTGTGAGGAAGATGGGAGGCCTCACACTCTGCTGAGAAGGGTGATTAAGTCACTGACTTCTTCAATAAAATTGCTCCTTAGAAAGTTTCATGGCCATCTAGATAGACTGGTTTAAGGTGTCTTCAACCACCTGTTATTCATGACTTTCTTTGCCCTCTCAGGGTCTTTATCATACTCCTTCTGGGCTTCTACGAAGTCAATCTTTAGCACTTCAATAGTTGGAGGGCACATGAAGACTTTGTCAATGAACTCAAGATCCAGTCAAATTATCACATTACCACTGGCATCTGAGACTGACCTTGTCTCTTTGTTGTAGAAGCATGCACATTGGAGGATGAAATTTGTATGATGTGCTACCATTGGGAAAGTGGCAACCAAGTGGATGTTGCTTTCAATGATCCTCTTTATTTCAGAGCTTGGGTTTGTCGCCTTCATTCGAGCCATGAACTCAGCCATATCCACGTGGCTAATTTTGGTGTCCTGAATGTCATCGACATTGGAGGTAGCTGAAGTGATCGAGAAGATGTCCTGGTACTTGTACTTCATCATCTTTACTTTTTTGGGAGACATTTTAGACATTGAAACTGGTCTCGATCAGATGGGTGTTGATGAGCAAAAGCTTTTAGAAAGAATTGTAGCCATGATCACACAATTAGGGACAAGGGAGCGAGCTGGAGAATTCGCATATCAAGTGATCATGACCATGGGAGGATACATTAAAAAGGCTGGGTCAAAAAAAGGTGTAGAAAATGAAGAAGGAAGGAAAAATATGAAAAATCCTCCAGAGTTAGAAAAATCTAGAGGAGGAATGCATGGGCGACAAAATTTGCCGCCCCTGCATGAGGAATAGATAAGGTGTAGGGGTAGCGAATTTCGCTGCCCCTGTAGGAGTGACTTGCATGGATGGTGCATTTTGCTACCCCTATAGATTGAAGAAGAAGGTGTAGGGGTTGCAAAATTTGCCACCCCTGCATGGCAAGTCAGCATCGGTGGCAAAATTTGCCACCGATGCTAAAAGGTGTGCAAGGCGTGGGCGGCAAAAATTATCGCCCATGCAGGATAGGTCTACATGGGTGGTGAATTTTGCCACCCACGTAAGTTAGGTGATAAATGAGGGCTGAGGCACAGGTGGAAGAAATCACCACCTGTGTGGGTCTTGAGTGGAAAAAACCATGGGCAAAGGTGAGGGGCGGTAAAATTTGCTGCCCCTGAAAGGAAAAGAAGAACGGGAAGGCCGACGGGGTGGGAGAGAGGGAAAGAAAAAAGAAACGCAAACACTCCCATCAACATCAAAAACCAAAAATGAAGCTAAGAAGAAGAAAGAAAAGGAAAACAAATGTGAAAAACAAGACCTACCTGGAAAGCCACACGCGTAGTAAGCTCAAACCTGCAAAAGTGCACTTCAACTCATTCGTTGGATCGTCCAGATGTAAAAGGCATGAGGAGAGGAGGAAGAATGAGAAGAAATGAGGCCCAAATCAGATTATATGGGGTGAAAAATGACTCCAACAACCTGCCACGTGTGGAAATAAATGTCGCGCATGGAAATCAAGGCATGTATGGGCGGATGCAGGGGCGGCAAAATTCACCACCCTTACAGGTTAAAGTGCAGGGGTGGTAAAAACTGCCACCCTTGTGGGAAAAAATGTAGGGGTGGAAAAAATTGCTGCCCTTACATCTCCAATATAAAAATGCACTGGCGACAAATTTTGCCGCTCGTGCACGAAAACAAAAGAAAAAGAGACTAACTCTGAAAGAGTCAAAAATTGGTCCTCTGAACACATCGAGATCGTAATGATTTCAACATTTTTGGGGAAAATGGAATGAAAAGACATTACTAATTTTGAATGGTATCAATTGGACCAAGATGAGAACAAGGAAAACCTATCTTGAAAACAAACTTAGAGAGACAAAAGATGAAATAGACAAGTTTCATAGGGGGTTGTTCCCAAAATTGAGCTAAGCTAATTTTAAAAACAACAACTGGCTCCTATTGGGGAACTTCCATTAATAAAATAGATCAATGGGAGTAGAAACTAGTCTCTAAGTGCCTTCATCCAAGCCATTGGGCTACGGAGTCAAGCCAAAAATGAAATAAAAATAGACAAAATGTAAAAACTATACAAACGGACTTATCCAAGCTTCAAGGATTGAACAACTTCAGATGTTGCCCACTGTGAGGTAGTTCAAATGGCGTTCTATCTTGGTACTCCAGCAAGAAGCTAGCCTCACCACATAGCTGTCGAATGGTGAACTGGCCTCTCCATAGGGAGTCAAATTTGTCGTGCATCCCTTTTGGTTCTTGCCTCTTGTCCCACAACAAGACTTGATCTCTATTTGGAATTCATGAACTTTAGATTTTTTATTAAAAAGTGTCTTCACCTAGTTTTGATGCACCGTAATCTGATCCACTACCATAATTCACCACTCATTCAATTTGATTAGGCACATGATTCTTTTGTCGACCGAACTTTTGAAGGTTGAGTCTTCGATTGCTTTGGTTAACCTGAGTGCCAGTAGTTCAAAGGTGATGGGGATCTCCGCATTCAAGCCATATAGAAGCTAAAAAGGCAACATACTTATAGCCCTTTTGGGTGTTATCCTATCTACCCATAAAGCATCATACAATGCTTTGTGCCATGCTCTCTGATTATTATCCACCAACTTCCTGATAATAGTGACCAGGTTCTTGTTACTCGATTCTGCTCGGCCATTTCCTTAAAGGAAATAATCTGAAGTGTGGGATAGGGTAATCCCACAATAAAAATAAAATTGAGTAATTTCATGTGATGAAAAATAGGCTGCATTATCTGTTATAATCTTGAGTGGGACCCCAAACTGAGATATGATATTTTCTTTGAGAAAACTGTACACCATTTCAGACGTAGCGTGCTTGGTTGGGATGGCCTCCACCCACTTAGTAAAGTAATCCATTGCCATGAGGACATAATCATGTCCGGCACTAGAATATGGGTTGACTACGCTAATGAAGTCAATACCCCACTACCGAAATGGTTTCTTGATTACTACTGGCTTGAGAGGCAATGCAGACAGCTTAGGCTTCCCAACAAACTGTTGACACAATTCACACCTACGCACCCATCTATAGGCATCCTAGAATAGCGTTGGCCAATAATACTTTGCTCGTAGAATTTTGTGTGCTATCACCGGTGCAAAAAAATTCTCTCTATAGGCTAAATTGTGGAAAGACTCTAAGAGTTTTTCTTGTTGCACCTTATCAACACAACAAAGAAATGCCCCGTCTAGGTTTCTCTTGTAAAGACTATTGTCCCATAGAACATAACCAATCGCTTTTAATTTAACGTTTCATTTCTCTTTATAAGAAAGATGAGTGGGACACTCACCATATGTCAAAAAATGAGCAATGTCAAAATATCACTCATTAGTAGTTGCAACAAAGAGGACCATAGGCACGCCTTCGATCTCTACTTCTTCATTTTCTGCTTCATCTGGAATGTTGTTGGCAATCAACTGGAAAAGACCTTTTCCCCGTACGAGCTTGGTAGGTTTGATGTCCATATCAAACTCTTGAGTCTTGTAAATCTAATTACCTCTCTTCATACCAAACTCTTGCTGAGTCAAAATGGATTTTACTATTGTGTCAGGTACGAGAACTTCAGTGTGAGAGTTCAGGATATAAAACCTGAAATGCTTGATCGCTTTGACCACTGCGTATGCATGCTTCTCCATAAGGGAATATTTTAGCTCATGAACCTTGAGTGGACAACTCATGAAAGAGATAAGAGATTCTACACCTTAATTTTGTTGGACTAAAATGGCCAATAGTGTATGCTCAGAAGCATAACTATATATTTTGGAACTTTTAATATAATCTAGACAAACCAATACTAGTGCACGAGCAATTGCTTCTTTGATTTATTTGAATGTTGATTTGCCCTTAGCAGTCCACCTAAATGTAGCATTGCCTTTCATCATGTTGACAATATGGTAGGTTTTCTCAGCAAAATCAGGAATGAACCTCCAGAGAAAATTCACCTTTTCAAAGAACGAGTGGATTGCAGTTTTGCTGGTGGGCAAGGTAAGTTCCTAGATGGACTTGACTCTTTCTGAGTCAATTTTAATACCTTCTCGAGACACAATGTGTTTGAGAAGTTTCCTTTTAGTTACTCTGAAGACAGATTTCTTTGGGTTTAAATAAATACTATTCTGACGATAGCGTTCCAGTATCCTTTGCAAATGGTGGACATGCTCAGAATGATGCTTTGAAAACAATGTCAGATCATCAAGGTATACTACAATGAATTTTCCCATTTCATCTTTGAAAGCGAGATCCATCACCCTTTGAAAAGTGGCACCTGCATTTATCAGACCAAAAGGCATTCTTCAATAAGCGAAGGTGCCCCAAGGTATGGTGAATGTCGTCTTATGGTGATCTGCTTTTCTGACTTTGACCTGATTGTATCCCAAAAAACCGTCTACCATTGATAACATTTTTGAACATGTTACCATCTGAAAAACTTGATCCATGATAGAAAGAGGGTAGCTATCTTTTAAAGACAACTGATTTAAGTTTTTGAAATCCACGTAGATTCAAATTTCACCATTCTTCTTCCTTACAGGCACTATGTTGGCAATCCATGTTGAGTGATGGATTGGGAAAATTATCCAAGCGTCAAGCATTTTTTGTATCTCATCTAAAATAGTACCTGAGATTTTTAGATTATATCACCTAGACTTTTTCTTGTAAGGTATAGAGTTTATCTTCAGAGGAATGTCATGGCGAATGTCATTTGGCCTGAGTGATTTCAGATCATCATAGGAATAGGCCAATACATCTATATATTGGTGAAGTAAAATAGCAAGCTTAAATCTCTCCTCGAGAGTGCAACATTTCTCAATGTTTACCATCTTAGGATCTCGCTTGGTTCCCAAGTTTATTTGATCAAAATCTTGAGAGGAGTTTGAATCTGTTCACTGTTGTTTAATAAACCTGTCATGGTTATCAAACTTCTCTAGGGAAACTAGGCCTTTGGGAATCTTATTCCCCTTAAGCTGTAGGAAATCCTCATCTGTATTTGTATTTGACTCAAGAGTTGCTTCACATTCTCAGAGTTTACTACCTTCAAAACATAGTTGTTCAAAATTATCTTTTTGCTTCAAGAAGGTGATGATTTGATCATCGTTGTTGAACACTTTCCAATGGCTGGCATTATCAGGTACACTTGGTCAAAAAACCAGTTTAATAGTTTACTTATCTCTCTTAAAGTTTGGGTGAAGAACTAAGAGAGTAGCAGAGACAACCAATGCATTCGCCCGGTCATTGAATTCCCTTGGAATGGCAGAGATGTTGAAAGCATCAAAATTTTCAATTTGATCCTAGACTATATTGCGATAGTGGCACAACCTTTCATTTTTCATCTGATAGAGGTTCCTCACCTGGGAGACTACCAACTCGGCATCTCCTTTAGCATGGAGTAGCCTAACACCTTTTTCTCTGGCAGCCTGTAATCCAAGCAACAAGGATTCATACTCAATCGTGTTGTTGGTATTATTGAACTGCAATTTGTAGGACAAAGGAATAATGTCTCTCTAAGGAGATATCAACACAACCCAGCTCCTAAAGCAGTAGAAGAGTAGCTGCCATCAAATTCTAAGGTCCATACCTTGTTAGACGCTGCTTTTTCTTTGAAAACTCCTTCATTTGGGAAAAGAGGTTCTTTCATGCATTCATTTTGATTTATCGATTTTCCCACTATGTCAGCTGAACACAATCTCAAGTTGTCACCCGTAAGAGTTTCATCAGATGCTCCATAGATCTTGTTTGTAGATAGGAAATAGTTGCCCATGTCGGAAGACTCAAATAAAATTTGAGCTTCTAGTGCCAACGATCGGGTAACTACATACCTTGCTTCTTTTTCAGGAAGCAACTTCTCCATGACACCTTGAATTGGGATCCTTGCTTCTGACAAGTCCATACTTAGCTCACCTTCAACATCTTTGCAAAAATTTTGCCCAAGCAAGATGCCGTAAGATGCTAGAACATCAACCACTAAAATCATCATTTTTATTCACTATTCTGAAAAAGCTGTGAAAGCAAATTGAGCATCTTTTATATGAACAAGGAGGGGAACTTGCTTATTTTCCATATAAAAACACCTCCCAAAAGTTTTAGTCAAAGTTAGGCCAAGAGAATCTGCCACCTTTGCAGGCATGACATTATCTAAGGCTCCAGAGTCTATAATACAATTACTCAGCTTATAACCATTTATTAGTAGGGAAATATATAAAGGTTCTATTTTTTTGAGAGCAATAGGAGGAGTCACAACAAGATTGTTTTGGGCCGGTTTATTTTTAGAGGGATCATAAACGGCCTTCAAAGAATCTTGTCCTACAGGGACAGCTTTGTTTTTCACATATTCTGCTAACCTATCAAATTGTTCTGGGTTAGCCCTCAAATACTCAATCTCTGTCATTTGGATTTTAGTCTTTTTAGCATGATCAATTATATCAAATAATTGAAAAAAACTTGAAACAGAAAAAGAGGGTCCATCATCAGGGACTTTAACAAGTGCAACATTGGTTTGAGCAACAGAAGTGGAAGGTATGGGGTGGTTGGAGGCACTTACTTTTTTATGAATTAGCTGATCTTTTGATTGCAGAAGCAATGGAGTCCCTTGTTTACCAATGGAAACCGCTGGCCGGGGTTCTTCCTCTGCCCTTCCTTTGTCAGTCTGTGAAGCTGACTGATTTTGAGTTCCATCCAAACCCTCCCCTTTACTTCCAGCTTCATCCTGGCAATCTAAGAAACTGATATTAGAGTCACCAGATAATTTTTCTTCTTGCTCATCAAAGAGATTAGCATCATCATGTTGGTCTAATTAAGGTTGGAGTAAATAGTCATGTTCAGGCTCTAGGTAACCGATCACAGAATTGGTAGATGTTGCTTCAATGGCCAATTTCCTTGGAAGGGGAGGCAGGCGATTTGGTTGCCCTTGGTTTCAGGTAACATTACCCTGATACTGCTAATTCTAGAACATTCTCCTAGGCATATCTCGATAAGTAGGGGTAGACGTACTTTGGGCTATCTGCCTCTTCAAAGCTATCAGTTTATTTGTCAATTTTTGCACCATAGGATCTGTAGTGCCTGTAGAAGAGCTTTCAATAGATGAAGAGAATCTATTTTTACTAGGGTCTTTTCTAATCTTACCTACTAGGATAAGATTGTCTTCAATCTTAGTAGCCAAATTTTGAGCCAATGCTAGATCCATAGGGCCAATTTGGGAAGCTGTGAGTTGATGAAAAAGCACTTGAGATTCTCTGGCGTGAGCTGAGCAACAATTGGAATCCGGTTCCTCAACTTGTTGAATTTAGCTATAAAATCCCTCATGGGTTCCTGGGATTCTTTTTTCATCTATGTTAGCTACGCTAACAAGACATGTGCATCTTTAGCAGGTTTAAACCTAGCTTCGAATTTAGCTTTGAGTGTGTCCCAGTCAGTCACTGACCCAGCCTGTAGGTGGTAGAACCAATCCACGATAGCACCTTGCAGGGTTTCCAAAAAAAGTCTCACTGATACATCCTCAAATTCCACACCGATTACGCCACATGCAATAGAGAAAGCGGCGATATGCTCATCGGGATGAACCTTTCTGTCACCAAAAAATTGAGAATTTTTTTTTCTAGAACTACGAGGTAGTTCATGCAAAGGTGCATTTAAATTAAGAGGACCAAAGGAATTGCCCCACAGACCTTGAGCCATTATGATAGGATGATTAAATGGTGGGATAACAAACCTTGGTGGAGTGTTTATAGGCAAGGTATGATTAACTACAGGAAAAGAGGCTCTACCTTGTGGTGGTGATCTAATAAGGTTAGGAGGAAAACTCCTAGACCATTAGAAGAAAGGTGGTGAAGGAAACAAATCAAAATTGCTCTGTTGTGCCAAATCAAATATGGGGTCAAAAACACCCTTGGCTCTCTGGCTTCTTGTGTAACGTGGAGTTGCCAAATTTCTAATGAAAAAGGGACCGAAACTGCTTCAAGTTGAAGCTTGAGGCTTCAAAATGCACGTTCGTAATCCCCAGCAGAGTCACCAAAAACTGTTGGGTGAATATTTTGTCGTCAATTAACTGATGACAAAATGGGTATATCAATCACAGCATAGGGAGATTTACACCATGAAAAGTGTGGGTTTACTAGATCTGGATGAGGTAAATCTCTCCTCTCATCAAGGGGAGGTTCCCTATTAATATTTATATGTTGGATATATATATATATAATTAAGTAGAAAATAACACATGGGGTGGTATAACAGTATCTATCTCTCTTTTTTCAGAGGTAATGTATAAAGAACAAAAGAGAGAAATCTTGGTCCTTAGCTAACAACATTCTTCTTCTTTCAGGAATTGTATTCAATGTGAAGCAATAAATCCCCTGAAGTAACAAAGTTCACAAGAAAATTTGCGTAAGCACAAAGTCTTTCGTAGCCTCCTTCATCGATTCAGAACAAACGTATCGTAGAGTGAAACGAAGCACAAAGTATTCACCTAAAACTACAAAATATAACGGAATTGCAAAGATAAAAGTAGCTCAAAGTCTCTCTTCTACCTTTTAGAAACACCCTCAGATAATATTAACACACCCATTTTGCTTATTAAATCAGATAAACAAGATATTACTAGAAAAAAGGACATAAAAATTATTTCCTAAATAACACAGATAATTTCAACACAAATTTTGAAATAAACCTACTTCTCATTCATTTAATAAAATATGATTTACAAGTTTGAGCACAAAGTCTCAAAAAGTGTTTCAATTTCAGCAGAGTTTTTGCTCTCTATTATCCAAGATCCATTTTTAAAAGAGGTCTCCACTATATATAGGGAGTAACTCTCAAAATTTAAAAAATAATAAAATACAAAAATATCTTAGTCAAAGATGACTGATCTTTGACTTTGAGATATTTTTCCAAACTTTTTACATGTAATTACATATTACAAAATTGCATGCACTTTTCACAAGACAAAAGTGCATAAAGAAAGAAGAAGAGAGAAGGAGAAAAAGCTTCAGCTCTTGCCACCAAATTTCTTCAGATGAGCATCGTACATAATAATGAATGCCTGAATTCCTATGATGTCTGGCACAATTGTGTTCTTCGAGATGACTCTGGCTCTGATTAAAGAATCCTTCAATCCTATGAGTGCTTTAACATGACTAGTTAACCTAGATTTTAGATTGTCCAGAGTCAGTGGAGTATCCAAGATATTGTCCACAGAAGACATTGAGAAGGTCTTTTCTTCAAAGTCTCTTTGAATCATCCCCTTGAAACTTTGGATCATTTCTTCAGCTGAGAGAAATTGGTTATCTCTAGAAGTGAGGTTGTAGGGCAGTTCTTCTAGTTTATTGAGCAGGCATGTGTCACTCTTCTTACTAGCATCCCTGGAAGCTTTGATATCCTCAATTAAATCCTTGAGTACCTGTATTCTATATATCAATGACTCCTTGATCTCAACATAAGAGTCTTTGCTAGAGATGACACTGATAGATATCAGGGTGATTTTCTTCAGATCCTTCATCTCCCTCTATTTGCTAAGATATTTTTCTAAACTATAAACATCCTGAGAGATAAGAGAGACCAGGTCATCTAATTTTGCCCTCACCTTCTTCATCTTGTCTATCTTTTATGCAACCTCTGTGAGTAAGGAAATTCCTTGAGTATGCAACTTTTCAACGTAGTCCTCCAGCACTTTACCCTTTAAGTAAGTTTTCTCTACCTTTTGAATGACAAGGTCATCTATAGAGAAGGCCTCTAGAGTTGTCGCTTCAGGGGGAAGAGTGAATTTCCTTATCACTGTCGTCAACTGCTCTATCTTAGCCTTATAATAATCATTCATCTCCTTTTCTCAGTCAAATTTCTGGACCATAATGTCTATAGCAGACTGAAGATCGCTTTTTGCACCTTTGTGAGTAACTTTGCCAAGTTCAACACGAGAGATGGAATAGTTTCTCATTTCAAAACCCTCAAAGGTTGCATCTTGTGGAGGCTTAGCTATTTCCAAGAATTTCTACCCCTTTTCCTTGACCAATTTTGAGAGGATCCTTAGCCTCTTAGGAACTTTAGCTTTCACCGGCACTATCTTGCCAAAATCAAAGTCATCTGGGGAGATGGCTAACTTCTTTCTTTTAGGTGTGAATGCTGACATCCAAGGTGGGAGAGAAGTACCTCTTATGGCCATAGTTCCCACAACTGGTGTTACCATGGAAACTTCTACACTGCTAGTGGTAATAGTGGTCGCAGTTGGAGTAACAGGCGAAACTGTACCGGCCATTGATTCTAGCTCTTGCATGGAATTCTCTCCCAGATTGAAAGAAGGAGATGACAAACTCATAATGGACCCAGAAGAGTGAGGAGTATCTCTAGAAGTACCCTAAGGATCACCAAATATAACTCTGGAAGGAGAGGTGGATCCAGAAGAAGAAACACTGATAGGGGAGAGAGGAGAAGGAGATGCCATAGGAGATCGAGGTGGAGAAGGAAAAACACTCTTAAGCAGTTGCATTTCTTCCTGTGAAGGTAGAGGCCCAATATTTTGCTATTCTGACGACTGATCATCTATTTTCATTAGTTGGGTTGCTTGTTCTTGAGAGCTCTATTCTGTAATTCCTTTAGCCGCTACTTTTGGCTCTTTAGTAACCTTTGATTTTTTAGAAACAAAGATGATTCTAGGCTTGTGAGGCCTAGATGGGGAAGGAACATCACCTTTGTTCTTGGTTATATTTTTTGCTTTCTTTCTCATCTCTGCTTGGAACTCAGCCTCAGATCCCATGATAAATTCTTTCAGTACGATCCCTTTGGCTGCTAACCAGTCATTGGTGTTAGCCAATATTGGTTCAAATCTCTTCCTCAGAGAAGTTAGTTCTTTCTGGGACCACTGAGTTGGAGGAAGAGGGGAGCCAGCAATATTTTTAGCCAGGCACCTGCTATTGATAATGCTCCCATCATCGGCCAAATTAGAGGAAATCTCTACAAGCCCCAAATACTCAATTTGATCTAGGGTCAACCTGCAATAGTCCATCTTCTTAATTTCTTCGACTGTCCTTAGGTCTATCCAGATGTCCTTGATCATGGGCTCATGGAATTGAGTCTTCTGCCTGATCTTGTCCTTAACTCCCCTATAGTCAAATTTATCCCTTCTCTTGAATTATTTTAGAGTGACCAGCTGCATCTCTATTTCCATGACCTTGGCTTTGGCTATTGTCGCAATAGAGTACCTACCAATCTCGATTGAAAACCTGAAACCTAGCTTTTTTAGCTCCATTTGCCTAGTATACACGACAACCAATTGTTGGCAAAGCTCCATTAGAACCAACTTGTCAGAAGGGACCCTGGGGAGCATATAGGGGTAGCCTTGGAAAAAGCCAATCCAATGATAGCAGAAGGTGGGAAATTAGAGGAACATACACTCATAGTCGTTGACTACCATCCAAGCCTCATCTGATACTCTCTTCTATTCAAGCTAAGGGTCGAAGAGGCATAAAAATATGGCAAAGAAAGCATCATTTACCCTTTTGAAATGATGAGTTGATCCTTGCAGAGTCAGCTAGAGGTAATATGAGTGGACTGAGGTGGTCTTTCTATCCCCTTCAGTCGTTAAACCTAGAAAAGTTTGCATTAAGGCAGCTATGTACACAAGATATGAGGCCATATAGAACTTGGAAGAAGTTTGTACCTTGGTTAGCTACTCGTGAAGGGTGTTGCTAATCTACTCACCCTAAAAGATGACCTACTTACCCTAGAGGATGATCTTAATAAATGGGTACATCCACTCATGGAACTGTGAGGAAGATGGGAGGCCTTGCACTCTGCTGAGAAGGGTGATCAAGTCGCTGACTTCTTCAATAAAATCACTCCTCAAAAAAATTTGCAGCGATCTAGATAGACTGGTTATGGGTGTCTTCAGCCACCTATTATTCATGACTTTCTTTGCCCTCTCAGTTTAGTAGTGGGAGGGAACATGAAGACTTTGTCGATGAACTCAGGATCTAACCAAATTATCACATTATCACTGGCATCTTAGACTGACCTTGTCTCTTTGTTGTAGAAGCGGGCACATTGGAAGATGAACTCTATATGATGTGCTACCATTGGGAAAGCAGCAACCAAGTGGATGTTGCTTTCAATGATCCTCTTTATTTTGGAGCTTGGGTTTGTCACCTTCGTTTGAGCCACAAACTCGGCCATATCCAAGTGGCCAATTTCAGTGTCCCAAATGTCATCGACATTGGAGGTAACTGAAGTGATCAAGAAGATGCCTTGGTACTTGTACTCCATCATCTTTGCCTTTTTAGAGATGTTTTAGACATTGGAATTGGTCTCGATCGGATGGGTGTTGATGAACAAGAGCTTTCAGAAAGAACTGCAGCCATGATCACACAATTAGGGACAAGGGAATGAGCTGGAGAATTCACATATCAAGTGATCATGACCATGGGAGGATACTTTAAAAAGGCTAGGTCGAAAAAATGTGCAAAAAATGAAGAAGGGAAAAGATGAAAAATCCTCCAGAGCTAGAAAAATTTGGAGGAATGCATGGGCAGTGAAATTCACCGCCCCTGCATGAGGAATAGATAAGTTGTAGGGGTGATGAATTTCACCACCCCTATAGGAGTGACCTACACGGGTGGCAAATTTTGCCACCCCTGCAGATTGAAGAAGAAGGTGTAGGGGCGGTGAAATTTTCTGCCCCTGCACATCAAGTTAGCATTGGTGGCAAAATTTACCACTAATGTTAAAAGACGCGCAAGGCGTGAGTGGTGAAAATCACTACCCATGCAGGATAGGTCTGCACGGGCGGCAAATTTCACCACCCATGTAGGTTAGGTGATAAAGGAGGGCTGAGGCACAGGCAGTGAAAATTGTCACCTGTGTGGGTCTTGAGTGGAAAAAACTGTGGGCAGAGGTGAGGGGCGACAAAATTCACCACCCCTGAAAGGAAAAGAAGAACGTGAAGGCCGACAGGGTGGGAGAGAGGGAAGACTAAAAGAAATGCAAACACTCTCATCAACATCAAAAACCAAAAATGAAGCTAAGAAGAAGAAAGGAAAGGAAAACAAATGCCAAAAACAAGACCTACCTGGAAAGCCACATGCGTAGTAAGCTCAAACCCGCAAAAGTGCACTTCAACTCATTCACTGGATCATCCAGATGCAAGAGACAGGAGGAGAAGAGGAAGAATGAGAAGAAATGAGGCCCAAATCAGATTATATGGGGTGAAAAATGACCCCAACAACCTACCGTTTGTGGCAATAAATGTTGTGCATAGAAATCGAGGCATGCATGGGTGGCAAAATTTGCCACCCTTGCAGGTTAAAGTGCTGGGGTGGAAAAAATTATCACCCTTGCAGGAAAAAATACAGGGGTGGAAAAAATTGCTGCCCTTACATCTCCAATAGAAAAATGCATTGGTGGAAAATTTTGCCGCTCGTGCACGAAAATAGAAGAAAAAGAGACTAACTTTGAAAGAGGCAAAAATTGGTCCTCTGAACACATCGAGGCCGTAATGATTTTGATGTTTTTGGGAAAAATTAAATGAAAAGACATTACTAATTTTGAATGGTATCAATTGGACCAAGACGAGAATGAGAAAAACCTATCTTGAAAACAAACTTAGATAGACAAAAGATGAAACGGACAAGTTTCGTAGGGGGGTTGTTCCCAAAATCAAGCTAAGCTAATTTTGGAAACAACAAATCGCAAGTACCCATAGCAACCAAGATCCTATTGAAAGATATACCATAAGTTATAGGGATCTTGAAGAAGGAAACACTATAAACTAAAGGAAGCAACTTGTAGAATAAGTACTGTTGGCTTTGAAAAAGAAAGCAGAAGTAGAGGAAGCATTAACTGAGTTAGTAAGGAAAAATGAATGAGAATAAATTCATGAACTAAACACTTGAGAAAGTAGCAGCATAATAGCATTCTATCAAGGATTTATTAAATAAATCCAAGAAAGCTCAAGAGAATCTTCAAATTTATCATCAATAAAAAAATTGTGGAGTAGTAGATAAACGTTTACTATCATACTAACAAAAGAAATGATATAGAATTTTAAGACATGATCCTAATTGCCTTTAGTATCCATATCACAATAAAATCCATCATGAATAGATAAAGAGACTTTGTGGATAACAATAGGACTCCAAACATAGTTACTTTTAAATTTCCTATTCTAGATGCAACATGCATTACACAAATGAAAAATATCCCACCCTCAACCTTGCCCAATTTCAAAGTTATATTCTAAAAAGACCCAGACACCTTTTTGTTAAAATTTAATATCCTATATATAATCTATGACTACAGGAAGGATTCATAGAAATTAAAACTTTTCTAGCCACCCTCAAGGACTTAGCACTTCATTGGTTCATAGGACTAGGTAGTAATTCAATCCTCACTTGAGAGGATATGAAAAAGAAATTTCTGGCTAAGTATCAAGAATATGGATGAGGAAAAGTTATAGAATAAATGACATATTTAGGATGACTCAAGAAGGGGATGAATCTTTGGAAGACTATGTTGAACGGTTCATGTTCAGTGTATAAAAATTTAAACAAAGTGCACTAGGAGAAGAACCTTTAAAACTCATCTTCTTGAAAGGAGTTTGAAAAGACTGTTTGGAAGCCTTGGACCTAATGAGTGGGGGAGATATGTCCCATATATCTACCATTTGAAGACATCAAGGAATTGAGAAAGAATTATTCCAAGTCTGCCATAAACAAAATTAAGGGGAACAATCTTTCATTAACAATTACAAGTGGCCTATCAAAATATGAAGTTAGTAACCTATTACAAGACATGAAACAAGATATCATTAATCATTTGGCCACCCAACTAGATAGCCTATACTCTAGGAAAAAACAAGTAGCCTTGGATCAATCTGACCATCTATTATCTGGATTGTAAGAGGAGGAAGACATATTATAGGTGTTATGAGGTTTAGGTTAAAGTAGCTAACATCATAGTTGAAGAACCATAAATAGTAGATTTGCATGTTGTAGGAAGAGATGGAGACCAAGTTTTCTATATTTCATAAAAAAAGCCATAGGTTCAATTACCATCTTATCTAGGTATGGGACAAAATCCACCTTTTAAAAATTCTACCTCCTTTAACTCATAATTTACAAATACTACTCCCAATTGGACTATTCTATGGATGAATGTCCCACCTCCTAATTCCAACTGATAGCCACCTCAGACAAGCTACCCTACTACCTTTTAACAACCTCCACAAAATGCATCTCCACCTCCTAATTCCAACTAGTAGCCACCTCAAACAAGCTACCCCAATACCTCCTGACAACCTCCATAAAATGCATCTCCACCTTAGACACAAGCTTGGCGACCACCCCAAGGCCCACCTTTCATAAACCAATGGTATCAGCCCTAGAGATCCAATCAGCCCTATGGAAACCATCAAGGATGATTCCCTCTATAACAGCAACAACAACTTCCTGTGACCTAGGAATTTGACTCAAGAGAGGATGTTTAGTATTGTGTTAGTTCTAAAATGAAAACAAATTGAAATAAACACACTAATAGCATAACATCTCTAGGCTTAGACACTAGGGAGAGCTTAGTTAACAAAAACAAATGACAAACACAACTAAAAAGAAAGGAATCAAATACAAGAGTTCCTTCACCTTCCTTGGATGCTCCAAATGCTTTTGTAATGGTGGCTTGCTCGGCTTGTGCTTCAAGAGGTCTTCTTCAATAGAGTGTGGCTACATTCATCTCCTCTTAGAACCTTTAGCTTGTTGCTTGGCTTGGCTTGGAATCAATTTGGCATGGTAACACTAATTTCTTGAAGCCTTTAGAACCAATCTTGCATTATAACTTTGCACAAATCAAGCTTAGAAATGATGTTGTGAGGCCTCCTATTTATAGCTTTTTAGATTTGATTAGAATCAACCTCAACCATCCATCTCAAGATTGAGATGTGTGGTTGAGGATTAATTCAATTTTTGGAATTATGTTTGTAATTATCCTCATCATGGAATTGAAAGAAGGGGCAATTAAGAGGCATGGAGGTCATTGATGAGGCATGGAGGGCATGAATCTTGATATTTGTGGCATTTATGGCCTAGGGATGTCTTCCGAAGAAATGAGGCTACTTGATGATGCAAATATTCAATATTCATTTCCAAAAAAAAATATTCAACAAGTTTTCATGTTTTTTTTATTATGCCTTGATTTGGGTTAATTAGCTCTTAAACATGATTAAGCACTTTATGCACAAATTACTCAAATTGATCAGAATGCCTTATTATTGGTCCTAAATTTAACTAGATTTGAATTGAAAGTCCACATTATATGTGTTGGATGCATATTCCTATTTAGAATGTTTCCAACAACAAATAACAAAGCCATGAGTCTTGTGCAAAAAATTTGATAGAAAAGAGTAGTCCAGAGCACGTAGGTGCAAATTTGGCATTTTGACTCAAAATTGACTAATCAAAGTTAGCTAACACATAAATTGAATTGCCCCATTTAGGGATACCCTAGCCAAAATCAACACTTGAATATGTTATTTTCACATCATTTTGCATGTTTTAGTGCTTTTAGGCCAAATTATGCATTTTAGATGAAAACCAGTCAAAAGCTTAATTGGAAGTTATCGATGACCAATTTTAGGTGTCTACAATTTGCCCCTATTTGGGAAGGTGTTGCAAGATATAATAATAGTAACATATTCTCAAAGAATGAAAAGGTCTTATATGCCTACAACTATAATGATGATATACTAATTATATGATGCCCACTCGATGAAATGATTGGCGCAAGCAAGTTGGCAAATGGTCCCTTGAAAAAAAGAATCAAAATGAGGGGACCAAAGAAAAGAAAGATGATGGGGTGAAAACATAATTATAGTGAAAAAGTAGTAAAAATAATTGAGAATGCAAGTGGGATGGTGTATAATGGTTTGCCCAAAGGTGGTTATAAGCATTGTACACCAATAATGACAATGTGGTATGATAACATAATGATTTGCCCAAAGGTGGTTATAATCATTGAGAAGATAGAACTACCCCAGATAGGAAAAACAAACAAGATAATAATATGCCCTTGTATGGGTAGAAAAAGTAAAGTGGTGACAACACAATGATTTTCCCAAAGGCAATTATAATCATTGAGAAATGCAAGTGGGATAGTGTGCAATGATTTGCCCATAGGCGATTATAATCATTGGACCTCGATTATGGCAAGCATGATAAACATGGATGAGGATGATGATAAATTAACATAGAGGGTAATGATGAATTGAAACAACTTACTAGTAGGGAGATGCTCATCCAAACTAATAAAGGTTGAAATTATTTCATGGTTAATTACTCTATTTGGGATATGGTTGGGAGTGAATCAGGATGTCGATGCTGAAGAGATGTTGCCATTGTTGAATAGAATTTTTGAAGCTAAATTTTATTATATCATGTGATGGTAGGTTTCATGATAGAACACCATAAAGACTTGGCCAAAATATGCATGAGGACTGACTCTTATAATCCAATACTCAATAGAAAACAATGCACCAATGATAAAAACCATGATGAAAATGTAAAAATATGAATAGGGATGGATTCAAGTGTAAGTGTAGACAAGGAATCACCCAATGAACACACATAAAATAAATAAAGGCAACAATGCTACAAACAAACAAAATAAGTAGAAATAAATAAACAAACACTGCAATAAAAACACTACAAACATTACCTCTAGAAAATAAGTGAAAACTTAACAAATTAACTATATGGGGGAATAAAAGAAAAGGAAGGGGGTGGTCGAGCTATCTCCATATGCACTATGTAAGTGGATGATGTCTACATAGTTCCATGGATGTAATATCCAATAAAATGCTTCAGACCAAATGTAGTTCTCCCAAGGAATGGGAAGAATGTGAAAACTAATGAAAATAAATAGAATGAATGTGATAGAAGAATAGGAATGGTCTTGGAAAATAGCAAGTGCATGAGAGAAAAAGGCCAAAAAGGATGGGGAAACTAAACGATAAGTGATTTGTTTGTAATGTTGACCAATTTTTGTCCACATGCCAAAAAATTTCACCTTCTTTCTGCGTTATTCGAAGACAGTTGTTGCAGGGTGCACAAGTTCATGTCAGTATTTCTCTACTTGGTTCAGGCCAAAAGGTTGATTAATCAATTCAAAGTATCTCAATGCATATGTGTTGAACCTTCGTACCGTTGAACCAATTTTTTGGTTCAATGGACTAGGTTCAACGTATTTGGTTCAATAGCTTAAGTTCAACAAAAGGTTCAATGGCTTAAGTTCAACAAGTCTAGTTCAATATTGATTCATCAGCCTTCTAAGGCTCATCTGCGTGCAATGGTTGAACCTTGAACCGTTGAACCAATTTTTGGTTCAACGGGTTCGGTTCAACGGAAAAGGTTCAAAGGAAGGGGTTCATGACTCATCAGCACGCTTGATTGAACCGTTGAACCTATCTTTGGTTCAATGGACTTGGTTCAAAGGGATGCCCTTTGGCAAAAGGGGATCTTCAAGTCCAAAGTGCCCTTTCAGAGGGCAGATACTTCAACAATTTCAAGAAATTTGGGCTGGCGCTTCACAAAAAGGGGGACCCTAACAAATATTCAAATCTCAGGTCCAAAGTTCAAGTCTTGATCAAAATTGACTAAGTCCAAATTCCTTCAAACTTTTGCCCAAAGGAATTCCTTCAGACAAAAGTCTGAAGGAATTCGGGCCATTTCAAATGCCAATGCAAAAGCCTGCGTAGAATTTCCGTAGACTTTTTGTCTGTGGAAAAATGTCTACAGACAATTTGTCTATGGAAATTCAAGCGAAGCCACAGACCCAAGGAAATTAACCCAGGAAAATTATCCATAGACAATTTTCCCATGAGAGCCCAGGAAATAGTCAATGCAAACAAGGAACCCGCTGAAGGACCCCGAAGGGCAAGTGCCCTTGTGGGGGACTTTCAGCCAGGTCAAGAGGACTTTTTAAAAGGCACTCAAAAGGTCACTTTCCCTTTGGGGAAATGTCAAGGCAGAAATATACAAGGCAGAGGAGTGCCCGTGGAGGGCCAAGGAAGAAAAAGCCTACTAACAAGGACCCGATGACGTCTCAGAGGGCATCAAGTTTAACAAAACCAAAGAGCCATTGGTGTTCAAAACGGTGACGGCCATATGCACATCAAATTTAGAGAAATAGAATAACCGTTTGTTTTTAAATGAAGGAAGTGATGGCCATGGAAAGGAGCTCAAAATGCAACGACCCGCCAAGATGTTCACCCCAGGGGATGAATGAGTCAGATAGGACAAATGGACAAAGCGACAAGCAAGGAATGAGTGTGCAGTTGTCCAACTAGCGCTAATTGAAGAAGCGACTCCAGTAGGTGAAATTATGCCAGCAAACTGATCATTTGGAATGCCAGCTACTAGCGAAGCAACAACTGGTTTCTCTATTTGCATTAAATTGGAAGGCAAACCATGTAAGTCACCCAAGCAAGAAATGCAGTTCTCAAGCAGGCAAAATGAACAGCTCATTAATATTTTGAGCGACTTATTCTTTTATGAAAGGACATGTATGCCACTTGTAAAAGAAGGAGCACCAAATGGGCCTCTTGGCTTCTCATATATATTATGGACTTGTTCATTTGTAATCATCTTTTCACAATTTTACGAGGCGCAACCCTGCTAAAATTTCCACCTGATTCTATAAACATAGTTTTTACCTCTTTTTGGATAGATATCCTGTGTATGTCCAGAGTGTTGATTTATGTCTAGTCATTGTCTTTGATGCTGTACAAGTTCAACACCAATGCACCAGTTATCTACAAGGCACCATCTGCAACTGATAGGAGAAGAGTTCTATTTTGGAGTGCAGAATAGAGGGGATCATCTACAGAGTGGTTCTCACAACACCTTTGGTGAACCTCCCTTTTTTGTATCATTCATTTTTACCTTCCTGTCAAGTTTGCAGATTGTTTCTTCTATCAATGGTGAAGCATATAAGTGTGTTTGTCTAATTTTGAGAGTGGGTGTGAGAAGGTCATCTTGTTTTGGTGTATACCTCCTTAGAGTAGTTTGTTTTCCTATATTTTCCTCCCTTTTCATCCCCCACAATTTATATAGCAATATATATATATATATATATATATATATATATATATATATATATATATATATATATATATATATATATATATATATATATATATATATATATATATATATATATATATATGCCTGTATGTATTTGCACTTGCTGAAACAAACATGATACATCAAAGGGAGCTAGCCCTTAACTAGAGACTCTCCTCTCCTGCTTCGCCATCCCATAGGCAAGAGAGGAGTTTCCATGTTGCGAGGAGAAGGTAGGAACCTATTTTCCTGCCACTGGGTGCACTTTCCTATGTCAACAATTTTGGCACGCTTAATGGGACACACAGTTTAATAACTCAGTAAAGTTCAGGATTGATGCTGGTCCTGATACAACCAATTAGATTTTTCCAACATCTAGTGACTCCACTGGTAAGAGCTTTAGTTCTATTTTAAGACCAATTTCTTAAACTTTCTATGCCTAAGGTCACCACAAGGTTTGTTGCAAAAGGAGTTCCTTTTGATTTCATTGAATTGCCTTTAAACTCTACTAAAAGACTACGATTTGAGAGGACCCACCCTTATCCAGCAATCAATCCTCCTAGGCTAGTTATAAGAGACATAGTTGCAGCACAGCCATAGTTACAGCCAATCCTAGCCATGGCATTGCCTTTTATGGCTTTTCGTGGTGAGAGCCCCTTAAACCTCCCATGTTATGATCTAATTCCAGGAACAACTCTAAAGAATGTGGCTTCTTTTGATGGAGTTGGACCTACTACAACCATTAAGTATATTAGGAATATTGCCAACCTTTGCAATATTCACAGTGTAACAGAAGAAAATATTACCATTAGATTGATGGCACTGTCTCTTAAAGGCAAGGCTCTTGATTGGTACGGGACTTTGCCTATGAATTTCATACATTCCTAGAATGAATTGGGCACTTAGTTAACAGATTGTTTTGGGGAAAAGAGTGATGACCTCTTGCTTGATGAGCAGCATACGACCATAAAGAGAGCTCCGCACGAGTATATGCAGGACTTCAACACACATTTTCAAAAGACTTGGGATAGAATTACCATTCTGGTAAGGCCGACTCCTAGCTATGCTTTATTGTACTATTTAAAGGTGTTAAACAGTGATATTGCTATGATGATCCAATTCATGGGAGGACATATACTGCCAGATGCTTATAACATTGCCATAGCAACCAAAAATTGCTTGGTTCAAGCTGGGAAAATTGGCCCTAGGCCTCACATGCCACTTTTCCCAAAATTGCTGCCCCCAATTCAAACTATTGCTCCCACAATTGCTCCCCTACCTAGCATTGAGAAACCAGCTACTATTCTATCAAATGAGCTTCATGAGGTTAAAAGCCTATTACAAAACATGTCAAATGAACTTGTTGCCCTTAAAAGGTAGCAAGCTCAAAGCAACAGGCTGAACCAAGGATACCAGCAATATGGTCAAGCCCCTAGACTCCCCTTTCAAAATTATAACCAAGGTCAGGGGTAGCTCACTACAACCAAGCCATTTCAAAATTACAACACCAGTCCCTCTTCATCATCTAAGGCCATGGTACCTATTCAGAATAATTTAGTGCAAGAGCAGCCAAGCTGTTCGACCATGGGATATGGTCAAGAACAAGCCATCTACACAAATGAGATGATGAACTATTTTTAGAATGTAGACAACCAAACAGCCACTCAATCTCAGGCCTTTGAGCCTTCAATGCAACCTAGCATGAGTAACAATCAGGCTCACCTTGATTCTACCCTGATGAATCATTTAGAAGGGGAATTTTATTCAGTGAATTATGTGGGCACTGCAGATAGTCAGGCTAGTTGTGTTGTAGACAACATGAGGTTTAAGAGAAGGGAAATGGTAGAAGCCTAGGAAGCAACATCACCTCCTCCATCACACTCTAATTCAAAGGCCCCAAATTTTAGGTAGCCATCTATACCTTCAGCCCCTCAGCCTACAACTTAGCTTAAAATCAACCCCAAGGAAAGCTTAAGGCATGGTAGTCCTCAAATAAATATAGTGGATCAGATGGAGAAGCTAAATATGAATATCTCTTTATGGGATTCATTGTCTCTTCTAGGTCAGAAGGACATGTTGAGAAAGGAATTGCATGAGCTAGATTGTCAAATTATCCCAGCAATCACTAATAATGTCTTGATGACAAATGGGTAGCCTTCCACTTCAGGACATGTAAAGAAGGAAGAGAAAACTCCCCCTTTCTATGTATCCTTAGTTATAAGGGATTTCTTGGTACATAATTACATAATTGACAGCGGGGCCAGCACCTCAGTAATGCCCAAGTGCATTGCTGATAAGATGGGATTGAAGTATGAAGAAATGAACAAAGGAGTCCTACAACTAGATGGGACACCTGCAAAAATAGTTGGGATTGTGAAGGGTTTATGCTTCATGTTGCATGCTTGCCCAACCTTCTCAATTCCCCATGATATAGTGGTAGCAGATGTTCCTCTGTATTTCACAATTTGCTTGTCCAGGGACTTCACGTCAAAGATAGGTGGCTATTTAGCAACGAATTGGTCATATCTGGTTTTCAGAACCAAGTATGGGATCAAAGTGAAAATTGAGTCTACGCCACTCTACAAGGACCACCTAGAACCATATTCGCCCAAGACAAAAAATGTCAGTTACACCATCATCGACCCATAAGAGTCTCAGACAGACCAATCTCTGTCTTCTGCTCTTGAAGGAGTCACAGACTTACTCTTGGATGAGTGGGGAAATGATAACTTCAAACATGATCCATACAAATTCATAGAGGAGGCAGACCTTAGAGTCTATTGCATGCATGAAGAGGGTGCCTTCATGCCAAATTTAATGAAGGAAAGCAAAGAAGACCTTGGCTTATGGCAGTTATATTTTGACGGTTCCAGAAGTAAGCTAAGTTCTGGTGGTGGGGTGATGTTGGTTTCCCCTTTGAAGGAAAGGTAATTTTTAGCTTTCCATTTCCAATTCTCTTGCACGAGTAATGTTGTAGAATATGAGTCTTTGATCCATGGCCTTGAATGGGCAAGAAAAAGAGGGATTAAGGAGTTGCAAGTCTTGGGAGATAGCGAGTTGATTGTAAATCAGGTGAGAGGCCTGAATCTGACCAAGAACTCCTTGCTGAAGTCTTACAAGCATAGAGTTTGGGACTTAGTGGAGGATTTTCTTACTTTTAATATCACCTCCATTCCCAGAGAATAGAACATACAAGGTGACAGGCTAGCAGCAATTGGCACCCAGTTTGATGTTTCAAGGGAAATAAGCCGAGATTGTGGTTCACACCACTTGAAAGTGGTAGTCCGGCCCTCTGTCCCAGACAACATTGCAAATTGGCAGGTCTTAGAAATTGACCAGCAAATAGCTTTCTTCTTACAATAAGAAGCTAAGTTTGCAATACACAACCAGGCAAAATTACAACAACAATATGGAAATCAGATTGTTTAGTTGAAGAATAATAAACTCCCTAAAGGTCTAGTCATGCTTGAAAGCATTTTCAACGGGGATGACCAATTGAGAAATGACAAGGCATGCATCACTACCAAAGAGGAAAATTATGAAAGGGTTGAAATCTTCAAGGACAAGTTGCTTGCACTTGGAAAGGTCTACATATTTCAAGAAAGGCGAGCTTTCATTCTGCTGTGTCAAGAATTCTCTGATGTCTTTGCCTGGGATTACAGTGATTTAAAGGGCTTTGACCCAAGGCTTGCCTAGCACACCATTGAATTAGAAGAAGGTGCCAGGCTAGTCACACAAAAGCAAAGGCATGTCAATCCTATAATTGAACCCCTCATGCAGAGGGAATTGTCTAAATTGATTGAGTCTGGAATTATATTTCCAATCAAACATTCCTCATGGCTGGCTAACCTTATTCCTGTTAGAAAGAAAAATGGGGAGATCAGGCTGTGTGTCAATTTTAAAGACCTTAATAGAGTCTCTTTAAAGGATCATTATCCTCTCTCAAGCATGGAGCGGATCCTCTAGAAGGTAACTGGTAGTGAGCGTTTCTCCCTCCTGGATGGTTATTTAGGGTATAATCAAATTCTAGTGCAAGGCTGTGACCAGCACAAAACAACCTTCACCACTAAATGGGGAATGTTTGCCTACAAAAAGATGTTATTCGAGCTATCCAATGCTAGTGCTACCTTTCAGCGAGCCATGGACATGGATTTTGGTGGCTTGATAAATAATAATGTGCGGGTATACCTCAACGATGTAATGGTATTCTCCAAGAAAGTGAGCCAACATATAGAACACCTCAGGCAGATTTTTGAAAGGTGCAGGGAATTTGGCATCTCTCTTAATCCAAATAAGTGCATGTTTGTTGTTCATGAGGGGAAACTCCTTGGCCACATTGTGTCCAAGGAGGGTTTTTCTATTGACCCTGAGAGAGTTCACTCTATCCTAGAGATGTCCCTACCAAAGCACAAGAAAAGTCTGTAGAGTTTCTTTGGTAGGATTAATTTCATTCGGAGATTCATTCCAAATTTTGCAGAGATAGTTAAGCCACTCACCCCTATGCTGAAAAAGGGTGAGGATTTCAAATGGACAACTCAAAGGAAAGATAGCTTTGAGGCCATCAAGTAGGCCATAACCTAGGCTCCCACTTTGATCAGCCCAGACTTCAGTAAGGACTTCAACCTCTATACTTTTAGCAATGAGGAGGTAATATCTGCCATGCTTACCCAAGCTAACAGTGATGACCTCGAGTAACCACTTGCTTTCTTTAGCCAAGGGTTAGAGGACTTCGAAGTCAGGTACACATATATAGAGAAGCAAGTCCTGGTAGTAGTGCAGAGCCTAAAGAAATTCAAGCATATGTTGTCTAACAACAGGATTCACCTTATGGTCCCACATCCTGGCATCAATGATTTCTTGACCAATCAAGATTTGAATGAAAAAAGGGCAGGGTGGATTACCAAAGTGATGGAGTATGACATAAACAATAATATCACCAAGTTGGTGAGGGGAAGAGGCCTGTGTGAACAGCTGACTGCAGACTTAAAGCAAGAAAGGAAAGACAGCTTGTTAATCCATGATGCAGCCACTGCAAAAAAACTAGTTGTCATAAAGGATTGGATGCTGGACATGAGGCATTTCCTTCTCACAGGTGAGTGTCCATAGGGTCTTGATAAGACTGAGAGAAGGTATTTTAAACTTCAATCCCTTCCTTATGTTCTGGTTGATGAAGTATTATTTAGGAGGGATTTCTCTGGGGTCTTCCTAAGGTGCATTGACCCAAACCAGGCTAATAAGGTATTGGTTGAGTTCCATGATGGGCCAGTAGGTGGTCATTTCACCCCTAGAGCTACGACAACAAGGATAATGAGGGCTGGCTATTTCTGGCCTACTCTTTTCAAGGACACCCATGCCTAGGTAAGAAAGTGTCAGAAGTGTGCACTTTTTGATGGAAAACAATGATTGGCTGCCATGCCTCTACAACCCATTCAAGTTGAGCAACCATTCATGCAGTGGGGCCTGGACTTCATAGGGATGATCAATCCTCCCTCTAGTGCTGGGCACAAATGGGTCCTAACTGCTACAGATTATTTGACAAGGTGGGAGGAGGCTTTCGCTCTGAAAGAGGTGAATGAAAGCATAGTTCTGGAGTTTTATGAGGACCTAGTAACAAGATTTGGGGTCCTAGCCACCATAATCTCAAATAATGCCTTGGCTTTTCTGGGAACCAAAACTAGTGAATGGGTGTTGAAGTATGGCATATATCTCAGCACTTCATCATATTATTAGCCATAGGGGAATGGGCTGGCTAAGTCCACCAACAAAAATCTGATCAAAATCATAAAGAGGACCATGGAGGACAATCAGAGAACTTGGCATGCCAAGCTAAAGACAGCTCTATGGGCTGACCGAATTATTCCAAAGAGAGCAATCAGAAATTCTCCATATACGCTCATGTATGGAAGGGAAGCTAGGCTTCCCATCTTGCTTGAATTTCTAGTATTGGATCTCTCCCACCAACTACAGTTTGAAGAAAGAAATAGCCTAGAAGTCAGGTTGTGTGAGCTAATGGAACTCCAAGAGGTAAGGGATCGGGCTATGGCTTCCATGACTAGTTGCCAACAGTAAGTAAAAAGGCACTTCAACAAGAAATCTTTGTCAAGAGATTTCTTTGAAGGAGACATTGTCTTGAAATGGGACGAAGATTGAGCTAAGCCCAAAAAACATGCAAAATTCAACACCCTATGGAGCGGTCCTTACATGATCACTCAGTGCAAGTAGCATAATGCGTTCCAACTTTCCAAGTTGGACAGTGAAGAACTATGTATCTCAGTTAATGGGATACAACTGAAGCATTGCCATTGATTTTTGGGTTCGCTTATACATATTTTCCCTATTTTCTTTCCTATTTTCCCTAAGTGTTGTTGCATAAGTAGTAGTTTTCTTAGTCTTGCGTGTGTTTTCCTTTCCTTGGAGGTAAATCTGTGTGATTAGTTCTAAGTTTTAATAGAGTTGTTTCTAGTTCTCAAAGTTACTACTGACTCCATGCCCAATGGATTTTTCAAGGCAACTGCTCTTTAAGCATAGCAGGCATGCTTCCCCTATGAGTTGCCATCTGTTGACCAATTTTTGTCCACAGGCCAAAATTGTTCAACTTCTTTCTTCGCTATTCGAAGATAGTTGTTGCAGGGTGCACAAGTTCATGTCAGTATTTCTCTACTTGGTTCAAACCAAAAGGTTCATCACTCAGTTCAATGTATCTCAATGCATATGTGTTGAACCTTCGTACCGTTGAACCAATTTTTTGGTTCAACGGACTAGGTTCAACGTATTTGGTTTAATGGGTTAAGTTTAACACAAGGTTCAATGGAGGTTCAACGTCTTAAGTTCAACAAGTCTGTTTCAATATTGATTCATCAACCTTCTAAGGCTCATCGGCGTGCAATGGTTGAACCTTGAACTGTTGAACCAATTTTTGGTTCAATGGGTTCGGTTTAATAGAAAAGGTTCAAAGGAAGGGGTTCATGACTCATCAATGCACTTGATTGAACCATTGAACCTATCTTTGGTTCAATGAACTTGGTTTAAAGGGATGCCCTTTGGTCGAAGGGGATCTTCAATTCTAAAGTGCCCTTTCGGAGGGTGGATACTTCAACAATTTCAAGGAATTCGGGTTGGCACTTCACAAAAAGGGGGACCCCAACAAATGTTCAAAGCTCAAGTCCAAAGTTCAAGTCTTGATCAAAATTGACTAAGTCCAAATTCCTTCAGACTTTTGCCCGAAGGAATTCCTTCAGACAAAAGTCTGAAGGAATTTGGGCTGTTTCAAATGCCAATGCAAAAGCCTGGGTAGAATTTCTATGGATTTTTTCTTTGCAGGAAAATGTCTGCGGACAATTTGTCCATAGAAATTCAAGCGAAGCCACAGACCCATGGAAATTGTCTATGGACAATTTGCCTGCGGGAGCTCGGGAAATAGTCAATGCAAACAAGGAACCTACTGAAGGACCCTGAAGGGCAAGTGCCCTTGCGGGGGACTTCCGACTATGTCAAGAGGAATTTTCAAAAGGCGCTCAAGAGGTCACTTTCCCTTCGGGGAAATGTCAAGGTAGAAATATACAAGGCAGAGGAGTGCCCGTGGAGGGCCAAAGAAGAAAAAGCTTGAGGAAATCCAACAAGGACCTGATGACATCTCGAAGGGCATTAAGTTTAACCAAACCAGAGAGGCATTGGTGTTCAAAATGGTGACGGCCATATGCACGTCAAATTTAGCGAAATAGAATAATCATTTGTTTTTAAATGAAGGAAGCGATGGCCATGGAAAGGAGCTCAAAATGTAGTGACCTACCAAGATGTTCGCCCCAGGGGCCGAATGAGTCAGATAGGACAAATGGATAAAGTGACAAGCAAGGAATGAGTGTGCAGTTGTCGAACTGGCACTAATTAAAGAAGTGACTCTAGTAGGTGAAATTGTGCTAGCAAATTGATCATTTGGAATGCCAGTTGCTAGCGAAGCAACAACTAGTCTCTCCATTTGCATTAAATTGGAAGGCAAACTGTGTAAGTCACCCAAGCAAGAAATGCAATTCTCAAGTAGGCAAAATGAATAGCTCATTAATATTTTGAGTGACTTGTTCTTTTATGAAAGGACACGTGTGCCACTTGTAAAAGAAGGAGCACCAAATGGGCCTCTTGGCTTCTCATATATATTGTGGACTTGTTCATTTGTAATCATCTTTTCACAATTTTACAAGGCATATCCCTGCTAAAATTTCCACTTGAATCTATAAACACAGTTTTTACCTCTTCTTGGATAGATATCTTGTGTATGTTCTGAGTGTTGATTTGTGTCTAGTCATTGTCTTTGATGCTATCACAAGTTCAACACCAATGCAATAGTTATCTACAAGTCACAATCTGCAACTAATAGGAGAAGAGTTCTATTTTGGAGTGAAGAACAAAGGGGATCATCTATAGAGTGCTTCTCATAACACCTTTGGTGAACCTCCCTTTTTTGTATCCTTCATTTTTACCTCCCTGTCAAGTTTGCAGATTGTTTCTTCTATCAAGGGTGAAGCGTATAAGTGTGTTTGTCTAATTTTGAGAGTGGGTGTGAGAAGGTCATCTTGTTTTGGTGTATCACCTCCTTAGAGTAGTTTGTTTCCCTATATTTTCCTCCCTTTTCATCCCCCCAGTTTATATAGCTGTATATATATATATATATATATTTATGCCTGTATGTGTTTGCACTTATTGAAACAAACATGATACATCAAAGGGAGATAGCCCTTAACTAGAGACTCTCCTCTCCTACTTCACCATCCCACATGCGAGAGAGGAGTTTCCATGTTGCGAGGAGAAGGTAGGAACCTATTTTCCTGCCACTGGGTGCACTTTCCTGCGTCAACATGTAACTTAGTAAGGGTTCCCATAATCTTTAAGGCAAAGAAGTGGTCAATGTTTTTAATCTTTTCTAATGATTTTTTGAAATGTTTTTGGAAGTGTTTTGGAGTGTCACAACTCAATCAAGAATGATGAGACACTAAATGGTTTAATCTTGAAAAATAGTGAGAGTGTGGCTTAGGTTGCTCACAAAATATTGAGAGTATTCAAACTTAGGTTGCTCACAAAATGGCAAAAATGTGGCTTAGGTTGCTCACAAAATAGCGAGAGCATGTCTTAGATTTCTCAAAAAATGATGAGATCATGGCTTAGGTTTCTCACAAAATGGTGAAATCATGGGAAAAGGGTGATTGAGATGACCTCAACAAGTATTGAGCACTGCCTACATAGTCATAGAGTAGGACCTCAAGTCACTATAATTTTGCCCTTACGGTGGAGGAATTTGACTAGTGTAGTAACCAATTCAAATAAAATAGGCACAATTGGTAGAAAACATAGTATGGCATAGGAAGTGGCAAGTTAGTATGTCAAGGCTTAGTGTTGCCCCTAGTTTTCCCATAGGTAGTTATAACTAGGACACAATGACATAGATCGATGGTACTAGTTTTCCTAAAGGTGGTTAGAATTAGAAATAGGATTGGTGGTAAAAAATGACTAACAAATGAAGGATGAAACTACCAAAACTTTTATCATACTATCTCAAAATATGATCTCTATTTGAATTTCTTGAACCAACTGATGAACTGATCAAATACTTTGATGTTAAAACTAGATAATGAATGACAAAAACCAAGGTCAAATGGGATAAGATTTAGAACATGTTGGGTCGATAGGTTGAAAGTAGAAAGTGGATATGGCAAAGAGGATGGATAATAATGGTATGTGTACAAAGAGGATTAGTGACAAAAGGCATAAATAAAATGGTCCTTACAAAAAATACACCTTAGCATTCAATCACAGTACTACTTGAGATGAATAATATTAATTGGCTCTATAATTTATTCATCATCTAGTGTAGAAAGCTTGTATGCTCTTGATTCATAATTTGTAGTGATGGAAAAAGGCCCTATCTAGTTTGGTTTGAATTTCCCTTTATGTTTCTTCTCAACCATGGTATTCTTTTGGTTTTCTTTGAGAACAAGATCACCAAATTCAAATATTTGATACTTCACATATTGATTATAGTGGCCTTTGAGTATATTTTGATATGCTTGAAGATTATTGAGGGTGGCTATGTATTTCTCATCTAGTAGATCTAGCTCTTGCAGGTGAGGTAATCGATAGTCATGATCATCCAAGACATGCTTGAAAGAGATACATAGTGAAGGCAATTCAACCTCAATGGGAAGGATGGCTTTAGTATCATAAACATGTGAATATGGGGTGGATCCTATGGGGGTATGATGATTGGTATGGTATGCCAAAAGGGTAGGGAATATCTGGAGGTGCCAGTCATGACTAGCATCATTGACAATTTTTTTGAGAATATTGGCAATGGTTTTGTTGGATGCCTCAGCTTGACCATTACCTTGAGGGTAATATGTTGTAGAAAAGTGTTGTGTGATGTTTTATTTAGTAAATAACTAGTCTACATCTTTGTTCTTGAATGATCATCCATTATCAAATATAATGTTAGAGGGGATACCATAGTGGTAGATGAGGTGGTTGAAGATGAATTTGGAAATTTGCTTTTTAGTCATGTAAGTGAGGGGTATAGCTTCAACCCACTTACTGAAATATTTAGTGGTGGTAAGGATATATTTGTGGCCATCAAATGAAGTGGGGTTAATCTTCCCAATGAGGTCAAGTCCCCATGTATAAAATGGACATGGTGTCAACATCAGTTTTAGAGTTTTTGTTGGGGCATGAATCAAATTAGCATGCCATTGACATTTATCACATTTCTTTACATATGCAATGGCATCTGCATCCATTATGGACCAATAATAACCAATACATAAGAGATTTTTAGATATGACTACCCCACTATAATGGTATCCACATACTCATTTGTGAAATTCTCTTAACACTAATGTAGACTCTACTGAATTTAAACAATGAAGCAGAGTTCCATCAAAACTTCAGCGATAAAGGGTGGATCCAAGTAAAGTATAATGAGTGGAATGATGAATGAAGGATTTGGTTTGTTTTTGAGATAGGTCAAGTGGCAGAACTTGGTCATGAAATTATTTTTAAAGGTTTGAGTACCATATAGAATTAGGACCAATAATATCACAAATCATGACAATGGTTGAAGGTTCATGAGCTAGTGTTGAATAATTCTTGACAAGGAACTGATACTTTATAGCTTTATCTATTTATTGAATTAGAAAACTAGTAGTATCCATGGCATCTTTAGTTCTATTACTAGCCCTCAGTATATGCTCTAACTAAAAGTTGGTAATTTGGTTTTTAATAGGGTCAACCATGGCTTTATACAAAACTAGCTTGTCATCTTTGGTCTAAAAAGGATTTATGACCTAATTAATGATTAACTAAGAATCACCATAAACTTAGAGATGAGATATATTTCAATGCACTAATTTTTAAAGTCCTACAACAAGTGCTTCATACTTTTCCATGTTGTTTGTACAAGAAAAGCTAATTTTGAATGATTTAGGGATTAGATCCCCCTGTGGTGTACCAAACAATAGGCCTGCCCCTGATCCATGTGTAGTGAATGAACCATAAAATTATAGCTTATATGTCTACTCCTCAAGGAGTGTATCAATAATGTTCATGATATATTCATTAGGAAATGGAAACTTGAGTGGTTGTGTGTTCGTGAGAGGTACTTTATCAAGTTTATCTACAAGAACTTGTCCCTTGATTATTTTCTGATTCACATACTCTATGTCAAAATCACTAAGAAGCTTGATTCATTTAAACATTCTACCTTCAAAATATATTTTAGATAGTAGATACTTGAGTATATCTACCTTTGAAATGACCATGGTTTTATTATTCAACATTTAATGACATAGTTTTTGAGCTGCTAAAATCATGGCTAGACAAGTTTTTTCAATAGGTACATAGCTATGTTCATATGTAACCAAGGTATAGCTTAGGTAATAAACAACATGATCCTTTTCATTATTATCATGTTGAGCTAAAAGTGACCCTAGAGCATAATCAGTAGCTAATAGGTATAATAAGAATGGTTTTCTTGGTATAGGAGGTAATAAAATAGGTGGATTGACAAGATAATCTTTGAGTTGTTGAAAATTTGTGTGGCAATGATCATCCTAATGAAATTAAACTCCTTTATTCAAAATGTGCATAAATGGATGGCACTTCTCTACTAACTGAGAGATGAAGCACCAGATGGACTGGATCTTACCCTAAAAACTATGAAGTTGCTTCAAATTGGTTGGTGGAAGCATCTCAATTATAGCTGCACTTTAGCTAGATCAACTTCAATACCTCTATGAGACATGATGAAGCCCAATAATTTACTTGAATTTTCACTAAACACACATTTCTTTGGATTTATTCTAACTTTGTACTCTTGTAGTCTTTCAAATATCTTATGTAACACTACTAGATGGCTAGATCTGGTCTTGGATTTTCCTAATATATCATCGACATAGTCTTCAACAATATCGTGCATCATATCATGTAATATGATAATTATGGCTCTTTGATATGTATTTCCTACATTATTAAGGCTAAATGGCATCACTTGATAACAAAATGTTCCCCATGAAGTGGTGAAAGTTATTTTATGCTAATCTTCTGGTGTTATTCTGGTCTAATTATATCCTAAAAAGCCATCCATGCGTGAAAGCATTTCATAACCTACCATGGATATGAAAATAATGTCGATATTAGGTAATGGAAAGTCATATTTAGGAAAAGCTTTGTTGATGTCCTAAAAATAAATATAAATTCTAATTCCTTTAGGCTTTTTGCTAGCAAGTACAACATTAGAGATCCATTTAGAGTAGTCAATGGATCGGATACATCCTACTTCTAAGAGTTTTTCCAACTCTTTCTTTACTAATACAATAATATGAGGATGCATATTACAAAGCTTTTGTTTTACCAGTTTGGCATCAGGATTAACCAAAAGGTGGTGCAGAACCAAAGTGGGGTCTAACCTTGGCATGTCAGAATAGGCCCATGCAAATATATCCACAAACTCTTTCAACAGAGCTATAAAAATGTTGCATTCTTCCTCAATGAGAGATGCTCCTAATTTTATCATTTTCAGGTATGATGGAGTCTCGATATTTACCTCCATTGTATCTTTGAATAGAAGGGTTGAACTATCTTCTAGGATAGTAGGTAGTGACTTGAACTATTGGACTATGTCAAGGTCCTCTGTTAGGACTTGCTCTTCAACCTCTCCTAGGCATGATGAATTTGAGTCTCCTAATGGGAGATTTAGCCATGTAACAAAAATGGGCAAAAATTATTGGAGAATTTTATCAAATACTTGTTTTTGCTCAAAACTAAACTCAGATTCACAGGCAAGTTCATCGTTAGTGGTCTCCTGTTCTAAAATTGAAGAAGAATGAACACCCTCATCTAATGGCACCTAAATAGGTTTTCACCACTAGATTGGCCTTTTTAATTACTTTTTCCCTAGTCACAAATCACATTAAAGAGGTTTTTACTTTGGGACCTCAATGTTTTACTTATTTGATTTTGGTTGAGGGTGTGCACTCACTCTCCAAAATAAGTTACAGGATCGAATGTGATTGAGAATCCTGATTTGTGATTTCCCGATGGAACATTGTCTCTAAGGCTTAAGAAATCATAGAATTACTCATCATTCTAGAAATCATCAATCAATAGACTAGATTCTTGTTGGTCCTAATATATCAGTTGGGGATAATATAATGGCAATGGATTGTGATGAATGGCTTGGGTAAGGGTATAAATGGCATTATTATCAAATAGGTTGGTTTTAGCTAGGTTATCAAAGGTAAGACTATGATCAAACTCTACTTTATTGTTAGCATCATCATCACTAGTCGCTACTGATGGAGTTTGAATAAAATATGTGGGGTCACTCCCAAGCAGTTTAAATCCAAGTCCATAAGGCCTTTCATACTTAGTCATAAAAATTGGCTCGATGGATCCTTACTAATTTAGTTTGAGGCCTCTTCCTTCATAATTGTGACATTCCATGATCTTATTGGGAATAGGATACTTTGTATTTTTATAGCAATCTATGTGGTTATCATTGTATAACCATAATTTATTCCCTTTAAGAGGGTTAGGTCCTAGGCCAGATGCTGGTATAAATGTGATAGGTTTATTATCTTTGTTTTTTCATTACCAATGCATATGTGGGATGACCTTAGGTCGCCCAAAGGTTTTTGAATTTTGAGGAAGATTGGAAATTTGAAATGTGTCATGGGTCATATATTCTCCCAGTCCATTATTTAAAATGGTGAAATGATTAGAAGCTTTAGGAGGTGGCATGTGGGATAGGGAATCCAAGGTATTAGGATCTATATAATTATCTGATGAAGGATCAATAAGTATATGTTTTCCTTTATCTTGCTTGGAATTCGGATTCATATCATACTAATAATTATAGCTTTGAAATTCAGCCTCAAGATGCTTTTAGTGTTCATATGAGTGTAAATCTCCCAAAATATTCACTTCCATCCCTAAGTGGGAAATCTTGATACATTGGTGTAGTGTTAACAAGACTGCACGAATATCATGTAAGCAAGGCCTACTAAGAAGCATGCTATATGATAACTCAAGGTCCAACACATGGCAAAGTGTATCATGGGTCAAAGGCCCAATGATAACTGACAAACTAATGGTGCCCTGTGACTCTCTTTCCTAATTCTCATAGGATTTAATAGTTATTGTTTCTGGTTGGAGATCTATCATTATGTACCCAAGAAGCTTGATGAGCTTGAGAGACACTATGTTGAGACCAAATCCATTGTCGATAAGGACACTTTTCACTTTATTCCATATAATACAAACTTCTATGTATAATAGGTTATTATAGAGTGGCCTAAGGGAAGACATATCACTTTAGTTGAATGTGACTTGTTGGGTTGGACCTAGGTGTCCAACCAAAGCTTGAAATTTATTAGGGGATATGTCACTAGCAACTATGGATTGGGTCAAAAACTCATTCAAGATGTTGTTGTGGATTATTTATGTCTATAGTAAATATAAAATAGAAATTTGTGTTGGTGTCTTCTAGTAATTGTTCCACAATATCAAACTTCTTATCTTGGTTAGTAGTGAATGGTTTATTCTAAGGCTGAATGGTTGGTTGGATGATAGGAAAAGTGGTAGATGGTTGTGGGCCTAGGATAATAATCTTTAACCTCTAAGTTGTGATTGAAAAATCAAGATTAAATATTGGACCATTATTACTATCTAATTTTGGAAATGGTATGGGACCATATAGGACAAGTCTTAGTTGTCAGTGCACTTGCATGTGGTCACGTGGCGAGAATGAGTTGTCACTATAAGATCCAAAAAGGGGAAGTCCTAGTTTACTAGTTTGCCTATATGCACTCCTAGGTCAAAAAAGGATTATCCATGTGATTTGGCTAAATATTATTTTTTAGCAATGGTCTAGGTTGATTAGTGCTTGGTCTAGGATTAATGGAGATGGTATTAATGCTACCCCCTGCAATATGACCTACAACCTTATTGTAGTCATGTGTAACTACATGGTAGGTTTGTTAGTTGTTACCATTCTGACCTTGGTTTTGTCCATTATTTTGTCATTGTGGATTTTGCTATTGACTTTGTTAGTTCTACTAGTTCATTATTTAATTTTGATACTATTGATTTTGCTGCTACACTACCATTTTTGTTGTTCTTGATTGTTCTAATGGTATTGATTGTTATGTTAGGGAAAGGGGTTTTGATATATCCTAAGAGTTTTATTGGAAGTGGAAGCACCATTATCTAGTTTAATATCCCCATTCTCCAACATATTCTTGATTAAATGTTTGATTTATACACATCTTCATAGATTATGCCCATTGACCTGATGATAGTCACAAAATTCATTTTCATAGTACCAATCTGAGTAAGGAATGCCTTGTAGATAATGTTTTAGTATGTGCCAACTAATTAGATGAGTGGCCAAAATCTTGCAAAATACAAACTCAATAGGTTCTCGTAGGTCACTAAAGACACGACATGTAGGGATGTTTCTTCTAGGAGGAGGGGTTTGTAATGGTAAAGATTATTGTATTTATTGTGCAGGTCTTGGTTGTTGCACTTGAAACATTTTTTGGAGAGGTTTTTGGGTAGGAATAAACTAAAAAGGTGGTGCAGATGATGTTTGCATAGTTTAGACATGATGATATTTGGTCACTCCATTTCCCATAACATTCCTATTTTAGTTGAATTGCTTTGATCTTTCATGATTATTGGCCTGTGTTGCTTGCAATACTATCACTTGATTGGGATGTTAGTCATTTCCATGATTGGTACATTGATTTTGATTGGTTTAATTAAGTCCAATGACCCCTTTATTGATGAGCACTCACTCGATCAACAAACCTTTATCAATGATCTCCTTAAACGTATGTGCATATTGTAGTTTCAGATGATAGGCTATCTCATTATGATTTTTTTTAGTAAACACAACATCTAATTGTTTATCTAGTAAACTGTGGGTGAAATGGCTTGCAAGGGTTCTCCATCATTGTAAATAACTTGAAAAACTCTCCCTAGCCTTTGTTTTGCTTGTGTCAGGTCCACTAATGAAATATCATGCTCGAGATTATAGGAAAAGTGCTTGACAAATTTATCAAAAAGATCATCAAAGTCTATTACTAAATTCTTAGGCAAATTTAAAAACCACTTCAAGGCTTGTCCATCCAGGCTCATTGGAAACAACAAAAAAAGGTATATGTCACTATATGCCATTGGTTGACATGCAACAAATAATTTGATCAAATGGGCCTTAGGGTCACCTTTCCCTTTGTATTTATCAAATTTGGGTGGTTCATATCATGGAGGAAATGGTATCTACAAATACTCCATATTGAATGGATAGGAACATACAACATCTAATTTGAACTTCTTTGTCTAATTCCCCATTTGAATGGTAAAAATTGCATCCTTCATCTGTTGCAATTCTTGGGATAGGAAACTAGAAGGGATTTTATTTTGAGGGAGAATTTTGGTTTGGATAGATGGTTGGGAGGTCATAAGTGAAACACTTTGACCAGGGTATGATGGAGACACCTATTGGGGTAGATTGGCTTGGTTGGGGAATGGACCAAGAATATGCATATGTGGATTGGGATGTACTTGAAATTGTACATTTGGCTGCGTGATATTCTAGTTTGGGTTGATGATAAAGGTTTAACTTGGAGGATTTTATGGTTGGGATGAAGGGATATAACTATATTATGCCTATTGCAGTTGAAAATGGACATGCTACTGACTAATCAAACTTTGTTATTGAGTGGGAACCTATGAACCAAGACCCTGTCTCTAGATTTATGGCACATTTTAAACCAATAGTTATTTAGTAGGTACTTAAGAAACATGGGGACCTCCTTATTGCATGAATCCCTATGAAGAAGTGAAAGTATGTTGTAGATTCAACATCTGTCATTGACCAATATTTTCATGTTGCTAGCTAGTTATTGCTTGGTTTTGAATTGTCATATTATTCTATGGCTAAAGAGGTATGTTTGTCATTACTTGATGAGGTGGTATATTAGTTTACCCTAGTTGAGGTGGTAATGTACTCATCCTCTATTGCATTGATACACTAGATTGTATCTACTGTTGTGGAATACCACTCACTCCTTGTTGAAGAGGAGTAGGATTCATCGCATTCTGTCATTGAGGCATAACATTAGCCATTGTTTGATTATCTAATCCTATAGGTTATACACTTAAGGAAATGGTTGGTTGAGGCTGGGGTATAGAAACTCTTATTCCTTAGTATGATGATATACTAATGGGATTAACTATAGGCACATGTTTTTGTCTAGTTTTTTATGTGTTAGTACCACTTTGATCAATATTGGATGTTATTTGCACATTGTCTACTAATGTTTGACTCACTATTTATCATAGAATCTAAAGACACTTCAATAAATAGAATATATATCAAGTTATCTATTAAATTAATTAGTACAAATGGGTCAAAACTTAGATTCTCTTGTCCAATTAATTCCATCAATACCCTTGTTAAAGGAACTAGGTCAATGAGAGGCTTACTTACCATGTTCATCTGATTGAAATCATGTGCTAAATTTAGGTAAGTTTGGTATGCTATTTGCATTTGGTTAAAGTGATCTTCCATGATGTTTTTGCCCAAATTGGATATATTGGGGTCTTGGTACGTTGTTTGGACTAGAGCCATAGGATTGATAGAAGAAGCTTGTTAATCATAAATGATATTGTGGTGCACTCTTACTAGACTTGGTAGATTTTCACAGGGGAAGTCTATTGGAAACTTAGCCCCTACCTCTATGGTCCTAACCAAAATCTCATATTTGTTCTCTAATAAATGTTTCTCAAACAAAAATGGATCATATGTGAAAGCTGAATTGGTAGAGTATGATTGTTGAAGAACTGGCTCATCCACCTAGGGTATTATAGCTAAGTATTGCACGATTTGTTCTTGGTCTTGTTTTATGTAAGGTGGTGTGTTAACCAAATAGTTATCTAATGGATCTTAGCTTTGTGCCCCTAATTGAGTATTATAATAGGGCTAAGAATCTATCTCATAATCAATGTTATCTATATAGGGGTCTTGCACCATTTCTTCCTGTGCAACTACATTACTAATCCTTATATTGTACATGAGTCCACTATGAGTGTAGGAATACATGTTTGGATCCATAGTCAATACTTGGCGATAAAAGGTTAAAGAGTTCTATAAACTCTAAAAAGGATAGAATCTAAAACAAATGATGCCTTTAACTTGGTCTAGATTTGTTAAAAGGATCAAAAGGTTTATGCAAAGATTTATGAGGAAACAAGCTAGAGTTAAGTATCTTAACATTTCACTATTCACATAAAGGTAAGCAAGTAAATGGATCAGAAAATCAAAATGCTAAAATCTAAGGTCAAAGTATTTCAAATTAGTCTAATCTAGGAAATTAAAAGTTGCTAGGTCTCTTGGCCAAACATGGTGTCAAAAGCTAGGCTCAAATAAGGCATGTGTTAGTACTCTTGGCCAAATGGCATCAAAATCTATACTTTGAAAATAGATGAAAGTTTTAATCTGATGGATTTGAAATACTTCTAACAAACACTAGGCATTTGATTCTTAGACATGAACTTGATCAACTAGGTATAAGGTATGAAACAAAAGACACTTTAGAAATATCTTATTTTCTCATAAATAATGGTATAAAACTTGGTTATTTTTGACAAACAATCTAGACAAAGGTGAATAGTATAACTATGTTTTAGACAAAGGATCAAAAGTACACTTGGGTCGGTCTAAATATGTAAGAACAAATTTTGAATTCTATGTAAGAAGGTCCATGAAATAATTTGGGTAGCGTAACGATGCTATACTACCCAAAAGGTGTGATAAAAAGGGCTTGTTTCAAAGACTCTCTAAGGCAAAAAAAAAAAAATCCACAATTTTGACAACATAACACTACTTTTCTTGACTCAAAATGTTGTGGTACATAGACTTAAAGTGCAAGTGTTTAGCACAAAATGGCTTAAGTCTATCAAGTGATGATAATGGTTATGAGTCTAAAATGGCTTTCAACCTAAATTATAAATTAAACCTAAGTTCCCTTAGGTTTAGTACAAATGGTGAACCCACTTAACACATCAACCCTATGAACTTGTAAAGGTGTAATTTTGAATTTAAATTATAAGTGAAGGACTTAAGTAACTTTGGTAAAGGTCTAGACTCAATTGGGTAGCATAACTATGCCAAAGTGGATGTTATGACTCTCAAGATTTTGATGAAATTTGAACAAGGAAAATGGATGATCTCACATGAGCATCATAATGCCTCTTTATTCAAAGGAAAATTTGGACTATGTGTTGGGTTTAGATTATTTGTTTACATCAAGTTTTGACTCCAAATAAGACTTTAAACTAGGACAAGATTGATCCATAAACTACACTGAAAAACTTGAAGTGAAGTTTATATTATGGATACTGAATTTCTCAAACTTAAGAAATTATCAAAATACTCTAAAGAACTTGCAAATTGTTTGGCAAATAAGTGTTCTTGATTATCGAATTGTATTGGAATTGTCGAATGATTTTTAACTTCCATTCACCAATAAAATTGGTTTGTTTTTTTAAAATGTCATAAATTGTCAATTTTTAAACTTTGCATATATTCATGATTAATGAAAATTAGAAAACTAAATTAAAATATGTAATCAAATGACAAATTACAATCCAACATTGATAATAGAGTTTGACATCTCTTGCCTACGTCTCTGGGTCCACCCAATAGTGAGGACCATTTTTATTAAATTTGTGCAATAAATGGCTTAAAAATTCTTTGAAATGCTGCACAAATTCTCTCAGATCTGATCTATGTCCAAGAATTGTACCTACACTGATATACTCAAGCTCAGCAACATGAAATCCTTCCTCATTCTTCAATCCCTTTTCGAAGGTTTTTAAGTCCATGTGCTTAACTATTGGTCTATCCAAATGATAATAATCATAATTTTAAACTCTCTTTTTAATTACATAAAATAATTAAAAAGGCTTACCCTCTATGTATCAAGTCAGATATTGGAGAAAATTCCATTTGCTAGCTATCTCCAAGCTTCCATCTAGCTCTCAGCCTCTTAAAAATAAATACACAATCCTACGAAGCTTACATTCAAATGAAAGTTAGTGCCTTTTAAAACACTTCAAAGTCCATATCTTGGTTGGTCAAGACTTATCCATTTTTAATGGGAGGTACGTGGTTCAAGTCTTTGGCCTCCTTGTTGGGCATTTGGCTTATCTTTAATCCCACATTTACAAGTTTAAATCAACTTTGTTGCTTTAAAAAGGTAGGCATTTACCTTATCAAGTGCCGACCACCCTTTTTGTGGGCTCGAGGCACCATGTTTATCATTGGTTTCCAACTTGTCTTATCCATTGGTTGTTGTACCAATTAGCATATATGTTATGGCATTTCTCTAGGCATAAGACGTGGTATGTTCATGAGCTATGTCAATGTGGCATGCATTTCGGTCACTTATCTTCCAAACTTGGCATTCAGTAATTATGACCCATTCTTGAGTTCCTATGGCTTTACATGTATTTGTCATGGTCTCCATACATCTTGATCTTGACTCGACTAAGTGGTTGGAAGGCCTTTATGGCATAATTGGGTTTGCTTGGTAATAATAAATTATAACGAATTACCAAAGCAATATTACAAAGCTTTAAAACATATAATTGATTTGTCCCACATGCATCTAGTGGGCACAAAAGATAGGTTTAAAAGCAAAATCAAATGCATTGCATTGTGAGATGGAGGCCAAGGCACCCCTCCTTAATCAAGTGTGTCGACCCTCACTAAGGGCCCCCAATGAGCTAATAATGGGGCCCATAGTTCTCCATAAGACTGTTGTTAAAGATCGAAGGCTGAAACCAAACCAAAAACCAACTAAATTTTTGCATGAATGTATAAAACTGACTACCACATGTCAACGACTAATTGGTCTACTTGTCACATGAAAATTGTGACACCTTATTTTTCCTATTGCAAAAATAACTTCAATAGCCTATAACTTGGGCATTTAGACTCCATTTTATGATTTGAAATAAGCACCAAAAAGCTCTTGATGAGATCTTCCATGTGAAATAGGTTTCATAATGACTTGGGACCTTTTTCCAAACTAAAATCTAGATCACACCTCCCTATAAAAGAGGATTTTGGTCTCCAAAAGTCTACTATCTCCTTAAATTGATAATTGGTCTACTGCATCATTTCAAACAAAACCCAATCATAGCAAGAGATAAACATTGGAAAAATAAATGATTCACAACTCAAATGAAAATGCCTACACATGGCATGAGTAAAGTAATATGTAACTGCCAATAAACTGATCACAACATACCAAAATTGTCTGCCCATGTCACATCCTATAAAGTGGTGAACTATCAATAATTGAAACAATTCCCAATGTAACTACAAAACAAGTTTGTTGATGCCAAAAACATACAATAAATTTCGTAGACATTTTGCAATAAAATGCCATGGTATGGGACTTACAATTCTAAGAAAATGCAAACAACATCAAGTGTATATTTCCTAACATCTCAAACATGCCCATAGGGTCTTACAATGCATCTATACATCCATGTGTCAAAAATAGATACATTCTTAAAATAGAAGTCAAATAAGTGTTGTAAGGGAATCAACTCAACCAACAACATTCATTCTACTATTATCTCCAACTGATCAAATGAGTTCAAGTCCTATCAATTTCATAGATAACTCACTTAGCATAAATAGGAGTTTCCAAAATATAGATCTATTCAACATAAGGTGAAAATTGAAATACTTCAAATGATAAACCTGTCTTGAAGTGTTCTCACTAACTCTACCAATGCATCTTCAAAGCTTGTTCTTTCCCTTAACAGAATTATTAACAATGCTTTGAAAAATAAATGCATTATAAATCCACTTAATCAAAATTTTTGCCTAGTTAACTTGATTTCCTTAGTGGATTCCTTAACATCATTATGGATTGATTTAACTTCATTGACCTTATTAATAGGTTAATAAATCATCTTAGTTTTACCATGTTTAGAATGAGAAGATGATTGAAGTTTAAAATAATGATCAATCTGATGTCCACTCATATGGCAATGAGTGCATAAAACCTTCTTAGGTGAGGTCTCCCTTTTATCTCCTCACTTTTCCATGATGATAATGGTCTTTAACACCTACAATATTCTTAATCAAATCATGTCTCTTCCAAAAAAATGTAACACTATGGTTATACATCCCACAAAAAGTGTAAGGAAATGATTGCATCATCTTCTGAATGTTAAATCCAAATTTCTTAAACGTAAAAAGCGGATCAGAAGATTTAGTGTTAACTCTAGTGTAGGAACTAGGATGGGGAATCTCAATACCTTTTCTATCTATTCTCTTACACTGCACATGCTCTACTAGTGGCCTCAGACCTTTTCTATCAGAATCTTGTCTTCTTTTAGCCATGGAGGAAGTTTCTCCAATTTCCACCTGCTCACTAGTGTAACCCAAACCTACATGAAGAGATCTATGCTCTACTTGTATTGGGTTAGTAATTCCTTGGACATTTTGACCAAGACCCCTTCCATTAAAGCCCATTTTATTCAACAATTTGGATCTGATACCCTTAGTGTGTTTTTCATAACTACCAAAAACATCATTACTTGAATCTGACTCTGAATGAGAAGAAAAAGATGAATTACTTGGTGAATAACTTACAGTGCACTCAGTCATAGTCTCTACATCTGAAGTAGATGGTATGGCCTTCTTTGGTTCACCACACTAAAATTTTATCAATATCTCATCCTTAAATTCAAGCTCTAATTTCAAACTTGCAACTTGCTCTTCAAGAGTTAAGAGCTTGCATCTCAGGAATGCATTCTCATCCTGAATCTAGATATTGATGGCTTCAAGCTCTTCCATCTTGGCTTTATGTGACAACTTGACCTTGGTTTCCTATAAACACACTAATTCCAAAACTTCACACTTCAATCTAATTAAGTGATATTGATAACCATAAACTGAAAGCAACTATCAAATCACACAATCAAAAGATAACCCTGCTCTCTAACTGCTCTGATACCAATTTTGATCTATAAACTACACTAAAAAACTTGAAGTGAAGTTTATATTATGGATGTTGAATTTCTCAAACTTAACAAATTCTTGAAATACTCAAAATAACTTACAAATTGTTTAGCAAATAAGTGTTCTCAATTATCGAATTGGATTGGAACTATCGAATGATTTTTAACTTCCATTCACCAATAAAATTAGTTTGTTTTTTAAAAATGTCATAAATTGTTGATTTTTAAACTTTGCATATATTCATGATTAATGAAAATTAGAAAACTTAATTAAAATATGTAATCAAATGATAAATTACCATCTGAAATTGATAACAAAGTTTGGCATCTCTTGCCTACGTCTCTGGGTCCACCCAATAGTGAGGACCATTTCTATTAAATTTGTGCAACAAATGGCTTACAAATTCTTTGAAACAATGAAAAACTTCCCTCAGATCTGATCTCTATCCAATAATTCCACCTACACTAATATATTCAAGCTCGACAACATGGAATCCTTCCTCAGTCTTCAATCCCTTTCCGAAGGTGCTTGAGTCCATATACTTAACTATTGGTCTATCCAAATGATAATAATCATAATTTTAAACTCTCTTTTTAATTACATAACATAATTAAAAAGGGCTTACCCTCTGTGTACCAAGTTGGATATTGGATAAAATTCCATTTGCTAGCTATCTCCAAGCTTCCATCTAGCTCTTGGCCTCTTAAAAATAAATACACAGTCCTGCGAAGCTTACATTCAAATAAAATTTAGTTCCTTTTAAAACACTTCAAATTTCATAGCTTGGTCGGTCAAGACTTATCCCTTTTGCATGGGAGGTTCGTGGTTCAAGTCTTCAGCCTCCTTGTTGGGTGATTTCCTTATCTTTAATCCCACATTTGCAAGTTTAAATCAGCTTTATTGCTTTAAAAAGGTAGGCATTTACCTTATCAAGTGCTAACCGCCATTTTGGTGGGCTCAAGGCACCATGTTTAGCATTGGTTTTCAACTTGGCTTATCCATTGGTTATTTTACCAATTAGCATATATGCTATGGCATTTATCTAGGCATAAGATGTGGTATGTTCATGAGCTATGTGGATGTGGCATGCATTTTAGTCACTTATCTTCCAAACTTGGCATTCAGTAATCATGACCCATTCTCGAGTTCCTATGGCTCAGCATGTATTTCTCACAGTCTTCATACATCTTGAGCTTGACTTGGAAAAGTGGTTGGAAGGCCTTTGTGGCATAATGGGGTTTGCTTGGTAATAATAAACTATAATGAATTACCAAAGCAATATTACAAAGCTTTAAAAAATACAATTGATTTGTCCCACATGCATCTAATGGGCACAAAAGATAGGTTTAAAAGCAAAATCAAATGCATTGAATTGTGAGATGGAGGCTAAGGCACCCCTCCTTAATCAAGTGTGTCAACCCTCACTGAGGGCCCCTAGCAAGCCAATAATGGGGCCCATAGTTCTCCATATGACCATTGTCAAAGACCAGAGGCTAAAACCAAACCAAAAACCAACAAAATTTTTGCATGAATATACAAAACTGATTGCCACGTGTCAATCGCTGATTGGTCCACTTGTCGCATGCAAATTGTGACAACTCCTTATTTTGTCTATCACAAAAATAACTTTAGAAGCCTATAACTTGGGCATTCAGACTCCATTTTGTAATCTGAAAGAAGCACTAGAAAGCTCTCGATGAACTCTTCCATGTGTATGAGGTTTCATCATGACTTGGGAATTTTTTCTTAACTAAACTCCAGATCAAAGATCAAATAATTAATCAAACTTAGATCCTAAACTGATAAGGTTATTTGGTATTATTGGAATCCATCATTATACATCATTTGAGAGGATATTAAGTGTTCATCCAAAAATAAATGCACATTATATTGTATGGTTTCTACACCCTCCCCTTCTCTTAAATGACAGTACTATGACATGGACCTTAAGGTACACCTTGAACTAATAATACTTCCATGGTAAGTGGGGATTTGTCTAAATTCTAATGATTTTCTGAGTGATCTAAGGGAATCAATTACACAATGACTTTTATGGCAAATAATGCAAAAGAAAGGCATATATTTTGGGTCCGTATCACTTGGCTCATTGAAAAAAGGTCTAGTGCTTTTTGCAACCACTACATCTTATTGTTCACTTAGTGTAGTGCGATGTCCAAAGTGCCACTATGTCCCATGTGCAACTCTAAAAGAGTCAAATGAAATCAATGATAAGAGATGAAAACCTAGGTCAAAGCTTCCTTAAAGAACTTGTAGGAGGTGATGAAGTCCCCCTTGCAAGCCAAGTTGCATAAAAATAAAGAAAACATGAAAATAGAAAGACTTTAGGGTCATTTTCAAGATCCCCCAAACTTTAGCGAGTTTTTGGGGAGTGCTTTAGGTGACATTATTTCTAAGCCTTGGACTAGGCTATTTACAGTAAGAATGGTGCTTTTGATTCCAAGGGTTCCCTATAGGGGATAAATGGAAGAACATACATGCAACATCCCTCTTTTTGCTAAATAAGATTAATCTAAACAACTATTGCAAGCAAAAATTGACAAGTGTGTTCAATTTTAAACCCAAATGAAATGTTTGGTGGTGTTCATTTGACCCCTTGGTCTTAGTTGTAAACTTTGAAAACATTCACCAAAAACACTTGAATTCTTTGTTAAGCACAAACAAAGTTCCTAATCCAACTTTAAACATGTAAAAGTGATTTAAACATGTTTTGAGAAAATATTCCATTTGGTCCTATAGTAAAATTTTTAGCATGTTCTTTAGCTTTGAAGCCCTTTTGAATTTGAAACAAGCAACTTTGGAAAAGTAGGTCTTGAGACTATGTTTTTTGAAACACACAATGATCAACGTTGATCAATACCATCAATGTTGATTACAAACAATTGAGATCTGACTAATGTCAGTTCTACTGATCGATGTTGGTTAAGCCAAGTAACTGATGTTGGTATTTTTTCCAATGTTGGTTACTGTGTAAAAATTGAGGTAACCAAAAATGATAAAATAAAGTTAGAAAACCAATTTGCAAGAGTTTTAAAAGCTCAAATAATGTTTTTAAGGTTATAAAAGGATCTCCTTTAGGTGTAGGATGCATCAAGTCCCATCAGGCATGCTATTATGGGGCCTAAAAATTTGACTCAAGAGAGGATGGTTAGTATTATGTAACATAACATCTCTAGGCTTAGACACTAGGGAGAGCTTAGTTAACAAAAACAAATGACAAGCACAACTAAAAAGTAAGGAATCGAATACAAGAGTTCCTTCACCTTCCTTGGATGCTCCAAATGCCTTTGTAATGGTGGCTTGCTCAGCTTGTGCTTCAAGAGGTCTTCTTCAATGGAGTGTGTCTACCTGCATCTCCTCTTAGAGCCTTTGTCTTATTGCTTGGATTAGATTTTAATTAATTTGGCATAGTAATTAATTTCTTGAAGCTTTTGGAACCAATCCTGCATTATAACTTTGCACAAATCAAGCTTAAAAATGATGTTGTGAGGCCTCCTATTTATAGATTTTTAGATTTGATCATAATCAACCTCAACCATCCATCTCAAGATTGAGATCTGTGGTCGAGGATTAATTTAATTTTTGGAATTAATTTTTTAATTATCCTCATCATGGCATTATAAGAAGGGGAAATTAAGAGGTATGGAGGGCATCATGGAAGGCATTGATGAGGCATGGAGGACATGAATCCTGATATTTATGGCATTTATTGCCTAGGGATGTCTTCCCAAGAAATGAGGTCACTTGATGATGTAGATATTCAATATTCATTTCAAAAACAAAGTATTCAACAAGTTTCCATGGAATTTTTGATTATGCCTTGATTTGGGTTAATTATCTCTTAAACATGATTAAGCACTTTATGCTCAAATTACTCAAATTGATCAGAATGCCTTGTTATTGGTCCTAAATTTGACTAGATTTGAATTAGAAGTCCATGTCAAATATGTTGGATGCATATTCATATTTAGGATGTTGGCAACAATAATTAACAAAGGCACGAGTCTTGTGTAAAAGATTTGATAGGAAAGAGTAGTCCAGAGCACGTAGGTGCAAATTTGGCAATTTGACTCGAAATGGACTAATCAAAGTTAGCTAGCCCATAAATTGGATTGCACCATTTAGGGATACCCTAACCAAAATTGACACTTGGATATGTCATTTTCATATCATTTTGCATGTTTTAGTGCGTTTAGGCCAAATTGTACATTTTAGATGGAAACCAGCCAAAATCTTGATTAGAGGTTATTGACGACCAATTTTAGGTGTCTACACCTCCTACTCTTATGCCCAATACATAAGCTACATCCAAGCCTAATTATCTCCCTACCTAATCTATATATAACCCTACAAATAAATTGATTCAACCAACCTTTAGTAATGAACCTGTCCAATACTTGACATATTTGGTGAACATCAATGAAGTTCACCTACATTTAGGGACAATTCTACCACCTCCAGCCCCACCCATAATAATGGAGTTAAATCAAGAAACTTTAAAAGATCATGATAACCCACCTTCATCACCACAAGAACTCTTTGAACTAGAAAATGAAGTTATTTCTAAAACAACCCCACCATTTCCAAAATGTCTTACCCTTCAGTGACATGTAATTGAGCTTGAATTTGATTTCATAAGACAACTCAAAAATCTCTATGTTAAAATTCCCCTCTTTCAGGCCATCAAGGATGTGCCCATATATTCCAAAGTTGTTAGAGACTTATGTCTACATAAGCTTAGAAGGAAGAAGAAGGATTCTAGTATAGTGCATGTGATTGGCCAGCTAACAGACCTTACGTTAGAAAACACCCTACCAAAGAAATATTTAGATCTAAGATGCCTAGTAGTAATAGTCCAGATCTATGATAATCATCTATCTAATACATTGATAGATCTAAGGGTAACTATAAATGTAATGACAACTGAAACCATGCACAAACTAAAACTGAATAATATTCATACCAAATCTATAATATTGTAAATGGCTAATAGGTCTACAGTTAGACCAGAAAGAATCATTAAATATCTTGTCATTACTATAGATTCTTGGGAGTATCCTATAGATTTTATTGTTTTATAACCTAAATCTAATTTGGGTGTACATCCTCTTATCTTAGGATGTCCTTTTCTTACCATAGCTGATGTCTTCATCAATTGTAAATTAGGTGACATGTTGATCTCCAATGAAAATCATACTAAAAAGTTGGTCTTCTATCCCCCAACATAGTCAGCCTTGGCACTAGAGTATATATTATGGGCTGAAGAAGATGAGCTATAACAGCCTCCCTAGATTCATGTATTTACCATAGACCATGCATGCACCTTGTTGATTAGAAAGATGACGCAATTATCTCCAACATTCTCTAGAATAATTACCAAACTCATTCTACAAATCTCAACCACTTATAATGTGTTTGAGTGCCCATTTTCCAGCTTCTGTGAAGTAGATAAATATGATGCATCTATATAGGAAATATTCCACCAGTTTTTACCTCATAGCTATAGCCAAACTAGATCCATTAGTAATATAAAAATTATGAAATAACTCTCATGACAAATTGAAATTTCTCTACGAAAAACATTGCTTATTAATAATAAGTTGGAGTCAAATGAGAAAAAGCACCTAGTTAGCATGTTACATGCAAAACAACATGCTTTTGCATGAGATTATGAGGACATGCATGTAATTATCCCATAAACATGCACACATCATATCCATATCAAATAAGAGTGCTAACCAATTAGAAAACCACACCATTGGATGAATCTAGCTCTTAGAGAAATAGTCAAAGTAGAATTGCAAAAACTACTAACCATTAAATTTATATACCCCATCTCATAAAGTGAATGGGTTTCAATTTTGGTAAATTATACCAAATAAAAATAGAGAATGTCATGTATGCATATATTATAGGGAACTTAATATAATAGCCATAAAGGTTAATTTTCCTCTACCCTTCATTTATTAGGTGTTAGACACACTAGTAAGGAAGAAATATTTTGTCTTTCTAGATGGCTTCAGTAGTTACAACCAGATTAGCATTGCTCCTAAGGATCAGGATAATACCACCTTCACTTGTCTCTAAGGTACTTTTACTTATGTTATATTACCTTTTAGGATATGTAACACTCCTGCAACATTTCAGAGAGTTGTCTTGAGTATCCTTGCAGATATGGAAAATGAATGTGTAGAAATTTATATGGATAACTTCATTGTTTATGGATAAATATTTGATGAGTGTCTGAACAACTTGAAGAAAGTGCTACAATGATATCAGGAGCACCATTTATCTTTAAGTCATAAGAAATGATACATGCTTATAAAAAAAGGCATTGTCTTATGCCACCATGTATCTGTTGAAGGAATTAATGTTGACCCTACAAAAATCAGCATCATAAAAAATCTCTTTGTTCCTCAAAAATAGAAAGATGTCAAGAATTTTTTATTACATGTTGGTTACTATAGGAGATTTATCAATAATTTTAGTAAAGTAGAAACACCATTGTTCACTCTCTTGACTAAAGATGTTGAATTCCTCTGGACTCCTACCTGTGATACAACCTTCAAATAATTGAAAGAATTATTGACCACCACTCCTATTTTATTTAGTCCTAATTGGAAGCTTCCCTTCCATATTCACACTAACACTTTAAATACTACCCTAGGAGTTGTGCTAAGCCAAAAATAGGGATCACTCAATTATGTTATCTATTTTATAAGTAAAAACCTACATATAACATAATTAAATTACACAGTTACTAAAATAGAGTTCTTGGCAGTAGTCTATGCTATCAATAAGTTCTGTCACTACATCATAGGGTATCAAGTCTTTGTTCATATAGACCATGTAGCCATTTGGTACCTTATGAACAAACCAACTATCCTAACTAGAGTGATAAGATGGTTTCTCCTATTCCAATAATTTGATATCACCATTGTAGATAAGCTTGGTAGGGACAATGTCATGGCTGATTTATTATCACACCTACAATCCTCTAAAGAAGATACCATAGTGAATGAATCATTTCTAGATGATCACCTATATCCTTCACCTTTACCACACCTTAGTATTTTGATATTGCTAACTACATTACCATAGGGTTACTCTCACAACACTCCCTCCCTAAATAAAGAAGAGCTTTGATTCATAAAAGTGGTAGGTATTCATGGTTGTCTAGATTTATTTTCTATACTCAGCTTGACTCTATCATCAGAAGATGTCTCAGAGAAGATAAATTTCTAGATATCCTCAAAGCCTACCATGATGAACCCTATGGAGGGCACTTCATAGCCAAATGTATGAACTTATATATATGATATTGTTGGCCCTCACTCCATAAAAATACAATAAGGTATATTCCCTAAGGAAGAATCATTGCGGTCTTCATCTACATCGTAACACTTCAATGAATGAAGATTTTTGTCTTGGATGCTGTTGTGATTCCTTTGGCAATTGAGGGAATATTACACAATCTTTTGTACATCTGACTCTTGAGCAAAATCTTGAATATAGGATATTGTTGGCCCTCACTCCATAAAAATACAATAAGGTATAATTCTCATTGTCATAGATGTCAACGTATGGAGAGACCTACATGTTCAAATGAGATGCCTTTACAGCATCAAATGATGCTTGAACCATTTTAAAAATAGGGCCTAGACTTTGTAAGACCTTTTGATTCAAAATCCAACAACAAAGAGTACATTATTTTATGTACTGACTATGTCACTAAATGGGTGGAAGTAAAGGCTCTTACACACACCAAGGATGAAAAGGTGGCAACTTTCCTCTATGAATAAATATTCACAAGATATGGTGTGCCATGAGAAATAGTCACTGATCAAGGACCCTAATTCACTACTAGTTTAATTACTATTTTTGTCCAACAATATGAGATTAGGCATAAGAAATCAAATCCATATCATACATGGTCCAATAGACAGGTGGAAGTCACCAATAAAGAGTTAGAAAATATTTTGACCAAGACTATTAATATGTCTCATAAAGATTAGGAAGCTAGACTTCTTGAAGCTATTTGGGCTTACAGAATCACATAGAAAAATACTATAGGCTTCACCCCATATGAGTTGGTCTATGGAAATAAACCTGTATTAATAATAGAATTTGAGCATAAAACCTTACGAACAACACTAGCACTTGGGATGGATATAAATACTTATGTGATTAAATACCTTAGATGAATATAAATTGTAGGCATTATAGACCACATAACTTGTATATCACTAGCAGATTAGATAACATGATAGGTACATTAAGACAAAGTAATTCAATGTAGGAATTAGGCCCTTGTTTTTAATTCAAAATATAAGTATCACAAGGGCAAACTCTAGACCAAATGGGTTGGTCTATTTGATATTGATCATGTTTTTTAAAATGGAGTAGTGCAACTCCAAACCATTGATCTGGTAAGATTCTATCTCTTGGTCAATGGTCATAGACCATAGTTGTACAAAAAGCCACTCACTCAGGAAGAGTTTTCCAAGAACATACATACACAATTACAAAATGGATACAATGATGTGTTAGATCAATATGACATCTCACTAGACAAAGGGAGAACTAGCCAACACATAGATGAAGAAGGAGAGGAGGACATCCTAGACCTCCTCTATCATGAAGACTGAGACCTTCACTTGGTCCTTGACTAGTCACCCTCACTACTGACTTGGAAAGGACTCAGAATAAACATTTTACTATAGACAGTAGTTAGAGTTTTAAAAAACCAATAATAAAAACCATTTTTGATCATTATTGGTTGTTTTTGGGTAGAAAACTAGTCTGCTAGCTACCTAGAACTATAAAATGGGCTTAAATAAAAAAACCATCTTGCTAGCTATTTAGGGGTAAAAATAAAAAAATGAAAAATAAACAATCATTTTGAGCAAACTATTCATCCTCCTCCACTTGCCAAGGGCTATTTTGTAGCTGCTACAGACACCTCCTTCTATTGTTATGGGATCTTTTGAAGCTATTACAACCACCTCCTTCAATTGCTATAAGATCTTCTATAGATGCTATGGGCACTTTTCCCATAGCTGGGCATAACCTTGTAGTCACTATAGGTACCATCTCTGATTGCTATAAGCATGCCCTATCATCTCTCTAAGCACATGTAGGATAGTTCTTCCCAAAATCTAAGCTATGGCCTTGGCTATGAGCTTTTGAGCATACATGGAAGACACTAGACCAACCAAAGGAGGAATGAAGAATGATTAGAGCAAAAAAATTAAAACTTTACTCAGGGTTACCCCTAAATAATAAGGCAAAGTCACTAAGTATAATACATAGTCATTAAGATAACACAAAGACAAATCATTCAAGCTCATGCAATGGAAGATCACAAACCCATAACACCTTCAGCTACCCTCTTTCATGTTCATGCAACACCTGGCTTGGATCACCTCGCTCTATAATAACCACCTTATGGTAGGAGATCAATAATGTCTCATTTAAGTCTAAGACCCCTATTCCAATTTCTACATGATATCATGAATCACATATAGACACATTGAGGGCACCATAGAAGCCTACCATCTTGTGATCTCATAATTTCTCCAAAAGTGCCCACTTTAGTCTAGTTATAACTACAAGCACAATCATTGAAATTTGAAAATCATTCACATGTAAACACTCACATTGATGTCACCCTAGGTAAACCATTAAAAAGGTATGCCATATATTTTGATCATTAAAAAGTATTCATTATTTTAAATATAGCATGTACGATATTGAAAAGGATATTAAATCATAAAACATGTCATTCATTAATACCCCTTAACTCACACTTAAACCCACATGATGATGTCCCAACCCAAAATCGTATCCCTAATTATGACCCCATTCTATCATTTCCATCCTATTCACTCCACATCACTTGAGGACATGTGACAGCTCATGTAGGGGAGAGGATGTTGTGGGTGAGAATACCATACACTACAAGATCTATAAGTGCAAGATTAGATGCCATAATGAAGCCATAATACCCTATAGGGAAAATAATCAATTTTATCACTTTCCCTTATAAGTACAACCATTCATGCAAAGCTAAAACATGTTATAACCTGAAACCCTGCAACCATAAACCATTATTGTTGAACAAACCCTACTTTTCTATAGGTAGAATTTTATAATCCAAACAGAGTATGTTACCAATTACTAGTTGAAGAGATTGACACAAAATCTAAACTTAGTAGAATAGGAGGGTAATTTGTGAGGAGATAACCCATAGATCATAGGCAACTTCAAGGAGACCAAGCCAATTGGGTTGTCTCTAATAGTGCTGGTTGGACCACTTAATTTGAGAAATTATAGCATTTCTTAGAACCTATTACTAGGGAATTTGAAAGATACTTTACTAGATAGCAAGCCACTATACATGGCATCACATTCCCAGTCACTGAAGAACTTGTAAGCCAAACAACTAGGCTATCAAGTATAGAAGAGAATTGGCAAGACAAACCCAATGGTTAAGAAGCCAGGTAATAGTTTTGTCAAGAAAATGAAAGACTAGTACTGAAGAAAAGTGGTGTGGATAGACTTAACTTACCTATAGCATAGAGGGAGATATCCTCATATATCATCAGATATATGACCTATGAAGGATGGTATTCCCTAATTTATAATCTTTAGTTTAAATTTTTGAATCATTTAAGGCATGATAGAACCACTAATGTTCCAAATCACTTATGTAACATTCTAAAAATAATGTCTTAAGAGTACCATAAGGGTTTTGAAAATTCCCTATCCCATCATTGCCTAATATGGTTGATAACTAAACATGGAATAAACTCTATCAGACCTGATCTAAGTTGGGAATAGTTTTTAACCTTAGGGAATAATGAACCTCAATAAGAAGAGGGTAATAATGAGGAGGAATACCTTGAAGAGCAGGCCTAATAGATTTTACAAGATGTTGTGGGTAGTAGTGTTATTGGCCAACCTGTAGCTATTGAAAGTCCATTTAAAACTTCCATGAGTAGAAAAAAGAGAAGGAAACTAGTCCTACCTCCTTCTGACATAGAGGAGGGAAGTTCAAAGTAGCATATTCCTTCTCCCACTATCTCCTCACCATAGATTGATTTTTCCACCATGGCTTCTTCAAGATAAGAGAAAGTTCTTACATCAACTGTTGCACAAGAAGAAAAAGTTCCATCATCCACCCCTTTTGAAAGGAAAATGAAAATTGAATAAAATAAACCCATTGTATCAAGAAGAATAAGACCTCCTAGGAGATCTCAAAGAATTAAAAAACAAAAGACAACTATAACCTTCTCACCCATAGACATCAATGAGGATGAAAAGCCAAAGAAAGGGCCCAAGTTTTAGAAGACCCCTAATGGGTTTAAAATTGAATAATTGTATACTGATGAGGAATCTACCAAGGAAGAAGAATAATGGTCACCTCAGCCATCTAGATTCACTAAGAAAGACATTGATATCCTTAGAAACATTAGGTATATAAAAGAAGAATTAAGAATGATAGATCAACTTGCAGTAGAAGAGGAATTGATCGAATGAGAGACTATGAAAAAAGAAGAAAAACAAGGGATATTTCCTCATGCCCACGAGTTCCAAATATTGGAACAAGATATGAAATAAATATATAGGTTGAGGAATGAAATAATATAATTGAAAGGTAAGAGTGGCATTAAAATGCTTCTAAGGGTAGCAAATTTGTAGAACCTTCTATGGACAAAAAAGGGTTATTGGAGGCACCTGTAGTAGCTTCCTTGGAGGAACCTACAATAGCTTTATCTACCTTGGCCGCTGAAGCACCTGCAGTAGATTATGATCTAGCTTTGGTACCCTTCTACCATAGATTTTCTCCTCCATTACCCACTATAAAAACACCTACAGTAGAAGAAGTTATTGATGTGGATCTTTCAACTACCACACCTGTAGAAACTAATGACCTCTTGTATTTTCTTAAGGAACAATTTGGTGATGATGAAACTCACTAAAATAAGTTATTACAAAGATTTTAAGGTATATTTAAAAATAAGAGAACAACAAGTTGAATTAAAAGAAAAACTAGAAATGGATGAAACTAGCATCAAGTATCTAAAGGAAAAGATTAATAAAATGCATGAAACCACTGAAATGTTAATGGGGTGTAGACCACCTTCTAGGGTGTATGTTTTTTACTTAGAATAGAGATGGTTTAAATTCAGATATGACAAGATCTATAATGATCAGTCTTACAAGTTTTGTGACCCCAAATCTTTCTTTGAAGTATATAAACATGTTGATCTTGACCTCCAAGCTTAGTTATGTGAGTTTTACATCCACCAATATCTTGTACCTAATAATGCAGATTAGAACCCAAACATATACTTAGGGGATGTCCAATTGAATGTATTTTCTTCATATGTTATTATAGGCTCCACCTATAGGCTACCCGTAGTCACTACAAGTTATCTATGAAAATTATAGGCTTCACATATAAGTTACCCATAGCCACTTTAGAGTGCTCGTAGCAAATGTAGGCTTCACCTATAGGTTGTCTACAATAACTATAAGATTCACCTAAAGGTTATCCATAGCTATTATACAAAATAGAGATATTATTGTGAACAGATCTTAAGGACACATCTAACTATCTTGGGAACCGAATGGATGATTAGAAAGGACCATAACTATTGTACAGACTCCCTACATACAAGGAAATTTGGATGTTCTACCAAAGATGAGAAAGATAAGGACAATGGGAAGAAGACAAAAATAAATAAACTAGTAAAACAATATACCTTGTCCTTAACCCAGTTAAGTATAAAACAAGTAACTTTGATTACTAACCACTTGAAGGTTGACTAGGGTAGTTTCTAAAGTATTTGTATTTTTTCTAGTTTGGTGTCATTGGTTATAAGTTAATAATCTATCTTTTGTATTTGATGGTAGAACCTAGATCAGATTAAGAGTTAGTGAAGTTGAAATTGAGATTGGATAGTTAATAGAACTATAGAAGTCATTGCATTGTAATCTCTTTTAGCAATCTTTAATTGTTATATATTTGAGTAATGAGAAAGTTGATTCTATAAGAAGCTTTTTCAAATCTCTCAAACAAGGATTGGAACTCAATTATGAATGAGGAAGGCCCCTCTCAGAAGGAGTTGTAGTGAAGATCTTGACCCTCCTTAGTTAAGAGTGTGTAAGTATATTTCATTATTAATGTGATTATATAAAATGTGATGCATGTGTGATTTATAAGTGTGAATTATTTCTATATTTATATCATAATAGTTTCATAGTATAACTATCTGGCAAATTCAACATAAGTTTATTATACTACAACTAGTAAAGCAAGCTAATTTATGAATCAATAATGCATATATAGTGCTGACATCCTTGAAAATCATACATACCTTGGGTTGATATTTAATGTTAATCAGACTCAAGGATCTAGTATTCACTAGGTAATTATTTCACACAACTACTCCACTGGTGTGGGCTCCACATACTCTTTAGTGAACTTCCCATAATACTAGTATAGATTTTTCCAAAGTTAAACAATAAAGTAGAGTTTCATCAAATCTATGGTGGTAAAGGGTTCATCTAAGTAAGGTATAATCAGTGGTTTGGTGAATGAAGGCTTTGGATTGCTTTCAGGATAGGTTAGGTGGTATAATTTGGTCATATAGGTAGTTGTAAAGGTTTGAATACCAGATAGAGCTAGGAACAACAATATCACAAATCATCATGACCATTAAAGGTTCATGAGTTGGTGATAGCAAACTCTCGATGAAGAACTAATATTATTTAGTTATGTTTATTTATCGAATTAGAGATCTAATAGTAGCCATAGCATATGCAGTTCTGTTACTTGCCCTTGGTATATGCTCAAGTTGAATGACAATCCTTAGTTTTATTATGTTTTCTCATATTTTATGGCCATAATTTCTTGGTTGCCCTTTATGTTTTTAATCATTTCCTACAAGAATTTTTCCATACACAGCTATATTCAACCATAACATTTTAGTTCATGTATCTTTGAATAGTTAAGATTTTTATTATGAAAATTAAGTATATGATATTTTATCTTTTGTTATATGGTGTTCTTCTCATGATATTTTTTATAGGATGATTGAATCAATAGGTACATACATGGAGGCATTCACGAATCATCTTATAGTAACACATAACTATCATGAAAACATCTTTTAGCCACCTGTAGTCAAAGTTAATAGAAATTAGAATTCAATCCATTGACCTAACCAACCCACAAGAAGTCATAATAACATTGTAACAAATCAAATAAAGTTGAGAAAAGGTCACAATAATCAAACTTGTCCTATAGCTATTTCATGGTTCCATGTGACAAACGACTCAAGCAAGAGGATAGATTCTTGCAATTGATTATTCTACTTTGTAACCTATTTTGTTTTACAATAATAAAATCTCCCTTGATGTATATAAAGGATAGTAGGGTCGAGATAGATATAGATAGTGGAATATAGAGAATTGATATAAATAAAGCTATAACTATTATATGGTGTAAGCTGTCAATTTTGTAATTTCATGTAGCAACAATTGCTACATTTGTTTAATATAAAAAAATATTTTTTAGTTCAATATAGTGTGTTGAAAGGAAAGGTTAAATCACAAGTTGGATGAAGGAAGGGCCCCTTTTGAAGCCTTGTTTCAATAACCTAACCTATTAGTCTAGTTAGTATTCTATTTAATTCATTTATGCATTTGAGTATTCATTTTTGTTATGTCATTTTGGATTGATTTATTAATTTATTTAGGAATATTCTAAAATTATAATTAGTGTGATTATGATTTATTTTAGTGATTCAATTGCAATTTACTTCAACATCGATTTTATCATCTAAGAATATAGTTTGTATAAGGTCAAATTAGAAGGTTAAGTGTGCACATACAGTGTCACCATCCTCTCAAGTTTACATCCCTGGGTTGACAAATTAAATGAAGTAGAGGATGTTTCCATATGGTAAATCTCCTTGTCTTTAAGAAGCAAGAGAATTATATCTAATTGAGTGTTTGTTGCTCATCATTTTTGGTGTCATTGTCGGGGAAGGGTGTCACACACTCTTAATCTTCACTCTTGATTGCAATTATTTTTGGATGTTTACTGCTTTTGTATTTTTTATAAGATTACTGATTTTATAAATTAAAGATTATTTTTTTAGTTTAAATTTCATTTCTACAATTAGAATATAAGAAAATTTCAAAATCCCCATTATACTAACCCTATGAAGGCAGGGTGGGCAAAAAGTTAAAAAAAAAAGTGGTTGACATACATGCATAAAGAAAGGGATCATCTATTAAATTTCCTACCTAAAGCATCAACTATTGCTACAAGAATAGAATTACATCCTACATCAACTGAACAAGACAAATAAATTCTTAAAGAGCACCCATAATTGTCAATAGAAGAAGAAGAAAAGGAAGAATTATTGGCTGGATCGATAGCTTCTAGGTTACCAACAAGAAGAATATTCATGGGGGATCATCAAGAAGAAAACAATGACACTGAGTCTGCTACCTTTAAATTTCCCATATGTACCCCTAACAGAAATGCACCCATGAAGAATATTCCTCACTATGCCCTCCATACTTTTAGAGGGAAAACATTTGAGGATCTAGACATGTTTCTTTTTGAGTTTGACATCTTATGCCATAGCTATGATTATAATTAGGATGCTCATAAACTCAAACTATTTATAGAAGCACTCAAAGATGTAGCACTTATATAGTTCATGGGACTTGGGAAGGAAGCCTCTACTACTTGGGAAGAGATGAAAGACAAATTTATATCTAAATATCAAGATTATTGTCAAGGCAAAAACTATATGAGAGATGACATTTTTTGAATGTCACAAATTGATGATGAATCATTGGAAGAATATATGGAAAGATTTATGTTTAGTCTACAAAAATCCAAGCATACTATAATGGATCAAGAATCTATCAAGCTGATATTCCTAAAAATAATTAGAGATGATTATCAGGGGGCACTAGACTTAATGTCTGGTGGGGACATTTCCATAATATCATTTAATGAATTGATGATTCTATGCATAAACTACTCTAGTTCAACCATGAATAAATGTAGAGGTATAACTCTTCTTATAGCATCTGCAGCTAGACTATCTAAAGGTGAAGTTAGCAACCTGCTATAGGATATGAAGTAGGACATCATTAGCCACCTTGCACTCATCTTGACACATTGCATACATAGAGAAAATAAGAAAAAAATGAAAAATCCTTGACTACTTATTACCTTGAATGTAGGAAGAAAAAGTTAAAATTCATATGCCATCTGATGAAATCATGGGTAGCCAACATAACTAAAGAGAATCTAGAAACAGTGGAATTACATGCCATAGGAGGAGATAAGAATCGAGTGTTTTATATGGCTTAAAGGAAATCATGGCTGCAAAGGCCATTAAATTCAAATATGCATTCAAACTTTACATTTTTAAATTCTTAATTTGGTCCTTGGATAAATTCATCCACTCAAAAGTGGCCTCAATCAAACTGATAATTACCCTAAAATCAATTGATACACTAGAATTGGCAACAACCTCAACCTAGACAATTCCAAAACCAATAATGGTTTTTTCCCTCTAACCCATGGTAATAAATGTGGAGAGGTAGCCAAGGTTTTTCTCAAAAAATATAATAATCGTAATAGTAAGCCTTAATTATAAACACCTAAAAAAATGTTAGGCCAACTCAGTTACCATCCTAACTAGTCCTAAACCCTACCAATAAGTTGGTTCAACCAACACAATCCATCAAAATAATGCAATATCTAACATATACCTTGGATATCAATCAACTCCATCTTTGCTTAGGATGTGTTCTTCCATAACCCACCCCAACCATAATTGCAGAACATATTATTAAACCCCAAACCCATACTAACCCAGCCACAAAAACTCTTGAGATTATTATATCAGAAAATCAAAAAGAAGTAGGCAATCCTCCTTTTCTAGAGAGATTGTCCATTCCACATCCAAAACTAGAACCAAAATTTGATATCCTAGTATAACTCAAAAATATGTGCATTAATATTCCACAATTTCAAGAAATAAAATATGCTCCTATATATATTAAGGCTGTTAGAGAGTTATGTTTAAAGAAATCAAGAAGAAAGAAGAAGGATCCTAAAACAGTCCAAGTCATTAGCTAACTAGCTAATATCATGTTGGGAAACACATTTCCCCAAAATAATCTGATCTTGGAAGTCTTGTAGTCAATGTCAGTATCCAAAGCCAACGCATCTCTAATACCTTAATTGATATGGGAGCAAACATCAATGTGATGACTATGGAGACCATGTAGCAACTAAAACTCACCACTCTCTGTCCAACTCCCACCATCTTGCAAATGGCTGATAGGTCAACTATTAATCCTAAAGGGATTATCAAGGACTTGGTTATTACTATATATTCATGGAAATATCCAATAGACTTTATTGTCTTACAACTAAAAATTAATTTGGGGGGTTATCCTCTCATCCTTGGCTGACCTTCGTTGACCACAACAAATGTTTTTATTGGCTATAAGTTGGGAAAAATGTTAATTTCTAATGGAAATGATACTAAGAAATTAGTTATTTATCTACCAACCAAGCTTGATGATGGACCCACTCCTTATATTGAGGATTTTGATGAAACTACCTGTTTGTATACTTTATGCACTCTTGACCGAAGTCTAGCTTTGTAGACACAAGAGGAAGATATCATTCTTTCTGGTATCCTATAAAAAATTACCAACAAGATCCTGTAGCCAAAAACATATTGGAATGTAGACCATGCCCACTCCAAAATACTTTTTTTGATAATGACCCCACTGAAATAACAAGGGACACATGGACATTCCATCAGCTACTTCCCCATCAATGCAGATATGCTCCTTTAATCACCAATGTGGAAACCATGCTCTCTTTAATGAAGTAATTGGACATCATGCCCAACAAACCTCTCAATATCAACACATCCTTGATAGCATAGCAATAAATCTAATTACTTATGATGTTGAGGAAGCACACATCAAAATTTTCTTGGAATTACCATGATATGAGAAGGATACCCCTAGATTTATGCACACACCATATCTACATCAAAGAAGAATGCAAACCTATTTGCCAACCTCAAAGATGAATGAATCTTGAAATCAAAGACATTGTCAAAATAGAGTTATAGAAACTCTTAGATGTAGGATTTGTTTATCCTATTTTAGATAGCCAATGGGTTTCTCCCTTGGTTATTATACCAAAGAAGGGAGGGAAGTGGCATATTTGTGTATATTATCATGAGCTAAATAGTGATACCAAGAAAGAACACTTTCCACTACCATTCATTGATCAAGTTTTGGACACATTAGTAGGGAAGAAGTATTTTTCCTTCCTTGATGGCTATAGTGGTTATAATGAAATACAAATAACTCTGTAAGACCAAGACAAAACCAATTTTACTTTCCCTTAGGGTAACTACGCCTTTGTCATCTTACCTTTTAGTCTTTGTAATGTCCCAGCCACTTTTCAAAGGGCTATTATGAGCATATTTTCTGATCTTTCCCATGACTGTATTGAAATTTACATGGATGATTTCACCATCTATGGAAGACATTTGAAAAATCTCTTTCCAACCTAGAGAAAGTCCTTTAATGATGCTATGACCATCAGTTATCCTTGAGTAATGAGAAATGTTACATGTTCATGACTGAGGGGATTGTGTTAGGACATCACATTTCCCCTACTAGAATTTAGGTTGATCCAAAAAAAATAAGTGTCACTAAAGATATACCCACACCAAAGAAGTAGAAATATGTTAGAATATTTTTAGGACATGCTAGTTATTATAGACAGTTTATCAAAGATTTCATTAAAATTGTTACCCCATTATTTGGATTACTTACTAAGGATGTGGAATTTAATTAGACCAATGATTGTCAAAATGCATTTTAGCAGCTTAAAGACCTTCTCATCACAACTCCTATTTTGAGAGGGCCTAATTGGAAAATTCCTTTTCATATCCATACAGATGTATCTGACACCACTTTGGGAGCTATTTTTGGACAAAAAGATGAAACTTTAAGTTATGTAATCAACTTTATCAGCAAGAATCTTCAATGGGTAGAACTAAACTACACTATAATAGAGAAAGAATTTCTTATAGTCATTTATGAAATCAATAAATTTTGAAACTGCATTACAGGATACCAAGTATTTATGCACATGGATCATATAACAATCAGGTATTTGATAAATGAACCTGTTGTAATATGTAGGATAATTAGATGGTTGCTTTTACTGTAAGAATTTGATATAACCATCATAGACAAACCAGGTAAGGCTAATATAGTATCAAAATTTTTATCTCAGTTAAAAAATGATGAGAATAATCCCATTGTCAATGATTCATTCCCTGATGAGAATTTATTTGCACTAACCATTCAATCTCCTTAGTTTGTAGACATTGCTAACTATCTTGTTGTAAGATCATTACCACAACACTTTTCACCAAGAGAAAGGCAACACTTGATTCAAAAAATCAAAAATTATTCTTGAATTGTAGGATATCTCTTTGTCACTATCCGAAACTCTATCATACATAGGTGTATCCATGAAGACGAGGCCTATGACATCCTTAGAGCTTGCCATGATGAACCCTGTGGGGGTCATTTTTCTTTTAAGAGAAATGCCATGAAGATATTTACTGCAGTATACTATTGTCCTTCCTTTCATAAGGATGCTATAATTTATACCCATAGATGTGACTAATGTCAGCATATGGGGAAACCCACCCACTTTGATGAGATGCCATTGCAGCCACAACTAGTTCTGAAGCCCTTTGACAAATGGGGACTTGACTTTATAGGTCCCATTGATCCTATGTCTAATAACAAGGAATATACATTAGTATGTACCAACTATGTCACAAAATGGGTTGATTTATAATCTATAACACATGCTCGAGATGAAAAAGTAGTTGAGTTTTTATATGAATAAATCTTTTCTCATTATGGGGTACCAAGGAAACTAATCACAGACTAAGCACCATAGTTCACATCTGATCTCACAGCTGCCTTGGTGAAAGAATATGAAATTAGACACAAATACTCCACCCCTTACCATCCTCAATCAAATATTTAGGTGGAAGTTACAAATAAAGAGTTATAAAACATACTTACTAAGACTATCAGCTTTCATAAGAAGGATTGGTCAACTCATCTTTTAGAAGCATTATGGGCTTATAGGATCACCTGGAAAACCATGAATGGGTTCACACCATATGAACTAGTTTATGGTAAGAAGCCCATCCTAACCATTGAGTTTGAACATAAGACACTAAGAAAAAAACTTGACTTGGGTTTGGATTTATCCCAAGCCTAACAAGATAGGATTATGTAATTGAATGGACTAGATGAACTCTCAATAGAAGCACTTCATCATACTAAACTAGTGCATCAACAATGCATTGGTTGGCATGATAGGTACATCAAAACTAAGAATTTCCAACTAGGTGATTAGGCACTCCTCTTTGACTCCAAATACAAAGATCACAAAGGAAAGATTCAGTCCAGATGGCTTAGACCTTATGATGTCAAATAAGTCTTTTAAAATGGAGTTGTAAATCTCATGACCATCGATTCTGTCCAGTTCTACTTACTTGTTAATGGTAACAAGCTCAAGCTATATAAGAAGCCTTTTTACAATGAGACTGTCACTCACTAACTTTTATAAAACCAACATCCATCTCTTCTACAAGAGGTAAACCAACCTATTACTACAGTTGAAGGGCATTTCTATTATCCCTTCTCCAATATTTTTTAAGAGTAATAAGCTTCCTGTACCCAAGAACAAGTCATTCATAATGGCTTGGTCATGGCTGAATAAAATCCAAACTCACTAGAATACTCTAATTTTAGGAGATTTGGGACCAAAAAAAATTGTAGATTAAATCCTCAAGCTCAAAGAAAAACACCTTTTTATTGGGATGAAATCCTATTACTACAAAATAAAATTCTTTTGCTACAAGATGAAATTCTATTACTACATGAAACTTTTATTGCCATGGGATGAATCTTTGCCACTTTCATGGACATTTTCATTAATTTAGGATCATACTTGACACCACATGGATCACTTTTTCACTTCCAATCAATGATCGTTGCATGCTTATCAAATAACCATCACATCATGTCATCATTCTACCACCTCTTTGGATTCCACTACCAATCATCATTCTCCATGCATTAATGAGAGGTACTCATGTAGTATTAAGGTAATTATTTTATGCTTATTTCATTTCAATAGTTTTTAATTATTTTTAAATCATGGTCATAAATACTATCATCCCAATGCATTATTCTCTCACCTACTGAGATGACCTTAACATGTCACCATTGTCATATTTATTTTTTCTACCATCTCACTTGATTTTCTATGTGACACCTCCATCCCTTAAGGACAAGTGATGTTTTTAAGTTGGGGGGAGGGATTTTTCCATTATCATTTCTATATCTTTCTTATCAAGTGTAATTAGGAATCCTGAGCACTCTATTTTCCTAAACCAACACCATTGCCACCTTACCCTTGCTACAGAATGTGTATCTTGAAACCTACATATTATCTTTCAAATATGAGAGGAGATTTACTTAAACATGAGCCACTTGACATTTCTCCTTTGAATAATGACCCCAAAAATTTGACCATGTTTCAAAGTGTTGGATGGTTTCAGTATTTTGAAAGCATTGTGTAACTTGATCAGGAAGTTGTAGAGGAGTTTGTTGAGACATTGTATAACAATATGGCTATAGTAAAAGGAATGGAGATAAAGCTTACCAAAATAGTCATTATCAGGGTAACTAGTCTATCTAAAATAAGATACCTTTAGTAGGAAAGGTTTGACACTGAAGTGGAGTGATAGATCTTATGTAGAAGAAATGAAAGGTTGAGAACCTCAAATCAAGGGATTGGATATTGTCATTACCATGAAAATGGTCAAGAACCACAATATTTATCTGTAGCTATTTCCCTTGCAAGGGTAGATACTCCATGTTGCATGGAGTTAATTTCAAATTCCTTAATCACCTATGGCATGGAAGGACAATAAGTGTTCCTAATTTCTTGCTTAATATACTCACAAAGATGGTATATGTTATGGAGAAAGGTAACCCTAAGGCCCTCTCCCATCACTATTTGATTCAATTAATAACATAATACTTTTTGCAAAGGACTAAACCCAATCTAAGTTGGGAAAATTTTCTCTTACTATCAAGAAATGAATAAAATGTTAATGTTGAAGAAAAATAAGATGTAAAAGAATAAGAAGAGGATCTTCCTATAGATCCACAAGAACCTATAGCAGAAGTGCTTCCTATAGCCACACAAAAATCTATAGCAATAATTATTCTTACATATCCATAAGAACCTATAGTAAAAGTTCCTCCTATAACCACATAAGAACCTATAGAAAAAGTGCCTCTTATAGCCACATAAGAACCTATAGTAGGAGTGCCTCCTGCAGCTACATAATAACTTGTAGGAGAGGCCTCAACAAGCAAAAGGAAGAGGAAAAAAATGGTCTTCCAACCTGAGATAGAATCATTTGGGGAGGAGTTACCATCAAGAGCCAAGGACCCTAAAAAATCCAAGGTTACATTCACCCCTTGAAGGTATCATAGGTTGAAGAGAAAAAAAAAGGAAGAATGGAAACTAGGACTTATTTTGTCATAAAAATTGATGAAATAGAAGAGGAAGAAGCTAATATTTTGATGGCCAACAATGATGAAGTCTTTGGTAAATCTATTTTTGAATAAATGGAAGAAGATGATGAAGAGGAATGTTCTTAAAAATAAGAATATTTTTTGTAAAGAGATGAACATATATGTGAGGGGACACAACATATTAAATTTTTGCAAGAATAATAGAAGAAACAAACCCCTATGTTAATATAAGATAAATTTTCCACTCTAGAGCAGGCTTGGAAGGAAATTGAAAGCTTAAGAGGGAGGTTAGAAGCACAATAAAAAAATAGTTTGGAAGAACTCCATCATGTAGATTATCATATATATCCATCAATAGAAAATCATCTTGCATCATCCACTTCACAACCTCCTACAGTATAAAAATAGCTAGCCAAAGTCACAATGGATCAACCAATTAGGTATAGTCATTCATTTTCACTGTCTTCTAAAGTAATGGAATGGCTAGACTATTGGTTTGAAAAGTTTAATAATTTGGAAAAAGAAAATAAGAAATTAAAATAAGATGTCAAAGCAAAATAAGAAAAGATAACCATACTATGGGAAAAGGTTGAAGACCTGGCTGATTTGACCCAGTCAATTCTGGACTGCAGACCCCCTGCCAGGGTATACTTAGTTTACCTTGAGGAGAAGTGGTACAAATTCAAATTCATGAGGACATATTGTGATATAGAGTGTGAAGCATTAGACCCAATCTCTTTCTTTCAAATTTATAAATCAAGCTCAAAATAGGAGCAAGTACAATTATGTGAGTTTTACTTACACAACTATGTTGTGCACATAACAGAGATTGGAACCCCAACCTATTTGTTGGGTATGTTATTTTAAAAGAATTTTAATCTTATCAATTGAATGAACATAAGAGAGGGAAATAAATATAGTAAAACAAAGAAACAAATAAGATTAGCCAACTAATGATTATAAGAGAGTCTAACATTCCTAAGATTGTATTAAATGAAAGGGATGAAATTATGCAGAATAAACAAGTAAATTCCTTGTTTCATAAAAACTATGATACAAATCAAGATTTATACTTAGGGATGATAAATTATATTGGTCCTAAAACAAAAATTTAATGCCTAGAAAGGCATGATGAATTTTACACAGAACTAAGAAGGAAGGAGCCATATTCTCCTCAAAATCTCAAGGCAGCCTTTAACAAAATCTAAAGATACATAGTACTTGCAAATGACATAGGAATGAAGTTGCTAAGCATCATATTTCAGTCACTCCTATATTGGTATCCCATACCAAAATAGAGGAGTATGGTTCCCTTGGATGTAGCTAGAGAAGTGAAGCACCAACAACTATATGAGCATAGGCATGGATTCTACACCCATCTTTCCAGTGGTGCCATTGAGTTGATTGATCTCAGGGTTGTTTGTGAATCCAAAATGAACAAGTTTGATGCTTGAGGATGAGAAACACATTAATTTTGGGGGTGTGATGGTCCTTAGTTTTGTTATGTTTTCTCATCTTTTTTTGACATAATTTATCAGTTGCCCTTTATGCTTTTAATAATTTCTTGTAAAACTTTTGCCATACATAGCTATATTCAACCACAGTATTTTAGTTCATGTATCTTCAAATAGTTAATATTTTTATTATGAAAATTAAGTAAATGATATTTTATCTTTTGTTATATGGTGTTTTTCTCATGATATTTTTTTATAGGACGTTTGAAGTAGTAGGTACATACATGGAAGCATTCATGAACCATCTTGTAGTAGCAGATAACTGTCATGAAAACATCTTGTAGCCACCATGTAGCCAAAGCCAATAGAAATTAAAAAAATCAATTCATTGACCTAAACAACCTAAAAGAAGTCATAAAAACATTGTAACAACTCAAACAAATGTCAGGAATCTAGAACAACAAACATGTTCTGATCCACTCGTTAGGATCTTGCTCCTCAGATAGAGCACAGTATGATTACCAAATATAAGCAATTGAATATGCGGAAATAACCAGAAACACAAGTAACTAGAATTCACCAATAGCACAGAATATGAGAGACAATACACTATTTTGTATTAACAATATACAGAAAAGAATACATCAAAGAGCCGCCACACTCTTTCACCTTACAGAGATTCGCCACACCTCAAGTGTACAGTAATTCTTCTCACACACACTCTCCTACACAAAAAACGGTCCCAACAACCAACTCACACACAGAATTGGTGTTCACCTCACCAACCAGTCAGTAATAACCCTGCCGATACATCAAGCACTCTATAGCACTTCAAGCTGATCTCTCATGAACCTGCAACCTCCAATTCAAAGACCAAACTTACATGTAGATCCCCAATGAGCTTGCAACAACCTGCAACTCATAGATCTTACAACTAGAAGGAACTCTTCCTTTCTATCTCATGCCTTATACAATACATGCCAATGGGTCTATAAATAGATCCCTAACTCAAACACTAACTAGGACTCTTAATTTAGACAATTATCCTCACAGCCCAAGACTCTGGCTGGTCTTAACATGCAAACTCATCGTTCACTTAACTAACTGTCCGTGAAATGAACACTTTGGGAACACACAGGCGACCGACGTTGGTCCCTGCTGGTCTGGTTCTGCTGACGTCGGCCGACTTCCTGCCGTCGCCGGTGGCCTTCTGCACTGGATTCTGCCGACATCGGTCCTGCTGCCGACGCCGGTTCCTGTAGAACTCAGCAACCATCTTGTTCCTAGTTTGCAAAGGTTGAAGCTTTTAGCTCCACAACCTAACAATCTCCCACTTGGAGATAAACAGCTGCAACCTGTACCTGTACCTGTACACCATCTAGTTTGTTTCCTTGGCTTTGTATCCCTCCTCAAGATCACTCTTGAAGACCAACCACCACAAAATCCATGATGCAAAACCTGTCATCCAAATTACCTGCCACATCCGCATCTACAACCATGTAGAAAAATAACTTGACCCTGCATAGCATGTGCACCTGCTGCTGGTCCCACTGAACTGCCCTTCAGTATTACTCTCCCGGATTGAATCCAAACTTGTGACAACTCCCACTGCTTGGGAAAACTCAGGTTTAGTACATACCATGCACTCAACCTCATTATGTGAATCAAGACACCTGTTCTATGAACTGTCTAACCATCGGCGTGCTAACCGGTTTCACACAATCATCCTAAAACAAAGTCAACAAGACCTCCATGTCTCTAGAACACACTCATGCCAAAGAATCTTGCTGCTCCCAGATTCTCCATGACAAACACCTGAACTAGCTTTACCTTTAGTTCAGAAATACCTGTATATGTAACCCTGCAACAAGCACATCATACAGAAAATAGAATAGTGTAGCTAATACTATCCAACCTGGTAAAGAGAAACACAATGATCAAACCTCCATTGCCCTGCAGCTAAAACAAGATCATATACCATGATCTTCCATCTCACGTATCCATTTCCGCTCTTCTTCATCCTCAACATCCATTCATCTCTCAGTGCTTACTTCCAGCTGGCAACACTACCCAAAACACCTGTTTGGTTCTCCTCCAAGGAATCACATCCTCATCCATGCCAAGCTCCCACTGTTTCCTGGATCTACCTATTCTGCTTCTTCAATAACTTCCTGGTCCTATGCCATAAGTGAGCAACAAGTAGTGTAAAGAAGGGAAATGACGAATTTAAGAGCTTACTTACACCTTCAGTCCTCCATATGGGCGCTTGAGACTCCATGACAACTCGCTGTCCACCCAAAATTCGTCTCAGTAACCGATGCCGGTCACATCTCAGTCTACAGCCGACCGATGTCGGTTCCCTGCGATTGTCTCCCTGCCGACGTCAGTTTCCCCTGGCCGACGCCGATCTCTGTCTGCCCCGAGTCACCGACGTCGGGCTGCACATAGCCGACGTCGGTCCCTGTCTGGACGCCGACGCCAGTTTTCCTGCCGACGTCGGTCTCTGTGTTTTTCTTGTGAGACCTGACTTTTTCCCGCGAGCTCTTTTTGGATCAAAACCTTGTCCAAATCACCCTTGCTTTGCTCAGAATTTCTCTGCACCTTGTGCTGAACTCTGTCCGTCACTTTCTCCTTGAAAACTAAGGCTTTCCCGTTCTTGTCACTAACATCGAATTCCTCAAGAAACCTTACCTTCTTCTTCTGCATACAGGAACCACGATCCATGCCTTCCAAATCCGAAAGCATATTCTTTGACTCAAGAACCAGCATCTCCTTCTTATCTATGTGACCAAGCCTATCAAGCCACATCTCTGAATCTACAGCTGAAGTAGATATCCCAGAAAGAGAATCAGTAAAACAAGTAGATAGATAAAGCGTACCTACTTTCTTACCTCTAGCTATAACAAGTGTACCCTTGGTAACCTTCCAAGAGTCCACTGAGAGAGTTACTGTGCAACCCTCTTCACCCAAACTTCTAACAGAAATCAGATTCCGCTTCAGAACTGGGACATGCATGACCTCTTTTAACACCCATGTGTCACCTGTCTGCAATTTCAGCTTCACTTTGCCTTTGCCAACAACCTGACAAGGCTTACCATCCCCTACACAAATTTCTCCAAAGTCTCCCTGGACATACTCATGAAAAAATTCTCTATGTGGAGATGCATAAAAAGAGGCACCAGAATCTAATACCCAAGATTCTACTTTATCTAAAGAACATACCAGAGCATCCTGTGTAACGTAGCCTGCAACATCTGCTTCTTCTCCATGTTCTTCATGATGATCTTCACCCGATCTACAATCTCTCTTTAAGTGCCCTTGCTTTCCACATTTCCAGTAGGTTATTCTGCCATACCTGGACTTGGATCTTTTGCCTGTCTTCGACCTTGATCTCCCACGCTCTGTCCTCTCTCTTGGCCTTCCTCTTCCTTCAACACTCAAAGCATTTCCAGATAATTCACCTGTGCTTTTCCTGCGTATCTCTTCATTCAAGATTACACTCACAACATCATCCACTTTTAAGACTTTTGAAGGAGACACAGTATTAGAAACTGCCATTACCAAACCTTCCCAACTTTCAGGTAATGAACACAAGATTAAGAGAGCTCTAAGTTCATCATCAAATACAATATTCACTGAACTTAACTGGTTTACTAAACCATGGAAATCACTAAGATGGCTATGAATAGATCCACCTTCCAACATTTGCAAATTAAATAAACGCTTCATAAGAAATACCTTGTTTGAAGCCGAGGGTTTTTCATATAAATTTGCCAAAGATTTCATCAACTCCACCGTTGTCTTACACTGTGATAAGCTGGAAATCACAGATGAATCAAGACTCAATCTAACAGATCCCAGAGCCTTCCGATCAAGAACCTCCCATTCTTCATCTTTCATATCCAAGGGTTTGCTAGCAACCCCACCCAACGGTAAGTACAAATCTTTTTGATACAGATAGTCCTCAATCTGCATCCTCCATAATTGGTAGTTCTTGCCATTAAACTTTTCCATTCGTAGTTGACTGCTTTCTACCATTGCTCAACTCCCACTCAAATAGAAACCCTATGAGTAACCTGTAATCAAAACACACTACCCAGATCTACACCAATCTGTTAGTATCCCAACCAAAAGCTCTGATACCACTTGTTGGTATCAAGCTCAAGAACCTACAACCAAGGCTCTGATACCACTTGTCAGGAATCTAGAACAACAAACATGTTCTGATCCACTCGTTAGGATCTTGCTCCTCAGATAGAGCACAGTATGATTACCAAATATAAGCAATTGAATATGCGGAAATAACCAGAAACACAAGTAACTAGAATTCACCAATAGCACAGAATATGAGAGACAATACACTATTTTGTATTAACAATATACAGAAAAGAATACATCAAAGAGCCGCCACACTCTTTCACCTTACAGAGATTCACCACACCTCAAGTGTACAGTAATTCTTCTCACACACACTCTCCTACACAAAAAACGGTCCCAACAACCAACTCACACACAGAATTGGTGTTCACCTCACCAACCAGTCAGTAATAACCCTGCCGGTACATCAAGCACTCTATAGCACTTCAAGCTGATCTCTCATGAACCTGCAACCTACAATTCAAAGACCAAACTTACATGTAGATCCCCAATGAGCTTGCAACAACCTGCAACTCATAGATCTTACAACTAGAAGGAACTCTTCCTTTCTATCTCATGCCTTATACAATACATGCCAATGGGTCTATAAATAGATCCCTAACTCAAACACTAACTAGGACTCTTAATTTAGACAATTATCCTCGCAGCCCAAGACTCTGGCTGGTCTTAACATGCAAACTCATCGTTCACTTAACTAACTGTCCGTGAAACGAACACTTCAGGAACACACAGGCGACCGACGTCGGTCCCTACTGGTCTGGTTCTGCCGACGTCGGCCGACTTCCTGCCGTCACCGGTGGCCTTCTGCACTGGATTCTGCCGACGTCGGTCCTGCTGCCGACGCCGGTTCTTGTAGAACTCAGCAACCATCTTGTTCCTAGTTTGCAAAGGTTGAAGCTTTTAGCTCCACAACCTAACAACAAAGTTAGGAAAAGGTCACAATAATCAAACTTGTCCTATAGCTATTTCATGGTTCCATGTGACACAGCTTAAGAAAGAGGATAGATTTTTGCAACTGATTCTTCTACTTTGTAACCTATTTTATTTTGTAATAATACAACCTCCCCTACTATATATAAATGAAAATAGGGTATAGATAGAGATAGATAATGGAATATAGAGAATTGATGTATAACAAAGCTATAGCTATTATATTGTGTAAGTTGTCAATTTTGTAATTTCATGTAGCAACAATTGCTACATTTGTTTAATATGAGAAAATCTTTCTGAGTTCAATATAGCGTGTTGAAAGGAAAGGTTGAAGCACAAGTTAGATGAAGGAAGGGCCCCCTTTCAAAGCATTGCTTCAACAACCTAACCTATTAGTCTAGTTAGTATTCTATTTAATTCATTTATGCATTTGAGTATTCATTTCTATTATGTCATTTTAGATTGATTTATTAATTACTTCAAGAAGCTTCTACAATTTTAATTAGTGTGATTTTTATTTCTTTGAGTGATTTAATTTATGAAATTTAATTCAATGTATATTTTATCATCTAAGAATACAATTTGTATAAGGTCAAATTAGAAGGTTGAGTGTGCACATATAGTGTTACCATCCTGTCAAGTTTACGTCCCTAGGTTGAAAAATTAAATGAAGTAGAGGATTTTGGTCTATAGTAACTCTCCTTGTCTTTAAGAAGTAAGAAAAGTATATATGATTAAGTATTTTTTACTCATCATTGAATGTCAATAATATATCATTTGAGAGTGTCAACCATGGCCTTGTATGGCACCAGCTTGTCATCTTTGGTTTGTTGGTCTATAACCTAATTGATGATTAAATGTGAATCACCATAAACCTTGAGATGAGATATGTTTCATTTTACCACTTGTCAAAGTCCTGAAACAAGTTTTTCATATTCATCCATGTTGTTGGTACAAGGAAAGTTGATCCTAAATGATTTAGGGATTACATCCTCTATGGTGTAATAAATAAAAGGCTTGCACTTGATCCATATGTTGTGAATGATCCATCAAAATATATCTTTTAGTGTTGCTCCTCAAGAGGTGTGTCAATGATGGTCATTATGGATTCATCAAGAAATTGGAATGTGAGTGGCTTTGTGTTAGCAAGGGGTGCTTGAGTAAGCTAATCTATAATAATTTACCCCTTAATAGGTTTTTGGTTAATGTACTCAATGAAAAACTCACTGAGAAACATGATCCATTTGGATATGCAACCTTTTAAATCTATTTTAGATAATAGATACTTGAGTGGATCTACTTTTGAGATAACCATGATATTATTGTTTAACATGTAATGGCATATTTTTTGAGCTATAAAGACCATGACTAAATAGGTTTTTTTCTATGGGTGTATAATTATGTTCATACATGATTAATGTATAGCTTAAATAGTATACATCATGCTGCTTTCCATTATCATCATGTTGAGCTAGAAGTGTCCATAGTGCATTATCAGTGGCAGATAGATATAACAAGAATCATTTTCCTAGCATAGGAGGAAACAAAATAAGTGGATTTGCTAGATAGTCATTTAGCTACTAAAAATTTGTCTGGTAGTGATCATCCCAATGAAATGTGACTCCCTTCTTCAAAATATGTGTAAAAGGATGGCATTTATCAACCAAATATGATATGAAGTGTCAGATAGACTAGATCTTGCCCTACAAACTATGGATCTACTTCAAATTAGTCATTGGTGCCATCTCTATTATCGCCTAGACTTTGGTTGGATTGACTTTAATGCCTCGATGAGACACAATGAAGCCTATAAATTTTCCTAATGTGACTCCAAAGAAACATTTCTTAGGATTAAATCTAACTTTATACTCATGTATTCTTTCAAATATTTAGCATAACATTTTTGTATGATCAACCCTAGTCTTTGATTTACCAATAATGTCATCAACATAGTCTTAAATAATGTCACATAATATTGTGAAATATGACAGTCATGGCTCTTTGATAGGTGGCCCTTGCATTTTTAAGACCAAACAACATAAGCTAATAATAGAATGCTCCCTATGGAGTGGTGAACATTATTTTGTGTTGGTTTTTGGGTGCTATTTTGTGATCCATAAACTAGCACTTATTTCTATGCAAAAATTATTTACCTTGGATCTTTTAGTAAATTCACATAATTTCCTAAAACACTCAAGGAAATGAAACTGAATTTGACCTTTTAATACATATTTGTCTCAAACCCAGAAGTGCTTAATTTTTCATTAATATGTCATATTTAAATAATTATGAATTAAATTATGATTAATAAAAAATATTAATCAAAATATAGAAAAAGAATGCACAAATAAAATCAACTCATGACAAGCACTTGATAACGGAGTTTGACAATGCCTACGTCTCTAAGTTCACTTATAGTACAAACCAATCCATTTATTTGAAAAGTGAGTACATAGCCAAACCTCATGATTATCAAATGGATACTCTAATATTTCACATAAATCAAATAATAGAGCTTCATAAAGTCTTGGTAAACCCATGAATATACCTTCCACCTTACTGTCGTGTGAATGCAATCTCGTAATCTTGTAGATTTCCACCAAAGGTCTCAAAAGAAAACTTACAAAATGGTATTAAAATATCATCATATGGATTTGAACACACCATATAAATCTTATTAGAGTCTAGGACAAATCCTTAGTTTACATTGAGAAGTGAAAATCTCTCCAAGTCCCTCAAAAATTTGGGATTTTTCAAATTGGTCTATTATGACCTATACATAGTCTGCTCTATTATTCACTTTGAGGCATTAAAAAGTGCATCAAATTACCTCAAATATAGACACAATATATGGATAGAATCATCTCTAGCTCTATCTCTTGGCTCTTATCTCTAGCTCTCAACTCTTTAGCTCGAGCTCTTAGCTCTAGCTCTGGCTCTCAGCTCTTTGGCTCTGGCATTGGCTTTGGCCCTTCGGATCTTGGCTTTGGCTCTGCCATGAGAGCTTTGAGATTTTGGAATGAATTAAATAAATGATAATTCCAATTTTCCATGATTTCCAAATAACTCCTCACCACTTTATATACTTTTGGGAGGTCCACTTTTTCTGGTTGGGATGATTATCCACAATCTTTTTAAATAAATTTCATAATTATGTCATACCCAATTTTTATGGGATTTTAAATTATCTATTACATTTTAAAATATGGGGTGATAATTATTCCTAAATTTATGATGTTTTATGTTTATCCCCCTTTACTAAGGTGGAATTTACAAATATTAATAACTTGGATCGAGCCATATTTCCACATCACTTTATTGCCATGTCATTGGGTTTGATCATAAATTTGACTAGTCATAACTTGCACATATAGAATCCATTTTTTAAAACATAAAATGTCTTAGAAAGATATAAATGATGTCTAAACCATGGAACTAGTTCATAAACATTCCAAGATCATAGAATTTTTTAGTTTGATTAGTGTTGACCACTTATTGACTTATTTTGACCAAAACTTTGATCAGCTACATAAGGAGCAAATGAGCTCCATTTTCTATTTTATACATACCGTTGGAAAGGTCTCAATGGGCCCTACACAATGGTGTAGATTGCAATCTAATTAAATAAATTTTTTAATTTATCTTCATATCAATCCTCCCTACTAAGAGGGTTTTTAGTCCACCAAAAACTGGTATCCACTAAAATGCTAATCAATTTTGAAGAACTTCAATGGGTCTTATCAGTCTATTCAGGTTCCAGAACTACACCTACAACACTTGGAAAAATTGATTTATCACACCTTCCACAAATCCTCTAATACTACATGGCCATCAATAGCCTCTACACAAAACTAGATTTTAGAATACAATGAATTCCTCTATTGCACAACTTCATAAGAGCCTCTACACATAAGTCTAGTGATCTCTTCTGTTGCATGGCTAAATGGTCATCTACAATATATCAAGTATAGAATGCAAATCATAGCATAGAGATAATAGTGAAAAAATATTATTCATAACTCAAAACTATAAAAAGCCTAAAATAAGGCATGAGTTACACTGAATCCTGCAACTACCAATAAGGTCACAATATATCAAACTGTCTTCCCACTATCACATATTGTAAGCTGTGAACTAACAAACACTAAAACAATCACCAATGCAATTTCAAGACAAGTTTTTCAATATTAAAAAAATATAATATTGCTTATGATTGTGTCACAATACATTTCCCCACTGGGTCTTATCAATACATCCAATCACACACATGCCATAAATAGATGCATCTCAAAATAGCAGTTATTCTTAAACAAGTACTGTAAGAAAGTTGAATCCTACCCAATAACTTGTGAAATTATTGACAAATCTCCCAAGCTAATCAATGAGTTAAACTCTTTAATAATTTAATTAAAAACTCATAAAGCTAACACTACAGATTTCAAATATAGATCTTTTCAAAACATAAAGGTGAGAATTAAAAATGCATAATAAACCTGTCTCAAAGTGTTCCCACTAAAGTAGCTCCAAAATTCATATATCAAAGCATGGGTAAATGTACTTTGTTAACATACAAAAAGGATCTCAAAATTTCTTTGCCACATAAATGCATTATCAATCCACTAATCATGACAACATGAAATTAAGAAACTGTTTACTAATCCTTTTTATCAGATTTTCTTGTTTAGAGTATTCAATTTATTTAGTGGATTTACTGATATTTACATGGGTTGATTGAACAAAAACTTCATTTATTACCTTATCAACATGTTTATAAACCATCTTCTTCTTACCATTACTAGGATGGTGGGATGATTGAAGTTTTCAACACTTTTCAACCCAATGTCCACTCATGTGATAATGAGTGAAAACATCCCTCTTCTTAGGTGAGGTCACCCTTTTGCCATTTCTCACTTTTACGGCATAGGAATGGTCTTTATCACCTATAATTTGCTTCAATAAAGCTTGTCTTTTCTAACAATATATGACACAATGGTTATTTAATCCATAAAATATACAAGGAAAATCATGCAACAACTTCTAAATATCAAAACCAAATTTCTTAAGTGGTAAAAATGAATCATAAGTCTTAGAATTCACATTCCTATTGGTGCCTTTTCTTTTGTAAGATTGAAGAGGTGGAATCTCAATACCTCTTTTACTTGATTTCTTACACCACTCATCATTCCTTCATAGGGAGGAATTATGCTCTACTAGTGGCCTCTAATCTTGGTTGTCAGAAGCTTGTCTTCTTTCAACAATGAAGGAAATATCTCCAATATCCACTTTCTCACTAGTGTAACCCAATTCTAAATGGTGAGATCTATGCTCTACCTATATTGGGTTAGTAATACCTTGGCCATTCTTACCAAGACCCTTTCCATCAAATCCCATTTTCAATAATAGTTTAGATCTAATGCCCTTAGTGTGTTTTTAAAAACTACCAAAAGAAATATCTAAAACATCTAAAATTGAATGAAATGAAATACCAAATGAACAATTTATAGTGCACTCATCAGTCATAGTGCTTGCATCTACAGTGAATGGCAATTGATGAAGAAAGTGTTTCTTTTCATTATACATCTATGCCAAGAGCTCATCTTTGGCTTACATTTCTAATTTAAGTAGGCATTATCCTCTTCCAAGGAGTAAAAATGAGCTCTCAAGAAAGTATTATCTTCCTAGATTTTTTAGTTAATTTCTTGAAGCTCATCAAGCCCCTCTCTTTTCAAGGCTTTATTTATGGCTTCCTATTTCCTGCAAACAAACTAATTTCACAAACTGCAAATTACAAATGTAATATCAACAAGGCCAAAAGTCTACAATAATACTGGAAAACCAAACTAAACACAACTGATATCAAATCCACATAATCAAATGCTAACCCAACACATTAACTTCTCTAATACCAAACTTGATCCATAAATTAGTATTTATTTCTATGCAAAAAATGTTTACCTTGGATCCTTTAGTCAAATCACATAATTTCTTGAAAGCTCTCAATGATATCTAAACCATGGAACTAGTTAATAAATATTACAAGAGCATAAATTTTTCTAGTTTGACTAGTGTTGACCACCTATTCACCTGCTTTGACCAGAACTTTGATCAACTACATAAGGAGCAAATGAGCTCTAGTTTTTGCATTTCACATACCATTGGAAAGGTATCAATGGACCCTACACAATGGTGTAGGTTTTGGTATGCTTAAAGACATTTTTATAATTGATCTTTGGATCATCTTGATCTGGTTATACCTAAAAATCTATCCATTAATTAAATCATTTGATAATTTGATATGGAGTCAATGATCATGTCAATGTTTGGCAATGGAAAATAATCCTTAGGGAAAGCTTCGTTTATATTGTATAAATTAGTATAGATTATGATTCCTTCTAGTTTTTTACTAACTAGCACAACATTAGATATCCACTTTGAATAGTTGATCAACCAAATACATCCTACTTGTAAGAGTTTTTCCAACTCTTTCTTCACTAATACAACAATTTAAGGATGCATATTATGCAACTTTTGTTTTATTGGTTTGGCATCAGGATTTACCACAAGGTTATGCAAAACTAAGGTGGGGTCCAAACCTAACATGTTAGAATATACCCATGCAAATATGTCAATAAATTCCCTCAAAAGGGTTATAAGGACTTAACACTCTTTCTCAGTAAGGGACACACCTAGCTTGATTCACTTTGGGTCATCTAGGTACCTAAAGTTCACCTTTCTGTATATTTCACTAGAATAGTTGAATTATTTTCACAGATAGTGGGCAATGATCTAAACTAATTTACAATGTTAGATTCCTCTATTAGGATTGGCTCTTCAAGTTCCCCTAGGCATTATGAATCAGAGTCCCCTAATAGGAGGTTTGGCCATGTAATAAAAACTATTAGAAAATCTTAAATGATTTGATCAAAAGCTTGTTGTTTTTCAAAACTAAACTCAGACTTAGAGACAAGTTTATCATTGGTGTTCTCTTGATCTATGTTTAAATAAGGTTGAACACCCTTGTCTAATGACACCTGAAATAGGTTTTCACTACTAATCTAGCATTTTTCTTTACTTTTTCCCTAGTCAAAAAGTGCCTCAAATAGGTTTTCACTTTGGTACCTCAATGTTTTAATTATTGTCTTTTGGTTAAGGGTTTTCACCCACTCTCTAAAATAAGCTTTAGGATCCAACTTAATTGAGAACCCTGATTTATGGTCCCCTAACAAAACATTGTCTATAAGGTCCAAAAAATCATAGAAAGCCTCATCATTTTGAAATTCATCAATCAACACATTAGATTCTTTTTGGTCCTAGTCTATCAATTGGGGATAATATAATGGTAGTGGGTTCTTACAAATGACTAGTCTAAGGGTACAAATAAAATGAGGTTTAAATAGGTTGGTCTCATCTATGTCATCAAAAAATATATGATCAAACTCCACTTCACTGCCAACATCATCATCACTAGTTGATGGTAATAGAACATAATTAAAGTATATGGGGTCACCCCTAGGTGGTTTAAATCCAAGTCCATAGGGCCCTTTATATTTGGTTATGGAAATATGCTTGAGTGTTCCTTGTTGATTTGGTCCTAAGCCTCCTCTTTCATAGTCTTGATTCTTCATGATCCTATTGGGAATAAGATACTTTACATTCTTGTAACAATCGACCTACTTATCATTGGACAACCATGATTCATCTAATTTGAGAGGGTCATATTCTAAGCTAGATTCCATTATAAACATGATCGATCTTGGATTATACTTTTTGGCTTTGCATTTTTGTTTCCATTCTAGATAAAGTGACTTGGCTTTAGATATTCCAAAGGACTTTGGGTTATGTGGAAAGTTTACAATGTGAAAGGTATCATGGGTCTAATACTCTCCTAGGCCATTAGGAGAGATGGTATATGATTAGATATCTTAGGAAGTAGCATGTGGGAAAGGGAATCAAGGGTATTAGGATCAATATATTTATCCTCTAGTAAATCGAGGAATATTACCTTTCACTTATCTTGCTTGACCACTAGATTCATGATGAAATGATAGTTATATCTCTTAAACTTATCCTTTAGGTGTTTACAATGTTTGTATGGATTCAAATCTATTGTTATATAAAATTCCATCCCTGAATGGAAGAATTTGATACATTGGTACAACATCGATGGGATTACATGAATTTAATGTAACCAACGTCTACCAAAAATCATATTATATGACAAATAAATATTTAACACATGACAAAGTGTATCATGGGTCAAGGGCCCAAGTATAACTAGAAAACATATGGTGCCTTATGATTCTCATTCATCATTATTGTAGGCTTTGATAGTTATCATTTCTACTTGAAGATATACCATCATGTACTTGATAATCTTGATGAGATTTAGAGACACTATGTTTAGATCTAATCCATTGTCTGTAAGGACATGTTTTACCTTATGTCACTTTATGCAAACTTTAATGTACAATGGATTGCTATGCAGTGGGCCAAGGGATGACATATTGCTTTGGTTGAAAGTGACTTGTTGGGATGGAGCTAGATGTCCAACCAAATCTTAGAATTTATCTGGGGATATGTCACTTGAAATAGTGGATTGGATAAGGAACTCATTCAAAATGTTTTTGTGGATTGTTGACTTATGTAACAAATCTAAAATGAAGATCTAAGTTGGTATATTTTGTAATTGTTCCATAATGTCAAAATTATTTTCTTGGTCAGTGTTAAATGGCCTATTCCAAGATATAACAATTGGTTGGGTGATAGGCAAAGTGGTAGATGAATGTGGGTCTAGGATGGTAATCTTTGGCCTCTGAGTTGTGATTGCATAATTAGGATTAAACATAAGACCATGATTGCTAACAAATGATGGTAATGGTGGGGGACTAGATAAGATAAGTCTCAGTTGTTGGTGTGCTTATGCATGGTCATGAGGTATTGATGAGTTATTAGTATAGGGTCCAAAATTAGTAATCCTTACTTGTTAGTACACCTATATGCATCCCTAGGTCAAGGAAGGATTATCAATGTGAGTTAGAAGATTGGAATTGTTTATAAAAGGTCTTGATTGATCAATATTTTTCCTTAGATTGATGGAGATAGTGTTAACACAAACTCCTACAATATGACCTACAACCCTATTGTAGTCATGTGCAATTGCATGGTAGGTCTATTGGTTATTATTGTTATGACCTTGTTTTGTCTATTGTTCAGATGTTATTGGTTTTATTGTTAGTGATTCTATTGGTTCATCCTTAGTTTTTGAAACTATTGTTGTTGGTGTTGTACTGGCTATTGTCACTCTTGTTACTACTATGGTTTGGTTATTATGTTATGGAAAATGGTTTTGAAAGATTATAAGGTTTTGATTAGAAGTGGAAGCACCACCATCCAATGTTATTTCCCCATTGTACAAAATATTCTAAATCAAATGTTTAATTTTCAAATAATGACACAAATTATGCCTATTAACCCAATGATATTCATAAAATTCATTTTGGTGGTATTAATCAAGATAAGGAATGCCCTCAAGATAATGTTTCAGTATAGGCCAATTAATTAGATTAGCGATAGTGAGATTATGAAACACATATTTAATAGGCCATGCAAGGTCACTAACAATGTGATGAGTAGGCATTGTTCTCCTTAGAAGAGAGGTTTGTAATGGTAAAGGTTATTTAATTTTTTGTGTGGGCCTAGGTTGTTGCAATTGCTAAATTTAATGAAAAAGTTGTGGGTTAGGAGTAATTTATATATGATACATGGGATGAGCAGACAATGTTTGCACTATTTGGACATGTCATAATTCATTCAATCTATTTTCAACAAAATTCTTGTTGCAATTGAATTACTTTGGTCTATCATTTTTATTGGCCTATATCGGTTGAGATGCTTGCACTTGGAATTGATGCTGATTTTGGCCATTTCCTTGATTGATACCTTGATTTTGATTTAATGAAGTAAGATTGATGATCCCTTTATTAATAAAGTCTTTCTCAATCAATAAACCTTTGTTAATTATCTCTTTAAAGGTATTCACACACTACAATTCTAGATGATAGGATATCTCACTGTGCAAATTTTTGGTAAACACAATAGCTAATTATCTGTCTAGTAAACTATGAGTGAATTAGCTTGCAAGGGATCTCTATCACTATAGATAACTTGTAAAAATTTCATTGGCCTTTTTCTTAGCTTGCATCAATTCAACCAATGAAATCTCATGCTCAATATTATATGAAAAATGTTTCACAAACTTGTCTAAAAGATCATCAAAATTTAACACTAAATTCTTGGGAAACTTCAAGAACCAATCAAAGGCTTATCTTGTTAAAATCCTTGGGAACAACAACAAAAGGTATATGTCTCTATATGACACTAGTTGGCATGAAACAAATAACTCAATCTAATGAGCCTTGGAGTCACCTTTCCCCTTGTATTTGTCAAATTTTGGTGGTTCATATCCTAGAGGAAATGGTATCTATAGGTATTCCATGTTAAACAGATAAGAATACACATCATCCAACTTAAATTTTTTGGTTTTTTTCCCAGTTTAGATGGAAGCAATTGCATCCTTCATTTGTTGTATTTCTTGGGCTAGGAAACTAGAGGGAACATTGGTTTGAGGTGGAATATTGGCTTGGGTAGATGGTTGAGTGGTCACAAGTGGAGCACTTTGACTAGGGTATAAAAGAGGTATTTTCTCATGTATGTTGGTTTGGTTAGGGAATATACCAATAATACGCATGTATGGATTAGGTTTTGATTGTTAAAATTTCACGTACTATAGTCCTATATGTTTCTCTCAATTTAGTTTATTTTCTAGTTAAAGAAGAATAAACTAAATGTGGTTATGGTAGAAGAACTTGTTTGTTTATGCAAATTTGATCTAGATGATTGTGAAGATCTCTTCTTTGTATTGGGAAGAATGACCTATAGATAAGAAATTACTCAAATAAAGGGGTTATTAGATGGATATCAAGGTGGATTGTCTATCATGATCTAAATCCAAGAAGAATGAGCTTACTAGGAGGTTATCAATCCACACTCTTAGAAAAGTTATGTTGAAAGAAATAAAGATGAAACACTTACATCAAATGACACAAAAGATTAAAAGGGAATGCAAGAAGAAATAAATGTTTGATAAAGGAAATAGACTAATTATAGCAATAATTAGGTCAATACTAATGTTAAATAGGTCAGGTTGGGTTTAGAAAATGGGTGGGGACTCTGTGAATAGTTAGAAAGTCAAAAAGTGGAATTTGGTTAAGGGTAAGTAGGTAGAAATAGCTTGCTATTATTTCCTACCATAGTGACCATCAGTGGTTAGGATGACCATTGGAAATTAAGGTGATCATCGATGGTTGGTTAACTATCGATGGTTAAGCAGACCATCGACAGTTAGGGTGACTATCAGTGGTTGTTGAGAGTTCTAAGGGTGTTTTAGAAAAGAGTCAGGTTCAAGTTGTAAAAGGGGTCATTAAATGATTGGAAGTCTAGTTAGGGATGAGAGGTTCAAAGATATGATGTAGAAGGGTCTAAGTTAGAAACCAAATAATTAGAACTTAAAAACTAGAAATATACTTAGCTAGTTATTTGATAGTTGGTAGCTGATCCAGAGTGATTTTAGTAGATTAATGTTACTTTTCCTAAAAAATAATTTAAATAGAGGTTTGGGTCTCTATCATAGCTATTAACTTGCTATAATGAACACCTATAAAATAATTTCTTAGTGCAAGAAGCTCCTGATGATTGTTGGTTAATAACTTGATTGTTAAAATTCCTAAATGAATGGATGATTGATCATTTTTTCACCTCATGCTCCTTTTTTTTAGGAAAATGAGATGGAGGTGTAGGTTCTAGAAGGGGTAAAACTCATTACATAAATTTAATTCTTGATATATTAGCTCACTACATGAATTAACTTGTGATGTGTTTGGGTTTGCACATGGACTAAGTTTAAGTATTCAAGTAGTAGGGACCTAACCGTTAGTGGTCAAGGTGACCATCAATGATCACGGTGATCATCTATGATCAAGTGTTAAAGGTTAAGTTGGGTGAAAAGGTAGGTTAGTGAGTTAGTTTATATAGTTAGCTAACTTGAATCAAGGTCATGGCTGAAAGTTAGGTAATTATCTGATCTAGGGGTGTTTTGACATCTAGAACCATCATGTGTAGATTTACAGTGTCTACATTCTACCCCTTTTTGTTATGTAGTTTGTGTCAGCAAGTTGTAAAACAAAAATAAATTGTGGGTTAAAGGTTTGGTTACCTCAAGTATGGGAGGAGGTGTTCTCTGTCAAATTGGGAGTTGATGAGGTGAAACTAAATCAAGTAAAGGTTTGACAAGTGGTTTATGGTGAGTCACAATTTTGGTGACAAAAGGGTTGGTTATTTGAAATGCAAACATGTGCATAAAATGCGATGAAGTGTGATAGTTGAGATTATGCATAGACTAAGTTGTTGTGGCTGGTTATTCCTATAAAGTCTCCTAGATAGGGTCAATTTTTTCATAGGTATCCAAGGTAGGAAGTATTCTTGATAAAAACACAAATGGTTTCATAAGGTGTTACAGTTCAAATGTTCAACAAGGAAATATTAGTTAGTGAGGTCAAAAGGGACCAAGACAAGTTCATCATAAAATATGCTATAGTTTGGGCCAAAATGACCAATGTCAAGGTAGACGTAGTTGGTTGTATAAGTGGAGAAGGTAAGCTCTAAATGTGGGCACTAGGGTATGATGGTGCCTAAAATTTAAAAATTGGACACATTGACCATTAACAGTTAGGGGTCACAAAATCAACTATCAGTGGTCACCTCAAACATCGATGGTTAGGGACAAAACCTTAAAAGCATGAAGGTCAAAAGTGGAGATGGCAAGTCATTTTGGTCATTTGATTTTTGACTCTTGACTCTTGATAGTAATCATACTTGGTTTTTTGTGTGAGAGTGTTGATGAAGTGGTTATTGAATGGTAGATTGGATGGATTTGATTACTGAGTTGATCAAGTGTTGAACTGAGGATATAGGGCAGATAGGGACATGATCAAGTAATGGGACCCAAGATTATTCCTCGATGATGATTAAGGAATGAGGTGGGGTTACATTGATTTGGTCTTTTTTTATTTGTGGTTGGTTGATTTTGGTTTGGGAAGGTTTTGGGTTTGCCTTAGGTATTAGGTTTAAAGGTTGGTACTATTAAATTTTTAGGTGAAAATCAAAATTAGGAAGGTAGGTAGGTTGGGGGTAGGATAGAGAATAAAGTTAGGGTGATTAATTATTATACATGAGTGGTTTGGGTAGGCTTTATGTAGGTAGGGTTAGGGGTTTGCCATCGATGGTCACACACTGTGACCATTGGTGATCATACCTAATTATCAGTTATTGTATTTGGCCATCAATAGTAGATGACTATTTGCCTAATTAGGGCCTAACCATCAGTGGTCAGAGTGACCATCAATGGTCGATAAAATGGCTAGGTGTTGTGATGAAAGGTTTAGGCAAGTGTTTTTGATAAAAATCTTAAGGAAAGTGCAATTGGGGTGGGGGGTAGGTTTTTTAAAAAGAGGTTGATGTAGTTTATATAGGAGAAAATAGATATTTATTAGGTAGGTGAGTGAGGGAAAAAAATTGAATGTTCACAAGTAGAGTAGTTTATAGAAAAACTAAGCATGTTTTCTAACAAATTTTGTAAGAAAAAGATCATATCTAGATGTAAGATTGAGTTTCTTAGATATTTATGGATATCCACTGAGGGATGATAGATGAGGACTATTATCACATGGAAGTGGTTGACCTTAGAGTGATGATGCACTACCAACATGTATTTTTGAGATGTGGTAATGTTTGTGGCCCTCATTGAGAGATGGGATATAGCCATAAATACCTTTCTCCTACTAATTGGTGAGATGATGATCTTGATAGAGGATGCACATAGGATCACATGGCTACCCATTCAAGGGGAGCTGATATACCACATTGAGAGAGAGGATAGAGATGAGCACATGGATCTTCTATATGGTGAGGATCAGGCCTTTTCTAGGTGGCATGCTAGAAGCTTTAGCTATAAACCATTATATTAGAGGGTTATGGATGATCAGAGGTTGATAACTATGATGATGATGGGGATCTCTTGTTTTATGGTTCTAGATTCGATCAGTGGGAGGTTCCTTATTTGTTGTTAGGAGTCTTGATGGAGATGTTACTAGGTCAAACAACTTTTTGGTGGGTGCCTATTTTATTGGTTTAGATATATAGGGAGCTATGGGGGTTCAAAGCTCACAGGAGGTATAACATCAGTTTGGGTTTCATGCTACATTATTGGGCCTATGAGCACATATAGGTTCTAAAGTTGATGGGGCTGTCATGGGAGGGATACACTCAGATGAAATTCAAGGTGGGTTTTATGTGGTGGAGTGATTATGCACTCATAAGAAATGGAAGGGGTGTATGAGACATTGATTGGTTTAGATGGGCACTGAAGGCCTTGGTGAATGGATATGTGGTTTGGAGGATATATGTTGATTTTTTGAGGTGGGACCACTATACTCTACACATTTCATTAATGTAGAGCTATAGGTGGATTTTTGGGAGGAGAAAGGGTGAAATTGAGCTCATCCCTTTTGATAGGGTACATAGGTAGTTTGGCTTGATACAGGGGGTTTTGGGTTCATTTGAGGTATAAGTAGGAGGATGCTGAGTTTTTACTTCCATAGCCATAGTTAGTGGAGATAGTTCTATATTATAAAGATTTGCCTGCAAGAGTAGAGATTAATGATGTAGGTTTTGTTGATGGCTACACAACATGGTATTAGGCCCTCTATGTAGTGGTAGATTTTGGATAGGATGATGGGGGTAGGAAACCCATACATGTGGACCCAGTTGGTGGGGGGCCATAGGTACAAGTATAAGGAGGTGTCCCTAATGGATATGTAGGAGTGGTACTAGCTACTACACATGCATAGATCATAGCTTTATAGGGGAAGGTGGATACATTATAGGGCTAGGTGGTTACATTAAAGGTTTAACTAGCCACTATGATAGGTGAGAGGGATCAAGATAGGGCTACACTAGTCCACATTACATAGAAGTAAAATGCTCTAAGATAGACCAAAGGAGTAACAATAACACTAGTAGGTCTAGTAAGGACCATTGATATGCAGAGGTATATAGCCACTATATAGGAGTTGTAATATTATGAGGGATAGTCTTCATGCATTGCCTAGTAGAGCCCTAATGGGGTGAGTAAAGAGCTATTTTGGTAGGTGGTGCCAGTGTGGTGACACCAGGTTAGTGGGTTGCATCTATAGCAAGGTAGGAAGGCACTTCAAGGGGGTAGGCACTAGATGGTAGTGGTTCCCTAGGGGCATAGGTTATGATATTATATGTATAGGTGTATATGATTTTGATACCGACCTACGAGCTGATGCAATGAGATGTATATGTTTTAAGAGAGAGATATGTACATTTTTACATGTACTATTTTATTTTGATGGTACATGATGTAAATGATGTGATGATGATATATAGAGGCTATTTTATGGTTTATGATTGATGTTTCATGGTTTTATTGTTCATTGTGATTATGCTTATGAGATGTAGAATCACTAGCTTAGGTATGTGATAATTATGGATGATGTTTATGATGAGTGATTATACATGATTGTGATAATTTGATGACTTATTTTATATATGGTTATGTGATGTGGTTTATGCATGGTTATTATTGGGTGATTTTTTCAGAGATGATGTTCACAAACAAAGGAGAAAATCTTGGTGAAAACACTGAAGGAACTTCTCTTCTTTTAGAAGTGATTTTGCAAGAAACAACAAGAGTTCTTTCAGGTAGTGACAAGTAACTAGTAACAAAGGGTGTAGTAACCAACAGAATGAGGTGTAGCACAAAGTCTTCACCTCAGCTACCCAAAGAGTGAAATATGAAGGACAATGTGGGCACAAAGTCATCCCAAGATCCTTTACATAGAAAGAGAAAATAGACAAACACACAATGAAGGCAATTTTAGATAGCACAAAGTCTCCCACAATTGGCTTCAGGATACCTTCCTGATTACTTCCACTAGTTTTGCTTATTTCATTAACTAGACAAGAACACATTTAAAGGATAGACATAAGAACAATCTCCTAAATGACACAATATATAACAGTACAAAGTCTAAAAGTAACTTGATTTCTCATTCAAACAAAGAAATATGATGAACAATCTGAGCTCAAAGTCTCAGTAATCACCTTTAAGTCTCAGTATCATTTATAGACCATTATGATATGTTTTTAATAATATATTTCACATTGGGTCCTTGTTAGGGGTTTATAAAAGTTTAACACAAGTTTTGGTGTTAACGATTGTTCATAAATGATTGCCCCTTAAATCCAAAACCAATGCCTATATATCTTATCTAAGACCATTACACATATCTCATTAATATCACTTCTACATTAATATCTTATCAATGCCTAGTTTCACTTCTATAATCAAAAAGTCTCCCTTTACATAAGATGAGATTACAATATATAAAAACCAAGGAAGGCTTGGCACTTTATTCCATGGAATAGCCCATGCTATGGTCAATGCATTAAATGCATTTTTAGTTATATCAAGGGACCATGCTTGGAATAGTGCATTTGCCTTAACTATGGTGCACCAATTCATCTAATATGTCTCCTCCAAAGTATAGACTGTTTGGTCCTTTCCTTCTCATTTGTGCAGTTGTCCACTTTTGCCTTTACTTCATGGAAGAAAAACAAGCTGCATCCTTGATTTGGGTATGCTTAGAAGTCTACTGGTGGACTATTTCACCTACTAAAAATAACTCCCTTGTAGATATTTCTGATCTTTTGGTATTATTGTCTCTTCCCTATAGCAATTTGAGCTCTCAGGCTCTCTTCTTCAACTGGTCACTTGGTTCATTTTTCAAGTTCCATGCCACATTCAAAAACTAACAGATATTCCATTACCTTAAATTTGACGTCTACGGGGCTGTCAATGGTCGTTGAATGTTTGAGCCATATTGAAACATGAACTTTTGAACCTGTGAAAGTTCATTGGCTCAATAGTTCAACGGTTCAGGTGATCTTTTTTAGCTCCCTAGTTTAATTGCTTCCTTGCTCTTTGCTTGAACCATCCTTTTGAAATGGTCTCTAGAATCTTTCATTTACTACTTCCTTCCTTTGTTTGGAGCTTCCTTTGAACCATTGAACCTATGAACCATTGAACTTTGAACTCTTTCAATTTAAGGTTCAATCAGTTCATTGGTTCATCCTTTGTTCCATTATTACCTTTATTCTTATAAGTTCCTTTGAAGGCTTGAAATTCCTTCAATTCTATGTCCTTGGAACACCCCAAAGGGAAGGTGTCCCTTCGGGCTTTGAGAAAAGTCCTTTTTGTTGGTGCTGAGAGCCCCTCGCAAGGGTAGCTACCCTTTGAGGTCCTTCAGGCGGTCTTCAAGCTTCAATTATTTAGGGGAGTGTTCAAGCTTCAATTATTTCATACAAAATGTAGGAAGGAATTCCTTCAGACATTTTGTCTGAAGGAAATCTTTCCTTGGCTCATCTGCTTTCTTTCAGGATTTTCCTTTTGGGCTTTTCTTTTTGGGCTTTTCCTTTTGAACAAAATTCCGAAGGAATTCCTTCACCTTGAATGCATTTTCCATTGGGCTTTTGATCTTTCCTTTGGGAAAAATGTCTAAAGGAATTCCTTCAAACAATTTGTCTAAAGGATTTGCCTTAGTGAAATTCTTCTACGAAAAATCTTACCCTTTCAGCCTTCTCTTTGATCTTTGAACCAATGTTCCCTGCCCTCCGCAAGGGCACCTACCTTTAGTCCATTACCCTCTACAAGAGTACTTATTCCATTAGTTTTGGGGTAGTCCTTTGAACCAACCATTTGAACTGACCGATTGAACCAACTTTGGTTCAATGGTTCAACGGTTCAATCTCTCTATCAAAATCCTTTATTTTGGCTAAGTCTTTTGACTACTTGAACCAACTGTGCATTGAAACTTTGAACTATTGAACCCATTGAACCTTTAACCAAAATGGTTCAAGGTTCAATCAATTCAATGGTTCAAGCCTTCTTCTTTTCATTAAGTGTTTTGAAGCCGTTTGAACCTTGAAGTGGTTGAACTTGTTAAACTTTTTGTTGAAGCGCTTAACTCTTTAATCTTGCTGATGATGTTGAACCTGTTGAACCCATTAAACTTTTGAACCAAAGTGGTTCAAGGTTCAATGGTTTAATGGTTCAATCCTTTGTTTGAAGCTTGCTGATGAACAATTTTGGTTGAACCAAGGCATTGAACCAATCCTAAAATTGCCTAAGTGTTGGAAACTTGCCCCTTTGAGAGAGATCACCTGTTGAAGCCATTGAACATGTTGAACCTACTAATCCCTTAACTAAAAAAGCTTGAAGAATGGATAATTTGAATGCTCAAAACAATTTTTTGAGAAGGGAAGAGATAATTTTGGCCTGTAGGACCAAAATAGTTCATATGTTGTCCTAAAAATGAGTCATTTTTGGGACAATAGTTGGCTCCAGTTGGGGAAATTTCTTCCATTGAAAACTTGGAATAGCTGAGGGGAGTATAAAAAATAATATCCAATGCCTTTAAGTATTCCATTGGGCTATGAGTCATACTACCCAAAAAATAAAGGTGCCAAAAATGAAAATGAAAAGAACAAAATAGAACTAAAGACTATACAAATATACATATGTACAGGTGAACTTATCTGATACTTCAAGAATTGAAGTGCTTTAGATGCTACCCATTATGAGGTAGAGAAAAGGGCGTGCCATCTTGATACTTCAATAGGAAGATGTTTTCACCATTGAGCTAATGGATAGTAAATGGGCCTCTCCAAAGGGAATGAAATTTCTTATGCATTCCCTTTGGTTCTCTTCTCTTGTCCCATAACAGGACTTGATCTCTAATCTGAAAATCATAGTTTTTTGCTTTCTAGTCAAAGAGGTTCTTTACCAAACTTTTATGTGCATCAATTAAATCCACCACCATAGTTTGTTGCTCATCCAGCTCAATTAGGTACATGATCCTCTTATCGATGGAGTTGTCATATGTCTGATCTTCAATTGCCTTAGCTAATTTCAATGCTAGAAATTCTAGGGTGATTGGTATCTTAGCATTGAGACCATAAAGAAGTTGGAAAGGTGACATACCAATTTCCCTCTTGGATGTAATTCTATCTGCCCATAATGCATCAACCAATGCTTTATGCCATGTTCATTTGTTGTCATCTACCATCTTCTTGATGATAGTCACTAGGTTCTTGTTGTTTGATTCAGCTTATCCATTCCCTTGTGGAAAATAATCAGAAGAGTGGGAGAGGGTAATCCCATAGTAAAAATAGATTTGAGTAATCTCCTTGGAAGAGAAAAAAGCTACGTTGTCTGTGACAATCTTGGTTGAGACCCCAAACCTAGAAATGATGTTCTCTTTGAGGAAATTACACACTACTTTTGAAGTGGCCTACTTGGTTGGAATAGCTTCCACCCACTTGGTGAAGTAGTCTATGGCTATGAGGACATAATCATGTCTAGTACTTGAAGATGGTTTTACAACACCAATGAAATTGATTCCCCATTGCTAAAATGGCTCTTCTATCACCACTGGCTTAAGAGGTAGATCAGCTAACTTAGGTCTTCCCACAAATTATTGGCATAGTTCACATTTTTGCACCCATTTGTATGCATCTTGAAATAGAGTAGGCCAGTAATACTTGGCTCGCAAAATCTTATGGGCAGTTACAGGAGCAAAAAAAATGTCCTCCACAAGCCAGATTATGGAAAGACTTCAAAAGTTGGTTCTATTGCTCTTTATCCATGCAACGAAGGAACACTCCATTAAGGCTCCTCTTATATAGGCCATTGTCCTAAAGGACAAAATTGGTAGATTTCAACTTGACAGTCCTCCTTTCTTTAAGAGACAAGTGAGTAGGACACTCACCATAAGCAAGGAAATGAGCAATACTTGAATACCACTCATTCGTGGTGGAGACAAAGAGGACTATTGGTGTGTCTTCAATTTCTTCTTCTCCATGCTCTGTTTCTTCTAGTCTATTGTCAGCAATCAATTGGCATAGGCCCTTTCCCTACACTAGCTTAGTTGGTTTGATGACTAGATCAAACTCTTAGATGATAGCAATCCAATTCCCTCTTTTGGTTCCAAACTCTTGCTGAATAATATGGATATGACTGTGGTGTCAAGAACTAGTGCAGTAGTGTGTGAATTCAAGATGTAGAAGCATAAATGCTTTACTACTTTTACCACTACATAATCATGTTTTTCCATGTTTGAGTACTTCAGCTCATGAGCTTTAAGAGGATAGAAAAAATGGGAGATTCCACACCTTTTTGGTTTTGTTGAACCAAAATTACTGAAAGTGTGTGCTTAGAAGCATAACTATATATGGTGAAATCCTTGGTATAATCTGGACAAACTAGAATTGGGGCATGAATAATAGCTATCTTGATGTCCCAGAATGCCAATTTGCCTTCTTCAGTCCAGCTAAAGGTGGCCTTTCCCTTCATCATGTTTACAATATGGCGAGTCTTCTCAGCAAACTCGGGGATGAACCTTCATAATAAATTCACCTTTCTGAAGAAAGAGTGAACTGCAATCTTACTTGTGGGTAGGATAAGCTCCTGGATGGACTTGACTCTTTCTGAGTCAATTTTTATGCCTTCTCGAGACACAATGTGTTTGAGAAGTTTCCCTTCTATTACTCTAAAAATAGACTTCTTGGGATTCAAAGAAATGCCATTCTGACAGCAACGTTCTAACACTTGTTGTAAATGGTGCACATGATCAAGACAATGCTTGGAAAAGACTGTTAAATCATCTAGGTATACTATAATGAACTTACCCATTTCATCTTTGAAAGCAAGGTCTATTTCTCTCTAAAAAATGGCACCAACATTTATCAGGCCAAATGGCATCCTTCAATAGGCAAAGGTGCCCCAAGGTGTGGTGAAGGCAATCTTATGCTGGTCTGATTCACCAACTTCAACTTGATTGTATCCTGAGAATCTGTCTAGCATTGATAACATTTCTGAACCAGTCACTGTCTAAAGCACTTGGTCCATGATGGGTAGAGGATAATTATCCTTAAAAGATTACTAATTCAAGTTCTTGAAATCCACACAAAGGTGAATTTTTCCATTCTTCTTCCTCACAGGGACTATGTTGGCAATCCATGCGGAATGATGGATTGGGAAAATTATCTTAGAATTCAACATTTTCTGTATTTCAGATAGAATAGCACCTGATATCTTCATATTATACTATCTAGATTTTTACATATAAGGCACTGAATCACTTTTGAGAAGAATGTCATGGCAGATTTTTTCAAGCCTGAGTGACTTTAGATCATCATAGGAGTATTCTAGGACATCCATATACTGATGGAGCAAAGCAGTGAACTTGAACTTTTCTTCTTGAGTGCAACACTTCCCAATATTCACCATCTTGGGATCTCCTTTGGTACCTAAATTTACTTGATCAAACTCCTGGGAGGAGCTTGAATCTGTTTGCTGCTATTTGATGAATCTGTCATGTTTGTTGAACAACTTCTCAAGGGAAACCAGGCATTTTGAGATTTTATTTCCTTTAAGTTACATGAATTCTTCACCTGCGTCTACACTTGATTCAGTGGCTAGTTCAAGCTTCTGAGGCTCATTGCCTTTGAAATAAAGTTGTTCAAAGCTATCTTTTTGCTCCAAGAAGGTAATGATTTGGTTGTCATTATTAAACACCTACCAATGACTGGAATTATCAGGCACACTTGGTTGAAATACTAGTTAAATAGTGTACCTGTCTCCTTTAAAGTCTAAGTGAGGAACCAAAAGAGTTTTTGAAATAGCTAGTGCATCAGCTCAGTCATTGAATTCCGTAGGTATGATAGAGATGTTGAAAGTATATAAGCTTTCAATTTGATCCTAGACTAGATTATGGTAATGGCACAATCTCTCATTTTTGATTTGATACAAGTTTCTTACCTGAAAAACCATCAGTTTAGCATCTCCTTTGGCATGAAGGAGTTTGATGCCTTTGTCTTGAGCGGCCTTCAATCCAAGCAATAGGGACTCATACTCAGTTGTGTTGTTGGTGTTGTAGAACTACAACTTGTATGAAAAAGAAAAAATATCTCCTTGAGGAGATATAAACACAATCCCAGCTCCAAAACTGGTAGATGAGTAGTTTCCATCAAATTCTAGAATCCATACCTCATTAGACACTAATTTTTTCTTAGATTCTTTTTTATTCAAAGGGAAAGATTCTTCTACACTTTCACTACGCTCTACCAATTCTTCTATTGTTCCATCCAAACCAATTTTCAGGTTGACACTTTCAGAAATTTCATAAGATGCCTCATGAACTTCCTCTGTGGATAAAAAGTAATTACCTATGCCTGAAGACTCAAATAAAATTTGAGCTTTAAGTGCTGATGTTTGAGTGACCACATATTTTGCTTCCTTCTTAGGGAACAATCTCTGCATAACACTTTTGACTGGGATTCTCACCTTAGATAGGTCCATGCTTAATTTGCCACCAACATCCTTGCAAAAAAAATTCCCAAGAAAGATGATGTATGATGCAGGGACGTCAGCCACCAAGATAATCATCTTGATTCTCTTGTTTGAGAATGATACAAATGCAAATTGGGCATCCTTGATTTGTCCCAGTAGTGGCACTTGTTTGTTCTCCATGGAGAAACATCTCCCAAATGTCTTGGTCAGTGTGAGATCAAGGGATTTTGCCACTTTTGTAAGCATGACATTGTCTGAAGCTCTAGAATCAATAATGCAATTGCTCAGCTTGTGACCATTTATCAATAGGGAAACATAGAAAGGCTCTATTTTCCTAGGGGTAGTAGGAGGATTAATGACAAGATTTTTTGGGATGGACATGTTCCTTGGGGGATCATGAGTTACCTTCTTAGCATCCAGTCTTTCATGGATGGTTTGGTTCTTTACACATTAAACCAACTTGTCCAACTGCTTAGGGTTGGACTGCAGGAATTCAAATTTAGACATTTGAATTTTGGTTTTCTTTATATAGTCAATCATATCAAATGTTTGAAATGAACTAAGAATAGAGGATAGGACTTCATCATTTTGGTTTTTAGAAGGGGGAGGACTGGTCTATGAATTTAAAGTTAGAGGTGAAGGCGCAATTAAGGTACTCACCTTTTTAGCAGTCACCAGGTCCTTTGGCTAGAAATTCAGAGTTGTTCCCCACTTAGAAATTGAAATTGTTGGTTGAGGTCGCTCTTATGTCTTCTTTTTATCAGCTTGCTAGGCTGACTAGTTCTTAGACTGGGTGAATACAGTGTAAGTTCCCTCAACTACTCTACCTTCACTTCTGGGTTCATCCTAGTAATTTAAGAAACCAATGTTGGAGTTGCTAGCTAATTCTTTTTCTCCTTCTATGAAGAGATTAATATCATCTTCTAGGTTCAATCTAGGCTAAAAGGAGAAATCTAATTCTACTTCAAGATATCCAACTATTGAGTTCGTTGGAGGTGCTTCAATGGAAAGGTTTCCTCATGGGGGAAGAAGATGATTTGGCTACCCTTGATTCTTAGCAGCATTGCCTTAGTATGAATGATTAGGGAATGTCTTCCTTGGTACGTCTCTGTATGAAGGAGTAGATGACATTCCTTGCACCATTTGTTTTCTAAGAGTTAGCAACTCATTTTCTAGCTTTTGTACCATTGGATCAATGGTGACTGTAGGTGAGTATTTATAAGGTAAAGGGGATTTACCTTTGTTAGGATCTCTCCTTATCTTTCCTACCAAGATAAGGTCATCTTCTATCTCAGTAGCCAAATCCTAAGCAATAACAAGGTTTATGTGGCTAGCCCATCTTAGCAAAAAACTCACTTCAGGCAGCTGTGAGTTGATGAAGAAGCATTCAAGGTTCTCAGGTGTTGGCTAAGTGATTGTAGGAATCCAGTTCCTCAGCTTTTCAAACTTGAAAATAAAATCCCTCATAGGTTCATGAAGTTCCTTCTTCATCTGTGTGAGTTGGGATAGTAAGGCATGCACATCTTCTACAGGCTTGAATTTAGCTTCAAATTTAGCTTTAAGAGTTTCCCAGTCAGTCACTGACTGAGCCTACAGATGGTAGAACTAGTCTACATTAGTGCCTTGTAGTATTCCCACAAATAGCCTAACTACTATGTCCTCATATTCCACACCTATCACACCACAGGCTATGCTGAAGCCAACAATATGCTCATCAAGATGAACTTTTCCATCACTAAAAAATTTGGGGAAATTCTTCCTTGAACTACGTGGAAGCTCATGTAGAGGTGGAGTAAGATTGAGTGGACCAAAAGAGTTACCCCAGGGGCCTTGAGCTGCCATGATTTGATTAAGGAAAAGGGGGATAATAAATCTAGGTGGAGTATGTATAGGCAAAGTTTTGCTAACAGTAGAAAAAGAAGCTCTGCCTTGTGTTGGTGACCTAGTACGGGTAGGAGGAACACTCTTGGATCATTAAACTTGAAGTTGGGAAGGGAAAAAATTGAAATTGCCTTGCTGCACCAACTCAAAAATAGGGTCAACAACACCTTGGGCTCTCTGGTTTCTAGTATAGAGTGGAGTTGCCAGATTATAAAACAAAAAATGGAAAAGAGCTGGCTCTACCTTAGTTTGAAGCTTGAGGCTTCAAACTACGTGCTCTTCCCTAGCGGAGTCACCAAAAATCTATTATGCAAAGCTAGGGGGAAAGGTAAAGCTATATTGATAATGGATAAGACCCAGAGCAGAGTTGCTAGAGTATATAATGGATAAGGATAAAAACTACTTGTCGGTCCCCAATGGAGTCGCCAAAAAATTGTTGGGTGAATATTTTGTCAATCAGCTAATTGATGAACAAAATAGGTCTCTTCAACCACAACAAGGGAGATTAGTCAGCCAAATGTGTAGGTTACTACATCAAAAGGGGATAAATCTCTCCTCTCATCAAGGGGAGGTTCCCTATAAATATGAAGGGATATATACTATATATATATATAAGTAGAAAATAACACTTAGGGGTATGACTACACCATCCATCTCTCTTTTTTCATAGATGATGTTCAAAAACAAAAGAGAAAATCTTGGTGAAAATATTGAAGGCACTTCTCTTCTTTTAGAAATGATTTTGCAGGAAACAACAAGAGTTCTTTCAGGTAGTGACAAGTAACTAGTAATAAAGGGCATAGTAACCAACAGAATTAGGTGTAGCACAAAGTTTTCACCTCAACTACCCAAAGAGTGAAATACGAAGGATAATGGGGGCAAAAAGTCATCCCCAGATCCTTTATACAGAAAGATAAAATAGACAAACATGCACTGAAGGCAATTGTAGACAGCACAAAGTCTCCCACAGTTGGCTTCAGGACACCTTCCTGATTACTTCCACTAGTTCTACTTATTTTATTAACTAGACAAGAACACATTCAGAAGATAGACATAAGAAAAATCTCCTAAATGACACAAGCTATAACAACACAAAGTCTGAAAGTAACTTGCTTTCTCATTCAAACAAAGAAATATGATGAACAATCTGAGCTCAAAGTCTCAGTAATCGCCTCTCAATTTTGGTAGAGTTTCACTTTTATAATCAAAAAGTCTCCCTTTGCATAAGACAAGAGATTATAATATATAGCAACCAAGGAAGGCATGAAAATTTGTTCCATGGAATGGCCCATGCTGTGGTCAATGCATTGAATGCATTTTTAGTTCTATCGAGGGACCATGCTTGGAACAGTGCATCCACCTTAACTGTGGCATGCCAATTCATCTAATATGTCTCCTCCAAAGTATAAATTGTTGGGTGAATATATTGTCACCAGCATACTGATGAGAAAAATAGGTCTAATCATCCATAACAAGGGAGATTAGTCATTCAAAGTTGTAGGTTTACCACATCCAAAGGGGATGAATCTCTCCTCTCATCAAGGGGAGGTTCCCTATAAGTATGCAAGAGTTATATACTATAAATATATGTGAAAAATAACACTCAGGGGTAAGATACATCATCCATATCTCTTATTTTAGAGATGATGTTCAAAAACAAAGGAGAAAAACCTAGTGAAAACACTGAAGGCACTTCTCTTCTTTCAAAAGTGTTCTTACAAGGGATAACAGGAGTCCTTTTAGGTAGGATAAGTAACTGGTAACAGAGTACAGTAACTAGCATAATGAAGTGTAGCACAAAGTCTCCACTTTAGCTGCCTAAAGAGTGAAATACGAAGAACAATGAGGGCATAAAGTCATTCCAAGGTCCTTTACATAGAAAATAGAAAAAGATGAACACACTAAAGGCAACTGTAGGTAGCACAAAGTCTTCTTACAGTTGGCTTTAGACACCTTCCTGATTATCTCCACAAGTTCTACTTGTTAGATTAAATAAACAAGAACACATTTAGAAGATAGACATAAGAACAATCTCCTAAAATGATACAAGCTATAATAGCACAAAATCTGTAGGTAACTTGCTTTCTCATTTAAATAAAATAATATGAACAACAATCTGAGCTCAAAGTCTCAGTATTTGCCTTTCAATTTGGGCAAAGTTTTTGCTTCTATATCAAAAAGGTCTCCTTGCATAATGAGATAAATTACAATGTATAGCCACCAAGAAAGGCTTGGCACTCTTTCCCATGGGATGGCCCATGTTGCAGTCAATGCTTTCAATGCACCCTCAGTTCTGTTTGGAGGGCCATGCTAGGAACAACACATTGCCTTAACTATGGCATGTCCATTCATCTAATATATCTCTTCCTTGGTATGGATTGTCTGGTCCTTTTCTTGATGTCTATGCAAATTTCCAATTTGCCATTACTTTATGGAATAAAAATAGGCCACATCTTTGATTTGGTGTCCTCAAAAGTCTACTTGCTCCACTGTTTCACCTACTAGAAATAACTCTTTTGAATATAGTTCTGATCCTTTGGTCTTGTTCCTCTCTCTCCTGTAGCAATTTAAACCTTTAGGCTCTCTTTTCAGCTAGTCTCTTGGTTCTTCCTTTAAGTTTTACACTCTATTTGAATTTTAGTGGATATTCCCTTACTTTAGATTTGACGTCCATAGGGCCATCAATGGTCACTAGCTGCTTGAACCATGTTGAACCTTAAACCTGTGAACCTGTGAAAGTTCATTGGTTCAATGGTTCATCTATTCATTCTATCTCTTTTAGTCCATTGCTTCCCTATTTAAGCACTTCTTTGCTCTCTAGTTGAACCATCACTTTCATTGAACTTGCCTTTGGAATCATCCATGTTGCTTCTTCCTTTGCTTGAGGCCACCTTTGAACTGCTTGAACCTGTGAACCATTAAAATTTGAACTCTTTCAGTTTAAGGTTCAATTGGTTCATTGGTTCTTCCTCTGCCCATTGTCTAAGTATTTGGGGGGTCCTTTCTGCATCTTTGACAAGTGGCAAGTTCCACTGTTATGAAACTTATTAGAAACTGTGTCCTGACAGACAACACTTGGCAGCTTCCGCTTCGACTCTATAAGGGACACGTGGCGGCTTCCACTGCACTTTGTCTTTTTCCATCAGGAATTTTTTTGTGGGCTTTTCCCTTTAGTTGATCTTTTCCTTTTTTGGAAGACTTTTCCTTCAGACAAAAATTCTGAAGGAATTCCTTTGCTTTGTCTTTTCCTGTCGGGCTCTTCCTTAGCCACTCATTCCCTTTAATTTCTTCAGGCTCTCTTCCCGGGTGAATTTCTTCAAAAAAAATGTCTGAAGGATTTTTGCCTTAGTCATTTTCCCGTAGTCATTTTTCCATAGAAAATACTTCTGAAAGAATTCTTTCAGCCTCTTTTACTTAGTCATTTTCTTGAGATATTTCCAACTTTGTCTGCTTTTGCTCACTGCCCTCCGCAAGGGTACTTGGCCTCAGTCCACTGCCCCCCACAAGGGCACTTGTTCCTTTGGCTTTGGGGAAGCTATCAGGAATATAGAATGACAAACAACTTTGATACCAACTGTTAGGACCTAGGAAGCACAATTGATTACCATAGACAAGCAACTAACCATGAAATTAAACCAGAAGTAATAAGTAACTAGAAACCAGAAACAACACAGAATTTAAGAGACAATACCCAATTGTATTAATACTCTTCCAGAAGGAAATACAATAAAGAAGATGCCATAGTCTTCTTCTTTACACTCCTCTAGGGCATAAATAGTAAATCTCTTCAAGAGCTCACTCTCTTGTAATATCAATTACAACCATAACTCAAACATAGAGTTGTCCAACTAGTTAGTAACAATATTGCCAGTACACAAGTGCTCCATGCACTCCAAGTCTGAGTATACACACATACTCTAAGTACACAACGTACTCCAAGTAGATCTTACCTGATCTTGCTACCTATTGTGTTGTTGACCTCCCTGATCTTGCACACCTATAAATCAACCTAGTTTTGCACACCTGCAAACCTAGATCTCGCACACACACACACCTGCAGATCAACCAACCCTACTTACCACATGTATATTTCCTTCCTGATCTTGCACACCTATAGACCAACCTGATCTTACATACCATGAAGGACACTTATCCTCTAAATCAGCACCCCTGTGGATCTTCTACTAGACCTTACTCTCCCACAGATCTACCTGATCATACACACTTGGCACTGTGGCACTATGAGGAGCCAAACTTGCTCTCTCTATCTAGCACCCAAGGAATCCCTACTTTGATCCCTCACCCTTTACAATACAACCCATGAGTCTATTATATAGATCTCATGCAAACAATAATTAGACATCCAATTACAATAATTAGATCCACAGCTCAAGACTAAAATTAGCTTTTAACATGCAAACAACTGGTTCGTTAACAAACTATTCATGAACTAACAATTTTGGAACCACACAGGCGACCAACATCGATCCCTATTTGGCTAGAGATGATCGACATCGGCCGATCTTGACCGATGTCGGTTGCTCTTCTCATTTTATATGATCGATGTCAGTTGATCAGACTGACGTTGGTTTTTTTGCAACTCAACAACCTCCTGTTTGCATCTTGGTGAATCTTTTAGCTCCACAACCTAACAATCTCCCACTTGGAGATAAACAGCTTCATCTGTACCTATACCTATACATCATCTAATCTATTTCTTGGTTTGTATCCCTCTTCAAGATCAATCATAAAGACCAACCACCACACATCCTTTGGTGCAACACCTGTCATCTAAGTAACTTTCCATATCCACATCTACAAACCCATGTAGAAAATAACTTGACCCTGCATAGCATGTTAACCTACTATTGGTCCCTCTTAGATACCTGAGAACCCACTGAATTACTTTCCAGTGCTTCCTTCTTAGATTGGCCACAAACCTACTGACAACTCCCACTACTGGGGCAATATCAGGGGGTACACATGTACTCAACCTCATCATGTGATTGGGGACCCTGTTCTATGAACTATCCATCCATAGGTGCGCTTGTTGTAATACATCCTACACTACCTTCACACAATCATCCTGAGACAACATCAACCTGTGATCTTCCCTGTCTCTAGGAATACTCATGCCAAAGAATTTTGCTGCTCCCAAATTCTTCATGACATACCACTGAACTAACTTTACCTTTAGTTTAGCAACTCCCTGCATGTATACACTTACAATAAGCACATCATCCACATACAGTAACAGGATAATGTCACGACCATTATCCAACTTGGTAAAGTAAACCATAATGGTTACAATGACATTGACTAAAGCCATGCTTTGTCATCCACCTGTCAAACCTGTACCACTGTCCTGTAGCTTACTCAAGACCATATGACCTGGCCTTCCATCTCACGTGTCCATTCTCTTTATTATTTAACAAAGGAATCCATTCATCTTTTAGTGCTTTTAAATCGGCTGGCAACCCTACCAAATCTCCCATTTGGTTTTGCATCCTAGGAATCAAATTCCTCATTCATGCCATGCTCCCACTGTTTCCTAGATCCTTCTTACTCTATAGTGAGCAACGAGTATAAAGAAGAGGAATAATGAATTTGAGGCTTACTCATACTTTCAATCCTCCACATGGGCATTTGAGACTCCTTGACAGCTTGCTATCTACCCAAAATTTGTTCCATCAATGACCGATGTCGGTCACCTCTCAGTCTACACCCGACCAACGTCTGTTCCCTGCGACTGACCTGACTATCAACATCGGTTCTCTAACTGACACTAGTGTCTATCTGACTGACATCGATGTTCACCCACTTGACATTACCAACTTTGCCTATCTGCACATGACTGACATCGATACCTATCTGATCGATGTCAATTTCTCTTGACCGATGCCAGTAACTGTGTTTTCCTATGAGTGATGACTTTTTACCCACAAGCTTACTTTGAATCAAAACCCTATCCAAACTACCCTGCTCAGAAGTATCTAGCCCCATTCACTAATCTCTATCCATCATCTCCTCCATAAACACCAAGGCTTTCCAGTTCTTAAGTTTGTCAAACACATCTGTCTTCCTCTTAAGAACATGCATCTCCTTCTTGCTCATGTGACCAAGCCTACAAAGCCACGTCTTCGCAACAGAAGAATAATCAGTAATATAAGTAGATAGATAAAGGATACCTACTTTGTTACCCCATGCTAATTCAAGTGCATCCATTGTGAGAGTTATTGTGCATCTCTCATCACCTAACTTTCTTGAAGAAATTAGCCTCATCTTTAAAACTGGGACCTGCATGACCTCCTTCAACCCCCATGTGTTGGCCATCTACAATTTTAGCCACACTTCCCCTTTGCCAAAACTTTGACAAGGCACACCAGCCCCTAAATAAATCTTTCCAAAGTCTTCAAGGACCTTAACATGGAAAAATACTCTATTTCAGGCTGCATGGAAAGAGGCAATAGAATCTATAAAACAAGATTCTACTTTATCCAAGGAACATATAAGAGAAACCCATGCAACAATACCTACAACAACTGCTTCTTCATTCCTTTTATGTTGATCCGCTATCAACCAACAATTTTTCTTTATCTGTTCTTTCTTTCCATAACACCGTAATTGACCATTCGTGCCTTTGAATTCCTCCATTCTTAGTGTACTTTCTTCTGCCATTGCTTTACTCCCACTCAATCAAAAACCCTTGAGAGTGACCTATAATCAAACACAAACCTGCTCCCTACAACCTTAGCTCTGATACCACTTGTCAAGAATCTAGAACCACAAACAGATATGATACCAACTGTTAGGACCTAGGAAGCACAATTGATTACCATAGACAAGCAACTAACCACAAAATTAAATTAGAAGTAATAAGCAACTAAAAACTAGAAACAACTCAAAATTTGAGAGACAATACCCAATTGTATTAATACTCTTCCAAAAAGAAATACAACAAAGAAGATGCCACAGTCTTCTTCCTTACACTCCTTTAGGGCTCCCACACCTCTAGGGCATAAACAGTAAATCTCTTCAAGAGCTCACTCTCTTGTAATATCAATTACAACCACAACTCAAACACAGAGTTATCTAACTAGTCAGTAACAATACTGCCAGTACACAAGTACTCCATGCACTCCAAGTCTGAGTATACACACATACTCCAAGTACACAATGTACTCTAAGTAGATCTCACCTGATCTTGCTACCTATTGTGTTGCTGACCTCCCTGATCTTGCACACCTACAAATCAACTTGGTTTTGCACACTTTCAAACCTGTATCTCACACACACACATACACCTGCAGATCAACCGACCTTACTTACCACATGTAGATCTCCTTCCTGATCTTACATACCTGCAGACCAACCTGATCTTACATACCATGAAGAACACTTGTCCTCCAAACTAGCACCCTTGTGGATCTTCTACCAGAACTTGCTCTCTTATAGATCTACCTGATCATACACACTTGGCACTGTGGCACTATGAGGAGCCAAACTTGCTCTCTCTATCTAGCACCTAGGGAATCCCTGCTTTGATCCCTCACCCTTTACAATATAGCCCATGAGTCTATTATATAGATCTCATGCAAACAATAATCAGACATCTAATTACAATAATTAGATACACAGCTCAAGACTAAAATTAGCCTTTAACATGCAAATAACCGGTTCATTAACAAACTATTCGTGAATAGTTTTGGAACCGCACAAGCGACTAACGTCGGTCCCTGTCTGGCTGGAGATGACCGACGTCAGTCGATCTTGACCGATGTTGATTGCTATTCTCACTGTATATGACCAACATCAGTTGATTAGACTGACGTTAGTTTTTCTATAACTCAGCAACCTCTCAACAACCTCCTATTTGCATCCTGGTGAAGCTTTTAGCTCCACAACCTAATAGCAGCCCCTTAAACCTACTGATTAAACCAACCGATTGAACCAACTTTGGTTCAATGGTTCAATCAGTTCATTCTTCATTATTTGGCTAAGTCTTTTTGATCTTTTGAACCAAGCACATTGAACCAATTGGTCGTTGAACTTGTTGAACCATTGAATCAAAATGGTTCAAGGTTTAATGGTTCAATGGTTTAAGCCTTTGTTTTTATTTAAGTGTTCAAAGCTATGGAACATTGAAATGGTTGAACTTTGAACCTTGACAAAGCACTTAACTCTTATTGATGACGTTGAAATTTTGAACCCATTGAACCAGTTGAACCAAAATGGTTCAAGGTTCAATAGTTCAATGGTTCAATGGTTCAATCCTTGCTTAAAAGCTTGCCGATTGAACTCTTTTAGTTGAACCAAGGCATTGAACCAATCTTGAAAATGACTAAGTGTTGAAAAAAGTTCTTTTGATTGAACTCACCTGCAAAAGCCTTTGAACCTGTTGAACCTGCTAATTTCAAGAATGTTGAGTCCATAAAACATATTTGCAGAGTCCATAGATTTAAGCCTACAGAGTCCATAGATTTTTTGAAAAGCTTTGAAAAATGAAGAACCTGAATGCTCAAAACAATTTTTGAAAAGGGGAGAGAGGATTTTGGTCTGTTGAACCAAAGTAGTTCATAGGTTGTCCCAAAAATGAGTGATATTTTTGGGGACAACAGACTGTCTGGTCCTTTCCTTCTCATTTGTGCAGTTGTCCACTTTTGCCTTTACTTCATGGAAGAAAAATAGGTTGCATCCTTAATTTGGGTGTGCTCAAAAGTCTACTTGGTGGATTGTTTCACCTACTAGAAATAACTCCCTTGTAGATATTTTTGATCTTTTGGTATTGTTCTCTCTTCCCTGTAGCAATTTGAGCTCTTGGGCTCTCTTCTTCAGCTAGTCACTTAGTTCATTTTTCAAGTTCCATGCCACATTTAAAAACTAATGGATATTCCATTACCTTAAATTTGACATCTGCAGGGTCGTCAATGGTTGTTGAATGTTTGAACCATATTGAACTATGAACCTTTGAACCTATGAAAGTTTATTGGTTCAATAGTTCAATGGTTTAGATGATCTTTTTTAGCTCCTTGGTTTAATCGCTTCCTTGCTCTTTGCTTGAACCATCCTTTTGAACTGGTCTCTGGAATCTTCCATTTGCTTCTTCCTTCCTTTGTTTGGAGCTTCCTTTGAACCGTTGAACCTGTGAACCATTGAACTTTGAACTCTTTTGATTTAAGGTTCAATCGGTTCATTGGTTCATCCTTTGTTCCATTGTTTCCTTTATTCTTTAAAGTTCCTTTGAAGCCTTGAAATTCCTTCAGTTATATGTCCTTAGAATACCCCAAAGGGAAGGTGTCCCTTCGAGCTTTGAGAAAAGTCATTTTTGTTGGTGGTGAGAGCCCCCCACAAGGGTACCTACCCTTCAAGGTCTTTCAGGTGGTCTTCGAGCTTCAATTCTTTTAGGGAGTGTTCAAGCTTCAATTCCTTCAAACAAAATGTTCGAAGGAATTCCTTTGGACATTTTTTCTAAAGGAAATCTTTCCTTGGCTCATCCGCTTTCTTTTGGGCTTCTCCTTTCAGGATTTTCCTTTCGAACAAAAGTCCAAAAGAATTCCTTCACCTTGAATGCATTTCCACTAGGCTTTTGATCTTTCCTTCGAGCAAAATGTCTGAAGGAATTCTTTTAGACAATTTGTCTAAAGGATTTGCATTAGTGAAATTCTTCTGTGGAAAATCTTACCCTTTCGGCCTTCTCTTTGATCCTTGAACCAATGTTCCCTGCCCTCCGCAAGGGCACCTACCTTTAGTGCATTTCCCTCTGCAAGGGCACTTATTCCTTCAGTTTTAGGGTAGTCCTTTGAACCAACCATTTGAAATGACTGATTGAACCAACTTTGGTTCAACGGTTCAATCCTTCTATTAGAATCCTTTGTTTTGGCTAAGTCTTTTGACCACTTGAACAAACTGCATGTTGAACATTTGAACCGTTGAACCCATTGAACCTTTGAACCAAAATGGTTCAAGGTGCAATCGGTTTAATGGTTCAAGCCTTCTTCTTTTCATTAAGTATTTTGAATTTGTTTGAACCTTGAAGCGATTAAACTTGTTAAACGTTTTGTTGAAGCGCTTAACTCTTTAAGCTTGCCGACGACGTTAAACCTGTTGAACCCATTGAACCTTTGAACCAAAATGGTTCAAGGTTCAACAGTTCAATGATTCAATGGTTCAATCCTTTATTTTAAGCTTGATGATGAAAAATTTTAGTTGAACCAAGGCATTGAACCAATCTTGAAATTGCCTAAGTGTTGGAAACTTGCCCCTTTGAGAGAGATCACTTGTTGAAGCCATTGAACTTGTTGAACCTGCTAATCCCTTAACTAAAAAAGCTTGAAGAATGGAGAATTTAAATGCTCAAAATAATTTTTTGAGAAGGGAAGAGATAATTTTGGCCTGCAGGACCAAAATAGTTCCTATGTTGTCCCAAAAATGAGTCATTTTTGGGACAACAGTTATGATGTTTACAATTATGGTTATGATCATGGGTATGTTATCTAGTTTATTTTGTTGATTATGATAGTTATAATGTTTTGATTATGGTTATGATCATGGATATGTGATGTGGTTTATTATTATAGATGTGATGCTTATGGTTTATAGTTATTTTGTTTGATGATATCACATAAAGTAAATTAGATTATAAAACTAGATGTGGGAAAAGAGATGAAAATCATGAGACATATGTCTAAGTGAATACATGAACCAATTATGAGAGGATAAGGAAAAGGCATCATGCTTCTTTGTTGGTAAGGACTAAATAAAACTGAAGTTAGATTAGATTAAAGAACATAAGCTTTTTGACTACTTCCCATTAGCATGAGTTGGTTGGTAAAAATGTGTTTTGGTCACATTGTGTCAAATAAGCTCATAAATCCCTTGATTTGTAGATTATACAAAGGGGAGATGGATGATAGGTGGTGTAAAGGGTAGTGTAACCTCTTGAGGGTTAGCTTGCCCCTTCTACAGGTGACCTAAGAACCATAATAGATAAGTCTATGTTTTAATGCAAGGTGTAGACTGAATGATGAAAGAAGTCTAATGATGTTATATGTGAGAGCTGATTATATATTTCTTGTGATAGTTTGTTCTGATTTTCAAATTAGTTATTTTTATTACTTTGTTTTGATAGGTTTGTGAAGCTGATCAATGCAAGAAGCTTCAAATGATTGAATTGACAAATTTGACTTAACCATCCTTCAAGGGAGTGGTCTGAGATTGGATTTATTTATTTTGGTAGCTATCCTTCAAGGGAGCAGTCTATCCTTTTAGGAAACTTAGATTTTGGGTAGTTGTCCTTCAAGGGAGCAGTCCGCATGCTAGAGAAATTCAACCCAAGTGATATTTAGGTATTCCAAACTATTTTGATGTTAAGCTAGACATGGAAAAGTATGTATAGGCTTTGAGTTTTACCCTTATAAGGGCAAAACCTAGAGCACAATAAGGTTAATGATAGGTAAAAAGGGTGGTTTTAAGAGACAATAACCATGCGATTCCATTTGATTAGGGACAAAACATGTCCATGAGAACCATGCCATAGGTAGAGCCATGATACCCATATTTAAGATTAGGCTATGACTGTGATAGTTAATCACATGGTTTTATGTTGTAATCGGTTGTCCTCAAAAGGGATGGGATGAAGGTGTGAGGAAGGTGAAAATATCATAAATCAAGAGATGAGCTTAAGTTAGATAAAAGGTGAGTTTGATCCTTTTTAAAATAAATAAAGTACATAGGTACGAAGGATTAAGAGGCTTAGGTTTTGGTTTGCCTTCAAGAGAGGATAAATGATAAGCTTATGATCCATACTTATGGGTTATGATGTAGGGTCCAAGCTAGTTGAAAGCAAACTTGCCTCGCTTGCTTTTCTCTATATTGGTTACATGTTGATTTTCCTTCAGGATGAGGTCTCTAATGTTAAATTCTTATTCTTTCAGGTGCTTTTTATAGGCTCTCTTGACTCACTCTTGATAGACATGAAGATGGTTAAGTGCAGCTAGGTGGTGCTCATCAAGTAGCTCAAATCATGCTAGACATTCTTGATGATAGTTTCTCTCAAAAATGATGTCTTGCAAGGATATGTGAAGAGAGGGAATCTATACTTTGAGAGGCAAGACCACCTCTACTCTTAAGACCAAATAGAAAGGGGTGTCACCTGTAGAGGTTTGAATTCTAGTGTGATAGGCCCACAAATTGAAAGGGATGTGTAAATGCCAATCTCAACTAGAAACATTGACCATTTTGGTTATTGTTTTGTTGAGGGTTTTGTTTAAGGCTTCTACCTATCCATTTTATTATGGATGGTAAGGTGAGGAAAAGCTTAACTTGATGCCAAATGCATCATGAAGACCTTGGACTTGCTTATTTTTGAAAAAAAATCCATCAATGATGATCTTATGGGAAACATTGAAATGATAGATGATATGATGATTAATGAAGTTGACTATCTTATCAACTTTGGTCAAGATGAGAATAATATCCTCCACCCACTTGGTGAAATACTTAGTGGCAATGATGATAAAATGATGCTACTATGAAGAATAAGGATTGACTTCCCCAATGAGATCCAAGCCCCATTATGAGAAGGGCCAAAATCTCTTGGATACTTGGAGACCATGTGCTAGCACGTGATGTAAATTAGCATGTTGTTGATATTTAACACACTTTTTTACACAATCACAGGAGTCTTAGTTGAGGGTGGGAAAATAGTAGCTGAGGTGAAGGATGCATTTAGTGATAAATAGACCACTAAAGTGTCCCCCACAAATCATGTCATGCATTTCCTTGATATCCTGGGAAGATTCGTGACTATGTAGGCAATGGAGAAGGAGGCCGTGGAAACCATGTTTTTTAAGGATTCCCCCTGGTATGGTATAATGGGAGGTACTCTAAACAAAGGCTCTTTATGAATTCTTAGAGAGGTTGGGAGGAATGATACTAAAGTTGAGGTAGTCAAAGGTTTAGTCATACCAAATGTCTAATGGAGATTCCTCCACACTAAAAATGATAGGAAGGTCAAATTGGATAAAAGAGGGTGTGATAAAATGATGAATGGTGACAAAGAGCTTAACATTAGTAGGAATAGATGGGATTTGGGACTTGTTGGTAAATCATGGAATATATTGGATAAGGTAATGATCAAATGATGTTAAGATTACATCTACTAGCTATTTATACTACTGTAAGACATCATTTTTACATTGATAAGATCTATTGATCTAGTTGACCATAAGTTGGGAATCACCAAAGACACTGATCATCTTAACTCACAAGGCTAGAGTGGTCTAGAGACCTATTACTAGGGTTTCATACTCAACCATATTATTGGTAGACTCAAAATCAAGCTTGAAAGAAAGAGGAAGAGGTTCACCAATAAGGGGAATGAAAATAACACCTTTACCCCCATCGTGCTAGCATTTCAAGCCATCAAAGAACATGATCATTTGGTAAGTGACATCCTATTGAGAAAAAGTCATGATGGACTCATTTAGAAATGCAAAAAAAATTAGTTGGTTATTTGGCAAAGGAGCTTTGGCCAATTGATCAGCAATGGCTTACCCTTTAAATGACTTCTACTAAAGGAACTCAAGGTCAAACTCAGCTAGGAGCATGAGCCATTTATCCATACATTGGTTTTGGTATGGTTTGGAGTGCATGTACTTGAGTGCATCAATGTTGGTGGTGATGAAGGTTTTGTGATTGAGGAAGTAATGATGACGTTTGGAAGCCACAAAGACTACAACAAGTTAAAGCTTCTCAGTATGGATGTACTGAGTCTCATACTCTATAAGTGTTTAACTTATATAGTAGATAGCTTTCTCTTTTTTTTATTCATCATGATGAGTGAGAATTTCCCCTAAGGAATGGACAGTGGTAGAGATATAAAGGTAGAAGGGTTGGTCCTCTTTAGGAGGGATAAGAATAGGTGGAGAAAGAAGGTACTCTTTGAGTGAATCAAATGCTTGTTGGTAGTCCTTAGTCCACTTAAAAGATGTATCTTTCTTGAGAAGATGGTGAAAAGGTTGACATCTATCTGATAACTAAGAGATGAAGCAATAGATGGATTAAAACTTCTCCTATAGGCTACAGAGTTGTTTAAGGTGGGTTAGAGGTGGCATGTCGAGGATCACTCTAACTTTGGTAGGGTCTACTTTGTTTCCTCAAAGAGAGATGATAAATCCAAGAAGCTTTCCAAATAAGACCTCTAAAACACATTTCTTAGGGTTGAGTTAGACATGGAAATGTTTTAGGCACTCAAAAAAAATCTTGATAAATTTTAGATGATCCTTATGATATTTGGATTTCCCAAGGAGATCGTCTACATAGTCCTTTATGATTTTATGGATGAGATCATGGAATATGTAGGTCATCACACACTGGTAGGTTGCTCTAGCATTCTTCAGACCAAATTTCATGACCCTATAGTAGAAGGTTCCCTATGGGGTGATGAAGGAATTCTTATGTTGATCCTTAAGGGAAATCAAAATTTGATTATATCCCAAGAAACAATCTATGAGAGATAACATCTCATGGCTAGTTGTAAGATTAATAAGTTGGTCAATTCTAGGCAAAGGTAATTTATCCTTTGGACAAGCAAGGTTGAGGTTATGATAGTCAACACAAAAGTGAATTCCTCATGTGGACTTGGTGATGGGAATGATGTTAGAAACCTATTAGGGATAGTCAATGGGTTTGATGGATTTGATAAACAAGAGGCATTGAAGCTCTTCTTTTACTAAAAGGGTGATACGAGGGTGCATCCTATGAAGATTTTGCCTAATAGGATTAGTATTAGGATAGATGATGATGTTGTGGAGAGATATAGAAGGATTGATTTCAAGTATATCCTAATAAGACAAATCAAATGACATGCTTTGGTCATGAAGGAAGGGTAATATTTTTTCTCCAAGGAATCTAAGGATTGACCAATCTTTATAATATGAGGGTTAGCCTAAGTATCTAAGTTGACATCAATAGTGGATTCATTCAACATGGTTTGGTTTCTAGGAGGAAGGGATTTGTGGATAGAATAATCCATTTTACCAAGATAGGTGAGAATGGACTTATCATCCTACCATTAGAGGGTGTGAATGGTAGGAGAATAATTTTCCACCATTTTAGGATGAATTAGAGGAAATGTTTTAGTTTGACCACCCTTTTGATAGGTCAAGGGGCCCAAACTAATGGTATTGACTAAAAAAATTTAGACATGATAGTTATGAAATCCTCAGACTCTGTCTTAGATGGGGTTGGTGAGGATGGAACATCATCCTCAATGGTGGTGATGGGTTTGGGTAAATTGGTGGGTTTTTCTAGTGGGACAAACCCAAGGCCAAATAGCTCATGAGGTTTCTAGGTTTTGATAAAAGGTAACTCATGGGGTCTATGTTAATAATAGATGAGGTTGAATCCCTTCTAGGCACACCTATGAGGGTAAAATTTATAAAATTTTAGCTTGTCCAAATAGGAAAAATCAAAGGTAAATGGTTAAGTAGAAGAGGTGGTGGAGGAAGTGATAAGGGGATGATCAAGTCCCCCATAAATGAAATTGGTTTGGTGGTTAGGAAGCCTAAAAGGAATGATGGTTTTTATATTGGGATCATAAATAAGATTATGGTCAAGTTTCCTATACTCTTAAGGAGTAGGGAAGGCATCTAAGGCCAAAATATGATACTCTCCCAGTGAGAGACATTAGAATGTAGGTTCTAAGGGGTCCTTTATGGGGATCTGAGAAGAAGGGATATATGAGCTAGTTAAATCTTCATTGATGGAAGGGTTGGAGTTTTTTTTTATAGGTAGTGAAGTGGATGAGAAAGGAAGAATAATGTTTTTGGGTATATATTTTATGTTGTATGATAAAAAAGGATGAGGGTCAGCTTGTATGGTGATGACCTAACCCTCGTGTTTGAACTTGACACATCGATGCAAGGTGGATGGGACACAATTCATGGATTGGATCTAAGGGCATCCATGTAATATGTTGTATTATAAATCACATTATATGATGTATAATATCTCTATAAGTGTATGAGGACCCAAGTAGATGTGGAAGATGACTATCCCCAATGTTGTCGCTATAGTATCATTAAAGGAGTTGATGACCACAATGGTTTTTGACATGATATTCTTTAGTAGATAGAGTTGTTCATAAGCATGAGAGGAGATAAAATGTTATCTCCCCCATAAATCATCACCCTTTTAATGTAGTGATGAAGAGAGGTGGATCTATACCATCAGCGTGGATAGAGGGTATCTCTAAATCCTTGAAGGTGACAAGGGTGGAGAGTTGAAGAGTGCCAACAAAGGTAGCAAGAGGTTAAGGGTCTTCAGGTTGGACCTATATATATTTTAATTCCTCTATAAATTCTTGGAGGTGATGTGGAGAGGTATTGATTAGTTTTTATAGGCTCATCTTCATCATTGTCTAGTGAAGCTATTTTAGAACTACTTATTGGACAGATTTAGAAGGGTTGGAGGGAGAGGCACCCAAAATGGATATTTTTGGTTTTGGTTTTGGTAAAGGTGAAGGTGATTTATTTTTTTTGGAAGGTTTATGGGTGGAAGGATATGTTCATGGAATGTACACTTTGGCATTTCCCTTATCCTTTTGATGGGCCCAAGATTGGGTGACCATATAGATAGTGTGGATGAGGGGAAGCATTGGGCTAAACATTTGCTTCAATTCCTTTTCACTCTTAAATGAGATTACAAGGGTGGGTAAGTATTGGATAGGTTCATTTTTTGGTTGGGTTTATAATGGGTTTAGTGGAGGTTTATCTGATAACAGATCATCCTCATCCCATAAGTTATGGACAAGTGCTTGTAGAGCTTTGTAGTTTTTTATGTCGTGTCTAGGTGTCTTGTGGTATGAGCAGATTAAAATGTCATTGAACCAAGATGGTTTATGACTTGAAGTGTCAAAGGTTTTGATAGGTGTTAGGTTTAAGGAAGAAGTTTGTAACAAACTTTGTAGATTGGCTGAATAATTTTCAATCAAAGGTGTTAAGGGTGATGGGCTTTTGGTCTTTGAGGTGGGAGCCTTCTTAGAAGTAGGCATCCCCATGGAAGTTGTGGGTGGTATAATGGTTTTGGTATGTGGGTTTTATTTATATTACTTGGTTTTGGATGGCTTTGAGGTGTAAGGTTTAAAGGTGAAATATTTGGAGTTGGATGATTGAGATGATGAAGGTTTGGAGATAGGTGGGTAGGTAGAGGTAAATAGTTTGGTTAAAAATGATGGGGATTTTGATGTTTTGGAAGGGTTAGGTAAAGGTAGAATAAAAGGAGTAAGTTTAATTTGGTTTTTTTTTGTAGGGTTGGCCTTTTTGATATAAGGATGAGCTCCTAGAATGGAATAAGGATGGGGTCCCAAGATAAAAGGTAAAAAGGAAGCAGACGGTACAATTTTGGTTCTAAGTGGGAGTTTGGGTGGCTCCACCTTCTTGGTTGGTTTGGTTAAAGTTTTCTTTAGTGAACTAGATGGGTTTAAATCCAACTTCAAATATGGGTTGATAAGGCTAGGATTATAAATTACCCCTAGGTTCTTGATAGGTTTTATTAGAGAGGTGTATGGTGATTTGATGATTTTGGATGAAGGTGGTCTAGATGGTTCTTCCATGGTTTTGGAAAAAAAGGTTTTTGATGAAGGGGTTGAGGTGATTATAGGTTTAAGGGTAGGTGTGATTGAAGATAGGTTGGATGAAGATGAGATAAAAGGTTCGTGCTTATTTTGATAGGGGATCCCAAGATGGTTCCAAAAGGTGGCTCAGTCTATATCAAGTTGAGAGGAAAATTCTAGGCTTTGGACCAGTCTAAGAAGGGTTTGTAAATTGGTTTGGTTCCTTGGGCATCAGATTCAAATATTAGGCCCATAGGTTGAGGTAAGGAAATGGTTTCTTCTTCCTTGTCCTTGATAAAGGTTCCAAGATTTGGGAATATGTTTCCTCTATGGGAGGAGTAGATAAGGTGATCTCTCTTTGTGGAATGGTTTCCAAAGAGAGAGTGGGTGAATCCATGATGGGGGAAAAAGGTGTGATGGTAATGGTTGCATCTTTTTTTACTTCTATCAAAGAATAATTGGGTAAGTTTGTCACATCATCAAACAAAGTAAAGGAGGTAGTTACTTTCTTTGTTTGTGTACCCAAAAGAATGTAGGGTGATTCCATAACTTCAATAAGTGGAGTGGATAAAGAGGTAGTTGAGGTAGTGGTTTCCTTAATGATAGGTTTAATGATAATCACATTGATCATATGGATCTCATGAGCATGAGATTATTATATCATCATGGTTGGTAGAAGGGGCATGATTGGGAAAAAGTCATCGAAAGATGTTGAGTGACTGATTCAGGGGTACATTAGGATTGTCCCATGCAAGATCTCCTTTATCAATCAAGTTTTGGATAATGGTTTTGAAGGTCTTAAACCTACTAACATCATGTCCAATAACTTAGTGGAAATCACATAGATAATTCTCATTGTACCAATCGGGCACAGGGTGAGAAACATCAAATTTTTGGGGAGGTTTGATGGGGAGAAGTTGTATGATGTTGTCTTTGAGAAACTTGTACAAAATTGAAGCATATGACTCCCCTAGTGGAGTGTATATTTTTGGGGTAGCCTAGTTTTGATTTTAGGTTTGTCAATTGGAGGAGTTATAGGAGTTGGTTTGGTTGGGTTGGTTGATAACGAGAGGTGGGGTTGTTTTAAGGATAACCATGTTTGTTATTGCCTTTGGTTTAGTGATTGGGTAGTTAGATTGGTTGGTGGTTTTGGATTGGGAATGGACTTTGAATTTGAATCTAGAGTTTTTATTTCTTAGTTTTAATTTCCCCTCATTGATGGCTTTGATTTCTAGTTTGTGTGCCATGGTGCAAGCCTCATCAAAGGTTGTAAAGGTTTAAACCTGTAGAGCGGGGGTGATGTGTTTGGCACAATCTTGAGAGAAAATTTAAATCAACTCAAGTTGGGGAAAAGAGAAAGATAACTAGTTAATAAGACCTCTCCATCGAGCTATGAAATCGACAATTGATTCATCATCAAATTGTCTGATGGAGTAGAGGTTGGTGATGGAGACTTTCTTAGATATATTGATCAAAAAGTAGTTAAAAAAGGTTTGGGTGAGTTGGGAAAATAAAAATTTGGAATGATTTGTGATATAACTATACCAATCTAATAATGGTCTAGATAAATACATAATAAAGGTGTGAAGGAGAAGAGCATTATCATAGGCAATCAAGTAGAAAGAATGTTGAAATGATCTTAGATGTTGTTTTGGGTCCTCCTTAGTTTGGAATTTAGAAATTTTGGGTAATTCCCATTGAAGAGGTTAAGGTTGGATAGGTATGGATGGGTGAATATATTTGTTATATATTTGATCATAAGATAAGAGGTTATGATCCTTAGAGATAGATTACTCTAGGTTGGTCATTTCGTCCATCAACATTTTGACCAAATATATTTGGGGTTGGGGAGTTCCGTAATTATATGATAAGTTTTGTTGAGGTTGGGTGGATGAAATATATAGATAATTGGTATATGTTTGAGAAGATTACACATGTTTGTATGTTGTCATGGAGGATTTTGATGCTACCACACAAGGGTTAATGGGCACAAGAGGTTGGGTAGAAGATGGAGCTATGTATCCTTGTGAATTAGGAACACAATGTGGGTAGGGTGTCATAGGTATTTTTTGAGGAGTTGATGTGGGTTGGTTTGAAGGTATGATCAGATTAGTATATTAGGGAATTAATATGTATTAGGTTGGACGTATGGATGGGTTAAATGGCTGGGGGTGAGTAGTGACTCTAATACTGATAGGTGAAAGGGTAGAAGGTATAGAAAGCACCACATTTTGAAGTGGGGTGGAGATTGGTGGGTTAGAAGTGATAAGAGGGATAGTGTAAATATGGGTAGAAGGTATCCCCATGGTGGATGGATTATGGTTAATAAGAGGTGAGGATGATCCTATGTTAGAGGGGTTATTGGTTGGTGTAGGGGTATTTGGTAATTGGTTGAGTTGTTTGATTGAGTTTGGGTGAAGGTAGTAAATGGATTAGTGGTGGAGGAAGATGTTTGAGTGATAATAGGTTGAGTATAGGTAGTGGAAACCATAAGATGGGGAGGCATCCCATAAGGTGGATCACTATGAGGAATCAAAGTAAGGGTGCCATGAGACAAGGTGTTGAGGTAGTGTTGGAGGGCCATGGGGTTGTTTTCAAGTAAGGTGGTGAAATAAGCATCACCTTAGAAAACTATCTGAGGCATTGTAGTGGGTGTATAAGGATGGGAAGAACCCTCAACATCTGAGGTATACTTCATGGAAGAAGTTGTCTCTTGGTTGGTTTGGTTCCTTAACTATTGTCTAGTAAAAACCATGTCAAAAATATAAAAAAATAAAAGAAATATCCCCACTCAAACATAAAGACAAAATAGAAAAAGATATCAAGGCAATAAAAAACATACACTAGAGTGAATTTAAAATCTTAAGGTACCTTTTATCTCGCTTTTGGCTTATGCCTTAGTTGGAAAGTGTGAAAAAGGACTTGGTTTGCATAACAGGTACTAAAAAAGAAGTTTATGGTTGGTTTCTAGTGTTTAAGGCTCTCAAAAGGATCTATGTTGGAAATCAATACATGGATTAGTATTGGGCCCTACCCCCTTGCTTCACACACTAGATCGATAAAGGTGTCAGGTACTTAGCCAATATATACCAATTTCTAGAGTTTATACTTAACCAGAGAGCTGAGTTTTGGTTTATCTTCTTGGTAATGACCTCCAAGTAATATAGCCAAAGGGTGAAGGTGATCTAATAGGAGATGAAACCCTATTCAAGCCTTATGTCAATTATTTATTATTTCTTGATTGATTTATGTGGTTTGGTATGGTGTGTGATAAAGAAGTGAAGCTATGATTGAATTACTTTAGCCTTCTTTTTAATTACGTGAGCTAAACATGCAAACAATAAATGTATGAAAGGTCTATTTTATACCCAAAATAAATTTTTATTTCTTTATATGATCATAAAATAAGGAATAAAATGGCACCTAGATGCTACTAGGTCCCACCGGGCATGCCAAAATGTTTCTCTCAATTTTAGTTTATTTTCTATTTAAAGAAGTAAAAAACTAAATGTGGGTATGGTAAAAGAACCTATTTTTGTGTGCACATGTGATCCATATGATTATGAAGAGATCCTCTTTGTCTTGGGAATAATGAACTATAGATAAGAAATTATTGAAACAAAGGGGTTGTTAGATGGAGAGAAAGGTGGATTTCCTAGCATGAGCTAGATCCAAGAAGTGTGAGCTTACTAGAAGGCTATCAATCCACACTCTTATAATAGTTAATTTGAAAAAAATAAATATGAAATACTTGCATCAAATGACAAAAAATATTGAAATGGAATGCAAGAATAAATAAATTCTTGATTTAGGAAATAGACTAATTATAACAATAAGCAGGTCAATACTAATGCTAAATAGGTCAGGTTAGGTTTTAAAAATGGGTGGGCATTCTGTGAACAGGAAAAAATTCAAAACTTATAATTTGGTTGAGAGTAAGTAGGTGGAAATAAATTTTGTTTTTATTTCCTATCATAGTGACCATCGGTGTTTGGGATGACTGTCGGTGGTTGGGATGACCGTTGGTGGTTAAGGTGACCATCGAAGATTGGGTAATTGTTAGTGGTTGAGTAGACCATTGATGGTTAAGGTGACCATCAGTAGTTATTGTGGGTTCTAAGGGTGTTTTAGAAAATATTAAAGTTTAGGTTGCATAAGGGTTCAATAAATGGTTAGAAGTTTGGTTAGGGATGAGATGTTTAAAGATATAATGCAGAAGGGTTTGAGTCAGAAACCAAATAATCAGAACTTGAAAACCATAAATATGTCTGGTTGTTTAATAGTTGGTAGTTGATCTAGAGTGATTTTTGTAGATTAATGGTACTTTCCTATAGAATAATGTTGATAGAGGTTTTGCTAGAGTGAAGACCTATAAAATAATTTATTGGTGATAGAAGTGCCTAATGACTTCCTGTTGATATCCTGATTGAAAAAATTCCTAGATAAATGGATGAATGATCCTTTTTTTTCACCTCCTACTCCTTTCTTTTATAGGCAAAATAAATGGAGGTGTAGGTTATATAAGGGGTAAAACTCATTACATAAATTTAATTATTGATGAATTATATTGATGCATGAATTAAATTATGATGTGTTTAGGTTTACACACAGACCGATTTTGAATGTTCAGATGGTAGGGACCTGACCGTCGGTAGTCAAGGTGACCATCACTGGTCATTGTGACCATCAGTAGTCAAGTGTTAAAGGTTAAGTGGGGTGAAAATGTAGGTTAGTAAGTTAGTTTATCTATTTAGATAACTTGACTCAGGGTCATGGTTGGATTTTGGGTAATGGTTTCATCTAGGGGTGTTATGACATCTAGAACCATCGTGTGTAGATTTATAGTGTCTACACTATATTCTAGTTTGGATTAGGTATATAGGCTTGATTTTGAGGATTTTGAGGTTAGGATTGAGGGATATAAGTGTGTTATGCCTAATAGGGTTGGATAGGGACCTATTGCTAACTAATTAAACCTTGTTGTTGAGGGGGTACTTATGAACCAAGACCCTGTCTTTGAACTAGTGGCACATTCTACACAAAAGGCAAAGGTTGCCTTATCAGTACTTGAGGAACATTAAAACCTCTTTTTTGTGTGAATCTTAATATGGAAATGGATGTATGTTGGAGATTAAGCATTTGTTTCTAACCAATAATCATACATTGTTGATTAGACATCATTGGGTTTTGAATTGGTATATTGGTCTACAAGGAAAGAGGTATGTTCACTGCTACCTGACGAGAAAAAAACATTAGTTTCCCACTATTGAGGTGGCAATATTTTATGCCTCTACTATGTTTGTATGTTTTATTATTCCTATTATTGTGTAATAGTACTCATCACCTATTGGGGAGGAGTAGGATTCATCACATTTTATTGTTGAGGCATGACATTGGTCATTGGCTGGATACCTAACCTTGTTGGTTGAGGATTAGTGGTAATAGCTGGTTGAGATTAGGACACATAAAATCCTAATCCCTAATTTAGAGAACCACTCATGGTGTTGACTAAAGGTACATTTTTTTATGAACTATTTGTTTTTGTACTTACACCACTTTGGTTTGGATTGGATGTTGCTTGCACATTGTCCACTATGTTTTGCTCAGTACTAGGCATAGAAGTAGAAGACACTTATTTGATGGTTTTCATATGAAACAAGTTATTGGCTAAAGTGTTTTACATGAATGGGTATATACCTTTATTATCTTAACCAGTCAATTATACGAACACTCCTATTGAATGAACTAAATCTATGAGAGGCCTATTTGACATGGTCATTTGATTAAAATTATGCACTAGGTTCAAGTAAGTTTGTTATGCTATCTGCATCTATACAAAGTGATCCTCTATGGGGTCCTTTCCTTTGAAAATCATACTAGGGTCCTAATATGTGGTTTGGAATGGAGCTAAAGGGTTGCTAGAAGAATCATGTTGATTATACAGTATGTTATGAAGCATTCTTAGTAGACTTGGCAAATTCTCATGGGGGAAGTTTTCTAGAAACATAGCCCCTATTTCTATAGCTCTAATCAAAATCTCATCTTTGTTTTCTAATAAGTGATGTTCAAATACAAAAGATCATATGTTGATGGTGTAGTAACATAGTATGGTTGTTAATTAAATGGTTCTTCAATTGTACGTACCGTAACTAGGTATTGATCTATTATCTAATGATCTTGCTTCAAGTATGGAGGCATGTTAACCAGATAATGAGCTAATAGGTCTTGTTTTTGTGCCCCTGTTTGAGTGTTATAAGATGGATAAGGATATGTCTCATAAGAATCATTATCTGTATAGGGGTCTTGAACCATTTCTTATTGTGAAACTACATTACTAAATCCTAAATTTTACATGAGGCCACTACGAGTGTATGAAGACATGTTGGGATCCATAGTAAATGTTTTATGACCAAAAGGAATAAAGTTATACAAACTATGAAAAATGATGTCTAAAAAGAGATTCAAACATGGTCTAACTTTGTCATAAGGATGGATATGTATATCCAAAAATATTGATGTAATGATTTTTTATAAAACAAGCTAACATTAAATGTCCAACATTACACATCTCACACAAAAAGGTCAAGTAGATGGACCAAAAATTGAAATACCAAATTTTAGGATCAAAGTGTTTCAAATGAGTCTAATCTAGTAAAAACAAACATTACTAGGATGTTTGGCCAAACATGGCATCAAAATCTAGGCTCAAAAAAAGGTACATGTTAAGAATTTTGGCCAAATAGTATCAAAAGCTAGACTTTAAACAAAGATGAGATAATTAATCTAATAGATTTGAAACACTTCTAACAAAAATTAAGCATTTGACTCTTGGACATAAAATTTATCAATAAGTATGAGGTATGAAAAAAAAGGCACTTTGGAGATATTTTATTTTCTCCCAAATAAGGGCACAAAACTAGACTCTTTTGACCAATAATCTAGATAAAAGTGAACAACATAATTGCACTAGACAAAGACTCATAAAGGTATACTTGAAATGGTTGGAATTTTGAAAAATCTTGGACTCTATGAAAGTAGGCCTATGAAACAAGTTTATAAATAATCTAAGTAGCATAACAATGCTAAAATTCTCAAAAGGTGAAACAAACATTTACTTCAAGACTCTAAATCAAAATGGTTTTGACAAGATTCTAGTAGTGTAACACTACTCTTCTCAACTCAAATGATATACACACACAAAGTTTAACAAATCTCTAAGGCAAAAGTGTGGTATCAAATGGATTCAAGATAAATTATAAAATTGGATTAGTAGTACAAAATGTAGCCTAAGACTCAAAGTGTGAGAAATATTCAAGATGAATTGAGTCCTAACAAATGATGATAATGATTATGAGTCTAAAAATATCTCTCAATTCAAATTGGAATTTGAACCTAAGTTCCCTCAAGTTTAGTACAAATGGATAACCCACTTAACACATCAACCTTATGAACTTATAAAGGTGAAATTTAAAATTTAAATTATCAATGACTGACTTAGTAAAATTGGACAAATGGTCTAGACTCAAATGGGAAGCATAACTACACCAAAATGGAAGATACAACACAAAGTTTTTGAACAAAGAAAAAGATAATTTTCACTTAGGAAACATAATGCCTCCTTGTTCAAGAAAATGGTGGAGAATGTGTTTGGTTATGGCTTTATGTTAACAAACAATTTTGACTCCATGTAAGACCAAGTAATCTAAGACAAAGAAAAATAAACTAATTAATCATTTTAAGCTCTAAACTGTTAAGGTGTGGCAAAGTGGGGTTAGTTAAACTAACAAGTTTTCAAACATCTAGATGGATCAAATGCATATGAATTTCATGTTAGCATAAAAAAGAAGTGCATGTCATTTTGGTCTGTATCATATAGCTTGTAAAAAGGTCTTGCCCTTCTATAACCACTACATCCATCATTCGCTTAGTGTAGTGTGATGTCCAACATGCTCAAACATCCCAAGCTTAGCCTCTACTAATGGAGATGGTTTGACCACTCAAACCATTGTCCCAATGATGGGATCCCAATTTATATATCCCTTCATGGAGATTTGTTGAAGACAATGTCAGGATATGAATTCTCAGGTCAAGGTTTCCATATAGAACTTATGGGAGGTAATGAAGTTCCTCTCACAAGCTAAGATACAATGAAATAAAAACTAAGTAAAAGAGATTTAATGTTGTTTCTAGATCACCCAAGCCATACAGGTCTTAGGGAAAGCCTTCACAACATCTCTTTTACATCTTTGGACTAAGGTAATCTACAATGAAGATGGCAATTTTGATCCCACAAGTTCCCTATAGGGGATGGGGGGAGATCATACACGCACAACTTCCTTTTTGATCAAACAAAATCTAACTAAGAAAAAAATGATAAATAACTTGCAAAAACTTTAAAGTGAGCTCAATTTTAAATCACTAAATGAAAGGTTTGGTGGTATTCTTTAGACCTTTGGCCTTAAGTTACAAAACTTTAGAAAAAACAACAAAAAAAACTATTCAAGTAAACACCCTAAAAATTTCTTTAAGAACAAAATGAAAGATTCCTAATTCTTTTTAAGAATGTCAAAATAGGTTTTAATATATCTAATTAAGCATTATTTGGCACTTTTTAAGTGGGCACTACAAAGAAATGGTTAGAGTGTTGTTTAGCTTTAAAGCACTTTTTTAAATGAAACAAGCAAACTTGAAAAGTATGCTCTTGGGTTTGGATGACGTATCGACCTGAAGGTAAAACCTCAAGAAATCAAACATGTTAGATTAGGATTAGTTATTAAAAATATCAATAAAATTTTCAAGGCAATTAGTAGACAAAGAAAACACAATTCAATGAAACCACACAATGATGATTCAAAACATTAAAAAGGTTCAAACTTATATTTCGATATTTTATGAAACATATATGTAACTTGAATCTAAACTGATAACATATTCTAAAAATTTAGGAGAAAAAACATGGTTTAAAAAAATATCAAAAATAGAGTTTGTATAACCCCAAATCAAGCTTCAAAAGATGGCTTACTAGCTCTCGAGTCTGCACACTACAATATCATGAGTCCATAGTGCAATAATGCAACTCACAGTATAATAACGTGACTAAAAAGTCTTGGGATTACAATGTCATGATTTTAGATTTGTAAGATTACAATATCATGATTAAAAATTTGCAATATTGTAATATTCTAACTGTAAATGATGATATCACAACTTGCAAAATTGTAGTATTGTAATATCATGACTATCGAGTCATGGTATTGCAATATCTAAACTTGACCTATAAACAAAGAACCAGTTAGTCTAAAACCCTATTTAAATGTAATATCATTACTATAAGACAAAATTATGATTGTGTCAATTGAATTTTTGTGGTCCAGAGGAAAATATCACAACTCCATAGTGACAAAATCATGATTTCTAGAAAATGTGTTTTTACTTAAATTTTTCACTCCTTTTGCTCCCACACTCCAATATTTTGCATGAAAATGGTTAGTAGGTTAATTTTAGGATCTATTTGATCAAATTTATGGAGCTAGGTCCCATTGAGCATGTCATTATGTGAACTAGGAATTTGACTCAAGAGAAGGGGTTAGATCAAGTGTTGTTCAAAATGAAATCAAAATGAAAATAACACACTACAAAAATCACATCTCTAGGCTTAGATACTAAGAGGAGCTTAGTAATAAACACATATATGAAAGCAACAATTAAAACATGAAATAAACCTTCCTTCACCTTCCTTATAGCTTCTAAATTATTTGTAGAGTGGCTTGTTTAGATTGTGCATCAAAGAATCTTCATTAATGGAGTTATTTGTCTCCTTCTCTCCTTGGAACCTTTGGCTTGTGATGGATTTGGCTTGGTTCAACAATTGGGCATGATAATACTATACTAAATGGATTTTGAACTCACTTAACCATGATAACGTTACACTATCCAAACTTCAAATTATGATTGTGAGGCCTTGTATTTATAGATTTTTATAAATGATTAGAATGAACTTGAACTGTCCATCTCAAGATGAAGATTTGTGGCTAAAAATCCATTCAAATTTTTAGGCTAAAATCAATAAATTCCTTCATAAATATTTGGGATAGAGAGGCATTAAAGAGGCATGGGAAGGCTTAATCATATATTTGTTATAATTAAGGTGTGTGGATGCCACCTTATAGATGACCTCACTTGATGATGCAAATATTCAATATGAATTTATATTAATGAAATATTCAACAAGTTCCATGGAAAATTAACTTAAGATCTTGATTCAAATTAGTTAGTCTTAAACATGATTTATCAATTTTGGTGCAAATCTTGGAAATTGGTGCTCAAAATAATCAAATTGGTCAAAATGCCATATTATTGGCTCAAAATTTGACTAGATTAAAATTAAGATGTGATATTAGATGCATTGGGACTGTTATCCCATTTAGGATGTTTCCGACACAAAATAAAAAAGGCACGTGTCTTGTGTAAGAAAATTGGTATAAAAGAGCAATCTAGAGCATGCAAGTGTGAAAATGTCATTTTGAATCAAAATGATCTGATCAAAGTTAGTTATCTCATAAAATGCATTACCCCATTTAGGGATACATTGGCCAAAATCGGAACTTATATATGACATGTTCACATCATTTAGCATGTTTTAGTGTTTTTAGCCCAAATTGTGCATTTTGGTATAAATTGGTCTGAAGCTTGGTTGAAGTTTGTTGGTAGTCAGTTTTAGGTGTCTACAGTCACCACTTCTATACTACATGTAAAATGGCCATCATTTCCTTCTCATAAGTAGAGAATAGTAAATTTTTACTAGAAAGAGCTTTGCTGGTGAATGCAATGAGGTGTCCTTCTTAGAGGATAAAAACACCAAGTCCATTGTTGCAAACATCACTCTCAATAGTGAAGGTCCTGGTAAAATCTAGCATAGCTAGAATAAGTGTAGTACACAGCGTGTTTTAATTTTTCAAATACACACTCACCAGCTTATGTCCATGTAAAGGCATCCTTTTTCAACATAGTTGTTAGTAGAGCTGCAATATTCTTGTAATCCTTGAAAAACTTGTGATAGTATCTAATTAACCCCAAAAAATCATAGAGGCTCTTGAGTGTCTGAGGATGAGGCCCATTTATCATGGTAGTTATTTTTTTAGGATCCCCCTGAACCCATTGGGCTAAAATTATATGCCCAAGATACTCCACTTCTTGTCCAAAATCACATTTGGATTATTTTGCACAAAGATGATGGTCAGAGAGAAGTTGCAGTGCAAGCTCCATATGTTGGAGATGCTCATACCATGTTTTACTATAGATGAAGATGTCATCAAAGAAGACCAGAGTGAATTTCTACAAATAGGGCCAAAATATTTTATTCATCAATGTCTAGAATGTTGAAGGAGCATTAGTGAGGCTAAAGGGAATGACCCAAACTCATAGTGGCCATCGAACATACAAAAAGTTGTCTTAGGGATATCAACCTCATGAAACTAGGTTTGGTGATATCTAGAGTGAAGATCCAATTTGGAGAAAAAATAAGCACCATGAAGCTCATCAGAAAGCTCATAAATAATAGGGATTGGGAACTTAACCTTGATTGTGATGTGATTAAGTGTGTGGAAGTCAATGCATAGGTGCCATGATCCATATTTTTTTGAACAAGGAGAACTAGCCAAAAATATGGGTTGGTACTAGGGCAAATAATGCCTTGCTTTAGTAAGTCTCAAATAAGAATCTTGATCTCAGTATTTTGCTAAAAAGGATATCGATAGGGCTTGATGTTGGGAATAATGCTTCTAAGAAGGAGATGAATATGGTGGTCTTCTATTTGTGAAGGTGAAAATCCTCTTGGTTTGAAAAAGATATGTGCATACCTATGCATAATAGTTTATAGATCATAAGTAGGAGTGGAGACCATTGATGGTTGCATTTGAATAGAATGGAGCTAGGTAATGACATCATGTGAATTATTCTTAAGAATATTTTCCATGTGATGTGAACTGATGATGTTGAGAGACCCCATTGTAAGCATTTCAATATGTGTTTTTTCTCATTGTCTAACAATTGCATCCAAAGTTTAGTAAAATCCTATAAGATGGGTCCAAGTGTGCATAACCATTAGGCTCCCAAAAAAACATCACATCTACCTAAGGACAAGGCAAACATGTCAAAGCAAAATTTATAATCTCTAATAGAGATACACACATTGTCACAATTCCCTTTACAAGGTAATGTACCCCTATTGGCAATCATTACTTGAAATTTGGAGCAAGGATAGACAAAACAATTAGCCTATTTGGTGATCTAAAGGTTAATGAAGTTATGAATGTTACCAGAATCAATGAGTATTATGAGAGGAAACTTCTTGAAGTAACCCCTGACTCACATGTTTTTTGAGGTGGTGACTCTTGCTGAGGCATGAAGAGAGATCTCTGGTTGGTCTTCTTGAGAAGCAAGTTCTATAATCAGTTGAGCTTCTTCAAGATAATATGTTGTATCTTGAACATCTTCCCAATCTTTAGTTTTAGGTGTAGAGTCCACATCTAATAGGTAGATATTTTGCTTGACACATCGATGTCCCTAAGTAAATTTATCATCACAATTATAACATAGTCCTTCTTCTCTATGGGCTCACATCTCTACTTTAGTCAAATGCTTGATAGGAGTGATTATAGGGGCCAGCATTATTTGAGATCGTTATGGAGTTGTATTTTTGAATGGAGTAAAATTGGATTTGAATCATTTTTGAGTTGTGATCTTTTCCTCTACAAATTAACCAACCCTAAGGCTTCCATCATCATGTTGGGTTAGAACATTTTGACCTCAGATAGAATTACATCTTTCAATCCACTGATACATCAACTCTTGGATAATTCATTAGATAGTCCCTTTATGTGATTGACCTTTTTTTCAAATTATGTTTGATATTATCTCATGGTTCCTATTTGGAAAATTTTAGTGAGTGATCCTATGAAGTCATCAAAAGTATTAGGGCCAAACTATTCAAAAATGAGGGTAAACAAATTGGTCCATCTTGGCTCGTCATGAGCTTTGGTATACCAATGATACCATTAAAGGGATTTAACTTCTAAGTGAAAGGATGCAAGTAAAACCTTGTTGGTATCAAAAGTATTATGCATACTTAAATATTGTTCTACCTGATAGATCCATCCAGTTGGATCTACACCATGGAATTGAAAAAAATCAAGCTTCAGCCCACAAAAATTACTGGAAGAAGAAAATTCGTTATCGAAAGAGGACTCTAGATGTCATCTATTGTTCAAGGTGATATGTTTAAGACTGAGGATGAGAATTTTTTCATCAAGATCTTTGATGTGTGTTTTGAGGGTGGCAATTTCATCCTCCATGTTTTTTTCTCCTATTCAGGTTACTACCATGACTTGAATAAGAGATTTTTTTTGTAATGGGTAGGAAAACTAGAGTTAAGACATGTTTAGTAAGGGAAGTTTATGATTTGGAAAAAAATTAGAAGGGATAAAGGTACTTTTACTATTTTTTTCAAAGTGGGAGTATGATTGATGAAGGCAAGGGCAATTTCAAGAGTGAAAATGTAAAAAACTAGAAATTTTATTAGAGTGGGACAAAGGAGAAAAAAAGGGAGATGAACACTATTGAAATTTTTTGAGATAAATGGACAAAAATAGAAGTTATGGCAAAACCTAAAAAAAGGGAAAATTGAGATTTGTGGGAATTAGGAGTAGAATCAAGAAATGGGACCTCAAAGAAGAAAATTTGGATAATGAAATTTTAGGTGTCCAAATAAATTTTGAGGATCAATGGGGCTACAGATGAAGAGATATGGAAAAATTAAAAAACATTTACTCTTCTAGATTCTGTTTTCTATTTTTTGTATGGTCACAAGTCCTCTAAGAGCTATCTGATACTCTACAGATATTTTTCTAAAACTAGTAGGATGAAGATTTGTTAGTTTTTAATTTTTGACAAATTTTTGGCTATAAGTCCTCTAATAGTCTTCGGATACTCTACTACTGGTTGATTTTTTTGATAGTTCACTAGAAATATTTTTAAAATGATAGAAATGGGCCCCAAGTTTTAATGGCTACCTAAGGATTTAAATATATCTCTCTGGCCACCAATGTCATCTGAGTGAGTGTCGCTCTCCAAAAATTTTGGCCATGAGTTTACCTCTAAATGAAAGATCTTGGTTTTTCTCATAGATGGAAACTAGTCAATCAAGATGGGGTTGTTTCCCATTTTTCTGATAGGTGCTCTCAATGGGCCAACTAATTTGAGGTTTTTATGGTATTGTAGAGTGATTTCCTACTCTACATCATATTTAACTTATTTTTGATTTGAGCACTGCAATTTTGGTTTCTGTGCACCTTGGACGTCGCGACAGAGTTTTGGAGTAGAGGAAGGGTTCATTTTACCTAAGTGTCAAAGTACAGTGGATGCTACCAAGTGTCACCCTCTGAGCATGGGTATTTTTTCCCTTTCTTGTTTCCTTCATTTCATTTTGCCCAAGTATCAAGTTCAAGCAAAAGATGCCAAGTGTTGCCTTTCGAAGCATGAAGCCGACTAGCTGGCACCCTGCGAAGCCCCTTTTGTAACTTTTGGGAAAACTATGGAATGTGCCACGTACCTAGTAGCAGCTAAGCAAAACACACCACGTGCCAGCATCTGCATCTCATAAAGGTACCCTCATTTCATTCTACCTTTTGACAAAGACTTTCAACGAGCCAAGTAGCAGAGAGAGCAGAAAGTGCCAGGTGGCAGTCGCAGAAGGCCCTGAACTACCTTTTTGAAGAAGCAACAGAAGCCACCATGTGTCATCATCTGGGAGACTTTGGTCCAATGCTTTTATTCAAAGTGCATAAAGTCATCATTTCATTTTTGCTTAAGTACTGAAGTGTAGCAGAGGCTGCCAAGTGTCACCTTTCGGGTCCCTCTCTACTCCATCCCCAGAGAAAGCAAAAGGCACCACATACCCTTAGTCAAAGAAGTGGAAGATGCCATGTATCTTCCCAGGAGCAGTAGAGGTCACCACGTGTCAACCTCTGAGAAACCATCTTGAGCCTAATTACCGAATAAAGATTGTGGTGGGTCTCTGATGATATTTCAAAGGATCGAGGAAGCACTGAGTGTCAACAAGTGAAGACTGCCTCGTACATCCATCCTTTCTTAAAGGTTGCCCGAGCAAGGAATGCAGTGAGTTTTGTTTTGATAAAACTATAGAGTATCAAGAAAGTAGAGCGGCCAAGTGTCATCCTCTGGTGTCTTCTAGACAAAAGGAGAGAAATTTCATAAATTGACTGTCCTCTTCCATTTCAATATAACAAAGTGCCCATCTACCTATTACAGTGAAAATGGAGGGAAATTTGGTGAGAGTTATTCCTGGTAGATAGAAAAGTGCACTGGGTAGATTTTTGGGGCTTGCAAGCATTGAAGACACTGTCTATTTGTCCCCTAACAATAGAGGCAGAGTAGAAAGTTGAGTGGCCAAACAGGTGATGGAATGAAGAATTTTAGGTGCGAAGAGAGGTACTAGACATGGATTGCCATGCCACAGTCAGGGCAGTTCTTGATAAGACCAGGATGCATCCAAGGCATTGAATGCACCATCTATTTTGTCCCTTGTGGGTGAAGGATGGAGTGGAATTGTGTGGGAAAGAAAGTGATCAAAGGGGACATTCGAAGCTATATAAGCAGGATTGTAAAATCTAAAGAAGGGGAGAATTCTATAGTTTTAGGCTTGCTAAAGTTCTTGACTAGTAACATCATTTACTCCTATCTCAATTTTATTGAGTTGTAAAGCTGATATAACTGTGCATGTTTATGTGCCCTTTATGTGGTTGAATGAATTAAGGAAATTTGAGATCCATGCCTTGGTTGGTGTTTTCTGTGTCATTGGCGAAGTAGTTTATGCTGTAGATTTTTTGTAGTTGTGATTAAGAATGTCATTTGCTTTTGTCTCATTTTCTTGAATTGGAAAGTTTACATAACTATACGTGACTTTTGCACCTCTTATGTGATTAGAAAATTCTATTAAGAAGATTGAACATTATGCCTTTGTTGACATTCTTTGTGTCTCAACAAAAGAACTCCCTGTTGTGAGCCTTTGTTTCTGTTATTTTGACCTTTTACATGGATCATGAACTTGTCTGCTCTTAAATGTAATTGAATCCTATAATAGTCTCATGGTGCTCAGGTTAGGATTAGGATTACACTCAGGTGCATCGCCATAGTTAGGTTTTAATTCCTGCATTTTGTGTTTCTATTTAGTCTCCTATCCCTTTTCCCCAACACCTAATACAAAAGAAGAGACCAGCTTCTCTAAAATCTAGAGGTTTTTTCAAGCCACATCATCCCACAACTTGAACTTCCCATTGTTGATTGGTTAAGATCTAGCACAATTTTACACCATCAATAGTTTCTAGCACGCCTAGTGGGACAAATATTTCAAGGAAGTTGAAGAATTCTTGGTGTGTTCTTCAGCCAATTAGCTTGTGGAGGTTTTATCAGCACCAACAATGACTCTGAGTCAAACCAACTGATCAAGCGGTCCTAGTATCATCAAGAAATCCCTTTTGGTATGTATAACTCTGTTACTCATAGCTATGAGTCTTATTCTCCTTATATATTTAATCAAGAACAAGATTCTCCTGGAATCATGTCAAGTAACAAGGATACAGATGGTTATGAGCTATACCAATCTTATGACCAGTCTCCCCAATATGCCACATATCATGCTCAACCTAACCTCTTTTTTACCTTAAAAAAAGCATTGCTGGGATTTAAAAAATATGTGGTAGAGCTTGACAATAAAAGGGGATATGGCCAATAAATTCCTTATCATGTCATCTATCAAGTAAGGGATGTAATAGATCTAATTAAAAGTGAATGGGATCCCATTGAAAGGGTGAATTGGCCAGGGCTTACATATGAGATGTTAGAAGTGTGTGGATTGATTGCATTTCTAGAAGGGAAGATGAGTGTTCATGAGAATCAACCTTATCAAGTCTATCAACCTGCACATCCATATGCCACACCTGTACACGAGCCAAATCAAACCTGTCAAGGCCACTTCCCCAGTAATGAAGAGACTATAATAGCAGCAAGTCAAGAGGACCCCAAACTCTCACTTTCCCCTCAAGTCCCTTCCACCCTTACTCAAGAAGCTTCTTGTTTTCCATCACAGCTTTCTTCTTCACCCCTTTTCAAAGAAAAATATATTTTGAAGGAAGCAACTGACTATACGGAGGAGTACGCTCAAGTCATGGTGATTCAAGAGGATTCCATAAGTATAGATAAGGAGGAAATCACCATAGATTTCCCCTTTGATGAGCAAGAGGATAAGCCACAAGCTTTTTCCTTCACTTCAGATGAGGAGGAGATCATTTTTGACTTTTTCCTTACTTTTCAAGAGGATATGGAAGAACATGGATACTCCCTTGACCAAGTCATTGAGACAGATGACACTATCCTGCAAGAAGGCTATGAATTGGCCAAGTGTGGAGAAGACAGCATCGAGACTCAGCTAAGTATACAGAAGGGATGCCAACTTTTAGATTCATCCTTTCAGGAGGATGAAGTCATCAAGGAACATGATGATGAAATAAAGCTCAAATTAGAAGGAGATAAGCTGAAAGAGAATGGGTATCAAAAGGCACAGATTAAAGAACCAATAACCAATGATTTCTTGATGACACAATGGCAACATGAAGAACTAGTATTTGATAGGCTTTCAAAGACAAGAAGAGTTCGTGGGTATCGAACACATGCTTTGTTCAGACTCATTCAAGTGTAAGCAAATCCATGTGGCTGGCACAGAGGACATTTCATCAATGATATATCTGTTGCAATCACTGGTATGGCAACACAAGTTGGCTGGTCATAAAGAAGACATTGGAAAGATGATTTTTGATCCTGGAGGGAAATAAGGATATTCAATTAATGTAGCTAGGTAGTTTCCCATTCTTGCATTGTTTTGTTTTTTGATTTTTTGCTTTCCCACTTTTCTTTTAAAATAAGCGTTTTGAACGCAGAGTCGGTGTCTTAGATTTTTTTTTAATTCTTTAAATTTTGCCACAATAAATGATTCCCCAGATCTTTGAGATCTCTAAGGTACCTTGCACCGCATAATGTGTCCACCTCACTATTTCTCAAAAAATTAAGTAGGATTTGATAATGGTCACCCAAAATTAATGTTATTTAGGACTTGATAGGCCCATAAATATCCCTTAGCAAATTTTAAAGTTTACAAACTCTCAAGCATTCCTGTGAAAATAACCTACTCATTGCAATTATAGCACCTAGTAAAAGTTTGCTTCAGCAAACGTGTTTTCATCTTGTGTAAGGCTCATATACCAGGTATTATACAAGAGATTTAGAGATGGTGGGAGCATCATCATCACAGCAAGGAATGGGGTCACTTGGATATCTTGATAGATTACTGGCTAGCAAGTCATACGCTGCAGCTCCTGTGCAACTGCCAAGAAGCTACCCAAGTACAAAAGCCCTGGGAGCCGGTCAGACCAGTGACCCATCAAGGGTAAAAGACTATGTAGATGGAATCATGGACCCAATTTTGCAAAGAGCTGGCAGCAAGAACCTAAGAGAAGGGGCACACCAAAGGTTGTCTCCAAAGAGCTAGGGCAAGACAATATGAGACAGTCAAAATGAGGATATGGACCTCACAATTGGCTCAATTCATTATTCCAGCCATGCATCCATGCCCTGGTATAATCAAATTATGCATAGACTTGCTCCATCCATAATCTTGCACCATCCAATAAGGCCCCTTCATGCTATAGGTCACCCCTCAAGTGATCAGGGACATGCTTGCTCTACCATATAATAGTACCGCCACCTTCCCCACCATTGATAGGATGTAAAGGACATGGGCAAACATCAACACTCAGACCAAGTTTTTGAGGTCAGAGTTACAAATGGTCGATGGTGATACCACGGTTCCCACGCTCCTCACTTCAAGAACTTAGTTTGTGCCCGCTAGCCAAGATGCACTGTCGATGATGGCTCTCATCTTCGGTATGAAGGATGACATGGCTATATATGTTGAGCAAATGGCCATCCTCTTTAGGTTAAAAATAGTTGATAAGACATAGGATTACCATCTTGACTTCTCTGAGCACATCGCCTTCTCCATGGTCGAGCAGCTAACCCAGTTCCAAGCAAAAGGGATATTTAGGTATTCCTCCTTCTTGTTCCATCTAATACTACACCAGAACGTTGACCTCTTCTACCAATTTATGAGCCTGAACCTATATGACCCAGCCTTCGATCCCTAAAGAACTATACCTATGTCTGCATGGACACATGTTTTATCAAAAACCAGTGACACATATGATTTTTGGGAACTATTCATCACCCTATTCTTCATTGTCTTAGCCCTGAACCTATTATAAATAGGTTATTCCCAAGTGTTACGAACCTCCTGGTCAGTTGCCCAATCCCATGTGATTTCTATTTTGGGGCCCATCACACAACCATAAGGGTCCATGGATTTTGTGGAGAGCCAGTGCTGCTACCCAAGACCTTAGCTCTTAGGTTAGCATTCCTAGAAATTTCTAGGCAGGTATCAGTTGTTGATAATGAATATGGCTCTGGGAAGAAGAAGAGGAAGATGTACAATCTTTCATGGATGGCAGACAATATAAGCCTGGAAGCCAGAGAAGCTAAAAGTGTACTGTTGAGGAAGCTGGCCTTCCTTAGATTCCTATTAGTAGAAGATAAGTGGGTTTATGACCCAGCTAATTACATAGCCTCTGTAGTGAGGAAAAATAGAATTGGAGCCAAGATCACACATGAAAGCTGCCCCTTCTGGGAGACCAAAAAAATCCTACAGAAGACACCCCTGGGCTCTATGTGGAGCTGACAGATTTGCCCATGCCCCATAATAGGTCATGGGAGACCTTCTATGATAAATAAAGGGAATATGATCCTAAAGTCAAGATGACCTCTAGTTTGAGGACGCTGAGGAACAAAGGATGGGATGTAAAAAAAATTGAGGCCTATTGGAAATATAGGCAAGAAATTTCCCAAACCACCCATGCTTTCAAAGGCATAAACTTAGATGAAAGGTGGGAAGAACTCTAGGATGAGTGGCATCCATCCCCAACATCTAGCCTAGAAACAAGCTAAACACCGACACTTGGGGCAGAGCAAGCAGCTAGAGCGGGACCCAGCCAACAACCGTAGACTTTAGAGCAAGCTACGGCTGTCACAGAACAATAAAGAAGTGTGGTATCTTCACCACTACAGGCTTCCCCATCAGTGGGAGTGATTGAAGTCCCCAGTTCTCCACATGCACCACCAGCAATAATAGAAACAACTCTAAGACAAACATAGCTAGAGGTGGAGACACCTAAAAAAAGAAGGAGGGTGCAGTTCCAATTGGATCCATAGGAGGAAGAGGAGCCTTCACAGTGCCCAGCATAGACCAATACAACTCCTCCTTAGGTAAGTATTCCTCCCCCTCCTCCCTCTCAATCTATTCCTCACCCTACTAGCATGATGCCTCCACCCAGTAAGATGACACCTCCTGCCACTTCTGCCATCCCAATTTCACAAGACACCCCCTCATCAGTGCCTCAGGCCCTAACATTACCCCACTTCTCTCCCTCTATTCCCAGAAAGATGCCCCTAAAACTCACCCTTACCTAGCCAATGGCTCTCTAATATGGCCTATCGCAAGGATTTCCTTTCGCAGGGGGACATATTGCATCCCCTTCCACCTTTTAGATGCAGGCTAATGTTGCTAGGAAGGCAAGAGAAGCCTAGTTGGAGAAGAAGAGGAGTAAATAGAATAAAGCACCAGCTGTTCCACATTTGAGGTCCCAATTTGACCCCATCCAACAACAATTGACAGTGACCCATTTTTCACCCAACATGGCTAAGCCAAGCAAATAAATGCAGCCAAAAGACTACACCATGAACGTAGTGGCCATTGACATGTCCCTGTTCAAGCCTTAAGATAGAGTCGAGCTACTAACCGAATGCACTTCTGTGGTCACAAAAGATTATTTGAATAAATCAAGAAGACTACAAAAGATGGAGGCCGATTTGGCCCAGGAGAAGGCAAACTATAATAGTTTGGCCGAACAAATAAACTAGAAGGATAATGAAATAGCTGGTCTACAAAAACAGTTGTAAGATACTATTTCCCTTTAGACTCAATGGGTAATTTAGGCCCAAAATGATTCATTAAAGATGGAGCTCGCACTTGTAAATGATGTAGCTATAGCTCTAAGGTGAGAAAATGCAACATTACAGGGAAGAGTCGAAGGACTTCAACTATAGGTTACCCAATCACAACAAGGGTTGTTGGAGGAAAAAAATAAGGTTGTGGCTTTTCAAGCCTAATTCCAAGCAGAGCAATAGAGGACAACACAACTGGCAATTGAGTTGGCCAATAAGCCAAGAGGTGTTAGTGTGGTGCAACTATTGAAGGAGCTCTACGATTCAACGTGGGTGAGAATCTCTTTGGAGATTATCCAACTTAGGTCATTTTTCACCTTTTTATTTAGCTCACAGCAACTATGCAAAAGGGTAGAGAATCCAATACAGAACACTCTGGCCATGATCCCCAGGAGAGTCATAGACTCCCATTCATTACTAGAGAAGTTCTATAACTCAATGGATACAACGTTGACAGTTGTAAGAATCCCAAATAGAATGGCTGCCATGAAATGGATCAATGAGGAGCTTAAATGCAATGTTGTGGCCAACAATTGCAAGAACTATCTCGATGTCATAAAAGAAGGCATTGGTGAGATGAGATGCCACATTGAAGATCTGGTGTAACTAGGCCACCCTTCCCTATTCTCAAATGCAAAGATGGTTCTGATGGCTGATCAACTTGAACCATTGCTGCTCACCAAACAAAGGGATCAAATAGTTTTCCAAACCCCGTGGGATGATTCCTCAGCCCCAGAGGTTGAAACTATTCTGGTTCCTAATTTCCAACTAGAATCCAAGCTGAAAGCCATGGTCCAAATCCTAAAAACCTTTTTGCACAAGGATCTCATTAACTTGGATCTAGTTTTTGTTGAGTTGCAGAGTGAGCAAGGATTATCTGACCATGAGTGGTCTATCTTCTAGATAGCCCTGTTGAAGCTGTAAATTTTGAAATTTTGATCGAGTAGGAGTTGGGTTCTTTTTGAGCAGGCTCAAAAGTCCTGGAGGTCACCAATAATTATAGAGTAATTTCCTACTCTATGTCATATTTAATTTATTTTTTATTTGAGCACTACAATTTTGGTTCCTGCACACCTTAGATGTCGTGGTAGAGTTTTGGAGCAGAGGAAGGGTTTATTTTGCCTAAGTGTCAAAGTAAAATAGATGCTACCAAGTGTCGCCCTCTAAGCATGGGTATTTTTTCCCTTTCTTGTTTCCTTCGTTTCATTTTTCTCAAGTATCAAGTTCAAGCGGAAGATGCCAAGTGTCACCTTTTGAAGCATGAAGTAGACTAGCTAGCGCCCTCTGAAGCCCCTTTTTAACTTTTGGGAAAACCACAAAATGTGCCACGTACCTAGTAGTGGCTAAGTAGAATGCACCACATGCCTGCATCTACATCTCATAAAGGCTATTAGGAACCTAGAACAATAAGCATGCTCTGATCCCACTGTGTCAGGATCTTGCTCCACCAATTAGAGCACATATGATTACTTCTTGTATTAGCAACTAAACATAGAATTTAACCAGAAATATAAAGTAACTAGAAATATGAAACAACACAAGAATTGAGAGACAATACACAATTGTATTAATAATCACTCAGAAGAATATACAATAAGGAAGATGCCACTTCTTCCTCCACCTCAAAGGTTCGCCACACCTCAAGACCTTCTTCCCTCTCTCTCTTGGTCACAACAATAAACTCCAATATAGAATTGATGTTCACCTCTCCAACCAGTCAGTAACACGTTGCCAGTTCACCAAGTATACAACCATACTCCAAATAGATCTCCTGCTCTCTGCTGCTACCTACAAATCACTAGACCTTACTCACTATTGTAGATCTCCTATAGAAAGTCATGCACACATGCTGACCAAGATCATACACATATGAAGAACCCTTATGATTCTCCAAACCAGTACCCACCTTGGTACTGTGGCACTAGGAGGAACACACCATTGCTCTCTTCTCTCTCAAGGAGCTTATTGCTCTCTTACTCACTAGCTACAAGTTTACAATACAGCCCATGAGTCCATATATAGATCTCATGCTTACAATAATTAGACACGCAACTCAAGACCAAAAATAGCCTTTGCATGCAAACACTCAATTCAACAAACTAACTGTCTATGGAACAAGCAGTTCTGGAACTGTCACAGGTGACCGACATTGGTCCCTGTCTGCCTGGAGGTGACCGACATTAGCCGACATCCTGCCGATGTCGGTTTCCTTCCTGTCCATCTTGCCATCATCGGTTTCCCTAGAACTCAGCAACCTCCTCCCTGTTTGCACCAGTTGAAGCTTTTAGCTCCACATCCTAACAATCTCCCACTTGGAGATAAATAGCTAAAACTGTACTTGTACCTGTACACTATCTAATTTGTACCCTGGCTTGTATCCCTCTTCAAGATCAATCCTGAAGACTAACCACCACACCCTGTGATGCTCTAACCTTTATGCCTTTGTCATCCAAGTAACCTACCGAATCTGCATCTACAAACCTATGTAAAAAATAACTTGACCCTGCATAGCATGTCGACCTGCAGCTGATCCCTGTAAGAATCCACTGAACTGCCCTTCAGTACTTTTTCCTCAAATTGGCTCCATACTTTTTGACAACTCCCACTGCTTGGGAAAAACTCAGGTCTACACTAGACCTCATGTGATTTCGAACCCTGTTTCAAGCTAAGCTTGAACTGTCCAGCCCTTGGTGTGCTTTCTGATTCTGCATCCTGCATCATGAACCCCACCAACACCGTCTTCACATCAGCTCCCACTGGAGATAAAATCTCCATGTCTCTTATGCCAAAGAATTTTGCTGCTTCAAATTCTTCATGACACACCTCTGAACTAACCTTACCCATAGCTCAACAAATCCCTATATGTACAAAACCTGCTAGAAAATTACCCACATACAGTAACTGGATAATGTCATGACTCATCATCCACCTGGTAAGATGAAACCACAATAGTTACACTGACATTGACTGAAGCCATGCTTAGTCATCCACCTGTCAAAACCTGTACCACTGTCCTGCAGCTTTTTCAAGACCATATGCCATAGCCTTCTGTCTCTTGTGTCCATCCACTCTCTTCTTTAACTTGGGAATCCATTTTGTCTCTCAGTGATTCCTTCTAGCTGACAACTATACCAACAAATACCTATTTGGTTCTTCTCCAAGGACTCACTCCTCATCCATGCCAAGCTCCCACTATATCTAGATTCTACCTGCATTGCCTCTTCTATCTTCCTGGTTCTTGACCATCAATAAGCAATATAAAGAAGGTGAACAACGAATATGAGGTTCACTTACCATCCGTACCAGTGACCGATCTCAGCCATCTCCCAATCTATTTTTGACCAATGTCGGCTCCCTGTATTGACCCTGACTATCGACGTCATTTCCCTGGCCGATGCCGGTGTCCTTTTTGCCAACATCAATTCCTTCATGACCGATGTCGGTCTTCTTGTTGCCGATGTCGGTTACTATCTGACCAACGCCGGTACCTATGTTCATCTGTGAGTGATAACTTTTTACCCGTGAGCTCTCCATGGATCAAAACCCTAATCAAATCAACCCTGTTCTACTCAAAATAATTTAGTTCCCTCACCTAATCTCTGTCCATCATCTCCTCCATGAACACCAAGGCTTTCTAGTTCTTTAGCTTGTCAAAGACATCTAACTTCCACTTCAAAACCTGCATTCTCCTTCTACATATGTGACCAAGCCTATGAAGCCACATATCTGCAACAAAAGGTGAATCAACAATATAAGTAGATAGATAAAGGATACCTACTTTCTTACCACCATCTAATTCAAGTGTGTCCACTGTGAGAGTTACAGTGCATCTCTCATCACCCAAATTTCCTAAAGAAATTAGACTCATCTCCAAGACTGGTACCTGCATGACTTCCTTCAACCACTGTGTGTCATCTGTCTGCAATTTTAGCTTCACTTCCCCTTCGTCAATCATCTGACAAGGCTCTCTAACCCCTAAATAAATCTCTCCAAAGTCTCCAAAGACATACCCATGAAAAAATGCTCTATTTCGGGCTGCATGGAAAGAGGCAAAAGAATCTGTAAACAAAGATTCCACTTTATCCAGAACATCTTGTGCAACATCACCTACAACATATGCTTCTACGCGTTGATCTTCTACCGACCAACAATCTCTTTTTACCTGCTCTTTCTTTCCATCAATCAGACCATTTGTGTTATTCAGTTTCTCCATTTGTAGCTTATTTTCTTTTGCCATTGCTATACTCCCACTCAATCTGAAACCCCTGAGGGTGACCTGTAATCAAAAAACACTACCAGATCTGAAACCACCTGTTAGTCAACCCAACCAAAAGCTCTGATACCACTTGTCAAGAACCTAGAACAATAAGCATGCTCTGATCCCACTGTGTCAGGATCTTGCTCCACCAATTAGAGCACATATGATTACTTCTTGTATTAGCAACTAAACATGGAATTTAACTAGAAATATAAAGTAACTAGAAATATGAAACAACACAGGAATTGAGAGACAATACACAATTGTATTAATAATCACTCAAAAGAATATACAATAAGGAAGATGCCACTTCTTCCTCCACCTCAAAGGTTCGCCACACCTCAAGACCTTCTTCCCTCTCTCTCTTGGTCACAACAATCAACTCCAATACAGAATTGATGTTCACCTCTCCAACCAGTCAGTAACACGCTGCCAGTTCACCAAGTACACAACCATAATCCAAACAGATCTTCTGCTCTCTGCTGCTACTTGTAAATCACTAGACCTTACTCACTATTGTAGATCTCCTATATAAAGTCATGCACACATGCTGACCAAGATCATACACATACGAAGAACCCTTCTGATTCTCCAAACCAGTACCCACCTTGGTACTGTGGCACCAGGAGGAACGCACCGTTGCTCTCTTCTCTCTGAAGGAGCTTATTGATCTCCTACTCACTAGCTACAAGTTTACAATATAGCCCATGAGTCCATATATAGATCTCATGCTTACAATAATTAGACACGCAACTCAAGACCAAAAATAGCCTTTGCATGTAAACACTCGATTCAACGAACTAACTATCCATGGAACAAGCAGTTCTAGAACTGCCACAGGTGACCGACATCGGTCCCTGTCTGCCTGGAGGTGACCGACATCAGCCGACATCCTGCCGATGTCGGTTTCCTTCTTGTCCATCCTGTCGTCATCAGTTTCCCTGAAACTTAGCAACCTCCTCCCTGTTTGCACCAGTTGAAGCTTTTAGCTCCACATCCTAACAAAGGCACCCTCATTTCATTCTACCTTTTGACAAAGACTTTCAATGAGCCAAGCAACAAAGAGAGTAGAAAGTGCCAGGTGGCAGTCGCAGAAGGCCTTGAACTACCTTTTTGAATAAGTAGTGGAAGCCACCACGTGTCATCATCTAGGAGACTTTGGTCCAATGCTTTCATTCAAAGTGCATAAAGTCATCATTTCATTTTTAATTAAGTACTGAAGTGCAGTAGAGGCTACCAAGTGTCACCTTCTGGGTCCCTCTCTACTCCATCCCCAGAGAAAGCGGAAGGCGCCAAGTCAAAGAAGTGGAAGATGCCATGTATCTTCCCAAGAGCAACGAAGGTTGCCACGTGTCAACCTCTGAGAAACCATTTTGAGCCTAATTTCTAAATAAAGATGGTGGTGGGTCCTGGATGATATTTCAAAGGACCGAGGAAGTGTCGAGTGTCAACAAGTGAAGACTGCCACATACATCCATCCTTTCTTAAAGGTTGCCTGAGCAAGGAACGCAGTGAGTTTTGTTTTGATAAAACTCAAAGTATCAAGAAAGTGAAAGTAGCCAAGTGTCATCCTCCGGTGTCTTCTAGACAAAAGGAGAGAAATTTCATAAATTGACTAAGTGTCCTCTTTTGTTTCAACAGAACAAAGTGCCCGTCTACCTATTACAGTGAAAATGGAGGGAGATTCGGCAAGAGTTATTCCTAGTAGATAGAACAGTGCACCAGGTAGATTTTTGGGGCTTGCAAGCATTGAAGACACCATCTATTTGTCCCCTAATAGTAGAGGTAGAGTAGATAGTTGAGCGTCCAAACAAGTGATGGAACAAAGAATTTTAGGCGTAAAGAGAGGTACTAGACATGGATTGCCATGCCGCAGTCAGGGTAGTTCTTGATAAGACCAGGATGCATCCAAGGCATTAAATGTGCTGTCTATTTTGTCCCCTATGGGTGAAGGACATAGTGGAATTTCATAGGAAAGAAAGTGATCAAAGGGGACATCCAAAGCTATATAAGCAAGATTGTAAAATCTAAAGAAGGGGAGAATTCTATAGTTTTAGGCTTGTTAAAGTTCTTGACCAGTAACAGCATTTGCTCTTGTCTCAATTTTCTTGAGTTGTAAAGCTGATATAACCGTGCATGTTTTTGTGCCCTTTATGTGGTTGAATGAATTAAGGAAATTTGAGCTCCATGCCTTGGTTGGTGTTGTCTGTGTCATTGGTGAAGTAGTTTATGCTGTAGATTTTTTGTAGTTATGTCTAAGAATGTCATTTATTTTTTCTCATTTGCTTGAATTGGAAATTTTACATAACTATACATGATTTCTACGCCTCTTATGTGATTGGAAAATTCTATTAAAAAGATTGAACACTATGCCTTTGTTGACATCCTTTGTGTCTCAGCAAAAGAACTCCCTGTTTTGAGCCTCTGTTTTTATTATTTTGACCTTTTACATTAATCATGCACTTGTCTACTCTTAAATGTAATTGAATCCTATAATAGTCTCATGGTGCTCACATTAGGATTAGGATTACACTCAGGCACATCGCCATAGTTAGGTTTTAATTCCTGCATTTTGTGTTTCTGTTTAGTCTCCTATCCCTTTTCCCCAACACCCAATACAAAAGAAGAGACCAGCTTCTCTAAAATCTGGAGGTTGTTTCAAGCTGCATCGTCCCATAGCTTGAACTTCCCATTGTTGATTGGCTAAGATCTAACACAATTTTATGCCATCAACAGGTACTCCTCACAATGAGTTTTAGTTCTTTCACTCAAGCACTTTCCATAGTTATGCGGATATGTTTTTACCCTAGTTTGAAATAGATTAGTGTGATACATAAATATACTTAAATGAATCATGAAATGGAATAGAAAAACACTTTTGGAAAAAAAAAATTGGCCCTAGAAAGTGCTCTAATACTAGATGAGAGGATCCTTAACAAGTTAGCATATAATTGTAATTACACAAAATAAACTATGAAAATTAGTAATATATTAACTCAAATAAGTAGAACTGAATTACAATGGTTGAATTGTTGAATCATTGGCCTCTTCGAGGGAGAAACCTCCTTTGAGCAAGCTCAATATAATAAATTTGTGGATACCTCCATTAGTCTCAACACTTACTTATATACTAAGTCTAATCTAAGAAAATACTAATTCCCATGAATGTGGGATAAAATTAAATGCTCATAGGATGACTTACAAAGTATATACATCCATAGAAACTATTATACTAACAAAGTAAAGAGAAGGGGCAGAATGGGTTCCTAACACACTAGAATATTTACCAATAACATGTGTAATATCAACAACCTAATCCCAATATGCAGATACACATTCCTAGTTAGTTGGTCTATCAAACCAACATTTCATAATATTTCATTCTATAATTGTACCCCAGTTAAGGTAATCCACCTTTGATCATCCATCCAAAACCACAACTAGTTATGCCATCATGTTTCTTGGCCCAAGAACTACAACAGATGAAAGACATAATTGCATCCATTCAGATAGAAAAATATATTAAGAATTTTAAATTAGTTGACATATGTTCATATCCATGTAACATGGAATATCTCCAAATACCATTTCTTCTAGGTTATAAACCACCAAAATTTGACAAATACAAGGGTAAAGGAGACCCTAAAGAGAATTTAAAAGATTTTTTGTCACTTACCAGCTAGTGGCCTATAGTGGCATCTAACTGCTTCTTCTTTTTCCTTAAAATCTAGTTGGATAAACCTTAAAGTAGCTTCTTAAGTTACCAAAGAATTCAATATCTACATTTGATGATATTTTGGATAATTTTATAAACATTTATCTTACAATCTTGAGCATGATATTTCAATAGTTGATTTGAGTCAGGCCAAGTAGAAAATTGGTGAGAGCTTTGAGAGTTACTTACAACATTGGAGAGTGATTTCAATTTATTTCATCCAAAACCTACCAGATAAATAATAGAAAGTTGTGTTTACCAAAAAATTTCATTATGAAATATCTTATCACTTGGAGCTTCAATGTGCTCACACATTTAAGGAGATCATTGAGAAAGGCATCTATATTGAAAAATACCTCATTAATAAAGGGATTATTAAGTTATCTTCCTTAAACCAAAATCAGAGCTAAAACCAAAATTTAGGCCCAAGTTAAAGCCCTAGCCCAGTCTAATTATAAGCATTTGCACTTGCTCAGGCTAATAACTATGAAAAACCTAAACCATATAACCACAACAAGATTGTTATCGGTATTGGAATAACTGATTCACATCATGTTTAAATGATGCAAACACCACCTGCTCAACCTCTTTTACTAATGTATCTTACTCCATAAATTTAACCTATTTAGCAAGCATATTATATGCCTCAACCTCGGCTAGCTCCTCAAATTCTACAACCACCACCTTTGTAAACCTCTCCAAGAAAAATCCCTACTCCTAGAATTTTTAGTGACCTTGGTGAGCCTATTGAAGTAGTGTTTCACAACCTAGTTTCAGCCAATATGATTAGTTGTCTGATTCCAAAACACTTTCCTAAAGGAGTACCTTATCCAAGTCAATATAAATAACATGAGTTATGTGAATACCATCATGCTCATGGACATTATATATGCCATTGTGTGCAGTTGAAGAACCTCATCAATAATATGTTGTAAAATGGAGAGATATAATTAGATAATAGAACATCTACTTATAATCAAAACCTATGTATCTACCAAATAATTTTTCCACAACATAACAATACCAATAAAAAATATCAATAACAAATAACATAGTAACAACCATAGCAATAGCAATAGTAATATCAATAGTAACAAAAACAATGCCAATCACAAAATGGATGAAACCAAGGGTAGAATGACCCCAATAACTAACATACCTATCACGTGGTTTCACATTACTATAATAAATTTGTAGGTCATATTACAGGTGGTCATGTATTTATCATTACCATCAATCCTAGACTAAATACCAATAGACCAAGATTATTACCTAATAATGTCAATTAGCCTACCAATATTGATAATCCTTCCCTAACTTATGACCATAGATAAGCACAATAATAACCAAGGATTACCATCTCAAGTCTTTATTTTGATAACCGTTCAGTGCCCCATGACTATAACCAAACACACTAGTAATAAAGAATTACTCTCTTTAGCCCATCTCCATCATTTTCTAGTTACGATGGTCCTTTACCCAATTTGGTTTACATAATTACAACTTGGAGGTCTAAATTCATCATACCAAGCTTTCAACCCCTACCAATGAACTAATTTGACCCACTATGACAATTAGGAGTAATTAAATTACCATTGTTAAGTAAAAAATGCATGATAATGTGGAACAAATCTAAATGACACCCACACAAATATCTATTCTATATTTTTTGTGTACATCTACCATCCATAAGAATATCATTACTAAACTCATAAACTAATCTTAAGTGCCCAATGACATTATGTTAGACAAATCTCAAACTTTGGCTGGACACCTAGCCCCAAGTCAATAATTAAGATTAGATCAAAGTGATATGTCATCCCTTGGTCCTCTCCATAATAACCCATTATACATTGAAGTTATTATAATGCATCACAAAGTTAAATACGTCCTTAGAGAAAATATATATGGTAAAATATTATGTCTATGAAGCTAATCAAGCATTTAGGATATACATTAGCTGACCTTCAGCTAGAGACTATTAATATCAAGGCTTATGAAAATGAAGAGTGGGAATCAAAAGGGACTATTAGTTTGCCAGTGATCATTGGGCCTTTGACCCATGATACACTCTGCCATGTGATAGACCTCGATTTATCATAGAATTTGCTTTTAGGTAGATTATGGATACACGAAATCTATGTAATACCTTCAATGTTACACTAGTGTATCAAGTTTCCTCTCTCTAGGATGGAGTTAATTATTTGTTGAGATTTATAGCCATATGAACACTACAAGCACTTGGAGGTCGAATATGAAAGCTACAATTATCATTTTGGTCTAGACCCAGTACTTGGAGATACTTATTGAATTTCTAGAAACCATTTACTTAGACCTTGATAGCCTTGCATAAACTTCACATATGCCTCCGATTGAAATTTTTAATAATTTTACCATTTCATAAAATGTTCTAGGGGAATATTTTACCCATGATACCTTCTACATAGACAAGCTTCCACAAAACCCCAAATCCTACAGAAGGCCCAAAGCTAAGCCAATTTACATGGAATGGCAAAAAAAGGAAAAAGAAAGCTTCATAGCCTAACATCTATTATTTTCACACCATCTACTAGCTAAGAACAAGGCCCACTTGCCAATGATGATTCTTGGTTATACAATGACAATTTGGTTGATTACTACTAAAGTAAAAAGTATTCCATCCCTAACATGATTATGATTAACAAAGCTTATAAATGTATAAGCCTAGGGTAAAGTCACTAAGGTATTATCAAGTTTGTTTTGATGATTAAATAAAAAGGAACTCATGGTCTTGGATTTAAACCACATGGGGGTGACCCCACATATCTTATTTATGTTTGAACACCAATGACTAGTGATGATAATGGTGATAATGAAGTTGAGTCTGATTATAGCATATACAAAGACCTAAATAGTACCAACTTATTTGACCCATATACCATTTATACCATCATGCCAGTAATCCAACATTCCCCACTTACCCTTTATCATCCATAACTTATATTCTAGGACCAACAAGAATCCATAGTGCCTTTAGACAAGTTCGAGAATGATGAAGCATTTTGTGATTTTTTGGGCCTAAGAGATAATGTTCCTTTGGGAGACCATAAATAAGGGTTCTCTATCAAATTGGATCCTTTTGCCTATTTTGGAGAGTGGGTGAACACCCTTAGCAAAAAAAAAATTAAAACATTAAGGTCCCAAAGTGAAAACCTCTTTGAGGCACTTTTGGACTAAGGTAAAAGTAAAGAAAAAGGCTAGTATCTTGGTGAAAACATATTTCAAACACCACTAGATAGCGATGTTCATATTTCTTTGAATGAAGCTCAAGAGACCACCAATAATAAACTTATTTTTGTTATGGAATGGAAACCTAGAACCACAAACCTGGCTCTGATTCCAACTTGTTAGGATCTTGCTCCTCAATAAGAGCACACTATGATTACCTTGTATAAGCAACTAATCACAGAATTATACCAGAATTAACAAGTAACCAGAATGCACAAATGACATAGAATATGAGAGACAATACACAATCTGTTATTAATACTCATCCCTGAAGGAAATACAATGAAGATGCCACAATCTTCCACACCTCTCAGATGTATAGATCTCTTTCCATCAAGAGTTCACTCTCCTATCAAAAATAGTCCCAACACACAACTCAAACACATAATTGGTGTTCACCTCCAACCAGTCAGTAATAACCTTGCCAGTACACAAGTACTCAAAGTACTTCAAGTAGATCTCCCATGAACCTGCAACAACCTGCAACTCAAATGATCTTACTTACCATGTAGAACTTCTCCCTGATCTTGCTGCCACCTGCAGATCAACTGTTCTTACAATTGGAAGGATCTCTTCCTTGCCTTAATCCTTGATCCTTAATTACAATACATGCCAATGAGTCTATAAATAGATTCCATACTAAACAATAACTTAGACTTCTAATTTACAATAATTAGACTTGCAACTCAAGACCAAAAATAGCCTTTACATGCAAACAATCGATTCAACAAACTAACTATTCATGCAACAAGCAGTTCTAGAACCACATAGGTGACCGACATTAGTCCCTGTCTGCCTAGAGGTGACCAACATCGGCCAACTCCTGCCGATGTTGGTTGCCCTTCTATTCACCCCTGACTGATGTCAGTTGCGCTGCCGATGCTGGTATCCCTAGAACTCAACAACCTCCTCCATGTTTGCAAATAGTGAAGCTTTTAGCTCCACAACCTAACAATCTCCCACTTGGAGATAAATAGCTACACCTATACCTGTACCTGTACATCATCTAGTTTATTTCCTGGCATTGTATCCCTCTTCAAGATCACCCTTGAAGACCAACCACCACAAATCCTATGGTGCACCCCCTGTCATCCAAATTACCTGCCACATCCGCATCTACAAACCCATGTAGAAAAGAAATTGATCCTGCATAGCATGTGCACTTGTTGTTGGTCCCTCTTAGATACTTGAGAATCCACTGAACTGCCCTCCAGTGCTTCTTTCTCGGATTGACCCCAAACTTGCTGACAACTCCCACTGCTTGGGAAATCTCAGGTCTAGTGCATACCATGCACTTAACCTCATTATGTGAATCAGGACATTGTCCATAGAACTGTCCAACCATCGATGTGCTAATCGGTTTCACATAATCATCTGAAGACAAAGTCAACCTGTGACCTTCCATGTCTCTAGAACACACTCATGCCAAAGAATCTTGTTGCTCCCAGATTCTTCATGACACACCTCTGAACTAACTTTACCTTTAGTTCAGAAACTCCTTGTATGTGTAACCCTGCAACAAGCACACAATATAGTAACAAGGATAATGTAGCTAATATTATCCAACATGGTAAAGAGAGACACAATGGTCAAACCTCCATTGTCCTGTAGCTTACTCAAGACCATATACCCTGGCCTTCCATCTCACGTGTCCATTCCCACTCTTCTTTATCCTAAAAATCCATTCATCTCTCAGTGCTTCCTTCCAGTTGGCAACTCCACCAAAAAACTCCCATTTGGTTCTTCTCCAAGGAATCACATCCTTCATCCATGCCAAGCTCCCACTATTTCCTGGATCTACCTGCTCTGCTTCTTTAATAACTTCCTAGTTCTTGACCATCAGTGAGCAACAAGTAGTGTAAAGAAGGAAAATGACAAATTTGAGGCTTACATACCCTTTAAGTCCTCCATATGGGCACTTGAGACTCTTTGATAGCTTGCTATCTGTCCAAAATCTGTCTCAGTGACTGATGTTGATCACATCTCAGTCTACACCTGACCAACGTTGGTTCCATGTGACTGCCTCATCACCGACGTCAGTTCTCCCTGATCGATGCCAGTGTTTATCTATCTAGAGTCACTGATGTCGGGTTTCACATAGCCAGTGTCGGTCTTTGTGTTTTACTTGTGAGCAATGACTTCTACCCGTGAGCTCCTTTTGGATCAAAACCCTGTCCAAATCAACTTTGCTCTTCTTAGAATTCTTTAGCCCCTTACGCTAATCTCTATCCATCATCTTCTCCTTGAAAACCAAGACTTTCATGTTCTTGTCATGAACATCGAATTTCTCAAGAAACGTCACTTTCTTCCTTTGCTTACAAAAATCTTGATCCATGCTTTTCAAATCTGAAAGCAACCCCTTTGACTCAAGAATATGCATCTCCTTCTTATTCATGTGACCAAGCCTATTAAGCCACATCTTTGAATCTACAGCTGAAGTAGATAAACTAGAAGGAGAATCAGTAATACAAGTAGATAGATAAAGTGTACCTACTTTCTTACCTCTTGCTACAACAAGTGCACCCTTGGTAACCTTCCAAGAGTCTGCTGTGAGAGTTACTGTGCAACCCTCATCACCCAACTTTCCAACATAAATCAAATTTTGCTTCAGGACTGAGATATGCATGACCTCCTTCAACACCCATGTGTTGCCCATCTACAATTTCAACTTCACTTTCCCTTTGCCAACCATTTGACAAGGCTTATCGTCCCCTAAATAAATTTCTCCAAAGTCTCCCTGGACATACTCATGAAAAAATGCCCTATTTGGGGATGCATAGAAAGAGGCACCAAAATCTAAAACCTAAGATTCTATTTTATCCAAAGAACATACCAGAACATCCTATGCAACAATACCTACAATAATACTTGTAACATCTGCAACATCTACTTCTTTAGTTTCTTCTTTTTGATCTTCAACCAACCAACGATCTCTCTTTACATGCCCTTTCTTTCCACATTTCTAGCAGGTTATTCTGCCAGACCTGGACTTGGATCTCTTGCCTATCTTTGACCTTGATCTCCCTTGCTTGATCTTCTCTCTTTGTCTTCCCTTGATTTCAACACTCAAAGCATTCCCTGATGATTCACTTGTGCTTTTCCTGCAAATTTCTTCATTCAAGATTACACTCACAACTGTTTCTATTCAAATTTTGTTTTAAGATTTCAAAGGAGAGAATTAAGAAACTAAAGAAAGAATGGTCAAAGCTTGATGTGTACCTGGATAAAGTCTGTGCACCGTAATCTAGACACTGTGAGTACTCCTCTTTGGTTGTGGAGGAATGACACCTGCAAAGAAAAGAAGCTTGAACAAAAGAAGGCGTTAAATGGACAGATAGTGGGTTGTCAAGCGAAAGCTTGATCCCAGAAATATGAAAACTTCCTTAAGAGATATAAACCCACTAATCAATTGAAAGAAGTGTTTGATAAATAGCTAAATGATGAAGAACTGAAATGATAAAGAAATGGAATGAAAAAGGGAAGCAAAGACTTACTTGAAAGAAGCTGTCGAACTGATCAGAGTTGCCAGCGTCGGTTGGTCAAGGTGTCGACGTCAGTTAATCTGCCGATGTTGGTTGGGGTAGTGACCAGCATCAGTCGGGGCAATTAGCTTAGACGAGGTCTAGGCAAGTCTATGGTCTGTGGATAGAGTCTGGTCAGGGTTTTGGTTTGTGGACAAGGCACAAGAAGGGTCTGGGTTTGTTAATAGTCTTGAGACAAAGTTTTTGGGCTTGGTTGAATGGTCTGGGGTCTGAGTCTGAGAGTCTAGTTAAATGGGCAGAATGTATGGCTCGATAGAGGATGAAGGAAATAGATAGGTCGATAAGTCAAGATTTGGGTCTGGCTTGATTAACAGTCTAGTCTAAGGAGATATTGTTTGAAAGCAATAACTGAAAAGAGAATAAAAACACAGACAGTATACTTACCTGTGCCTTGTGGAAGGTGTGCTACTGATGATTCCCATACCTACTGTTGATGTAGCCTGTGTGGAGAACTTGTTGCTGATGGAGAACCTTGAAGCTGTTGCTGCACTTGAGGGAGAGAGTGAGAGGCTTGATTGAGAGATTTCACAGATTGACGGATGGTCAAAGACTCAAGATTCAAGGATTCATTAGTTACTTCCAGAGATTAGCCTAATTTCTAATTCAGATCTGAAAAGAGTCTAAAAAATTGGTTAAGTATAACCGACATCGGCGATTCCGCCGGCGTCGGCCGACACTTGACCGACGTCAGCAGGGTTAGAACGGGCAAAAAGAGCCACTAAGCCCGTTTTTCATCCGCCAAGTGCCCTATCCATTGGAGAATGCCGAGGGTTGTGCTAAATATGCACGAGAGTTTGTTAGGTGGTTAGAGAGAGTAGAAATTGGTTTTGGGTGAGTCATAGGATGGAAATTAGTCCAAGGCGAGGTGTCCTAGGTGAGGTGTCATGGGTGAGGTGTCAAAGGAGGGGGGTTAATTCAAAATAAGTTAATTATTTTAAATTAGTAATTGTTAGGAATGGGTTAGGAATGGACTAAGGGGGAAAGTGACCAAGGGTTAGACACTATTTAGGTGTCTACATTTACCCCTTTTTGTCTTGTTGGTTGTTCTAAATGAACTGCAAGACAAAAATAGTAGGTGAGGGTTGGCCCAGGTATGGGATAAGGTTGATTTTGTCTTGTTGGTTGTTCAAGTGAACTGCAAGACAAAAATAGGAGTTGGTTGCCCCAATTATGGATGAGGTATCCCCTCTCAAAGCAGGAGTCGAGAGAAAGGAACCTGGAATCGGGTGCTGATTTGACAGAGAGTGGATGAAAAGGGTGAAGAGAGAGTGAGAATGCTGCAAAAGTTGTGATTGTGTGTACACTACGTCACGAGGATGGTCAGGTCAAATTGTCGCAGGTTGAGGGTCAAGGAGTGCCAAAATTGAAATAACCAGTCCCCAGCATTTAGTCATCAGCTGATTGGGTTATTCAATCTAAGCTGAAGCTCCAATGGTCGTCGCGTTCCAGGTATCCCAGGCTTAGGAAGTGCTCCTGAAAACATGAAAAAGTCACAAGTAGTGCGGATCAACTGGCTTGCGATCCTATACTTGTGAAGTCAAAAGTGTGTGCACAATTTTGCTAACCAATCATGAGGTAGCATACAGGCAAAATCAACCAAGGCAAAATTGCTTTGGAAGGAGTCACGGTTTTAGGAGATGGGCATGATCTCCAATGTCTGGTGGTTAATGGATGGATGCAAAAGTGATCTAAATGTGCCCCAAGGGGCCAAAATGACATGGTATGAGGACTTGACTGATTGGGGGCATGATTTTGGTTATTTTGAAGAGGGATGAAGTTTTAAGGCCGCTGACGTCGGTTATATAACCGATGTCAGTGGCCAAAATGGGCTGACATCAGCGGAAATCGGCCGACATCGGCGGCCTAGGGCACGATCCTGTCAACATCGGTGGCCTGCCAAATCTGACAAAACTAGATTGGTGGCCCACCAAAAATTATTTGTGGCATTTGATTGATACAGAAAAAAAAAGGTGTCTAGAGTTGATTGAGTGAAAGTGATCTAGAGCTAACCAAGGAGCGGTGCGAGGTGGCAGGGAGACATTGGTGGAGAGAAGGAGTTGATTGGATGCTGTAAGAACGCGTTTGAGTCAATAAGAGCGTGCACATCCATTGGGACAGAAGAGATGGTAGAGGGGAGTAGAGGACCCGTGGGAGGTCCACCACTAGCGGCACCCATTGTGCCACCACGCCGGTGACGCCGAGATGAGGTAGGAGGGTCTCTAAACCTGATTTGATTGAATTTGGTTTTGATTTTAGTTTTTGAAATTTTAGTTGTTTTTAGGCAAAAATTGAGGGGGAGGGTAGCTAAGAAGGTGTGTAAAGGGTCTAGGATAGCTAGGAGTGAATTAGAGGGTTTTTGGGGGGGTTTAGGAGATAAAATGAGGAAGCCCTAAAAATTAGGGCTCGCCTCGTTCAGCCCTAAGGCCAAACCAGTCACCGACGTCAGCGATTCTGTCAGCGTTGGCTAACCAGAGATTGGTGTCGGTCGCTAACCTACCGACGTCAGTGACTACCTGGTCAGAAAGAGTGGTAAAAAATGGTCAAGTCGAAAGGTCGAAGCTACGCCAAGGGCTTCCCGAGTGTCGGGTTAGGCATAGATAATCAGAATAATTGTTAAAATAGGAAGAGTAGGAACAGTGTTAACATGAAATTATCTGTAGATGGATGCAGGCAAGGCAGACTCTTATGCTGCGGGATCACCTCCTAACCTTGCTGACGTGGATGCGTGAAGGCGTGTCAATCGAGGAGTGGGCGCAGATGAGTGCAGTCGGGCTAGGTGGGTTGAGACGCTACTGCAAAGTGGTGAGGGACGTGAGCCTCATGGTAGCATTGATCGAGCAGTGGGACCATGCCACCAACACCTTCCACTTGCCTACGGGCGAGATGATGGTCACGGTCGAGGACGTGTACCAAATTTTGTGGCTGTCAGTGCACGAAGCAGACCTGTATGCGTGCTTGAGAGAGGTGCACGACATTCACATGGTTACACCGTTTGGAGAGCACATCGTGGAGACGAGCTACCACTCAGCAAGTTTTGTGTATGAGCCTTTATACGCTGCAGATGAGGACGCACATCGGCTAGCAGTGTTGATGATGATAGGCATCACGGTGTACGTGTTGCCAGATGTAGAGGGTGGCCGGTTTTCGGTTGTTATGACTGGAGTTTTGCTTGAGATGATAAAGCAGTGGATAGTGTTCGCTTAGGCACCAGTGTTTTTGGCCCAAGTGTATAGAGAGCTATGGGCTATCAGTCGGTGATGATGGTACAGCCTGTGTGTGGGCCACCTGCTACATTGCTGGGCTTATGAGCATATAGTGGTTACCCGACCTCTCGGCCTCCCAGTGGTGATCCAGGCTAGTTTCAGAGTTGGATTCAGATGATGGCATGAGGTTATGGTGCAAACACGGGTGGATGGAGTGGTCAGGGATATTGACCACTACCGAGGGGTACTGGAGGCCCTGATTCTTGCAGACATCATCTGGAGACCATACTTAGTTTATCCAGCATTCAGAGACCAGGGAGAGCAGCTGATTGGTGTGCAGAGCCTGAGATGGGTCAGGGGCAGGTGAGCCAGTGAGCTCGAGAGGATCCCAGTAGAGAGAGTGTGGTGCCAGTATGGGCTGCTACAAGATGTACCTCCCGCCTTCCCACAATACAGGCAGGATGATATAGAGGTGCCGCTCCCATTGCCAGAGGAGATAGAGGAGCCCAATTTTGAGGAGTTGTCGATAGAACCTGGGATAGCCAACCCAGGGTGTACAGAGGCCTACACGGCATGGTGGGTAGGGCAGTATAGAGGCGTATAAATGGGACCTCAGCCAGATTTGCAGGCTATTGCCAGGGAGTGGGATACAGCCCGTGAGGAGAGGGACACTGCACGACAGGAGAGAGACGCAGCTCAGGCCTAGGTCTTAGTTTTGTAGGGACAGCTGGCAGGGGTTACAGGGCAATTGGAAGAGATGACAGGTCGGGTGGCAGCGTTGACAGCGTAGGTCACTCTATTACAGGGACAGCTGGCTGCAGCCCAGGCACAGGCAGTGGCAGGTCAGAGTTTTGGAGGGCAGGGCCCATGGCAGTAGCCGTCTCAGTAGCCAACATTTTCACAGGGGGCAGGACTGTTGACATTAGTGCACCTAGGCCAACCACAGCCACAGAGATCAGGATAGGGCACAGTAGCAGGGTAGATGGGTCCACCGTAGACTGTATCTCTAGTGAGATACAGTGATGCGTTGGATGAGATCACGTATTATGAGAGGGCCATCAGGGGGTTCCCTCAGATACAACGATACTCAGAGATGCAGGTAGAGTAGAGCCGACAGAGGTTGATGTCATGAGTGACGGCTTCAGGGTCGCGCAAATGGCATAGATCAGAGGGAGCAGAGGATATAGCTTCTTTCCAGCCACTGCCACCACCACCACAGCCACAACCGTGAGGGCAGCCCTTGAGATTGATTTTTTTGATGTATATACCGGCCTGTGAGCCGAAGACGAGAGATGTATGATGAGAGAGAGAGATAGACACAGATTGTGTCTTTTGTATAAAACTATTTTTGATATATATATGATGAGCATTTTTGATTTAGTGACATGTGTAATAAGAAAATGTATGGATGTGTTTTGATGTTTATGACATTTTGATGTGATGCATGTGTTGATATTATGTGTTATGTGTATGATGCTATGATGAAAATGAATGTGATGATGAATATGTTTATGAAATGGTTATATGATGATGTTGATTGATTGTGAATGATAGATTATATGATGATGACTTTAGATTAGATGATGATAGATGTGATATTTAATGTTTAACTTGTGGATTATATGACGTGAATGTTTAATGAGTTATGATGGATGAAATTTATGACTAATGACTTATGATGTTATGATGAAAATGAGAGTATACTAATGATTATGTGAATATGTGATGGACTGTGCTGTGATTGACAGGTGACGAGAGAAGAAGATGGAAGAAAGTGACGAAGAAAAATGGCCGAGCTAACCCCAGAAGACCCCATGTCAACTGAGTGCTGCCTACATAGCCCCTGTCATTAGGGCCTCAGGCCGATGTAGTTCTCCCAAGAAGGGAGGAAAAAGATCGAAGTGGTTGATTATTGGTCATGATAAAGATATAGCATTTCCCATATGTCTAAGGGTACATGCTTGAAATGATAAGGAGAAGATGATACTACAGCTTTTTTTCCGAATGGTGTAAGTTGTAACATTGGTCGGGGTTTTTCATCCCTAGCAATCATCCATATTCGTGATGGATGTTTGTTAAAAAATGAATTGAGGTCTATTTATGTTTCAGTAAGTATTGGTTTATGCTTGACATAAATTATGTGGTTGATAGTTTCCATGTGTATTGGTGTCCATAGAAACTATGTGAAATGGACTAGGATGATGACATAATGTTCTGTTATTGGTCTAAAAATGTTTTGGTTAAGTGTGACCAAAATGTGGAAGATAAGTGAAAGGCGCGTTGCTCTTTCATTGACAAGGACCAGAAAGACAACATAGATAGGGGTGGTTAGAACCAAGAACCCCATTTATGCGTTGCATCATTGATCATATTTATGTTAGAGCGGTAATCGAATCACTTTTGACATTAAGTGAGCTCGAAGTCCCTTGAGTAGGTGATATGATAGGAGGAAAAGGGTAAACCATTTTAGAGTGTGGAGAGCTTTGCCCCTTTTTATAGGAGACCCTGAGACAACTATAAGTCAAGTCCATGACCTGGTTTTTTTTTTTTAGAGCGGATTGATCAATGCGGGAAGTCCACATAAAGATGTCATTTGTTTGGTGGTCATTTGCAAAGCTGATCGATGCAGAAAGCTTCGAAGAAAGTGTTGTTTATAGCAAGATTTAGGCATAGCCATCCTTCGAGGGAGTGGTCTATACTTTGCTTTATAGATTTAAGGGCTTTTGAATAGTTGTCCTTCGAGGGAGCAGTCTATTAGCTACAGCAATGATAGTGTAGCTGTCCTTCAAGGGAGCAGTCTGCTTTTTTTATTTGGTTTTATGACCTTGGATATTTTGACATCTTGATTTAGTTTTGACAGAAGGTTGAGTCATGGACAAGAATTATAGAAGGTCAAGGGCTCCCTTTTATTAAATCGAAGCATCTGTACATCATAAAAGGGTTGTAGAGGATTTTGTTAAGGTAAAAAGGGTGAAATGGATTGAGGATTAAAAGAACAAGGATCGCTCAAGGGACGAGCTCAAGTTAAATGTCAAGCGGATTAATACTTGACTAACAGTAGAATGGTCGTAGATGCAAAGCATTAAGAGGCTCAGGTTCTGGTCAGCCTTCAAGAGAAGACAGACGATAAGTCCCTTATCCATACTTGTGCGTTATGATATAAGGTCCAAGCCAATTAGGAGCGAATTTACCTCGTTTACTCCATTTCATATTGGTCACATGTTGGTTCTCTTTGAGGATGAGGTCTTCGATATTGAAATCTCGTTCTCTCAGAGTTTTATTATAGGCACGTTTGATGCGATTTTGATAGACATGGAGATGGTTGAGGGCAGTGAGATGACACTCATCGAGTAATTCAAGTTGAGCTAATCAATCTCGATGAAAGTCATCATTAGAAAGAATGTCATGGAGTGAAATGCGAAGAGATGGGATTTGTACTTCGAGAGGTAAGACAGCCTCTGATCCGTACACTAGAGAGAAAGGGGTAGCACCCGTAGAGGTTCAGATGCTAGTGCGGTAGGCCCACAAAGCGAAGGGAATATGAATGTGCCAATCCCTTCCAGTGTCGTTGACCACCTTCATGAGAATTTTAGTTAGGATTTTGTTAGAAGCCTCAGCTTGCCCATTCACTTGTGGGTAGTAAGGCGAAGAAAAGCTGAGTTTGATGCCGAATGAGTCACAAAGTTTTTGGACGGTCTTGTTTTTAAATGACTTGCCATTGTTGGTGATGATTTTGTGAGGTACACCGAAATGACAGATGATGTGAGTGTTGAAGTCGACAATCTTGTTAGCTTTTGTGGAGACAAGAGGAATAGCTTCGACCCATTTGGTGAAATACTCAGTGGTAATGATGATGGATTGATGACGAAGAGATGAATGAGGGTTAATCTCGCCGATGAGATCTAAGCCCCATTGTGAAAATGGCCAAAAATCCTGAGCAACTTGTAAGGCGTGACTAGGGAGATGAAGCAAGTTAGCATGCTGTTGACACTTGATGCAACGCCGAACATAATCGCTACAGTCTTGATGAAGAGTAGGCCAATAATAACCCAGGCGAAGGATGCGCTTGGCAACTGAGTTACCACTGAAGTGTCCCCCACAAATCCCATCATGGGCTTGTTTAACAGCATGAGAAGCTTCAGTGGAGTTTAAACAGTCAAGAAGAAGGCCGTCAAAACCTCTTTTATAGAGAAGGCCCCCTAGCATGGTATAGCGAGCGGTGTGCTTGATGAAAGCCCACCGTGCATTGCTAGAGAGGTTGGGAGGAATGATAGAATGAGCCAAGTAGTCCTCAAGTTGTTTATACCATACATCTTGTGAACTAGAGTCTATGGTGTGGACAAGATTGATGTCAGTGGAAATGTATGAAGGCAATGGCACACGATGTACCATGACATAAATTCTTGATGAGGATGATGATGAAGAAGGAATATGCGAGGCAGGGGAAGCCATGGTGTCAGCAAACTTATTCATCGATCGAGGAACAGTCTGCAATAAGTGATGGTCGAAAGATGCTAGAAGAGTGTCAACACGGTGCTTGTACCTTTGTAAAATTTCATTTTTACAAAGATATGAACCATTGATTTGATTGATGACAAGTTGTGAGTCACTGAAGATGTTGATGGACTTGATTTTTAAAGAAAGGGCAGTTTGAAGTCCCAAAATTAAGGCTTTGTATTCGGCCATATTATTGGTACATTCAAAGTCAAGTTTGAAAGACAGGGGCATGGGTTCACCTTCATAGGGAATGAGGATGACCCTCGCACCCCCACCGAGTTGACATTTAGAGCCGTCAAAAAACATTGTCATTTGGTAGAATGTGTCATCAGTCGAGAGAGTGGCGATAGATTCATCGAGAAACTCGCACTGAGAAGGTTGATTGTCGGGAAGAGAGGCATCTGCTAGTTGGTCAGTGATTGTTTGCCCTTTGATAGATTTTTGTTGGACAAATTCTAAGTCAAATTCGGCAAGAAGCATGAGCCAACGAGCCATACGCTGGTTTTGATATGGTTTGGAATGCATGTATTTGAGGGGATCAGTGTGGGTGACGACAAAGGTTTTGTGATTGAGAAGATAGTGATGGAGCTTGGTAGTGGCAAAGACTAATGCCAAACAGAGTTTCTCAGTATGAGTATACCGAGTTTCATAGTCGACAAGTGTTCGGCTTATGTAGTAGACTGCTTGCTCACGGTGTTGCTCGTCTCGATGCGTGATCATGGCACCTAACGAATGATTGGTTGCTGAGATGTAGAGGTAGAAGGGTTGGTCATCTTTTGGTGGAATAAGGACTGGTGGAGAGACCAAATAGCATTTGAGGGCGTCAAAAGCCTCTTGGCAATCTTTATCCCATTTAAAGGAGACATCCTTCTTGAGGAGGTGATGAAAGGGCTGGCAACGGTCAGAAAGCTATGAAATGAAGCGGCGGATGGATTGGAGCTTTCCTTGTAGGCTGTGAAGTTACTTGAAATTAGCTGGAGGTGGCATTTTGAGGATAGCACGAATTTTGGCAGGATCTATCTCGATGCCATGAAAAGAGACAATGAATCCCAGGAGCTTTCCTGAGAGGACCCCAAAGACACATTTCTTGGGGTTAAGACGGACTTGGTACTGAAGAAGGTGAGAGAAGATGATTTTGAGGATAGTCAAATGGTCACGACGAAGCTTAGACTTGCCAAGTAGGTCATCGACATAGTCCTCCATGATTTTATGGAGGATATCGTGAAAGATGTAAGTCATGGCACGCTGATATGTGGCGCCTGCATTTTTCAGACCAAAAGGCATGACTCAATAGCAAAAAGTTCCCCATGGTGTAATGAAGGTGGTTTTGTGTTGATCTTCCGGTGCAATCAGGATTTGGTTATATCCTGAAAATCCATCCATGAGTGATAACATCTCATGGCCGGTCGTAAGATCAACAAGTTGGTCAATGTTTGGAAGAGGAAAGTCATCTTTGGGACAAGCTAAGTTAAGGTCACGATAGTCTGTGCAGATCCGGATCCCCCCAGTCGCCTTGGTGACAGGAACAATGTTAGAGACCCATTGTGGATAATCGATGGGTTGGATGAAGGAGACTGAAAGAAGGTGCTGAAGCTCTTCTTTGACAAGAAGTGCAACACGAGGATGCATTTTGTGAAGCTTTTGCCTAACAGGCTTAGCCTCTGGGTTTGTGACAATGTTATGAGTGGCAATGTTAGGGTCGATGCCAGGCATGTCGGCATAGGTCCAGGCAAAGGCTTGGTGATTGTCTAAGAGAAATGTGGTATAGTCAATCTGCTCCTGAGTGTCTAAAGACTGACCAATCTTTAATACTTGAGGAACATCAGAAGATGAAAGGTTAATGTCAATGGTTGATTCATTTAACATAACCTGTGTTTCAGAAGGGAGGGAGCGCTGAATGAAAGAATCATCGACACCCATATAGGTAAGAATGGCATCGTCGTCTATACAGTGGATTGTGTTGATGGTTGCCAATTCATCATCTATCATGATGGGATAAATGAGAGGGAGAGACTGGGGAACCCCGTTGAGCTGATAGGTTAGAGGTTCCAAGCGGGCGTGCCAGAATGTTTCTATTCAAATTTTGTTTTAAGATTTCAAAGGAGAGAATTAAGAAACTAAAGAAAGAATGGTCAAGGCTTGATGTGTACCTAGATAAAGTCTATGCACCGTAATCTAGATGCTGTGAATACTCCTCTTTGGCTGTGGAGAAATGACACCTGCAAAGAAAAGAAGCTTGGACAAAAGAAGGCATTAAATGGACAGTTAGTGGTTGTCAAGCGAAAGCTTGATCCCAGAAGTATGAAAACTTCCTTAAGGGATATAAACCCACTAATCAATGGAAAGAAGTGTCTGATAAATAGCTGAATGATGAAGAACTAAAATGATAAAGAAATGGAATGAAAAAGGGAAGCAAAGACTTACTTGAAAGAAGCTGTCGAATTGATCACAGTCACCAGCGTCGGTTGGTCAAGGTGCGGATGTCGGTTAATCTGCCGATGTTGGTTGGGGTAGTGACCGGCATTGGTCGGGGCATAGCTTAGACGGGGTCTGGGCAAGTCTGTGGTCTGTGGACAGAGTCTGGTCAGGGTTTTGGTCTGTGGACAAGGCATAGGAAGGGTCTGGGTTTGTTAACAGTCTTGAGACAAAGTTTTTGGGCTTGGTTGAATGGTCTGGGGTCTGAGTCTGAGAGTCTAGTTAAATGGGCAGAATGTATGGCCTGATAGAGGATGGAGGAAATAGATAGGTGGATAAGTCAAGATTCAGGTCTGGCTTGGTTAACAGTCTAGTCTAAGGAGATATTGTTTGAAAGCAATAACTGAAAAGAGAATAAAAACACAGACAATATACTTACTTGTGCCTTGTGGAAGGTGTGCTACTGATGATTCCCGTACCTGCTGTTGATGTAGCCTGTGTAGAGAACCTGTTGCTGATGGAGAACCTTGAAGCTATTGCTGCACCTGAGGGAGAGAGTGAGAGGCTTGATTGAGAGATTTTGTAGATTAACGGATGGTTGAAGACTCAAGATTCAAGGATTCGTCAGTTGCTTCCAGAGATTAGCCTAATTTTTTATTCGGATCCAGAAAGAGTCTGAAAAATTGGTTAAGTATAACCGATGTCGGCGATTCCGCCGGCATTGGCCGACACTTGACCGATGTCAGTGGGGTTAGAATGGGCAAAAAGAGCCACTAAGCCCATTTTTTATCTGCCAAGTGCCCTATCCGTTGGAGAATGCCGAGGGTTGTGCTAAATACGCATGAGAGTTTGTTATGCGGTTAGAGAGAGTAGGAATTGGTCTTGGGTGAGTCATAAGATGGGAATTAGTCCAAGGCGAGGTGTCCTAGGTGAGGTGTTATGGGTGAGGTGTCAAAGGAAGGGGGTTAATTCAAAATAAGTTAATTATTTTAAATTAGTAATTTTTAGGAATGGGTTAGGAATGGACTAAGGGGGAAAGTGACCAAGGGTTAGACACTATTTAGGTGTCTACAACAACATCATCCACTTTTAAGATTTTAGAAGCAGATGCAGTATTACTAACTGCCATTACCAAACTCTCCCAACTTTCAGGTAATGAGCATAAGATTAAGAGAGCCTTAATTTCATCATCAAAAAAAAAAATTGACTGAATTTAACTGGTTTACCAAACCATGGAAATCACTAAGATGACTATGAACAGATCCACCTTCCAACATTTGCAAATTAAATAATTGCTTCATAAGAAATACCTTATTCGAAGTTGAGGGTTTTTCATATAAATTTGCCAAAGATTCCATCAACTCTACCATTGTCTTAGCCTATGATAAGTTGGAAATCACAGACGATGCAAGACTCAACCTTATAGATCCCAGAGCCTTCCAATCAAGAACCTCCCATTCTTCATCCTTCATATATGTGGGCTTGCATGTAACCCCACCCAATGATAAGTACAAATCTTTTTGATACAGATAATCTTCAATCTACATCCTCCATAATTGATAGTTCTTGCCATTAAACTTCTCCATTCATAGCTTACTTTCTTCTACCATTGCTATACTCCCACTCAAATAGAAACCCCTGTGAGTGACCTATAATCAACAAACACTAACTAGATCTGATACAACCTATTAGTAACCCAACCAAAAGCTCTGATACCAGTTTGTTAGGGAATGGAAACCTAGAACCACAAACCTGGCTCTAATTCCAACTTGTCAGGATCTTGCTCCTCAATAAGAGCACACTATGATTACCTTGTATAAGCAACTAATCACGGAATTATACCAGAATTAACAAGTAACTAGAATGCACAAATGACACAGAATATGAGAGACAATACACAATATTGTATTGATACTCATCCCTGAAGGACATATAATGAAGATGCCACAATCTTCCACACCTCTCAGATGTATAGATCTCTTTCCTTCAAGAGTTCACTTTCCTACCAAAAATGGTCCCAACACACAACTCAAACACAGAATTGGTGTTCACCTCCAACCAATTAGTAATAACCCTGCCAGTACTCAAAGTATTTCAAGTAGATCTCCCATGAACCTGCAACAACCTGCAACTCAAATGATCTTACTTACCATGTAGAACTTCTCCCTGATCTTGCTGCCACCTACAGATCAACTGTTCTTACAATTAGAATGATCTTTTCCTTGCCTTAATCCTTGATCCTTTATCCTTGATCCTTAATTACAATACATGCCAATGAGTCTATAAATAGATCCCATACTAAACAGTAACTTAGACTTCTAATTTACAATAATTAGACTCGCAACTCAAGATCAAAAATAGCCTTTACATGCAAATAATCAGTTCAACAAACTAACTATTTGTGCAACAAATAGTTCTAGAACCGCACAGGCAACTGACATTAGTCCCTGTCTGCCTAAAGGTGACCGAATCCTATCGATGTCGATTTCCCTTCTATTCACCCCTGACCGACGTCAGTTGCGCTACCAATGCCGGTATCCCTGGAACTCAGCAACCTCCTCCATCTTTGCAAACATTGAAGCTTTTAGCTCCACAACCTAACAATTTTTGGGTCTAAGATTAGTACAGATGAATAACATGTCTTTGATCAAATTATCTGATAATGTCCTATAGTGTTTGTAAGGAAATTACTTAGATGATTTACAATAGTATAATTATATATGAAATAATTAAGAGAAGAACAAGTAGATCCATAATAATAATTGTGAAAGATCAAAATACTTTAATATTATGACTCAGCCACTTTAAGGGGGAAACCTCCATAATAATGCAATAAGAATAGATTTCACAATATGATGATAAAATACTGATCACTAACTTCTCTATATACGCAGCCATGGTTATTCTATAGGCCAACCATACTAAGAACATCAAGAAATTAAACAAGCTAATATGAAGATGTGTACACCATATGTAGACCACACATATCCCTAGATGCACTATAGGTTAAGGTCATAGCATGCCCCTCCCCTTTAAAACAACATTTTCCTCAACATTGAATCAAACTAGGATGTTTTTATATGAATGTTTCATCTTCCCATGTTGCATCTTCAAATTTTAGGTTCATCCATTTGATCAAATACTGCTTAATGGATCTGGTCTAAAATTGTTATTGCACATGTGAATGATCTCCTCAAGCTCTAAAATGAGTCTTCCTTCATCTAATTTAGGTAACTTAATTTAATTGGAAACTTTATGTGCAATTGCTTTATTTATGAAATATACATGGAATATTGGATGTATACGAGTGGCTAGGGGTAATTCTAACTTGTAAGTCACACTACCAATTTTCTATAAGATCTAGTAAGGGCCATAATACTTAGGTGACAAATTTTTATCCTTTTTTTATTGCTTCAGAGACATCTACTTATATGGTTATAAATGCACAAAGACCTCATCACCTATGTCAAAATACCACTCACTACAGTTTTGATCTACTTACTACTTCATTTGATTTTGTGTTATTTCCAAATTCTATCATAAACTAACTAACACCTCCTGTTGATGGTGAATGTGTTCCTCAGTAGCTCAAACCCTAGCATGCATTATCAAAACTAAAGTTATGGATGGAGGGTGATACCCATATAATGCAACAAAGGGAGACATCTTGGAAGAAGTGTGAAAAGAAGTGTTATACCACCATTCAACAAGTTGTAGCTAATGAACCCATTTATACTATTTGTCAAAAATAAAATAACAAAGATACCCTTTGAGACATTTGTTGACTACCTCTATTTGTCCATAAAATTGAGGATGATAAGATGAGTTATTATCCAAATGGGTGCCCAAACATGAAAATAATTGAGTCTAAAAATTACTATAAAATTTGGGATCTCGATCACTTACAATGATATTTGGAGTGACAAGTAATTTTTGAATTATATTGAGAAAAGAAAAACCTACTGTACTATCAACAAATGGATATGATAAAGATAAAAATGAGCATACTTGATGATTCTATCCACAACTATCATGATAACATTTTTACCCTCAAAATTTTGTAACCCCATAATGAAATACATGGAAACATCTTCCCAATGATGGTTAGGGATGGATAAAGGCTTAAAAAGACTTGGGGTCTAAATGGTTTCACCTTTATTTTGTTGGAATACTGTGCATTTAGCTACATAGTTTTGAATAACCCCTTAGAGTCCTTCCTATATGCAATCAAAAATGCATCAAGTCTATAAATCAATCTTGGCTAAAATTAGATAGAGCATACCTACACTTTTGATTGGGAATACATTTTTAAAGTGGGAGCATGACCTATATGGGTATCTGCTAGACCCAATTAAGGGATCACTTATCACAATACACCATGCTAAGAAGGGTTCCAAATCCTACAATATAACACAATCATGCAAACACCCTAAAAGAGTCCTAGGTTTAATGTTCACTCTATTCTAATAAACAAGAAAGTAAATCTAATCTATTGTACAACAAAGCTTTTGGTAGAAAGTGGAGGTTAGAAAAAAAAACTAAATTAAAAATGCATAGAAGACATATACTCACATTAATGTAAATGAAATCCTAATGCATGAAAGAGAATCACAACTACATTATCTATCTACTCTTATAAAGGAGAAATAAAGTTAAGAATACTTACCTTGAAGATGAACCTATCGAGACTCAATATCTCCATTGGCCAAGGTGCTTCACAATAGATTGTTATGGTATGTAATAATAACAAAGACAAATCATCTCTAGGATACATAACCTATATATGCATCTAAAAGACTTCACAAAAAAAAATCCATATCTTCAAATAAATTATAAAACCCTAAGATTTATTCCTCAAGTAGAATGGTCAATAATTAGATGTTAATTCACACTTATTCTTCCTCATTTATCTATCCTCAAATGGTTAAAAATGAACTTGTATATATAGGTGGATCTTACCATAAATCCTTCCAAATATGTTAGTTGTATAGGGTCAACCCAGTCAACCTTATATGTTTTTGGGATATAATTCACTAGGTCCCAAGATAGGTCGGTCAAAGGGCTAACAAAACTCCAAGTGAAACATATCCTTAAATACTATAGGGTCAACCTTCTTAACCATGTATAGTAATTAGAGGCTAAAAACTATATAGGGTCAACCTAGTTGACCTAGTACAGTCAACTGGTGAAAGGGAGTCAAGGTAAGAACAAGGATGATAAAGCATGACAAATGACTGTAATGGGTACAATATGTGAATCTAGGAATTTGACTCAAGAGAGGATGGTTAGTATGGTGTTAGTTTCAAAATGAAAATAAAATGAAAGAAACACACTAACTAGCATAACATCTCTAGGCCTAGACACTAGGGAGAGCTTATTTAATAAACATGAATAAAACACATAACTAAAATGTAAAATAAACCCTCTTTTACCTTCCTTAGATGCTCCAAAATGCTTGTTTTAGTGGTTTGATCAGCTTGTGCTCATGAAGTCCTTGGTAATAGAAGTTTGGCTACCTCTATCTCTCCTTGGCACCTTTGTCTTATGGCTTGGATTGGCTTAGAATAAATTTGGCATGGTGACACTAATTGAAATGGATTTTGAAGAGATTTGAGAATAATAAATTTGCACCAAAATAGCTTAGAAATGATGTTCATGGCTTCTCTATTTATAAATTTTTGAGAATGTCTAGAATCAACCTAAACCATCTATCCTAAGATGCAGATGTGTGGTTGAGGATTAATTCAATTTTTTGAATTAAGTTTATAATTATCCTCATCATTAAATTGGAATAAGGGGAAATTAAGAGGCATGGAGGGCATGAATCCTGATATTTGTGGCATTTATGGCCTAGGGATGTCTTCCCAAGAAATGAGGTCATTTGATGATGCATCTATTCAATATTTATTTATAAAAACAAGTATTTAACAAGTTTCCATGGAATTATTAATTAGGCCTTGATTTGGATTAATTATCTCTTAAGTATGTTTAAGCACTTTGTGCACAAATTACTCAAATTGATCAAAATGTCCTATTATTGGTCTAAAATTTGACTAGATTAAAATTGTAAAGTGATGTCAAATGCATTGGAACCATATTCCCATTTAGGATGTTATCAATAGAAAATAATAAAGGCATGTGTCTCATGAAAGAGATTTGATAAAAAAGAGCAATCTAGAGCACCTAGGTGCAAAATTGACATTTTGACTCAGAATGATCTGATCAAAGTTAGTTGGCCCGTAAATTAAATTACCCCATTTAGTGATACCCTATCCAAAATTGGCACTTAAATATGTCAATTTCAACTCATTTAGTGTGTGTTAGTGTCTTCAGGCCAAATTGTGCATTTTAGGTATAAATTGGTCAAAATCCTAGTTAGAGGTTATCAATGGCCAGAATTAGATGTCTACAATTTGCCTCTATTTGAGAAGGCATTACAAACCATAGACAAAGTAATGTCTTCTCAAAGAATGAGAAATGGATTATATGCCAAAAAGAAGATGATGGTTGAATAACAAAGCTCCAAATGTTGTAAACCTATGATGATGGCCCCTTGAGGGAGTGGTCATCATATTTTTTTATGGATGGTCCCTTGAAAAGAAGCAAGAAGAAAAGTGGAATTAACCCATGGTTGAGATTAATCCAAATGAGAAAAATTTTGCATGCATTGATTTAAAAGATTATTGATTTTCCCAAAGGTAGTTATAATTAGGAATAAAATTCAAAATAATGATTTGCCCATAGGTGGTTATAATCATTAAGATGACCTAGATTGGCTAAAGATGATTTCACCCCAGTTAAGGATGATTAACAAGCATAACTCAAGGATATAACCTAGAATATAGATTAAGGATGAGTGGATGAAAAGTGATGAAAGAAATAGAAAGAGGAATAATATTAATCATTAGAAATTATTTATTTGTACCTACCAATGAGGAGATGTTTGTCCTTATTACTAATGATATAACTAGAATGGTCAATGGGTTGATTTGATCAAGGGTGGGATGGGAGGATTTACCAAGGTGCCAAGGAGAAACTTTTATGGCTCCATTGATTATAGACCTTCTTGAAGTTAATTTTTGTTGTAGCATGTGATGGTAGGCTTCATGATAGAACACCATGAAGACTTGGCCAAAATATGCATAAGGACTAACTCCCGATCCAATAAACACTTGAAAACAATGCACCAATGATAAAAACCATGATGATAATGCAAATAAATAGGAAATAAAATAAATAAACAAATATAAAAACAAACAAACAAATTCAAATAAACAAACAAAAATAAAGCCTAAAAACAAAAGCAAAAGAAAGCATGTTAACAATGACCATGCCCTAGTAAGGCAGATCAAGGATAACTAACTAGGCATAGATAGGACAAATATTTTTGGATTTTTGAAATGTTATGAATGTTTTTGGAATTTTGATGTATCTTAACTCGTTAGAGAATGTCAAGATACATGCTCACAAATTGGCGAGAGAATTTGGCTTAGGTTACTCATAAAATTTTGAGAGCGTATGGAAAGGGGGGCCGAGGTGACTTCAACATGAATTAAGCATGACCCAAAAAGTCTCAAAATGACCTCGAGTCACATTAATTACATCCACATGAAAGGTAGGGAAAACCAACTAGGTCCAACAAGTTCTCAAATCCATAAAATGGCCAATCAAATGAAAACAATAATAGCAAGGTGATGTGGAAATTCATGGTAAACAAGTGTTGCCCCTAGTTTACCCATAGGTGATTATAACTAGGATATAAAAACATAGGTCAATGATTATAATTTTCCCATAGGTGGTTATAATTAGTAGCAAGACTAGTGAGACACTAATTTGCTCATAGGCAATTATAACTAGGTTCACATAAACAAGCTTGATAGGATGAAAGATATCTTGCCAGATCAACTGTCACACTACTTTCATAGACTATAATTATAAAAATAGATTGGATTTATTGTTGAAACTTGATTGGAATCCTCCCACAAAATGTGCGAGAAGAACCAAGATCAAAAGAAGATTGGGTAGGATGACTAAAATAGGCTTTCATCTAGATAGGAAATGGAATGGTTAGATGGCACGGTCTTGCTTAGGATAATGATTGGTTGGATAGATTGGATAAAATGGTAGTAATATTACCCCCAATTGATGGGGTAAATGATAGGATACATGACAATGGCAAAAGGATATGTAACAATGGAAATGGCATGGTAATGTGAAATGATATGGTACATGTTTTTGGCCTAGGTGTGGTTTTTTACATATGATTATATTTTTCCTATTGAGATGGAGATGCATGTCATAATCAACAAATGATATAAATATAATACTCAATCATGTTAATTGATATCACACACCTCATCTGAATAGTTACTCTGTCAAAAACTACCTATATATTTGGTTGTCAAGAAAGCTTTTGTGAACTTCATTGATCATTGATTCTGATTTTTTAAATGTCGAGACAAGGTATCTTTGTAGCCTCTGTAAAGAAAAGTGCATCCATGGATGGTAGACAAGGAAAAATAATGGATGGTAGGTTTGATTGTGAAATTTAATGGTAGATGATAATGGAATATATAATGATGGGGAAATAAATGAAGATCAGGAATTTTAGTCACATGTAATGTTATTGATGATGAATTTAACATAATTTTAGTTGTGGTGGGGTCAAAGACTTATTCTCTTGATAGGAACACCAGATTTTTCTATTGTTTGATCTTGAGAGTAGATACCATCTAATTAGGCTATAGATAGGAAGCTATTTTAATTTTATCTTTGATTTTATCTTCATCAAGTAGTGAAGAACTTTTGTGCTCAGTTATGGGTGCCTCAATGAGGTTTTCACTAATGAAGCTATCTTGATTTTCCCATAGCACCTTAAAGAAGGTTTCACTAATGAACATTGGCTTTTGAATTTGATTGTCTTCTATCACTTCCAAAAAAATTTCACTAGAAGATGTTGAGTTGGAACTTTGATTATATCCTAGCACCTCTAAAAAGGTTTCACTAGGAGAGTGTTATTATACTACATGAATGTGGTCTTGACCTCCTTGCTCTTCTTCAACTTCTATGTCACCATGGATTTAATTTAACAAATTTTGATTCTGTCAATCCTAATCAACACTTGTGGGAGATGGAATGTCAATGATATGGCTATTGTGGTTGATGGTAATGGCATGTAGAATGGTAATGGAATAGGGAGAGGTTGCATAATCCTTGTAGAATATACTAGGATAATTTATGTCGAAGCTTAAGTACTCATCCTCAAAAAATTTAGAAGGATCATAAATGTATTCAAATTGATCTAAAAGGTATACGTAACCAATGTTGTAATATCCATAAACATATTATTCTTCTGAATTTGATTTTAACTCAAGGGACTCTAAATCTGATGTTGAGACTGATGTTGATTTAGATTCAAATTTTAATACTAAATTTGATGTCAGTCTAAGAGTGAAACCTAACTCTACTTATGATTCTTCATCTAATGGGTACTCTATTACAATTGTGTCTTATTAAATATTTGGTTTTGGATAAGTAATGGGTTGTGATGGCATAATGGGCTCCACAAAAATTGGTTTATTAAAGTGAGACTTCTCTAGGATGGGAAATAGGTCAAGATATAACTCCTTAGAGACTATCTTATCAATATGAGGCTCTTGAAAAATAAGCACATAGTCAAGGCAATGATTTGTCCAAAGGTAGTTATAATCATTAAGAAGTGACTCAGTAAACACTGACTCATTAGTGAGAGACTCCTTGACAACTGGTATAGGATTAATAGGTGATTCATCATAGGTTAACTTATCATAAGTGGTTGGTGCAACAAAAACATCTCATATTGGTTGGTTGTCTAGGCTTTCATTTCTAATGAGTTGGAAAATACCAATTTTAAGCATAGCTTGGTCTTCAAAAAATTGGATAGGTTGAGGTTTGAATGGGATTGGTTCTTAATGAGGAATGACTTGTAATTAGATAAAGGTAAGGCCTTGGGGAGCATGATTTCTCACATGAGCTAAAGGACAAAGTCCTGAGATGGTAATAATAGGGTATTATGGGGCTTGATTGCTTGCATAAACTAAAGGATGAGATCCTAGTATAGAAATGGTTGGGTGTTATGGAGCTTAGTTGCTCAAACAAACCAGAGGATAAGGTCTTAGTATGGGAATGGTGTAAAATTATGGTCCTCAAATAGAAATGGTGTGATGTGGTGGATCTTGATTACTTACATAAGCCAAAGCATCCAAGTCTTCCTCAAACTATATCATCCTAGTTATGAGTTGGCTCATAAGCTAGTTCTTGACTATGTTTCACATACTGATTATTGTAAAGAGGGTATAGATATGTATCCCAAAAAAGATTATCTGTAGTTGGGTCTTCAAAGTCTTCCTCACAAGCTTCTTCATACCAATCAAGGTCTCAAGTTGGATTGTAAGTTATTTCATGACTTTGTTCCCATGAATGATTAATATGAGGTGGATAGAAATCTATGTCATAAACCATATTAGCATCATTGGGGTTTTGACTAAAGTCATAAAAATCATTTTGTGTAGCCATTATATCATAGGTTGAATTGTAAGTGACTCCACCATAAGTGTAGCTAGACATATATGCATAAATTATGAAAGCTCCAAAACAAAAAGGCTTAGATTTATACAAACTTATGAAAAACTATGCCCAAAGGACAAATGGTTCAAGCTTAGTATAACTTGGTCAAAGGGGTGGAGTTGTATCTCTAATGTAGATTTTAAGTGGAGTTGTATCTCTAAAATGGTTTGTGCTAAGACTTGGCATAAAATAGCCTAACGTCAAATGTCATACACACAAAAGGTCAAGCATATGAATAAAAAACAACAAGTCAAAGGTCTAGGTCAAAGTGTTCCAAACAAAGTCTAAACTAGGAAAGGAAAAAGTTGAGTTACTAGGTCTTTTGTCCAAATGTAGAGTCAAAAGCTAGGCTCAAACAAATAGGCATGAACTAGGACTTTTGGCCAAATGGTATCAAAATCTAGACTTGAAATAAAGACTAATGTGATTTGATTTAATCTAACAAGTTTGGAAACAACTTTAACATAGACCTAGCACATGGAATCAAACATAAACATGATCAATTAGCATAAGGTATAAGACAAAAGGCTCTTTGAGAAAGGTTGTGTTCTCCTAAATAAAGGCACAAACAATGATAAAGATAGGTACTGGACAAACAAAGTATCAATAGTTTTCAAATTTGGGTAATCGATTAACTAAATTTATGCAACCCAAAAGAGAAATATCTATGTATTAACCCCATGAATTAAGGCCTAAATAGAAATAAATCAATGTTTGAATCTAAACTTGACAAGGCTAATTGAAAACTCAATGTTAAAAACTAGGATTTGACTAAACAAGCTAGATAAGATCAAATAACAAGACGACACAAGACAAAGGTCCAAATAGTATACATGACATGGTTTGAAACAAATAGTTTTTGATACAAGGTAAAACAAGTCTTGAAACAAATTGAGCAGCCTAACAGTGTAAGCATGCTTGAATGATGTGGTCAATGTTATTTTTTTTAAAGACTCAAAAGGCTTAAAAAAGGTTTTGACATGATTTGGGTAGCATAACACTACCCTCCTCAACTCAAATGACACACACACAAACAAGTTTAGCAAAACTTTCAAGGCACAAGTATGGTGTAAAACGGCTAGCATAACACATATTTAGACAAAAGAGTGACATATAGACAAATTGGTTTTGACATGGCTTTATGAAAAAACAAACAAGTTTTAGTCTAAAAAAATACCAAACAAAAATGATCAAAATACTCTAAGTATAATGGTCCAAATCCTAGAAAGGGTATAGCAAAATGGGGTTGAATAAAACTAGCAAGGTTTCAATTATTCTAGGGGAATCAATTACACAATGGCTTTCACATCAAATAATGCAAAAGATAAGCACAAAAATTGGGTGACCGTAGCATTGGCTAGTTGTAAAAAGGTCTAGTCATTTTTACAACCACTACATCCTATTTTTCACTTAGTGTAGTGCAATCTCCACATGCAGATACATCCCATGTTTAACTCTAAAGGATTAAGTGAAGTCAATGCTGGGAGATGAAACCCTGGGTCAAAGCTTCCCTAAAGAACTCATAGGAGGTGATGAAGACCCCCTCAAAAGCCAAGTTTACTTGAAATAAAAGACTAATAGAAAGACTTTAGGGTCATTTTTAAGATCACCCAAACTTTGATGAGTTTTTGGGGAGTTCTTTAGATGTATTTATTTCTAAGCCTTGAACTAGGCTACTTGCAATAAGAATGGCACTTTTGATTCCAAGGGTTCCCTAAAGGGGACAAATAGAAGAGCATACACGAAACATCCCTTTTTTTCCAAATAAAGATTTAACTTAAACAACTAAGTAAATACAAAAAATTGGAAAGGTGAGTTCATTTTTAAACCCAAATGGAAAATGAGGTGGTGTTCATTTGACCCCTTGGTCTTAGTTGCAAACTTTGAAAATATTCACCATAAACATCTTTAAAAAAAAATGTTAAACACCAAAACAAGGTTCCTAATTGATTTTTAAGCATGTAAAAGGTGATCTAAACATGTTTTTTAGCAAATGTCAAGCTTGGTCTTAAAATTAAAATGCTATCATGTCCTTTAACCTTGAAGCTCTTTTAGGTTTTAAATAATGAAATTTAAAAAAAGAGCTCTTGGGTCCGTGTTTTAAGAAAAATATAGTGATCAACGTCGGTTATATAACTGATGATGGTTACATTTTATAACCAATGATCCTTATCTAACATCAGTTATACTAATGTGATTGATAACAAGTATCTAACTAATGTTAGTTTTATAAATCGATGTCAATTAGTCTATCTAAATGGCGTCAGTTTTACTAGCAGACATCAGTTACTATGTACACCCGTGGCAAACAAAAATGGTAAAACAAAGTTATAAAATAAAATTGCAAGAGTTTTAATGATCCAAATGAAGATTTTAAAATTGCAAAATGATCTTCTTCATGTGTGGGATGCATCTTTTCCCATCGGGCATGCCATATGTGAATCTAGGAATTTGACTTAAGAAAGGATTGTTAATATGGTGTTAGTTCCAAAATGAAAACAAAATGAAAGAAACACACTAAGTAGCATAACATCTCTAGGCCTAGACACTAGGGAGAGATTAGTTAATAAAAATGAATAAAACACACAATTAAAATGTAAAATAAACCCTCTTTTACCTTCCTTGGATGCTCTAAAATGCTTGTTGTAGTGGTTTGCTTAGCTTATGCTCATGAAGTCCTTAGCAATGGAAGCTTGGCTACCCCCATCTCTCCTTGGCACCTTTGGCTTGGCTTGGAATAAATTTGGCATGGAAACACTAATTGCAATGGCTTTTGAAGATATTTGAGCATAATAACTTTACACCAAAATAGCTTAGAAATGATGTTCATGGCCTCTCTATTTATAGATTTTTGAGAATGTCTATAATCAACCTGAACCATTCATCCTGAGATGTATATGTGTCACTGAGGATTAATTCAATTTTTGGAATTAAGTTTATAATTATCCTCATCATGAAATTGGAAGAAGTGGCAATTAAGAGGAATGGAGGGGCATCATGGAAGGCATTGATGAGGCATGGAGGGCATGAATCTTGATATTTGTGGCATTTATGGCTTAGGGATGTCTTCTCGAGAAATGAGGTCACTTGATGATGCAAATATTTAATATTTATTTATAAAAACAAGTATTCAACAAGTTTCTATGTAATTATTAATTAGGCCTTGATTTGGATTAATTAGCTCTTAAGCATGTTTAAGCACTTTATGCACAAATTAACCAAATTGATCAGAATGTCTTATTATTGGTCTAAAATTTGACTAAATTAGAATTAGAAGGAAAATTTAGATGCATTGGAACCATATTCCCATTTAGGATTTTACCAATAGTAAATAACAAAGGCACGTGTCTCATGCAAGAGATTTGATAGAAAAGAGCAATCCATATCACTTAGGTACAAAATTAGCATTTTGACTCAGAATGATCTGATCAAAGTTAGTTGGCCCATAAATTGTATTGCCCCATTTAGTGATACCCTGGCCAAAATTGGCACTTGAATATGTCAATTTCAATTCATTTAGAGTGTTTTAGTGTTTTTAAGCTAAATTGTGCATTTTAGTTGGAAGTTATCGATGGCTAGAATTAGGTGTTTACATAATAGAGAAGAATAAGCTTAGGGTAAATGGTTTTAGGAGACAAGTGTGTAGATGGAAAGCGAAAAAAGGGACAACAATATTACGAAGCACAAATGGTTTGCCTACCCCTTTCCTAGTGTACCCCTTAAGGCATGCACTTAGAGAGATTGTGAATCAATGGGTTATTTCAAGATATAAATTGTCATTAATTGATACAAGTTTGAAAATATTATGTGTATACATATGCCTACTCGACACTCATCACATGTCATGTAAGTGCAACATAGGATGGTGCTTCGGGAAATAGAACATGATAACACACAATGTTGATGCTAAGTAAAGTGCAGTAAGTAGAAAATAAAATAAATAAAAGGATAGAATTGAAAAACACATATATTTACTTACCTTAGTATTGTAGATAAATAAGTAGATTGCAAGAGAAGGTGAAGGCATCCAATGTGAAGAACACTAGGTGAACCTATAGAAGTTGGTGCGAAAAAAGCCAAAAATTGATTTTTTTTAAAAATAGACATATGATAGTGGAAAAAAATTTCTATGCCATTGTAAATCCAATGCATTTTATAGTTTTAAAAATGAATGAGTAGATATAAAGATATAAGAAAAATAAGAAATTTGTAGGAAAAATAATTGAAAGATTTGAATTACTAAAAAGTGTTTTTAAATAGGGGAAAGAGAAGTCATTTTATTATTTTGACTTGTGAAGGAGAAAAAAAGAGATTTGGAGACCAAACAAGCTAGGATGGTGAGGAGACAATAGGTTAGATGAGGGGGAGCTCCAAGTGCAGCAACAGGTGCACTATAGGTATACAATTATGAATCATAAGCCAGTTTTGGAGTATTTTAATGGTGTATTTTTAGAAAACAAAAAATTTATAATTTATAAATGTTAGAATAAATCAAAATTAGATTCTATAGGTAGGAAAAACCAAGATGGGAAATGGGTTTGAAGGAATTAGGGAGAAAACCGCTAGAAGGCACTTTTTAAGGAAAATGCAAGGGTTCAGTAGGGAAAAACAACTGGGTCGACCTAGTAGGTTGAAAAGGATTAAAATCCATACTTCCGACTTAGTAGGTATGTGTTGACCCTATATGTTTTGTAGACTACCAACCTAGTACATTTTTCCAACTAATCTAAAAATTCTAGAATGCCAACACAGTACTAGGGAGGGGAAACGAAGAGGGTTGACTTAGATTTTTAAGTCAACCAAATCAAAAATAGGGAAATTTTGGTCAAATGAGGTTGACCAAAGAATCAAAATGCTACAAAAATGTGTTAAAAAGTCCTAAAGAAGGTGAGAATGACCCAAAATGACTAAGGGAAAGAAGGACCAAGTAGGCTAAAAATAGGTAAATATGAATAAATTAAAGTAGTTTAGGCTTGTATTTTTATTGAAATTATAAAAAAATGTATTGTGATTATACATGACATGGAGGATCTAATACATATTTTGTTGTTTTTTGGTTTTATGGATGACCCAGATTTTGGAGATTGGTAGATGTGTCTTGACAACAAGATTTATTGGAACATCTAACCATAAGAGATAGAGCTAGGCTAGTAACTGTAGGCCTAAGAGGAATAGCTAACATATGCAAGATTCCTGTAGACACCAAAATTATGTTACACAAATCTATAACATGTTGTGTCAAAACCCCCCTTAAACCCTCTTTATAACAAGTCTTCCTAACCCATGCCTTTAACCCACATATTTAATTAATTAATTAAGATTAATTGAATATTCCCTGTGCCACCTTGCCTAACCACCTTGTCCTAAGACCAATTCTCCTCTTGTGAGTCACCACTAGACTTGGTCTCCCACAAGTAACTAATTCTTACCCCATAAACCAATTTATAACCAATTACCTTATACCTAACCTCGCATATTGACCGTTTCTTAATGGGTGTCACACTTGGCACAAAAAAATGAAAGAAAGGAGCCAAAAATACCCCTTTTGACCTATTTTTATGTCACTGAATTCAGTCAACCCTCGATTGACATTGGTCAATATAGGATTGATGTCAGTGGGATCATCGATGATAGTTACTTAAGCAATGTTCTAAACCCATTCTAGGCCCCCCACAAACATTCTCTCTCTCTCTCTCTCATGCAAATACTCACTCAAGAGATTCAAAGCACTCTTAACAAGATTTTGGCATTTATCCATTGTAACCAGACTCACATCTTCTCTGTGCCAGTCAAATCATGTACTGGAATTGATCCATTATGCAGAGAGATCAAACTATGAAGAACAAGTGGCACACACTCATCTTCATTTATTCATTAGTTTTAACAAAGCTTTATCAAGAGTATTTCTTCAGGTACTTAAATCATTTAATCATCCCTGTATTTTGTGAATTCTAATTGTTTCTAATTATCATTTACACAAGTTTCATTCATCTTCAAGGAGTTGTAAAACTCCTTTTTCTCCATATCTCTACCTTAACCAAACCAAACTCTTCACCCAAATTTCTTACCGTCTCTCTAACCCCTCATACATCTCTTTTCCAACCCCCACTAACCTGCCAAATATCTTTCCCTACACTCAAGAAAGCCTTCTGGGAATTTCTAACTCCATTTCCCCTACTAACATCGGTTATCCTAATGATTGCGATCATATTTCCCCTACTGACATCGGTTACCCTACCAATGTTGGTGACTACCCTTTTACCCAAATCCCCCTGAACTAACCCAAACAACCCTCTAAAAAACCAAAATTATATTTTGCTTGCTCTGTGATACTAACTAATACACACAGATTAAATAAAAGGTACATGCAACTCTCTCTCTCTTTCTCTTTTTAATTTTCTTTGTCATTTAATTTTTAACTCTTTGTATTAAACAGTGGACTGTCATCCCCTAGGAAGTTTTTCACTTCTTAGAACAAGCAAATTACTTGGCAGCCCACTAAACAACCTACTAACAAATATTTTTTGGTAGTGTGTTCTTACTTGTAGGTGGTCCTCCCTAGCCAAAGAGGATTTCTCAACTTCATCTGGATATGGTGTACACCAATTTGGATACATATAATCACTAATACCCAACCTTTATTTCATGTTTCTCACTTCTTAAATTTAATCAAAAATAATAGAAACATTTATGGCATGCCTAGTGGGACCCCTGGAGTTTACCTTAGGTTCATTGTATTATTTTTAAGTGTTCATTTAGGTGCACAGTAGTGAATTTATCATTTATTACATTTTTTCTCTCCTTTTATTGCTTAGAAAAAAGAAAAAAATAAAGAAAATACAATTTTCTTAATTTTCTTGTTTTAGAAGCAGTAAATTGAATTCTTCTCTCTCTATGTCACTCTTTTTTATTCACAAAATAAACTCAATATATTTTTCATGTTAAAAATAATTCTTTTCTTCTGCATGCACATATAGGATTGTGAAAATCATCCTCTTTTCCTATTCCTCTTTGTTTTCATTTGAATTAACACAATTTCAATTTGGGTTTAAAACATATTGCATTTCATTATCTATCTGTTGCATAATTGATGCATCTAGTTAATTAAAGCATTATGAATGAATCATAGGTCACAAATGTTACACATCCAAACCATAAACACAAAATAAGAACTTTAACATACCTGAGACAAGGCCCATCAGGATTTCATCACCTGGTGGATCACCTTACCCTACCCAATTATTCTACTTGGATGTCATTACCAAGGGAAAAGCCCACTCTATTCTCTGGCAGAGTATAAACTCTAGGCAAATGGTATATTTTGCCCAAGTGACTTGGCTCAACTTTAGGCTTGTGACGTGGGGAGAGCAAGCTCTTAATATAAGCTACGTACCTGGTCTAACATAGATACTTTTTGAAAACCAAAATTTACCTTAAACCATCCTTAGACTACTTTTTAGTACCTAAAACAACCAATTCTTCTTCTCATTCTCTACTTAAGGCATAAGCCAACACAACTAAAATTAATCTCTAGTAGTTAATATTAGTGGATGCATGTTATTTTCCATTTTCTATATTTTTGAGTCTGTGAGGATGCTTCTTTTTCTGATTCATGAGATCAAATCAAATTTGACAAATATAAAATTCAAATAATCTCTAAAAATTAGACTTCTTGAGTGTTTATCACTCTCATATAGGGTCTTTAAGACCTTTCAAATACCTAGATTTTACTCTCTAAATCCTAAAAACTCATTCTTTGTACTTTCAAAACTTCCATAGTGACCGACATTAGCTATATAACTGATGTCGATAGATGCCCCAACTGACATCAGTCATAAGTGATCGACATCAGTGACTGTGTAAATTTTTATATTTATAGTCTGCTTTAAACAACAACTTCACATAGCCTTTTAAACTTTCTTTGAACATGATTAACCTTCAAACCGACCTTAACATAGTGTATTCAGACTGTTAGTGTATTCTTTTACATGGTTTTAACATGAAGCCAATAAAAGACACTTATTGATTACACAAGCCATCAACTGCTTCCACCTCCCCCTTCTATTTTTTTATCCACAATGGAACAAGATATGGAAATAACACCCAGACCCAATAAAATTCCTATTATAGTTACAGGTGATCAAGATTTTACTTGATTTCTTGATCATAATGTAACTACCCTCCAACATTACCTTGTTAGAAGCCAAACTTGAACCTCTTTGGGTGACCCAGTCCTTGGAATGCCAACATCATTTATGAAATCAAATCCAATTTTCACTGGACCTTCCATGGTTACCCAAACTATCACATCAACCAATAACCCAATTGTGTATGATGTTTCAAGTATGGCATCACCCACAATTCAAACCAACCTCCACCTTGTCATAACTTACTTACCTTTAAAAACACTAGGGGTGCAATCTATTTCAACCCCATTTTAGAACTTGGTGGTACCCATCCCATCAACTCTTGCACCTATTAACACATAAATCATAACTCACCCCTCACCAAGCATAAATATGCCTTTCACTCAACCCATAACCACAAATCAAACCATTGCCCTTACTTCAATTGGGTAGACCCCATTTATTTCTATGCCTCAACCTATGACTCACTATCCTTATATTATGTCAACACAACCACAATAGGTAGTGCCATATATGCCTTCAACTTTTTATTCTCTTCCTTACAATGTAGGAGGTGTTACTCAAACAAATCCTCCTCCTAACCTCATCAAAATGCTCATGGATAAAATGAGCAACCTTGAAACATCTGTATCTAGATTGAAGAATATTCTATCTTATGATCAGATCTACAATGAACCCATTCACCCCTCTATACCAATTCATCCATATCCAAACCAATGGGAACTCCTAAAATTTTCCCTTTTTCAGAGCAAAGAGGACTCAAAACAACACTTGCAAGCATTTAGACATGATTTCTATTTGATAGGACATGATGATGTGCTATTACTTCACACATTCCCCATGTCTCTTTCAGGAGCTACTTTGGATTGGTACAGTTCTATCACACACCATTCACTATTCTCCTTCACTCAAATTGCATAACTTTTTCTTGATCACTACTCAATCAATATCGCCAAAAAGGTTTCCATAACAGACCTTTATTCTATTTAACAATTTGATGATGAAGTTATTACCAATTTCATTACTCATTAGAGAGGTCTCATAAACCAACTCTCCTTCTCCCTACCTCAACCTGAGCTCATTGAGCTCTTATCTAGAGCATGTGCAACACATACTTCACCTACACTCTAGGTGCAAACCTTTCACACATTCGATGAAGCTTTCACAATGGCATGAAAACTTAAAATTTGGGTCATAGATGAGGATATGATTAAATTACGTAGTAAAAATTCTAAATCTAAATCAAATGATCCTTCTTCATCTAAAAATTCCCATCCAAATCAAAAATCTAAAGGGTCTGCAAATGTCATGGTTGTGAAATCCACTTCTTCTACAAGTATGACTCAACCCACAAGACAATCAAACCTAATCAACCCAAAAATCTCTTTCAACAATGATATGAACAACAAAAATATACTCCTATTTGGGAGTCATACACCTTTGTTTTATAAAATTTACTTAACCAAGGTGTTATCAACCTTCCTACCATCAAACATCCAATCCAATTTGATCCTTCTCAACCCATTTCAACATGGTTCAAAGAGGATGAGTTTTGAAACTGTCATCGTGCCAAAGGCCATAATGTCAATGATTTTAAAACTCTTAAAAATATTATCCAAAATATACTGGATAGGGGTGATCTTATTTTAGATAATCCAAATGCTCCTCCAAACTAGAATATGGACATATTCAAATAACCCTTCCCTAATCACGCACCCAACCAAAACATATTCCACACTACTCAAAATTCTTCAGATAATAAGATTCATATAGTCAATGTGATCTTTCCCTTAACCCAACTATTTCCACAATAATAGGTACCTCTTTTACCTACTCCTACCCCAAAAATGGTAGAAGTTGGTTTGACTCTACATCCCCTTTTGGTAGAAGAACTTATTTCTCCTCTTCCACTTCTATGTGAGGAAGGGAAACCTTTACCACTCCCATTATTCCATGAGGAGTCACCAATTAACTTTGCACTTACCTCACCTACACTTTCACAAAATGGAGATCATGCTTCTCCTACCCCTCAAACAAATAGTGAGAGAAATCCTTTGTTACTTCCTCTTCAACCCATAGAAGAAAGTGACTCATGCACTCCTCTTTCAAAAATAGATGAGCTAAATTTCTCCAGTTTAACATTTGACAAAGAAACTATTGAACCACCCCCAAACCAACCCATCTTTCCATTCCACTTACCCATGGAGGATATTACCTTGCTTTTTCCTCCTCCACATGTTGAAAGAAAAATCATACCATTCTTTATCCCCTTGAGGACTCTTCATCTCCTCATTCTCCACCTACTATAGAGGAACATACTTCTTCATCTATTATTGAAGAAGATGACCCTATTTTGATTCTTTCCCATCTTTGGAAAGAAATATCAGAGGAAAATAAATCTTCTCTCTCTCAATCATCCAAAGACAAACTGGTTAAACCCACACCATTGACATCTAAACCATTTTCATGTTTAGTGGAAAATCTCAAATTCCTTGACTCTAAGAAATTAGATCAAGCGACATTTTAGGATCACCTTAAAATACCCTATCTAACACAGAGAGTATCTCCCTTTACTACTAACCCTCTCACAACTATTTATCCTAAGATTTTTGATAAGGTGTGAGTTACTTAACCTAAGCTTTTAGAAGCCTCCTCTCCTACTTCAGATCCCTCCACCTCACATGTGTCTACCACATTAAAACAAATAAGATCTTTAGGCAAATGACCAATTTATATTCTAGTTCATCCACATATGATGTTAGATTTAACCCCTCAAAAATAAGGGGGTATCTCTCTCCCTAAACCAAAGAAGAAAGGTAAAACCCTAAAACCTCTCCGATCTACCCTTCTTCCACCTTCAACCTTACCATCCATTTTGGGTCCACATTCCTCTACCTTGGTGGGCGTGTTGCCAGCACATGTAAAACATAAAGTGACATTACCTCCATTATTTCCATTACCACCTCACAAACTTTCAATATCTATCACCCTTTTACCCAAACTTAAAAAGGTGAAAGTGAAACATCTGGCTTCACCACCACCCAAAAGGGTGTCACACAAGACTACACCCATCACCACTAAACTCAAAAAAGTGTCCACTCCACCTATTACAATGAGTGTTAACCCATTTCAAGGCTCCCAAATATTCTATCTATGCCAGTTATTTCAAGCATAAACAATAACTCTTCCCCCCATCAAACCATTTGATCCTCTTGAACCAAAACCATTATGGTTTAATGATTCACAAGTTTGTTTATATCATCATTCTTGGAGACATGATACTGAGAGTTTTAAAGCTTTCAAAACAATCATTCACCACCATTTAGATGTTAATGCTCTCTTGGGTGTTAAATCACTTGAAACTCCTAACATTCAACTCTCGGCATTTGCAATGCCTCACAAAACCCCCTTTCACATTAAACTCAAAGATGTTATTAAACCTTATATATCATCCCCTTCACCTATATTTTAGATTAACATGATCAATGTGACTACACGATCACAAAATTAGAAAGACAAAGGAAAGGAAAAGGTCTATACTCCTTGGGTTTACCCATTTACAAAGGATGTCCTCTCTTCAAATCCCAAGATCTCCATCTTGGGTATCCCACAATAGACATCATCAGGAGTTATCCAAAACTCCATGGTGAAGCAACTTCACCAATCCCTAATGAAGATGTCTCCATATGAGTAAATTTAAAACTCATCCCAACATCAACAGGCTCTCATTAGTGCCTTACAAGTGGTTTAAGTTCAACTTGAAGACCTTCAACCCCTCGCAGCCTTCATCAATTCTCTCAATACATTTCTATGATCTCCTTTAGTGATTCAAAGATCCCCTTTCAACATCTTAAAGATCAAGATTCTACCCTCTTTATCACTACCTACATTGATCAAACTCATGTCAAGAGAGTTATGATCAATGGGGGAGCCAACATCAACATCATTTTAACCCATGCTTACAAGCAATTATCACTCCTTGACAATTGTTTGTTAGAAACAAATGCAGTGTTACATTCTTTTAATGACTCTACTGCTACAATTATTGGCACCATGGTCTTGCACATCCATGTGGGTCCTCGTACCCTTCTCAATTTATTTTATGTTGTATAGGGTGAATTATAATACAACATACTTCTTGGGTGACCATGGATACGTGTTATGGCATGTGTATCTTCCACATTGCACCATTATGTTAAGTTTGAATACAATGGTCAAATTCATGTCATTCATGTTGACCCACCTCCATTCAAGACATGTAACATGACCTATAGCCCAAATGATGTTCTTATTCCTTTTAACACATCATCATCTCTACAACCCACTTTTGAAGCCTCCACAAGTTTTGCTACCCCACACACACCTATACCAATTACATAGATTCCCGACAAGGATCCCATGGAGGAAACCTTTAAGTGATTATCACTTAGTGAATATCATTTTTCAACTCTTGACATGTTCTATACCCCTCAAGAGTATGGGAAACCTCACATGAGTGCCAACTATAATCCTTGTATTGGTATGATCATCCCATATGGTCCACCCTATCTCAAAACCAACTTCACATATGGGGGAATTGATAAATCTCTTATCGTGGGTGATTTATCTTCTTCACCCCAAAAGTTTAACTATGACTTTTATTTCTTAAGCAAGCCTATATTTGTGCATATTTATCTCTATAGGTGTGCTTGGAAAGGTTTTGGCCTAGGATTTTATGAGCAAGGTGCTCATACATCCATTCAATATCCTACCCATCAAACCATCGATAATGCCAAACAAAGGCATGGCATTGGTTATGTTGACCCAACTCAATCCATTAATACTACTTCTATTCCCATCATTGAAGAAATTGTATCTTCTTCTAACTCCTCTTCTCCACCATCACCCACTGAATCAGAGGTATCTATACCTCCTAATATTTTTTCAATAAATGTCATTCACTTGGGCCCCCTTACCCATCACCAGGGTAGGGAAACACGGTCTTTTCCTCTCATACATCCTCACATGATTGATGAGGATTTTCCCAAAATTAACACCATCTCTTGTGCAATTGATGATGACATTCTTACCTATATGAATGCTGATGATTCCTACATCAAATTATCACTCCCTTCTGAGACACAAGTTATGTTAAACGAATCAACCATTGACATTAACTTGTATTCTCATGATAACCCTCATATTTTTAAAATAGACCAATCTCTAGATTATTCTAAAGAAACTGAATACACCACATTTCTCTATGACCATAGTAAGGATTTTTCTTGGTCCTATAAAGACATTCCTAGTATTGACCCCTCAATCCTAACCTATAATATTGTCACTAATCATGATGCTAAGCTAGTTAAGCAAAAGCTTCGCAAAATGCATCCTCATATTGCTCTCCTTGTTAAGGATGAGCTCCAATACATCCTCTTTGTTAACTTCATCCAACCTATTGACTGCCTATAATGGGTTTCCAACATTGTACCTATTATGAAAGCAATAAGAGGAATCTGTATTTGCACTAACTACCAAGACCTCAACTTTGCTTGTCTGAAGGATGACTTTCCTTTGCCAAGTATCGATCAACTTGTTGATTTAACAGCTAGACATGAGATGCTATCACTTATGGATATATTATTAGGTTACAATAAAATCCTAGTTTCCCATGAGTATCAACACAAAACAACCTTTATCACCCCATGGGGAACTTTTTGTTACTGGGTTATGCCCTTTGGACTAAAAAATGCTAATGCTACCTATCAGCGTGACATGACTTATATCTTTCATGACCTCTTACACATAATTATGGAAGATTATTTTGATGATCTAATTGGGAAATCTAAACTTCATCAGGATCACTTAGGGGTCTTTAAAATCATTTTCACTTACCTTCTTCAGTATAACATTTGACTCAATCCAAAGAAGTGTATCTTTAGTGTTTTTTCTAGGAAGATCTTGGGATTTATCATCTCTCTTCAAGGTATTAAAGTCAACCCTACTAAGGTTTGATAAATCCTCAAATTTCCTCCACCAAACACACTCAAATAACTCCATAGCCTCCAAGGTAAACTCCAATCAATTCATCACTTTATCTCTCAACTATCAGATTGTTGTCAACCTTTTCACCATCTTCTCAAAAAGGAAATTCCTTTCCATTGGGATAAAATTTTGAGGAAGCCTTTGATGTACTCAAATGGTATCTCCTTTCTCCACCTATCCTTATTCCACCTAAAGAGGACCAACCTTTCTATCTTTATATCTCATCAACCAACCATTCTTTAGGAGCTATGATAGCACATAGGGATGATCACCACCATGAGCAAGAAATATATTACATAAGCCAAATGCTTATTGACTATGAAAATCACTACATTTATATCAATAAGTTTTGCCTTGCTTTGGTATTTATAGCTTCTAAACTATGACATTACCTCCTCAACCACAAAACTTATGTCATCACCCACACTGATCCTCTCAGATACATGCACTCTAAACCTTACCACAACCAGTGCATCACTTGGTGGCTTATGCTTCTAGATAAATTTGATTTAGAATTCATCCAATAGAAGTCCATCAAAGGGTAAACCATCATTGACTAACTATCTGCCACTCCTCTCCATGATATCCAACCCTCAAATCTTGAATTCCTTTACGAGTCCATTTCCACACTTTTTACCGATGATATCACCTATCAAATGATTATGTTATTTGATGGGTCTAAATGTCAAAATGGTGGGGGAACGAGGGTTATCCTCATCCCTCTTGATAGTGAGCCGATGCCTTTACCATTTAAACTAGACTTTAACTACACCAACAACATGGCCGAATATGAAGCCTTAATTCTAGGGCTTCAAATGGTTATCTTCTTAGGAATCAAATCCATAACCATTTTTAGTGACTCATAATTAGTCATCAAATAGGTCAATGGTTATTATCTATATAAGAATGAGACTCTATAATGGTACAAACATCATGTATATACCTTATTAGAATCATTTAACCATTACCTTTTGCAGACCATTCCTCACTTAACCAATAAGTTTGTAGACACAATGGCTTCTTTAGCCTCCCACATACCCTCTTCTTTTTCTTCTTCCAAAATCTACATCACTATACATTACCTAACTTTGCCTTCTTACATTTCCTTGAATATCCTCTTTGTGGGGAATATCACTAATGATCCACACAACTTATGGTATACTCAACTCACAGATTACCTCTCTTACTCTATTACTCCTCCCGACCTCTCCCAAAATACAAACCATGTATTCATAAAGCATGATGCATGTTACACTATGCTAGGGGGACTTCTCTATAAATAGGGTTTCAATGGTCTCCTCCTTTGATGTCTCACTAGTAAAGAGATTCCATTTACTTTTAAGGAGGTTCATGATGGTATTTGTGGTGGTCATTTTAATGGTCATGCCATTTCCAAACATCTCCTTTGCCTTGGTTATTATTGGCCAACACTCTCTCTCGTGATTGTACTTACTATGTTAGACGTTGTCTCAAATGTCAAAAACACACCAACCTATTTCACATTCCTAGTCATGCCTTATAAGTTGCTAAGGACTTTTGGCCCTTCTCTCAATGGGGTTTATACTAAATCAGTGAGATTAACCCTAATTCCTCTCTTCATCACCGATCAATCATAACAGCAATAGAATACTTCACTAAATGGGTTGAGGCCATTCCTCTCATATCTACTAAGGCTAATAAAATCATTTAATTTATCAACCATCATATCATATGCCATTTTGATGTACCTTACAAACTCATAACTGACAATGGTAAGTCTTTCAAAAACAAGACTATATAAAAAATCTATGATGCCTTTGGTATCAAGCTTAGTTTCTCTTCACCTTATTTCCCACAAACCAATGGAAAAGTTGAGGTCTAACAAAAATTTGACCAAAATCCTTATGAAAATGGTTAACTCTATTGGCAAGAATTGGCACATTCACATCCCTTATGCTTTATGGGCTTATTGTACTAGCATTTGCACTTCTACATGAGCTACACCTTTCTCTCTGGTCTATGGGATGGAAGCTATTTTACCCCTTGAAGTCCAAATTCCTTCTCTTTGGATTTCACTAAAATACATTCTAACTAATGATGACTTTTTCCAAGAACATTTGGCTCAACATGATCTATTTGATGAATGCCATCTCACAACCCTTAACCATCTCCACATCTACCAAGAACATATCAAATGCGCCCATGACAAAAAACTAAAAGAGCATGATTTTAAAATTAGAGATCTCATCTTAAAGGAAAATCAACATGTGAATAACTTGGAAAAGATCAAATGGGGCAAATGGAGCAATTGGCTAGGACCCTACATTATAACTCATAAATATGTCTCTAGATCTTATCGCTTGTCTTCTCTCGAAGGATGACCAAAAATTGAACCTCTAAATGCATTGTATTTATGACCATTCTTTTGTTAACTAAGTGACACTTTACCTTGTGTTTAGCTTAAGGTCATCCCTTGAGAAAGCCCACTATATTCATAGTATTTTCACCTTACCCTTATTTCTCCACACTTAGTTAACCTACGAAGTGTTTTGGTTTTGTCCCAAAATATGGAAAAGCCTTTAAGCCTTATAGACTTCTCCATGATTAAAAGTAATAAAAAGACTCAAAGAAGGAACAATAAAAGAAAATGATATGGGATACATCAACCACTCCAAATCATGTATAGTTCTTAAAAAAAGTAGATTGCTCCCTTGAAGGACAACTATATTCAAATAGACTACTCCCTTGAAGGACAACTATTAAAAATCACCAAAATAAAAAAAGACTAGACCATACCCTTAAAGGATGGCTAAGTCAACAAACCACTATCAAAGGCAAATATGATTCAGAAGCTTCCCTATTGATCAACTTCATCCCATTGTGAGCTTCCTGCATCGATCAGCTTACACAACAAAAGCAAAAGCAAAGAAAAAAAGAACAAAGCAACATAATAACTTTATGTCATGGACTTGCCTATAGTCACTCTCGGGCAACCCACTAATGGGGCATACCATTATTACTACAAAGGTTACGCTACCTCACTACTCCTATTCCATTTTACACCCTCTTTCCCTCAAAAACCACATTTTCAAGGGACTTTGAGCTTACTTAACACAAGGTGATAACCATGATTTTCTAACTCATAAATGGTCAAATGATGCAATACATAAAAAAGGTTCAAAATTTAGCACCTATTTTCATTTTTATTTTTGTTTGTGTCAATATTGAGCACATTGTCTCTCTCTTTTACCTTTCTCTTCACATGTTGACTTTTCTTCTATAGATACATTTTCCAATAGAATAACTCACCATCTCAACTCATAAACATAACAACTCTAAATCCTATACCTACCCCCAAAATAAATGCCTAAAGCAATCATTTCTAGTATATACCATCACATATATGGGACAATGCTAAAAATGCAACATGACCATCATTTTCCTAACTAAAAATACATAGGAATAATGTCACAATGACCAAAACCATCACTTATGCATATACCCTCACATATGTAAAATGCAAAACCCAAACAATAATGACCAACACATTCATTTCTAGTATACACCCAATCACATATATGGAAGGTACTACGAATGCAACTTAAAGATCAATTTCCTAAAAACCAATACCTAGGAAATAAACCATGACCAAAACATCTATTTTTAGTATAAACCATCATATCTAGAGCATGATAAAAATAGAAATTAACCAAGCATATACCATTTCACATATGGAAATTGCTACACTTTTATCTCTCAAACACAACCATTTCATTTTATGCATATATCATCACATATGGGAAAGCTAAACATGAAAATCTCATCTACTATGCATATGACATCACATACATGGAAGTGCTAGTAAACCAACATCATCATTATGTCAATATCATAAACATTCATCCAAAATCATAAACATATACATGAAAATAAAATTTACATCATCATCACATCAAATAAAACATCTCATCATGTGTGTGTGTGTGTGTGTGTTGAATCAATATACATCATATACAAATATCAACATCTCTCATCTCATCTCTCTCTCATATACATTTCACATCATCGGATCGTAGGCTAGTAAATATACAAAAAAATGAATAAATACAAAAATATCCCTCAAAATTAGGATCAACATGACCTCCTCAAAATCATGGCAGATGTGATGAGGTGGTGTCACCACCACCCTCTCCCTGTCTCTATCTCCATGAACTAGAACCTAAGGTCTGTGTCTCTAATCACTCCTAGTCCCTAAACTCTACAAATCTAGGAATCTATGAAAACTCATGGATCACCCTCTCATATTATGCAATCTCATCTAGTGTAGTATTGTATCTCATAAGAGATACAGTCTATGGAGGACCCATAACACCTTCCTATCCTACTGCCTATCCTACTACCTATGGATGAGGAGGAGGAACAACTACCAATTCCTTTGTGGTTGACCTCAACTAATCTCTCTCTACTGTTAATTAGGTCACTCATCCCTATAGACTAGCCACCTAACTCTAAAGATGGCCTACCTGACCATATAACTCTAAGACCTCTACCTATGAGGAATCCTATGAAAGGATTACAACATCTCTCTCCTATATGGCCATGTCCCTAGCATGTAATGTTAGATCCCTCTCTATAACTAAAACATCTCTAGCCTGCATAACCACATCTCTCACCTAAATAGTAGCATCTCTGACATGTAATGTTGTATCCCTCTTTAGAACTATGGCATCCCTGGCCTGCATGTCCATATCCCTCTTTTATATGACCATGTCCCTGACCTATAAAGTAGCATCTCTCTCATGAGCCAAATCTTACATCTATGGAGTTGATCTCCTAAGTGGTGTAATTGGGTGTAGTCTTACCCACCATGCCTGGTATACCATAGTACATCTAACATCAACCACATCTATGCCTAATAGAAGCTCTTCAAAATCAAGACCATCTGTCTCTAATGGAAAAGGGAGTGGTTCCTCGATGTCATCATGCCTATATCTAGGGAAAGTAGGTGGAACATCCTATATAAGTCTTAGTTGTCTCCTGACCTGTGCCATGGGTATCATCTCAAGCTCCCTTACTCTCATACCTCTAACCCATAGTGTGTGCTATAGCCTAATGATCTCTTCCCCTTGACCTCTAAAAACTAGATACGTCAAGTAGGGTACCAGATAATATCTCTAGGACTCAAGCCATCTAGTATCCCTTTGTAGTGTGTGATATCTCACACAATGCCATCAACCTGTGTCTATGTCATGGCCTCTTGCCATCATCTAAACTTGACTCTGAATCCTACTACAATCATAGATGGTAGTCCTAGTGGCCACATAACTACAATGTACTTATATGCCCAACCATGCATCAAGTGCCCAACACATAAACTATAGTATCTATGTAGACACAAACCCCACAACTCTCTATACAACTGAGCCAAGTATACAGAACCCATGCAAAAACTATCCTTTGCTATATCATCTAAGCTAGGACCCTTATTAAGGCAATCAGAAATCTACCACCATCTACATTTGGTAGTGCATACACCATGATGTTGATCATCATTAGGATGCTCAGATGATGTTCCTCCTCATCCACCAAAAATAGAGGCTCATAAGAGAATGATGCTGAGTGATATATAACCTCAATCACATGCTCACCGAATAATGACACCATATGGATGTCATACTCCTCCCTTGTACACCCAAAAATCTACTCACCCTACAGCGGTAATCTAGGATTCATGTATACATCCTCTAGTATGACTATCATCTCACCATTTGGTAGGTGAAAGGTGTTCGTGGTATGATCCCACCTCTTAATCAACATGATCATCAAGCTAACATCTCGAGTGACCCGATAATACCACTACACTTGTCAAGACCAACTACAGCCATGTGGTCCCACTCATCTCCTGACACATCTCTCTTGAACCTAGTCAGGAGTGTCAAAAGATGGTTTCTCAAGGTTAACTCATGCCTCGCTTACAACCATGAACACACAAAATTAATCAAAAACTCTTTCTCACCACTACCTTAACCACTTTCCCTATCCCATGGGAGAACTACATTGGCCTGAGGCACTTTTGGGATATATAGGTAGCACTCAGTAGACATGGGGTCTTTTAGGGCTAGCTCAGTCATCTACTCACCTAAATATCCAACCTATCCCTTTTTACCCAAGGCCTTATAACTTATTTATCTTAAATTAGGCCTTTCAGCCAATCTCTTGCTCTTCAACTGAGATAAAACTATTCTATGCCACATGATTTGCCTATTCCCTAAGGCCTATTTTTTTCAACTCTTTTTCTCCCCATTTTTACCCTTTTTTACTTTAACAAGTCCACTAATGTCAGTCACTTATCAACCGACATCAATGCCTAAACCACCAACATTGATGCACAACACACTGACATTGATGTCTTCACCATTGATATCAGTAGATAGACCTTTACCAACATTGACAGGCTACTATTAACATTGGCAACTAGTTCAAATCTAGGGTCAAACCCTGCTCATTTCTCATTTCCATTTTTAAACCTAAACTACCCCAAAACCCACCCAAACAAGCCTACACATGCTCCTACCCTACCCACTACCCAGCCACTCCTCACTAACAACCTATTACACCCCCTATTCAACTCAAATCAACAAAATTACCAAAAAAACACAAACCAATAGTCTAAAGGACCCTACCTCATCTCTCTACCTCTGTTGAGTTGAGATGACTGGTGCATGTGCTACCACACCTCTAACTGGGTCTCCACCTTGTCCCATAATTTCCTCAAACCTTTTGGCTTTTTCTTTCCCTCTAACCAATCAACATGCAAATGACATTGGTCAGCCACCTAGCCCCTTTTTTTGGGCTTGGTCAGCCATCAATGTCAACTATTTGTGCCCTAGGTCACCGATTTTGATACCATAAAATGGAATTTTAATGCTTGCAAATCACTTTTTATATTCCCTTCTTCATTTTAGGGCAACCTTGCACACACCTTGCCTTTATAAACTTGACCATGGGTATCATTTTCATCTCTACTTGTGCCAACTATTACCCAAACACACATTTCATTACACACTTACTCATTACATCTAAATTTGGTATCTTGATCATTCATGCTATCTAGTACATGTCAGTAATACCTTACATATATGAATATTAGTTGATTTGGATCACCACTAACTGATCCTATCACTTATGACCTATTATGTTTTTAGGGGTACTTCTTACCTCAAATACCTAGAACATAATTAATTATTTGAGCTACAGTTTGGGTTGATCCTACCTCCTCAACTATCACTAACACACTGTGCCTTGGTAACTTTAACCACAATCCTCCATGACCACACCTATTTTTAACTTGTAAACACAAATTTTTATTACTTTATGACCATGACCTCATCTCTGCACTACTAGCTCACAACCAACTAATCCCATTTACTCTTTATCAAATCAGTCACCAATTTTGGGTTTTTCCTAATTAGTTCCCATTTTGAGGGGGAGGATATCACACCCCATGACTAGACCACTCAACTTTAATTTTTATCTTGCAACTTGCTAGCACAACTTACCAAGATAAAAAGGGGCAAATGTAGGCACCAAAATTACATTACACAAGTGTAAAATGTGTTGTGTCAAAACCCCCTTAAACCCCCTTTGTAACAAGTCTTCCTAACCCATGCCTTTACCCCACATGTTTAATTAATTAATTAATTAAGATTAATTGAATATTCCCTATGCCATCTTGCCTAGCCACCTTGCCCCAAGACCAATTCTCCTCTTGTGAGTCACCACTAGACTTGATCTCCCACAAGTAACTAATTCTTACCCTATAAACCAATTTCTAACCAATTACCTTATACCTAACCTCACATATTGACCATTTCTTAATGGGTGCCACACTTGGCATGAAGAAATATAAGAAAGGAGCCAAAAATATCCCTTTTGACCTATTTTTATGCCACTAACATCGGTCAACCCTCGACTGACATCGATCAACCTGAGAATGAAATCAATAGGATCACTGATATTGGTTACTTAAGAAACATTCTAAACCTATTTTGGCCCCCCATAAACATTCTCTCTCCTAAGAAGAAACTCACTCAATAGATTCAAAGCACTCTTAACAAGATTTTGGCATTTATCCATTGTAATCAAGCTCATAAATTCTCTGTACCAATCAAATCCTGAACTAGAATTGATCCATTATGCAAAGAGCTCAAACTATAGTCAACAAGTGGCACACACTCATCTTTGTTCGATCAATCACCTTAATAAATCTTTATCAAGAGTATTTCTTTAGGTACTTATATCATTTAATCATCCCTAAATTTTGTGAATTCTAATTATTTCTAATTATCATTTACATAAGTCCCATTCATCTCCGAGGAGGATTTGCAAAAATCCTTCATCTCCATATCTCTACCTTAACCAAACCAAACTCCTCACCTAGATTTCTTACCATCTCTCTAACCCCTCATACAAATCTTTTCCAACCCCATTAACCTATCAAATATCCTTCCCTACACTCAGGAAAGCCTTCTAGGAATTTCTAACTCCATTGCCCCTATCGACATCATTTATCCTATCGACATCAGTCACATTACCCCTACTGACGTCAGTGACTGCCCTTTTACCCAAATCCCCCTAAACCAACCTGAATAGCCCTCCAACAAACCAAAATTGTATTTTTATTGCTCTATGATACTGACTGCTACACACAAGCTATAGAAAAGGTACATACAACTCTCTATCTTTCTCTTTTTACTTTACTTTATCATTTCATTTTTAACTCTTTATATTAAATAGTTGATTTTCATCCCTTAAGAAGTTTGTCACTCTTGGAACAAAAAATTTGCTTGGTATCCCACTCACTAACCTACTAACAAATATTTTTTGGTAGTGTGTTCTTACTTGTAGGTGGTCCTCCCTATCCAAAGAGGAGTTCCTAACTTCATCTGGATACAGTGCGCACCAATCCAAGTACATATAATCACTAATCTTCAACCTTTTCTTCATGTTTCTCACTTCTTAAATTTAATCAAAAATATTATAAATTATTCCCTTGAGCGTGGATCTATTAGTCATGTTCCTTGGATATTAGGAATGATTGACTAACACCTTCAGATGGGAGGTGGATGGAGATGTGGTAGAGGTAGTTATCACTCTAAAGGATATGCATGCCATCCTAAGGCTACTAGTAATAGGATAATTGATGACTACAAGTATTCTAGATATCATAGAGGAGAGGAGAGCCTTAGCCATGTGGGCTATAAGATCAAAGATGATATTGGTGTGTAAGAGAGTTAGTATGTTTAACATATATGCATCATAGATTCCAAATATCTAGAAAGCTATGATAAGACTTATGACATAGTGAGTACTATATCACAAGTTGGATGATAGGGTACCACTCTTCATGGTAGCCTTGAGGAGGAGGACCTTAGAGGAGGGAGTACTATATGATCTTGTTTCTATCATTTGGGTCTAGGTCATACATGATCTGTATGAGGTGTTGATCAAAGGGCAAAAGCTGATAGGACCAATCATATTACTAAAGGCTTAGATATATGAGAGGTTTCCCATGTGTAAATTAGTTGGGTTACCTCATGTGGTCAATGATAGACAGCCTCAAGTGTGGATATTAAGGGAGGACCAGGTAGTGTGGGTCATTCCCCACATGTCAATATTATAGATGGTGATATATGTAGACATAGTATGGCAGCCATATGGGCACATAGTGACTACATGGTTGAGATGGGACATATTTTCACCAACTACAACAAAGACAAAGGTGGTTATGTTGGTTGAATATTTTTTTGATTAGCATACTGATAAACAAAATAGGTCTGATCAGCCAAAGTAGGAAGATTAGTCATCCAAATGTGTAGGTTTACCACATCAAAAGGGGATTGATCTCTCCTCTCATCAAGGGGAGGTTCCCTATAGATATGTTATATGTATATATAAATAGAAAATAATACTCAAGGGTAGGACAAACCATCCATCTCTCTTTTTTCAGAGATGATACGTGTAGATCAAAGGAGAAACTCAAGGAAAATGATAGACAACACTCCTCTTCTTTCAGAAGTACTATTCAGCAAACCACAAGAATACTCTTGGTAGTAACAGCAAAATGTAGCAAAGGATGTAATAACCAACAAATAGAGATGCAACATAAAGTCTCCACTGGATTGCTCAAGAGTAAGATACGAAGGACAATGAGGGCACAAAGTCATCCCAAGGTCATTTACATAGAAATGAAAAGAAAACACACTAAAGGCAATTATGGGGGCACAAATTCTCTCCACACTTGATTCTTCAGGACACCTTCCTGACTGCTATCACTAATTTTGCTTGTTGAATTAAAGGAACAGAAGATATATTAAGGAAAAAGACATAAGAATAGTTTCCCTAACTACAAAGATATCACAGCACAAAGTCTAAAAAATCACTTGCTTTCTTATTCCAATAACAAAATATGATCAACAAACTGAGCTCAAAGTCTCAGAAGTGCCTTTCAATTTGGGCAAAGTTTTGTTCTGATTGTCAAAAAGAGATACATTTGTAATAGAAGAGAGTCCCTTATATAGCCTCTTCAAGAAGGACTCAGGAATAGTAACACATCATGCTACATTGTAACCTATTAAGAAGATAGGATGGAACTTAGGGGCATTTACCCATTTGATATAATCAATGCAGAGAAACAAGTCACACTATTGAAAGTTTGCAACTTTCAATGTCCACCTGGCAATCTGATCCTACCTTCATCGTTCCTCCTTTTTTGGTTAATTGAATCAGGTCCTAGATTCAATTTGTTATTCTATTCCTTCCTCACTTTCTATTGGTCTTGGCCTTGAATTTTGTGAATGCATTTGGGTCTATAGACTCAAAGGATCAACAACTATTTTATGAGCTTTAAAATTGGCGTTCGCGTGCCCGTCACTATGTTTTCAATGGCTAGTTCATTGTGTTGAATTTGACATCTTCAGGTGCGTCACCCCTTGGTCCTTCAAATTTTTTATTTGGCACTTTATTGGAAAGAATCTGCCCTTTTGGGCCTTAAGAAATGATCCACTTTAGGTTGAGAAGAGCTCCCCATAAGGTATCTGCCCTTTAGGTGGTCTTTGAATGGCCTTTGAGCTTCTTGTTTTACATCTTCCTAAAGGGAAGGTGACCCTTCAAATTTGGGTAAGTGTCCTTCTATTTGGCAGCTAGGAGTCCCCTACAAGGGAAACTACCCTTTGGGGTCCTTTGCAGCCTTTCACTAGTTTCTTGCAGGCATTTTCCCCAAACAAATTCCCACAAACAAAAAGTCTGCAAAAATTTCCCGTAGACAAAAAGTCCACAGAAAATGTTCCTATCACTTTTGCCTTGGTTATTTCTTCAAGATTTCTGCCCGAAGCTTCTCCAAATTCTTTTAGGCTTTTTTTTTGAAGGAATTCCTTCAGAAAAAAGTCTGAAGGAATTGCTTCTTTTTCAAATGCCTTACATAGAAATCTGAAAGAATTTACCTTTTGAGGCTTCTTTGAAAATGACCCTTTCAAAGGGTAATTTTGTCATCCAAGTGCCCTCCGCAAGGGCACTTTGTCCTTTGGGAAGCTCTTTGAAATTTTGCATTTGAACTGCTCCTTTGAACCGTCTGAGTGAAACGCTCTGTTGAACCACTTCATTGAACCACTTCGTTGAACCACAGCAATGAACCGCTTGGTTGAACCAAATGTTGAACCAAGTCAATGAACCAAGCTTTGAACCAAAATGGTTCAAGCTGATGGTTCAAGCTGATGGTTCAATTGAATGAACCAAGCCTTTAAACCAAGTGGATGAACTAAGTCATTGAACCATTTGTTTGAACCAACCATTGAACCAAGTTTTGGTTCAACAGTTCAAACAAAGCCTTTGAACCATGTGTTTGAACCCGCCTTTGAACCAAAAGATGTTGAACCAACCGTTAAGCCAAGCTTTGGTTCAACGGTTCAAACAAAGCCTTGAACCAATTGATGAATTGTTTGATTAAACCAAAGGATGAACCAAAAAGTTGAAACAAAGCAGACGAACTGATTGAACAGAAAGTGTTAAACTGATTGAACTGAAAGTGTTAAACTGATTGAACTGAAAGTGTTGAACCTATTGAACCTTGAACTCATTGAACCTTTGAACCAAAGTGGTTTAACGGTTTAACGGTTAAATGGTTCAAGCCTCTTTTGCTTGAATTCTTGTCGATAGACATTTTTTATTAAACCACGGCACTGAACCAATCCTGAAAATGACCAAGTGTTAGAAATTGATTCTTTTGGTTGAACCCACCTATAAAATCCTTTGAACCTATAGAGATGAACCTACCTTCAAAGTTCGTAGAAATCAAGTCTATAGAAATTAACCTATAAAGCCCATTAAACTTGGCCTGTAGAGTCCAGAGATTTTCTCTTCCTACTGAGTTCATAGATTTTCTCTTCCTGCAGAGTCCATAGATTTAAGCCTGCAGAGTCCGTAGATTTTTTAAAAGCTTGAAAAATGAGGAATTTGAATGCCTAGGAAAATTTTTGAAAAGGGAAGAGACAATTTTGGTCTACAGGACCAAAATAGTTCAAATGTTGTCCCAAAAATGAGTGATATTTTTGGGGGACAACAGCTGGCTCCAGTTGGGAAACTTTTGTCAATTGCAAAAAGAATTGAAAGGAGTAGAATCTAGAATCTCCAGTGTCTTCATGTGTACCATTGGGTTACGGAGTCATGCTACCCAGAAATGAAAGGCATCAAAAATGAAAACAAACAAAACAAAACAGAATTAAAAACTATACAAATATACATATGTACAGATGATATGATCTAATACTTCAAGAGTTGAAGTGTTTCAGATGTTGCTTCTTGAGAGATGGTGAAAATAGTGTGCCATCTTGGTAAACCAACAGGAAAACATTTTGCCCCTAGAAACGGTGACAGGAGAATGGAACTCTCCACCAAGAAACCAATTTTCTGCATCTTCCCCTTGGCTTTTTCTTCTTCTTGTCCCAAGGCAAGACGTGGTCTTCAATTTGAAAGCCATAACTCCTTACTTTCTTAGTGAAGGGTTCCTTTGCCTAATTTTGATTTGTAATAGCATGGTCCATTACCATAATTGGTTGTTCTTCTGGTTCAGTCCAACATATGATTGGATTATCCATATCAAACTCCTAACAAATTATCAACTTAGCATCTACTTTGATGTGGAGGAGTTTGATTTCTTCATCTTAAGTAATCTTCAATCTGAGCAACAAAGATGTGCATCTAGCTGTGTTATTGGTGTTACTAACTTGAAAATTTCATGAAGGAAGAATATCTCCCTGAGGAGATATCAACACAGTCCCAACTCCATCGTTGGTGGAAAAATTACTGCCATTGGATTTCAAGATCGAAGCATCATTAGAAGCTAATCTCCTATCAAATTTATCTTCATTAGAGATGAAAGATCCTTCCTTACTTGTACTATGCCCTACCAATTATCTTGAAGTCTTGTTTGGATCAATTCCTAAATTTTTAGCTACAAGACTTTCATCTATAGAAACATGAACATCCTCTATGGTAAAGAAATAATTACCACTGCCTGAAGACTCAAACAAAATTTGTGTTGTAGGGGATGATGTTTGGGTGACCACATATTTTGCCTCCTTTTTAGGGAGAAATCTCTTAATCATGCCTTGGACAGGGATCCTTGCCTTAGACCGATCCATGCTTATTTCTCCTCCCACGTCCTTGAAATTTTTTTATCCAAGTAAAATGCCATAGGATGTTGGGACGTCAGCCACTAAGACAATAATCTTGATTCTCTTGTTTGGAAAGGCTGCCAATGCAAATTGGGCATCTTTAATTTGCCCCAACAATGGTACTTGCTTGTTCTCCATGGAGAAATATCTCCCAAATGTTTTGGTCAATGTGAGACCCAGAGACTTAGCTACTTTAGCAGGCATGACATTGTCAGATGCCCCAAAATCAATGATGCAATTGTTGATTTGATAACCATTTATTAACAGGGAAACATAGAAAGGTTCTATTTTCCCAGGGGCAGCTGGAGGAGCAAAGACAAGATTATTTGGAATGGGCATGTCCTTTGGATAATTAGGAATTATCTTTTTAGCTTTTTTCCTTGCAGGGATGGTTTGGTTCTTGATACATTGGACCATCTTATCCAATTGATCAGGATTAGACTGCAAGTATTCAAATTCAGACATTTGTATTTTTGTCTTTTTGACATGATCAATTATATCAAATGGCTAAATTGGACTAGGAACAGAGGAAAGCATTTCAACCTTTTGGGTTTTAGGAGGGATGGGAAGAGGGCTGGTTTGTGAAATGGGAGTAGAAGGTGAAGGTGAAATTGATGTACTTACATTTTGAGTGATCACTGGATCCTTTGACTGAAAAGGAAGAGGGGTTCTACGCTTAGCAATCGTAACTACTGGTTGAGGTTACTCCTCTATCTTCCCTTTATCAACTTATTAGACTAATTGGTTCTTGGATCTGGTAAACACTGCATATGATCCATCAATAGCTTCTCCTTTGTTTTTAGGTTCATTCTGGTAGTTCAAGAAACCAATGTAGGAGTCACTAGCTGATTCTTCTTGATCATCATAAAGGAGATCAGCATCATTTTCTTGATTCAATTCAGGCTAGAAAGAGAACTCAAATTTTATTTCAAGATATCCCATTGCTGAATTGGTTGGAGGAGATTCTAGGGCAAGTTTCCCTTGTGGAGGAGGAAGGCAATTCTATTGCCCTTGATTCCTAGCAGCATTGCCCTAATATGACTGATTTGGGAATGTCCTTCTTGGCATATCTCTGTATGAAAGAGTAGAAGACATTCCTTGTGCCATTTGATTTTTCAAGGCTAGTACTTCATTTACCAGCTTTTGCACCATTAGATCAGTGGTGCCTGTAGATGCATATTCAGAAGATGATGAAGATCTATTTCTATTTGGATCTCTTCTTATCTTCCCTACTAAGATGAGATCATCTTCTACCTCAGTGGCCAAAAGTTGAGCTACAACAAGATCTATTTGACCAGCACGTCTCAAGAGAAAACTTACTTCAGGTAACTAAGAATTAATGAAGAAGCATTTGAGATTCTCAGCTTTAGGTCGAGCAATTACAGGAATTCTGTTCCTCAATTTGTCAAATTTGGCTATGAAGTCTCTCATTGGTTCATGAGGCTCTTTCTTCATTTGTGTAAGTTGAGCTAGAAGTGCATGTACATATTCTATATGTTTGAATCTAGCTTCAAACTTAGCTTTGAGGGTATTCCAATCAGTTACTGACTGAGCCTGTAGATGATAAAACCAATCTGTAGCAACACCTTGTAATGTTTCTACAAAAATCCTGACTGCTACATCTTTAAATTCTACTTTGATTACTCCACAAGCTATGCCAAAGGCTACAATGTGTTCATCAGGATGAACTTTCCCATCACCATAGAATTTAGGGAAATTATTCCTTGAACTGCATGGAAGCTTATGTAGAGGTGGAGTAAGATTGAGAGGACCAAACGCATTACCCCAGGGGCCTTGAACTGTGATTGTAGGATTATGAAAAGGAGGGATAATAAATCTCAGAGGGGTAATTATTGGCAAAGCTTTATCAATAGCAGAAGTAGATAATTCGTTTGGTAATGGAAATCTAACTTTAGTAGGAGGAAAGCTCTTGGTTTGTTGGAGATAAGATGGTGAAGGAAACAGATCAAAATCACTTTGCTGACCAACTCGAATATAGGGTCAACAATCCCTTTAGCCCTTTGGCTTCGTGTATACCTTGAATCTACCAGATTGTGAAACAAAAATGGAAAATAATTGACCTTGCTTTAGTTAAAGCTTGAGGCTTTAAACTATGCATTCTTTTCCAATTAGTGTGGAGGTAAATGAATAGATTATAAATGGATAATGGATTTTAAATCCCCAGCAGAGTCGCCAAAAATTGTTGGTTGAATATTTTGTCAATCAACGTACTGATAAACAAAATAGGTCTGATTAGCCAAAGTAGGAAGATTAGTCATCCAAATGTGTAGGTTTACCACATCAAAAAGGGACTGATCTCTCCTCTCATCAAGGGGAGGTTCCCTATAGATATGTTATATGTATATATAAATGGAAAATAATATTGAAGGGTAGGATAAACCATCCATCTCTCTTTTTTTAGAGATGATGCATGCAGATCAAAGGAAAAACTCAAGGAAAATGACAGATAACACTCCTCTTCTTTTAGAAGTACTATTCAACAAACCACAAGAATACTCTTGATAGTAACAGTAAAATGTAGCAAAGGATGTAATAACCAGCAAATCGAGATGCAGCACAAAGTCTCCACCTGGATCGCTCAAGAGTAAGATACAAAGGACAATGAGGGCACAAGGTCATCCCAAGGTCCTTTACATAGAAATGAAAAGAAAACACACTAAAGGCAATTATGGGGGCACAAATTCTCTCCACACTTGACTCTTCAGGACACCTTCCTAATTGTTATCACTAATTCTACTTGTTGAATTAAAGGAACAGAAGATATTTTAAGGAAAAAGACATAAGAATAGTTTCCCCAACAACAAAGATATCATGGCACAAAGTCTAAAAAATCACTTGTTTTCTTATTCCAATAACAAAATATGATCAACAAACTGAGCTCAAAGTCTCAGAAGTGCCTTTCAATTTGGGCAGAGTTTCATTCTGATTGTCAAAAAGAGATACATCTATAATAGAAGAGAGTCCCTTATCTAGCCTCTTCAAGAAGGACTCATGAACAGTAACACATCATGTTACATTGGAATCTGTTAAGAAGATAGGCTAGAACTTAGGGGAATTTACCCATTTGATTTTATCAATGTAGAGAAACAAGTCACGCTATTGAAAGTTTGCAACTTTCAATGTCCACCTGGCGATTGGATCCTACCTTCATCTTTCCTCCTTTTCTGGTTAATTAAATCAGGTCTTGGATTCAATTTGTTGTTCTATTCCTTCCTCGATTTCTACTGGTCTTGGCCTTGAAGTCTGTGAATGCATTTGAGTCTGTAGATTCAAAGGATCAACAACTATTTTATGAGCTTTAAAATTGATGTTTGCGCACTTGTCACTATGTTTTCAATGGCTAGTTTGCTGTGTTGAATTTGATGTCTTTAGGCGCGTCACCCCTTGGTCCTTCTTTGGATTTTCTATTTGGCACTTTCTTGGAAATAATCTACCCTTTTAGGCCTTAAGAAATGATTCACTTTGGGTCAAGAAGAGCTCCCCGCAAGGTATCTGCCCTTTAGGCAGTTTTTGAATGGCCTTTGAGCTTCTTGTTTTACATCTTCCTAAAGGGAAGGTGACCCTTCGACTTTAGGGAAGTGTCCTTCTATTCAACAGTCAGGAGTCCCCCACAAGGGTAACTACCCTTTGGGGTCCTTCAGCGGCCTTCTGTGGGTTTCCTGTAGGCATTTTCCCCAGACAAATTCCCGCAGACAAAAAGTCTATAGAAATTTCCCGCGAATAAAAAGTCCATAGAAAATGTTCCTATTACTTTTGCCTTGGTTATTTCTTCAGGCTTTCTACCCATAGCTTCTCTAAATTCTTTCAAGCTTTTTGTCTGAAGGAATTCCTTTGAACAAAAAGTCTGAAGGAATTGCTTCTCTTTCAAATGCCTTAAATAGAAATCTAAAATAATTTACCTTTTGAGGCTTCTTTGAAAATGACCCTTCTGAAGGGTACTTTTGTCATCCAAGTGCCCTTTGCAAGGGCACTTTGTCCTTTGGGAGGCTCTTTGAACTTTTGCATTTGAACCGCTCCATTGAACCACTTCATTGAACCACTTCATTTAACCACTGTGTTGAACCACGGCAATGAATCACTTGGTTGAACCAAACATTGACCCAAGTTGATGAACCAAGCTTTGAACCAAAATGGTTCAAGTCGATGGTTTAATTGAATGAACCAAGCCTTTGAACCAAGTAGATGAAATAAGTCATTGAATCATTTGTTTGAACCAACCATTGAACTAAGTTTTGGTTCAATAGTTCAAACGAAGCCTTTGAACCATGTGTTTGAACCCGCCTTTGAACCAAAAGACGTTGAACCAACCATTGAACCAAGCTTTGGTTCAACGGGTCAAACAAAGCCTTGAACTGATTGATGAACCATTTGATTGAACCAAAGGATGAACCAAAACATTGAAACAAAGCAGACAAACTGATTGAACTGAAAGTGTTGAACTGATTGAATCGAAAGCGTTGAACCTATTGAACCTTAAACTCATTGAACCTTTGAACCAAATTGGTTCAACGATTCAACGGTTCAATTGTTTAAGCCTCTTTTGCTTGAATGCTTTCTGATAGACATTTTTGATTGAACCAAGGCACTAAACCAATCCTAAAAATGACCAAGTGTTAGAAACTAATTCTTTTGGTTGAACCTGCCTACAGAAGCCTTTGAACCTATAGAGATGAACCTGCCTATAGAGTCTGTAGAAATCAAGTCTGTAGAAATTAACCTGTAAAGCCCATTAAACTTGGCTTGTAGAGTCCATAGATTTTCTCTTCCTGCTGAGTCTGTATATTTTCTCTTCCTACAGAGTCCATAGATTTAAGCCTGCAGAGTCTGTAGATTTAAGCCTGTAGAGTCCATAGATTTTTGAGAAACTTGAAAAATGAGGAATTTGAATGCCCAAGACAAATTTTGAAAAGGGAAGAGACAATTTTGGTCTGTAGGACCAAAATAGTTCAAATGTTGTCCCAAAAATGAGTGACATTTTTTGGGGACAACATGTTAGACACTACATCTAGTGGATAGAGACACATTCAATGGCATGAGTACCAAGACATATAGGGTTACCTCATCTAGAAACATTGATATTGATGCCCAAATAATGGGCTCAACATGTGAGAGAGCTGTGGGGGAGGAGGGGACTAAGGTCACCAATGATGAGGCTAATGCTTAAACCACATTGTGAGCGACCATAAACTAGGTGACCATGATAGGGGGAAGATCATGAGGAGTGGGGTGTGGAGGTAATGGCACTAGAGATACCACCCTAGCTCCTTAACAAAATGAAATATGACCACTGAGGACACAAAATAAATGGAGGTAGGAGGATCAGGAGAGAGTGGAGATTATCACCATCCTTGATGACCTAGTAGGTGAGCCAAAAGAGAATTGAATGATAGAGAGGCTACTCAAGAATAAGTTGAGGTGGACACAAGCCATGTGTAGATATAAGAAAACTATACACAATGGTTCTAGATGTTGAATCACGTTTGGATCATACCATTACCTATCCTTTGACCATAACCCTAATTAAATTTAGCTAACTATCTAAAACCAACTCATTAACCTCCCTTTTTTCCCCACTTAACCTTTAAACCTCAACTCTTGATAATCACCTTGACCATCGATGGTGACCATGACTGTCGATGGTCAAGTTTCTTCCCCATTTGTCCAAAGATAAATCAAGTTGTGTGCAAGCTAACATATCAAAATTTAATATGGACAATAAGCTAATGCATCATGTGATCTAGGAATTTGACTCAATAAAGGATGGTTAGTATGGTGTTAGTTCCAAAATGAAAACAAATGATTGAAACACACTAACTAGCATAACATCTCTAGGACTAGACATTAGGGAGAGCTTAGTTAATAAACATGAATAAAACACAACTAAAATGCAAAAGAAACCTCTTTTACCTTCCTTGGATGCTCCAAAATTCTTGTTGTAGTGGCTTACTTAGATTTGTGTTCATGAAGTCCTTGGCAATAGAATCATGTCTACCTCCATCTCTCCTTGGCACCTTTAGATTATGGCTTGGATTGGCTTAGAATCAATTTGGAATGGTAACACTAATTACAATGGATTCTTGAATATATTTTTTCATTATAACTTTGCACCCAAAATAGCTTAGAAATGACGTTCATAGCCTCTCTATTTATAGATTTTTGCAAATGGATAGAATCAATCTGAACCATCCATCCTAAGATTGAGATGTGTGGTTGAGGATTAATTCAATTTTTGGAATTAAGTTTATAATTATCTTATCATGACATTATAAAAATAGTAAATTATGAGGTATGGAGGGCATCATGGAAGGCATTGATGAGGCATGGAGGGCATGGATCTTGATATTTGTGGCATTTATGGCCTAGGGATATCTTCCCAAGAAACTAGGTAACTTGATGATATAGATATTTAATATTGATTTCTAAAATAAATTATTCAACAAGTTTCCATGGAATTCTTGATTAGGCTCTAATTTGGTTTAATTATCTCTTAAGCATGTTTAAGCACTTTCTATACAAATTACCTAAATTGATCAGAATGCCTTGTTATTGGTCTAAAATTCAATTAGATTGCAATTAGAATTCAATGTCAAATGCATTAGAACCGCATTACCATTTAGGATGTTACCAATAAAAAATAACAAAGGCACACATCTTGTGTACAAGATTTGATAGGAAAGAGCAATCCAAAGCACCGACATGTAAAATTAGCATTTTGACTCAAAATGATCTGATCAAAGTTAGCTAGACCATAAATTCCATTGCCCCATTTAGGGATACCCTTGCCAAAATCACCACTTGAATATGTCAATTTCTCATCATTTAGCATGTTTTAGCATTTTTAGGCTAAATTCTACATTTTGGATAGAAATTGGTCAAAATCCTAGTTGGAGGTTATTGGTGGCCAAATTTAGGTGTTTATAGTTTGCCCCTATTTGGGAAGATGTTGCAAACCGTAGGTAAATCAATATCTTCTCAAATAATGAGAGATGGCTTGTATGCCAAAAATAAGATGATGGTTGAAGAAAAAACTCTAAATGTCTTTGAGAAGCCTGTGATGATGCCCCCTCGAGGGAGTGGCCGTCACATTTGTTGATGGGCGATACCTCAAAAAGAAATAAGAAGAAATGTGGAATTAACCTGTGGTTGAGATTAATCCAAATGATAAAATGCTTGCATGCATTGATGTAAAAAAGAACTAATTTGACTAAATGTGTTTATAATTAGGGTTAAAAGTCAAAATAATGATTTGCCCATAGGTGGTTATAATCATTAAGAGGACCTGAATTGGCTAAAGATGATTGTGCCCTAGTTAGGGATGATTAGCAAGCATAAATCAAGGATATAACCTAGAATATAGATTAAAGATGAGTGGGTGAAAAGTGATGAAATATATGGATAGAGGAATAAGACTGATCATTAGAAACGATTCAGTTATACATGCCAATGAGGAGATGCATGTCCTTATTAGCAATGATACAACTAGAATGGGAAATGAGTTGATTTGATTAAGATGGGTAAGAGGATTTTCCAAGGTGCCAAGGTGAAAATTTTATGGCTCCATTGATTGTAGACCTTCTTAAAGCTAATTTTTGTTGTAGCATGTGATGGTATGCTTAATGATAGAACACTATGAAGACTTGGTTGAAATATGCATAAGGGCTTACTCCTGATCTAATAAACACTTGAAAATAATATACCAATGATAAAAACCATGATGATAATATTGACATATGAATATGGATGGACTCAAGAATAATGTTTTCAAGGAATCACCTAATGAACACATATAGACTAAGTTGAGGCAACAGTGTTGGAAACAAACAAACAAGCAAGTGAACAAAATAAAAATAAAAACAAAAACAAATAAATAAACAACCTAAAATAAATAAACAAATAGAAAGCCTGAAAATAAAATCAAAATAAAGCATCTTAACAATGACAATGCCTCAATAAGGTAGATCAAGGATAACTAATTGGGCTTAGACAGGATAAATGTTTTTGGATTTTTGAAATGTTATGAATGTTTTTAGAATTTTGAGGTATATTAACTTGATCGAGAATGGCAAGATACCTACTCGCAAAATGGTGAGAGTGTTTGGCTTAGGTTTCTCACAAAATGGTGAGAGAATATGAAAAGGGGGACTGAGGTGACCTCAACATGAATTTAGCATGACCTACATAGTCATAAAATGACCTTAAGTCATAGTAATTCCATTCACATAAAAAGTGGGGAAAAACCAACTAGGTCTCAACAAGTTCTCAAAATTGGTAAATGGCCAGTCAAATGAAAATAACAATGGCAAAGTGATGTGGAAATACATGATAAACAAGTGTTGCCTCTAGTTTGCCCATAGGTGGTTATAACTAAGATACAAAAACATAAGTCAATGATACTAATTTTTTCATAGACGGTTATAATTAGTAGCAAGACTAGTGAGACACTAATTTTCCCATAGGTGGTTATAATCAAGCTCACATAAACAAATGTGGATATAGGATGAAAGATATCTTTCTAGATCAACTGTCACACTACTTTCATAGACTGTCATTATAAACATGGATTGGATTGATTGTTAAAACTTGATTGGAATCCTCTCACAAAAAGTGTAGGAAGAACCAAATGAACCAAGAGAAAAAAAGGATTAGGTAGGATGACTAAAAATAGGCTTTAGTCTAGATAGGAATGGAATGATAGGATGGATAAAATGGTAAGATGGTTTCCCCCAAGTGATGGGGTAAATGGTAGGATTTGTGATAATGGAAAATAGCAATATGTAATAAAGGTAATGGCATGGCAATGTGAATGGGTATGGTACATGTTATTGGCCTGGGTGTGGTTTTTGATTTTGTTGTTTCTATTGATGGGGAAATGCACATTCTAATCAATAAATGATATAAATAGAATACTTGAACATGTTAATTTATATCCCACACCTCATTTTAATAGTTGCTCTATCAAAAATGGCCTGTAGATTTGGATGCCGAGAATGCTTTTGTGATCTTCATTGCTCATTGATTCTAAATCTTTTGAATGTTGAGATAAGGTATCTTTATAGCCTCTGAAAATAAAAGTGTGACCATGGATGACAAATATGGATAAATAATGGATAGTAGGTTTGATTGTGAAATGGAATGGTTGATGATAATGGAATGTGGAATGGTTGGAAAATAAATAAAGATCAAGACTTTCATTCACATGTAATGTTTTTGATGCTAGATTTGACATAATTTTGGTTGTGGCAGGGCTAAAGACTTGTTCTCTCAATAGGACCACCAAATTTTTTTATTGTTTGATCTTGAGAGTAGCTACCATTTGCTTAGGCTATAGATTGGAATCTATTTTGATTTCATCTTTGAATTTGTCTTCATCAAGCAGTGAAGAACTTTTATACTCATCTATTGGTGCCTCAAAGAGGTTTTCACCAATGAAGTTGTCTTGATTTTCCCATATCACCTTCGAGAAGGTTTCACTAAGGAATGTTGAATTTTAAATTTGATTGTCTTCTAGTGCTTTCAAAAAACATTTACTAAAAGATGTTGAGTTCTAACTTTGATTGTCCTTATCACCTTAAAAAAAGTTTCACTAGGAGAATGTTCTTCTGTTATATGAATGTAGTCTTGGCATCCTTATTTTTCTTTAAATTCTATGTCACCATGGATGCAGTTCAACAAAGTGTGATTTTTAAGATCCCAACCAACACTTGTGGGAGATTGAATGTCAATGCTATGGCTATTTTAGTTGATGGTAATGACCTATGAAATGGTAATGGAATGGGGAGAGGTTGCACAATCTCGTAGAAGATACTAGGATAACTTGTGTCAAAGTTGAATTACTCATCTTTAAAAACTATAAAAAGATCACAAATGTATTCAAATTAATTTTCAAGGCATATGTAACCAATGTTATAATAGCCATGAACATATTCTTCTTTTGAATCTGATTCTAACTCAAGGGACTCTAAATCTGATGTTGAGACTAATGTTGATTCTCATTTTGATTCTACATTTGATGTCAGTTAAAGAATAAAAATTGACTCTAATTCTAATTCTTCAGTTGATAGGTACTATATTACAATGATGTCTTATTGAATATTTGGTTTTGGACAAGTAACGGCTTGTGATGGCATAATGGGCTCCACAAAAATTGGTTTGTTAAAGTGAGACTCCTTTAGGATAGGAAAAAGGTCAAGTGGAAACTCCTCAAAGATTGGTCTATCAATAGGTGGCTCTTGAAATATAGGCACATGGTTGAGGTAATGATTTACGCAAAGGTAGTTATAATCATTAAGAAGTGACTCAACAAAGAATAGCTCATCAGAGTGAGACTTCTCGACAACTGGTATATGATCAATAGATGATTCATCATAAGATGACTATCATAAATGGTTTATTCAATAGAAACATCTCACATTGGTTGTTTCTCTTTGCCTTGGTTTCCAATGAGTTAGAAAATACCTATTTTGAACATAGCTTGGTCATCAAATGATTAAATCAGTTGAGGTTTGGATGGGATTGGTAATGGAGGAGGAATGACTTGGAATTAGATAATGATAGGGCATTGGGGAGCATTATTTCTCACGTAAGTGAAAATATAAAGTCTTGAGATGGTAATGATAAGGCATTGTGGGGATTGATTTCTCACACAAGCTAAAGGACTAGGTCCTGAAATGATGAAGGGGCATTGTGGAGCTTGATTGCTCACACAAACCAAAGGATGAGGTCTGGGTATGGGAATGGTATGACATTATAGTCTTGGAATAGAAATGATATGATTTGGTGGAGCTTGATTACTCGCATAAGCCAAAGCATCCAAGTCTTCCTCATAAACCATATCATCCCAGTTATGAGTTGGCTCATAAGCTAGTTCTTGACTATGTTTCACATACTGATTATTGTAAAGAGAGTATGGATCTATACTCAAAAAACATTATCTATATTTGGGTCTTCAAAGTCCTCTTCATACCAATCAAGGTCTCGAGTTGGATCATAAGTTGTTTTGTGACTTTGTTCCCATGAATGATTAATATGAGGCAAATATAAATCTATCTCAAAAACCATATTAGCGTCACTAGGGGCTTGATTGAATCCATAAAAGTCATTTTGTGTGGCTATTTTATCATAAGTTATATTTTAAGTGATTCCACCATAAGTGTATCTAGACATATCTACATAAATGATGAAAGCTCAAAAAATAAAAAGGCTTAGAGTTATACAAACTCTAAAAAATGATCCAAAGGACAAATGATTCAAACTTGGTCCAACTTGGTCGAAGGGGTGGAGTTATATCTCCAATGTGGTCTAAAGGTGGATCTGTATCTCAAAAATGGTTTATGCTAAGACTTGGCATAAAATAGCCTAACATAAAATGTCTAATGTCAAATTTCTTACACACAAAAGGTCAAGCATCTGAATAAAAACAAACATGTCAAAGGTCTAGGTCAAAGTGTTCCAAACAAGATCTAATCTAGGAAAGGGAAAAGTTGAGTTACTAGGTCTTTTGTCCAAATGCAGAGTCAAAACCCAGGCTCAAACAAATAGGCATGTGCTAGGACTTTTGGCCAAACAACATCAAAATCTAGACTTGAAACAAAGGTATCATGTAATTTGATTTAATATAATAAGTTTGGAAATAACTTTGACATAGACCCAACACATGGAATCAAACTTAAACATGATCATTTGGCATAAGGTATAAGACAAAAAGCTCTTTGAAAAAGGTTGTGTTCTCCCAAATAAAGGCACAAACAATGATGAAGATAGGCTTTAAATAAAAAAACCATCAATAGTTTTCAAATTTGGGTAATTGATTAACTGAAGTTATGCAACCCAAAAAATAAATATTTATGTTTGAATCCAAACTTGACAAGGCTAATTGAAAACTCAATGTTGAAAACTAGGATTTAACCAAATAGGCTAGACAAGATTGGATAACATGACAGCACAAGACAAAGGTCCAAATGGTATACATGACATGGTTTGAAACAAATAGTTTTTAGCACAAGGGGAACTAATCTTGAAATAAAATGAGTAGCATAATAGCGTAAGCATGCTCGAATGATGTGGTCAATGTTATGTTTACAAAAGACTCAAAAGGTTCAAAATGTTTTGACATGATTTGGACAGCATAACACTACCCTCCTCAACTCAAATGACACACACACAAATAAGTTTAGCAAAAATTTCAAGGCATAAGTGTGGTGTAAAATGGCCAGCATAACATCTCTTTGGATGAAAGAGTGACGTATAGACAAATTGGTTTTGACATTGCTTATGAAAAAACAAACAAGTTTTTGTCTCAAGACATACTGAGCAAAAATGACCAAAATAATCTAAGTATAACCATCCAAATCCTAATAAGGGTATGTCAATGTGGGGCTGAATAAACTAGAAATATTTTGAATGTTTCTAGGGGAATCAATTGCATAATGACTTTCACATCAAATAATGTAAAATAAAAGCATAAAAATTAGGTGACCACAACATTGGCTAGTTGTAAAAAGGTCTAGTCCTTTTTACAACCACTACATCCTGTTATTTGTTCAGTGTAGTGCGATGTCCAAATGTAGATGCGTCCCATGTGCAACTCCAAATTAGTAAGTAAATTAAATGCTAAAAGATGAAACCCTGGGTCAAAACTTCCTTAAATAACTCATGGGAGGTAAAGACATTCCCCTCACATGCCAAGTTTGCATAAAAATAAAAGAATAATAGAAAAACTTTAGGGTCATTTTCAAGATCTCCCAAACTTATATGAGTTTTTGGAAAGTGATTTAGATGACATTATTTATAAGCCTTGGGCTAAGATTTTTGAAATAGGAATGGCACTTTTGATTCCAAGGGTTCCCTAAAGGGGATAAATGGAAGAGCATACACATAATACTCCTCTTTTTTCCAAACAAAATATTAATCTAAATAACCAAGTAAAGACAAAAAGCTTTAAAAAAGTGAGTTCATTTTTAATCCCAAAGGGAAAGTGAGGTGGTGCTCATTTGAACCCTTGGTCTTAGTTTCAAACTTTGAAAATATTCACCATAAACATCAAAAATTTATGTTTTGTTAAACACCATAATAATGTTCCTAATTGATTTTTAAGCATGCAAAAGGTGATCTAAAACATGTTTTTAGAAAATGTCAAGCTTGGTCCTACAGAAAAAATGTTAGCATGTCTTTTAGCTTTGAAGATATTTTTGGTTTGAAATAATGAATTATAGAAAAAGAGATTTTGGGTCTGTGTTTTAAGAAAAACATAGTGACCGATGTCAGTTCTTATAACATATGATGGTTACATTTTCTAACTGATGTCAATTATCCAACCAACATCAGTTATACCAATATGACCAATGATAGGTATACAACTGATGTTGGTTTTACTAACTGACATCGGTTAAGATATGAAACTGATGTCGGTCTTAATTACTAACGTCTGTTACTGTGTAAAATCGTGGTAAACAAAAAATGGTAAAATAAAGTTAGAAAATCAATTTGCAAGAGTTTTAAGGGTCCAAATCAATATTTTTAAGTTGAAAAATGATCTTCTTTAGGTGTGAGATGTGTCTAGTCCTACCGGGTGTGCCATTATGTGATCTAAGAATTTGACTCAAGAAAAGATGGTTAGTATGGTGTTAGTTCCAAAATGAAAACAAAATGAAAGAAACACACTAACTAACATAACATCTCTAAGCTTAGACACTAAGGAGAGATTAGTTAACAAACATGAATTAAAAACATAACTAAAATGTAAAATAAACCTCTTTTACCTTCCTTGGATGCTCCAAAATGTCTATCTTAGTGGATTGCTTAGATTTGTGCTCATGAAGTCCTTGGTAATAGAAGTTTGTCTACCTCCATCTCTCCTTAGCACCTTTGGCTTTTGGCTTGGCTTGGCTTGGATTCAATTTGGCATGGTAACACTAATTGCAATATCTTATTGAATATATTTGTGAATTATAACTTTGCACCCAAAATATATTAGAAATGGTGTTCATGGCCTCTCTATTTATAGATTTTTGCAAATGGCTAGAATCAAATTGAACCGTCCATCCTGAGATTGAGATGTGTGGTTGAGGATTAATTCAATTTTTGGAATTAATTTTATAATTATCTTCATCATGAGATTGGAAAAAGGGGCAATTAAGAGGCATGAAAGACATCATGAAAGGCATTGATGAGGCATGGAGGGCATGAATCCTGATATTTGTGGCATTTATGGCCTAGGGATGTCTTCCCAAGAAATGAGGTCATCTGATGATGTAGATATTCAATATTTATTTCCAAAACAATTTATTCAACAAGTTTCCATGGAATTATTGATTAGGATCTAATTTTGTTTAATTATCTCTTAAGCATGTTTAAGTACTTTGTGCACAAATTACCCCAATTGATCAAAATGCCTTGTTATTGGTCCAAAATTTGATTAGATTGGAATTAGAAGTCAATGTCAAATGCATTGGAACCATATTCCCATTTATTATGTTACCAAAAATAAATAAAAAATGCACACATCTTGTGTAAATATATTTGATATGAAAGAGCTATAGACACCTAAAACTGTCTGTTGATAACCTTCAATCAGGGTTTTGGCTAGTTTCCATCTAAAATGCACAATTTGGCCTAAAAACACTAAAACATGCAAAATGATGTGAAAATGATATATTCAAGTGCCTATTTTGGATAGGGTATCCTTAAATAAGGAAATTCAATTTATGAGCCAACTAACTTTGATCAGATCATTCTAAGTCAAAATGCCAATTTGCACCTGGGTGCTCTGGATTGCTCTTTCCTATCAAATCTTTGGCACAAGATGCATGCCTTGGTTATTTTTTATTATTATCATCCTAAATGGTAATATGGTTCCAATGCATCTGATGTGGACTTCCAATTCTAATCTAATAAAATTTAGGACCAATAATAAGGTATTCTGATCAATTTGATTAATTTGTGCACAAAGTACTTAATCATGCTTAGGAGCTCATTAACCCAAATCAAGGCCTAATAAAAAATTCTATGGAAGCTTATTGAATACTTATTTTTGAAAATGAATATTTAATATATACATCATCAAGTGACCTCATTTCTTAGGAAGAAATCCCTAAGCCATAAATGCCACAAATATCAGGATTCATGCCTCCCATGCCTCATCAATGCCCTTCATGATGCCCTCCATGCCTCTTAATTGCCCCTTATTCCAAGGTCATGATTAGGATAATTAAAAACTTAATTATAAAAATTTAATTAGTCCTCAACCACACATCTCAATCTTGAAATAGACGATTGAGGTTGATTCTGATCAAATCCAAAAATCTATAAATAAGAGGCCTCACAACATCATTTCTAAGTTATTTTGGTGAAAATTTATTATGCTCAAATATATTCAAATCTTTTTTGATGCAAAGCTATAATTCCAAATTGTTTCTAAAAGATTCAAGCAACTAATGTTATAATGCCAAATTGATTCCAAGCCAAGCCACAAGCCAAAGGTGCCCAGGAGAGATGGAGGTAGCCAAGATTCCATTGCTAAGGACTTCATAAGTACAAGCTGAGAAAGACACTACTACAAAGGCATTAGAAATAACCAAGGAAGGTGAAGGAACTCTTGTATTTGATCCCTTACTTTTTAGTTGTGATTGTCATTTGATTTTGTTAACTAAGCTATCCCTAGTGTCTAGGCCTAAAGATGTTATCCTATTAGTGTTTTTATTTCATTTTTTTTTTTTTTTTGGAACTAACACCATACTAACTATCTTCTCTTTAGTCAAATTCCTAGATCACATAATGGCATGCTCAGTGGGACCAGATGCATCCTACACCTGAAGGAGATCCTTTTGCAGCTTTAAAAAAATTATTTGAGCCTTTAAAACTCTTGTAAATTGATTTTTTAACTTTATTTTTTTGTTTTTGATTGCCACAATTTTTACATAGTAACCGATGTCAGTATAAATACCGACATTAGTTACCTGGCTTAACTAATGTTCATCAGAAGAACTGACATCTATTAGATCTCGATTGGCCAAAAATGATGTTGGTGGTATTAAATGACGTCAGTCATTATGTTTTTCCAAAAACATAGACCCAAGAACTACTTTTTCAAAGTTTATTATTTCAAACTTAAAAGGGCTTAAAGCCTAAAGGACATGCTAACAATTTTGCTGTAGGAGCAAGCAGGATATTTAATCAAAATATGTTTAAGTCACTTTTGCATGCTTAAAATTTGAATAATAACTTTGTTTTGGTGTTTAACAAAGAATTTTTAGGTGTTTTTGATGAATGTTTTTCAAAGTTTGTAACTAAGACCAAGGGGTTAAATGAACACCACCAAACTTTTCATTTGGGTCTAAAATTGAACACACTTATCAATTTTTGTTTGCAATAGTTGTTTAATTAGATTTTGTTTGGAAAAAAGAGGAATGTTGTGTGTATGTTCTTCTATTTGTCTCCTATAGGGAACCCTTGGAATCTAAAGCACCATTCCTATTGCAAGTAGCCTAGTCTAAGGCTTAGAAATAAATTCATCTAAAGCACTCCCCAAAAACTCATCAAAGTTTGGGTGATCTTGAAAATGACCCTAAAGTCTTTGTTTTTATGTCTTTAATTTCATTACATCTTGGCTTGTGAGGGAGACATAATTACCTCCCATGAGTTATTTAGGGAATCTTTGACCTAGGGTTTCATCTCCTAGCATTGACTTCACTTACTCTTTTGGAGTTGTACATAGGACATATCTACATTTGGATATCGCACTACACTGAGCAAACAACAGGATGTAATGGTTGTAAAAAGGACTAGACCTTTTTACAACTAGCTAATGCCATGGTCACCCAATTTTCATGTTTTTTTTTCATTATTTGACGTGAAAGTCATTGTGCAATTGATTCCCCTAGAGACATTCAAAACTTGATAGTTTAGTCAATCCCACATGCAATACCCTTGCTAAGATTTGGATGATTAAACTTAGTGTATTTTTGGATCATTTTCTCATTTGGTATGTTTTGAGACTAAAACTTGTTTGTTTGTTCATAAGCCATGTCAAAACCAATTTTTTTATACTTCACTCTTTTGTCTAAAGAGGTGTTATGCCGGTCATTTTACACCACACTTATGCCTTGAAAGTTTTGATAAACTTGTTTGTGTGTGTGTCATTTGAGTTGTAGAGGGTAACATTATGCTGCCCAAATCAAGTCAAACCATTTTAACTTTGAGTCTTTGAAACATAGTATTGACTACATCAGTCGAACATGCTTGCACCATTAGGCTACTCAATTTTTTTAAAGACTAGTTTACCTTGCACCAAAAACCATTGTTTCAAACCATGTCATGTATACCATTTGGACAATTGTCTTGTGCAGTCATGTTATCCAATATTGTCTATCATGTTTGGTCAAATCCTAGTTTTCAACATTGAGTTTCCAATTAACCTTGTCAAGTTTAGATCTAAACATTGATTGATTTCTTTTTAGGCCTTAATTTGTGGGGATAATACATAGATCTTTCTCTTTTAGGTTGCATAACTTCAGTTAATCAATTACCCAAATTTGAAAACTATTGATGGTTTATTTGTTTAGTAGTTATCTATATTATTATGTGTGCCTTTATTTGGGAGAACATAGCCTTTATCAAAGAACATTTTGTCTTATACCTTATGCCAATTGATCATGTTTATGTTTGATTCTATGTACCAAGTCTATGTCAAAGTTGTTTCCAAACTTATTAGATTAAATTAAATCACACCAACCTTTGTTTTAAGTCTATATTTTGACACTGTTTGGCCAAAAGTCCTAACACATGCTTGTTTGTTTGAGCTTAGCTTTTGACTCCATGTTTGGACAAAAGACTTAGCAACTCAACTTTTCCCTTTCCTAGTTTAGACCTTGTTTGGAACACTTTGGCCTAAACCTTTGACATGCCAATTTTTATTTAGATACTTAACCTTTTATGTGTATGAAATTTGACATTAGACATTTGACATTAGGTTTTTTTATGCCAAGTCTTAGCATAAATCATTTTGGAGATACATCTCCACTTTCAAACCACATTAGAGATATAGCTCCACCTTTTGACCAAGTTGGACCAAGTTTGAATCATTTGTCCTTTAGATAATTTTTTGTAGTTTGTAGAACTCTAAGACTTTTTGTTTTGGATATTTAATCATTTATGAAGATATGTCTTGCTACACTTATGGTGGAGTCACATACAATCTAACTTATGATATAATGGCCACACAAAATCCCACTAGGAACCCCTATAGAGAAAGATTTTCTAAGGGGTTTTATTATTTTCCCTACAATACTCCATATGGGGAACATAGTCAAAATCCACAAAATCCAAATGAAGACCTTGATTGGTATGAAAAGGATTGTGAGGAAGACTTTTAGGATCCAACTATAGATAATGTTGTTTGGCATATGAATCCATACCCTCTTTTCAATAATCACTACATGGAACATAGTCAATAACTAGCTTATGATCCAACTCACAATTGAGATGATATGGTTTATGATGAAGACTTGGATGCTTTGGTTTGTGAAAACTATCAAGTTCCATAATGATAAACCATTTCTATACTATGACCTCATCCTTTGGCTTGTGTGCGCAATCAAGCTCCACAATGCCCCTTCATCATTCCAAGACCTAGTCATTTGGATTGTGTGAGTAATCATGCTCCATTCCACCCTATCATTACCATCTTAGGAATTTTTTATTTGGCTCATGTGAGAAATAATGATCCCCAAGGCACTACCATCATCCAACCATATACCATCCCATCCAAACCTCAACCCATCCAATCATTCAAAGACCAAGCTATGTTCACAACTGGTATTTTCCAACTCATTAAAAACCAAAGACTAAATAACCAACCAATCCAAGATGTTTTTTTTGAACCAACCATTTATGATAAGTAAACCTATGATGAATCACCTATGGATTTTATACCAATTGTTGAGAAGTCTCACGTTGACAAGCTAGTCTTTACTGAGTCACTTCTTAATGATTATAACCACCTTTGGGCAAATCATTACCTCGACTATGTGACTATTTTTCAAAAGCCTCCTATTGAAAATCCAAACTTTGAGGAGTTGTCTCTTGACATTTTTCCCATCCTAGAGGATTTTCACTTTGATAAACTAGTATTTGTGGAGAATATCATGCCATTACAGGTTTTTACTTGTTTAAAACCAAATATTTAATAAGACATCATTATAACAGTGTACCCATCAGATGAAGAATCAAAACTAGAATCAAGTTCTATTATTGAATTGACATCAAATTTATCATCAAAATATGAATCAACATTAGTCTCAACATCAAATTTAGAGTCCCTTGAGTTAGAATCAGATTTAGATGAAGAATATGTTCATGGTCATTACAACATTGGTTATGCATGCCTCACAGATCAATTTGAATACATTTGTGACCCTTATATAATTTTTGAGGATGAGTAATTCATCTTTGACACAAGTTATCTTAGTATCTTCTATGAGAATTACGCAGCCTCTCCCCATTTCATTACCATGTTATAAGTCATTACCATAAACCAAAATAGCCATATTATTGACATTCCATCTCTCACAAGTGTCGATTAGGACTGACAGAATCACACTTTATTAAACTACATCCATGGTGATATAGTAGTTGAGGAAGATCAAGGAGGCCAAGACAACATTCATGTATCAGAATAACACTATCCTAGTGGGACCATTTCAAAGGTGCTAGGGGACAATCCAAGTCAGAACTCAACATCTTATAGTGACACTTTTTTAGAAGTACTATAAGAAAATCAAATTCAAAATATAATGTTCCTTAGTGAAACCTTCTCAAAGGTGCTACGAGACAATCAAGACAAATTCATTGGTGAAAACCTCATAAAGGCACCAATAGTTGAGAACAAAAGTTATTCACTACTTGATGAAGACAAAATCAAAGATCAAATCAAAATAGCTTCCTATTTATAGCTTAATTAGATGGTAGCTACTCTCAGGCCCAAAAAAAAAAAAATTATGGTCCTATCAAGAGAACAAGTCTATGACCCCACCACAACCAAAATTATGTCAAATTTAGCATCATTAACATTACATATGACTGAAAGTCCTGATCTTCATTTATTTCCCCACCATGATACATTCCATTATCATCTACCATTTTATTTCACAATTAAACCCACCATCCATTATTTTTCCCTATTTACCATCCATGGTCACACTTTCCTTTGCAGAGGCTATAAAGATACCTAGTCTCGATACATGAAGGAATCAGAATCAATGACCAATGAAGATCACAAAAGCATTCTCAACAACCAAATATGTAGGCCATTATTGATAGAGTAGTTATTCAAATGAGGTATGGGCTATAAATTAACATGATAAAGTATTATATTTATATCATTTGTTGATTAGGATGTGCATCTCCCCATCAATAGGAATAATAGAAGCAAAAACCACACCTAGGCCAAAAACATGTACTATAACATTGTCATTGTTACATATCTATTTGCCATTGTTGAAGTATCCATCCATTCACCCCACTACTTTGGGCCAACCCTCTTACCATTTTATCCAATCTATCTAAACCATCATTATCCTTAGCAAGACCATGCCATCCTATCATTCCATTCCTATCTAGACCAAAGCCTATTTTTAGTCATCCTACCTAATCCTATTTTGATCTTGGTTCATTTGGTTCTTCCTACACTTTTTGTGAGAAGATTTTGATCAAGTTTCAATAATCAATCCAATCTATGTTTTAATGATAGTCTATGAAAGTAGTGTGACCATTGATCTGGCAGGATATCTTTTATCCTATCAAGTTTGTTTATGTGAGCCTGATTATAACCACTTATGGGCAAATCAATGTTTCACCAGTATTTATATTAATTATAACCACTTATGGGAAAATTAGTATCATTGACCTATGTCATTGTATCCTAGTTATAACCAATTATGGACAAACTAGGAGCAACACTTGTTTATCATGCATTGTCACATCACCTTGCCATTACTATTTTCATTTGACTGGCCATTTGCCAGATTTGAGAACTTGTTGAGACCTAGTTGGTTTTTCCTCACCTTTTATGTGTATGGAATTACTATGACTTGAGGTCATTTTAGGACTATGTGAGTCATGCTCAAAACTTGTTGAGGTCACCTCAGTCCACATTTCCATACACTCTCACTATTTTGTGAGCAACCTATGCTAAACGCTCTTACCATTTTGTGAGTAGGTATCTTAGCATTCTCTAATGAGTTAAGATACCTCAAAATTCCAAAAACATTTATAATATTTCAAAAACACCAAAAATATTTGTCCTATATAAGCCTAGTTAGTTATCCTCAATCTTCCTTACTGGGACATTGTCATTGTTAGGATGATTTCCTTTGCTTTTATTTTCAAGCTTTCTATTTTTTTATTTATTTCAAGTTGTTTATTTATTCACTTGTTTGCTTGTTTGCTTTCAACACTATTGCCTTAACTAAGTCTATATGTTTTCATTGGGTGATTCCTTGTGCACATTATTCTTGAGTCCATCCATATTCATCCATTAACATTATCATCATGGTTTTTATCATTGGTGCATTACTTTTTGAGTGTTTATTGGATCGGGAGTCAGTCTTTATGCATATTTTGGACAAGTCTTCATGGTGTTCTATCATAAATCCTACCATCACATGCTACAACAAACCTAAGCTTCAAGAAGTCTATTCAATAATGGCAACATCTCTTCAACACCAACATCCTGATTCCATCCTAATTATATTCCAAATAGAGTAATTAACTATGAAAGAATTTCATTCTTTATTAGTTCAGATGAGCATCTCCCTACTAGTAGGTTGTTCCAATTCATCATTACCCTCTGTGTCAAGTTATCATCACCCTCGACCAAGTTTATCATGTTTTCCATAATCGAGGTCCAATGATTATAACCACCTATGGGCAAATCATTGCACACCATCCCACCTACATTTCTTAATGATTATAACCACCTTTGGGCAAATCATTATGTTGTCACCATTTTACTTTTTCTACCCATATAGGGGCATGTTATTCTCTTGTTTGTCTATCCTAATAGGGGCAACTCCATCTCAATGATTATAACTGCCTTTGGGCAAATCACTGTGTTATCATACCATGTTGCCACTATTGGGGTATAATGAATATAACCACCTTTGGGAAAATCATTGAAAACTATCCCACTTGCATTCTCAATGATTTTGACTACTTTTTTAGTATCATTGTGTTTTCACCCCATCATCTTTTCTTTTTTTGGTCCCCTCATTTCACTTCTTTCTTTTTGAGGGACCATTTTCCAACCTCCTTATGTCAACCGTTCCCTCAAGGGGGCATCATATAGTTAGTTTATCATCATTTTAATTATAGGCATACAGGACCTTTTTATTATTTGAAAAGAAATTAATGTGATTATAGCTTGAAATACCTTCCCAAATAGGGGCAAACTATAGACACCTAAAAATGGCCGTTGATTACCTCTAATCAAGCTTTTAGCTAGTTTCCATCTAAAATGCACAAGTTGGCCTAAAAACACTAAAACACACAAAATTATGTGAAAATGATATATTCAAGTGTCAATTTTGGCTAGGGTATCCCTCAATGGGGTAATGCAATTTATAGGCTAGCTAACTTTGATCAAATCATTATGAGTCAAAATGCTAATTTTACACTTAGGTACTCTGAATTGCTCTTTCCTATCAAATCTTTGGCACAAGATGCATGCCTTGGTTATTTGTTGTCAGTAGCATCCTGAATGGGAATATAGTTCCAATGCATCTAATGTGGACTTCTAATTCCAATCTAGTCAAATTTATGACCAATAACAGGTCATTCTGATCAATTTGAGTAATTTGTACACAAAGTGCTTAATCATGCTTAAGAGATAATTAACCCAAACTAAGGCCTAATAAAAAATTCCATGGAAACTTATTGAATACTTGTTTTTGGAAATGAATATTTAATATTTGCATCATCAAGTGACCTCATTTCTTGGAAAGACATCCCTAGGCCATAAATGCCACAAATATCAAGATCTATACCTCCCGTGCCTCATCCATGCCCTCCATGCCTCTTAATTTCCCATTCTTCCAAGGTCATGATGAGAATAATTACAAACTTAATTACAAAAATTTAATTAATCCTCAACCACACATCTCAATCTTGAGACGGATAGTTGAGGTTGATTTTGATCAAATCCAAAAATCTATAAATAAGAGGGCTCACATCATTTCTAAGCTATTTTGGTGCAAAGTTATTATGCTCAAATATCTTCAAAGATTTTTTGATGCAAAGTTATAATTCTAAATTGGTTCCAAAATCTTCAAGAAACTAGTGTTATAATTCCAAATTAATTCCAAACCAAGCCACAAGCCAAAGGTGCCAAGGAGAGATGGAAGTATAAAATAAACTTTACATACATTAATTGCTTTCATTTTTAGCTCATTTAATTAAATTAAAAGCAAAATTAATCAATTATAGTTTCACTTATTTATCACACACCTTACCAAACCACTTAGATCAATTAAACATCAAAACAATTGACATAAGGCCTAACTAGGGTTTCATGTCGTAGCAAATCACATTAACCCTTTAGCTATCTCACTTGGAGATCATTACCAAGAAGAGAAATTAAAACTCAACTCTCTAGTTGAGTCTAAACTCTATAAATTAGTATATATTGGCTAAGCACCCGACACCCTTATCACTATGGTGTGTGAAGTGAGGGTGTAGGCCCCAATTCCAAGCCACGTATTGATTTTCAATACAGATACTTTTGAGAGCCTTGAACACATGAAACCAACCATAGATTTATTTTTTAGTACCTACTCTATAAACCAAGTTCTTATTCACACTTTAAAACTAAGACATAATCCAAAAGTGAGATAAAAGGTATCCTAAGATTTTTAATGAATTTTAGTATATGTTTTTATTGCCTTGAGATGTTTTTCTTTTGCTTGCTTCATGTTTGAGTTATGAGCTTTATTTTGCTTCTTTATATTTCTCACATAGTCTTTACTAGATAATAGTTGAGGAATCAAGCCAACCAAAATCCACCTTCCTCTTCTTATTCCTCCATGGAGTATACCTTAGATGTTGAGGGTTCTCCCCATTCTTCTACCCCTCCTACCATGCCTTGGATAGTTATCCAAAGTGATGTGGATTTAACCACTTTCCTTGATAACAACCTCATATCCCTTTAACATTACCTCAACACCCTATCTCATTGTACCCCTATTTCAATTCCTCCTAGTGATCCACCTTATTGGATGCCTCCCCATATTATGGTGTCCACTACCTCTACCCAACCTATGATCACTCAAGCATCTTCCTCCACCAATAATCCACCTACTAATTCCACCCAAACTCAATCAAATAACCCAACTAATAACCAGACACCCCCTACACCAACCAACAACTCCTCTAATATAGGGGTAACCTTACCTTTAGTTATCCAAACCCCATCCATCATAGGGATATCTTCTACCCATATTTCCACTATTTCCCTTATCACTACCAATCCACCAATCTCTAACCCACTTCAAAATGTGGTGATTTCTATACCTTCTACCCATCCACCTATCAGCATTAGAATCACCACTCACCCCCAACCAATTAACCTTTCTATACCTCTAACCCAATCTGTATCAATTCCCCAAACCACCAATCTAATCATACCTCCCAACCAACACACATAAATCCCTCAACAAATACCTATGACACCCTACCCATTCTATATTCTTAACCCACAAGGATACATAGTTCCATCTTCCACCCAACCTCTTGTGCCCATTAACCCTTATGTGGTAGCCTCATAACCATCCATGATGACATACCAACATATGGCATCCTCTCAACCTTTTATCAGTTATCCATATATTATATCCATCCAACCACATTAAAACTTACCATACAATTATGGAGCTCCCCAACCCCAAACATATTTGGTCAAAATGTTGATGGATAAAATGACCAACCTAGAGTCATCTATCTCTAGGGCTCACAACCTCTTATCTTATGACCAAATCTATAATGAACCTATTCACCCATCCATCCCTATCCAACCTTACCCTCCTCAATAGGAATTTCCCAAATTTTCTAAATTCCAATGCAAGGAGGACCCCCAAAAACACCTAAGAGCATTTTTTCATTCTTTCTACTTGATTGCCTATGATGATGTTCTTCTCCTTTACATCTTTCCTGTGTCTTTATCTAGACCAACATTGGATTGGTATAGTGCTCTCACTAAACACTCCATATTTTCCTTTTCCCAACTCACCCAAACCTTTTTATACCACTTCTAAATAAATATATCTAATAAGGTCTCCATCATCGACCTCTACTCCATTAGGTAATTTGATGACAAATCAATTGTTAATTTCATAGCTCGATGGAGAGGTCTTATAAACCAACTTTCTTTCTCTTTGCCCCAACCCAAGTTGATCAAACTTTTCTCTCAAGCTTGTACCAAACACATTACCCCTACTCTACAAGTTCAAACTTTTAGAACTTTTGATGAGGATTTCACCATGGCACACAAACTAGATATCAAAGCCATCAATGATGGGAAGTTAAAACTAAGAAATAAAAACTCTGGCTTCAAATCCAATGACCCTTCCTCATCCAAAACCACCAACCAATCTAACTTCCCCAATACTAAACCAAATACAACTACAAACATGGTTGTCCTTAAAATCACTCCACCTCTAGTTGTCAACCAAAGCAACTCCTCTAAATCCTCTAATAAATAAACCCAAAATCAAATTGGGATACCCCAAAACAACACACTCTACTAGGAAAGTCATATGCTTCAGTTTTGGACAAGTTGCTAAAATCCAATATCATACAAATTTCCCCCATAAAATATCCTCTATTATTTGATGCTTCTTGCCCTATACCTGATTGGTACAATGAGAATGATCTATGTTCTTTTCACTGAGTCATTGGACATGACATTAGTAGGTGTAACACCTTCAAAACCATTATCCAAAAATTGATTGATAAAGGAGAATTAGCATTAGAAAATCCCAATGCACCCTTAAATCAATCACTTGACATATTTTGATAACCTTTTCCCAATCATGCCCCTTTTACCAACCATGATGATAACAAACTAGAATCATCTCATGCTCATGAGGTCCATACGGTCAATATGATTATCAATGAACCTATCATTGAGGAAACCATTGCCTCAACTACCTCTTCCTCTACTCCAATTATTGAAGTGATGGAACCACCCTATATTCCTTTAGATACCCAAAAAAAGGAAGTAACCACCTCTTTTTCTTTACTTGATGAGATAATGGAATCACTTGCCTCTTCTTTGATATAAATACCAAAGGAGGCAACCATTTTCATCACACTTTCCTCCCCTTTCATGGAACCACCCACTCCCTTTTTGGAAACCATTTCACAAAAGAGATTACCTTATATACTCCTTCAATGGAGGAAACATCCTCCCAAATCTTGAAACCTTTCATCAAGGACAAGGGTGATGACTTTAGACACTTAAATCTAGATGCCAATAACCTCTAATAAGGATTTTGGCCAATTTCCACCCAAAATGCACAATTTGGCCTAAAATACTAAAACATGCTAAATGAGTTTAAATTGATATATTCAAGTGCCAATTTTGGCTAGGGTATCCCTAAATGGGGTAATGCAATTTATTCGCCAGCTAACTTTGATCAGTTCATTTTGAGTCAAAATGCCAATTTTGTACCTAGGTGCTCTGGATTGCTTTTCCCTATCAAATCTCATGTGAGACACATGCCTTTTTTATTTGTTGTTGATTATATCTTAAATGGGATAACACATCTGATAGTGACTTCAAATTCTAATTTTGTCAAAATTTGGACCAATAACAAGGCATTTTGATCAATTTGAGTAATTTATGCACAAAATGCGTAATCATGATTAAGAGATAATTAAACCAAATTAGAGCCTAATAAAAAAAATGATAGAAACTTGTTGAATAATTTGTTTTGAAAATGAATATTGAATATATACATCATTAGGTGACCTCATTTTTTGGGAAGACATCCCTAGGCCATAAATGTCACAAATATCAGGATTCAAGCCTTCCATGCCTCATCAATGCCTTATGTGATGCCCTCCATGCCTCTTAATTTCCCTTTCTTCCAATGTCATGATGAGGATAATTATAAACTTAATTCCAAAAAATTAATTAATCCTCAACCACACATCTCAATCTCAGGATGGACGATTCAGGTTGATTCTAGACATTCTAAAAAATCTATAAATAGGAGGCCTTACTACATCATTTATATGTTTTGATAATGCAAAGTTATAATGAAAAAATGATTCCAAAATCAATTGTAAGTATTTTTATCATACCAAATTTATTCCAAGCCAAGACAAGCCACAAGTCAAAGGTGCCAAGGAGAAGAGGAGATAGCCAATCCTCCTTGGATGAAGACTTCATGAGCACAAGCTAAGCAAGCCACTACAATGATCATTTTGGAGCATCAAAAGAAGGTAAAAGAGGGTTTATTTTGCATTTTAGTTATGTTTTTAATTCATGTTTGTTAACTAAGCTCTCCCTAGTGTCTAGGCCTCGATATGTTATGCTAGTTAGAGTGTTTATTTCATTTTGTTTTCATTTTATAACTAACACGATAATAACCATTCTCTCTTGATTCAAATTATTAGATCACATATGGCACACCAAGTGGGATCAAATTCATCCCACACATGAAAAATATCATTCCAAAACTTTAAAATCTTCATTTAGATCATTAAAACTCATTGATTTTCTAACTTTGTTTTGCCATTTTTGTTTACGATAGATTTACACAGTAACTGACATCGATTAGTAAAATTAACATTGGTTGGATAGTTGTCATTGGTCACATTGTTATAAATGATGTAAATTAGATAACTATCATTAGTTAGCAAATGTAACCATCATCAATTATATAACCAATGTTAGTCACTATGTTTTTATTAAAACATAGACCTGAGAGCTCTTTTTTTAAAGTTCATTATTTCAAACCTAAAAGAGCTTCAAGGCTAAATGACATGCTAACATTTTGTTGTTGGACCAAGCTTTAAATTTTCTAAAAACATGTTTAAATCACCTTTTGCATGCTTAAAATGAATTAAGAACAGTATTTTGGGTGCTTAAAGTAATATTTAGGTGCTTAAGTGAGTTTTTAGCATTATTTTTCAAAGTTACAACTAAGACCAAGGGGTTAAATGAACACCACCTCATTTTTTATTTGGGTTTAAAAATGAACTCACCTTTCCAAGTTTTTGTATTTATTTAGTTGTTTAAGTTAAATCTTTGTTTGGCAAAAAGAGGGGTGCTACGTGTATGCTCTTCCATTTGTCCCCTTTAGGGAACCCTTGGAATCAAAAGAACCATTCCTATTACAAGTATCTTAGTCCAAATATTAGAAATAAAGTCATCTAAAGCACTCCCCAAAAACTCATCAAATTTTGGGTGACCTTGAAAATGACCCTAAAGTCTTTCTACTTTCATGATTTCTTTGTTTTTATGTAAACTTGGCTTATGAGGGGGACTTCATCACCTCTCACAAGTTCTTTAGGGAAGCTTTGACCCAAGATTTCACCTCCTAACATTGACTTCATTTTTCTCCTAATTAGACTTGTACATGAAACGTAGTGTCACTTTGGACATTATACTACACTGAGTGAACAACATGATGTAGTGGTTGTGAAAAGGACTAGACCTTTTTACAACAAACTAAGTGATATAGACCCAAAATATAAGATTTTATTTTGTATTATTTGGCATGAAATAATTATGTAATTTATTCCCCTAGAATGTTTATAAACTTGTTAGATCTTAGACAAATCCCCACTTTCCATGGAAGTATTGTTAGTGCAAGGTGTGCCTTAAGGTCCATGTCATAGTACTATCATTTGAGAGAAGGGGGGCATAAAAAATCTAATATATAATGTGTATTTAATTTTGGATGAACATTTAAAACCCTCTAAAATGATGTATATAGATGGATTCCAATAATAGAAAGCAACCTTATCAGTTTAGAGTCTAAGAGTGATTAATCAATTGAGTTTTGTCCTAGATTAAAGTATTGTTTAAATTCAAAACTTGGTGTAAAAAAATAATTCAAACCAAAACACATAGTCCTAATTTTCCTTTGAATAAAGAGGCATTATGTTACCCACATGAAAACATCAATTGTCCTTGTTCAAAATTCATCAAAATCTTGGGAGTCATATCATCCACTTTGGTGTAGTTATGCTGCTCAATTGAGTCTAAAATTTTACCAAAGTTGTTTAAAGTCCTTCGCTTATAATATAAATTTGGAATTTCACCTTTATAAGTTCATAGGGTTGATGTGTTAAGTAGATTCACGATTTGCACTAAAATTGAGGGAACTTAGGTTCAATTTCCCATTTTTATTGAGGGTCATTTTATACTCATAATCATTGTCATCACTTGATAGACTTAAGCCATTTTATGCTAAACACTTGCACTTTGAGTCTGTGTACCATAATACTTTGAGTCAAGAAAAGTAGTGTTATGTTATCAAAATTGAGGGAAATTATCTTTACCTTAAAGAGTTTTTGAAACAAAGTTTTTTGTCACACCTTTTAGGTAGTATAGCATTTTTACGCTACCCAAAACATTTCAAATATTATTTCATAGACCCTCTTGCATAGATTTCAAATTTTTTTCTAAATTTTTAGACTAATCCGAGTGTAATATTATGATCTTTTGTCTAGCATAGTTATACTATTCACTTTTATCTAGCTTATTTGTCAAAATAACCAAGTTTTATACCATTATTTATGAGAAAATAAACTATCTCTAAAGTGCATTTTGTTTCATACCTTATACCTAGTTGATCAAGTTCATGTAAAAAAATAAAATGCCTAGTTTTTGTTAGAAGTGTTTCAAATCCATTAGATTAAAACTTTCATCTATTTCAAAGTCTAGCTTTTGACACCATTTAGCCAAGAGTCCTAGCGCATGCCTTGTTTGAGCCTAGATTTTGATGCCACATTTGGCCAAAAGATCTAGCAACTTTTAAATTCCTAGATTAGACTAATTTGAAACACTTCAACCTTAGAGTTTGGCATTTTGATTTTCAATCCATTTACTTACTTATCTTTGTGTGAATAGTGAAATGTTAAGATATTTAATGCTAGCTTGTTTCCTCACAAATCTTTGCATAAACCTTTTGATCCTTTTGATGAATCTAGACAAAGTTGGAACATCATCTATTTTATATTTTGTTTTTTTTAGAGTTTGTATAACTCTTTAACCTTTTATCACAAAGCATTGACTATGGATCCCAACATGTATTCCTACACTCATATTGGACTCATGTACAATCCATGGATTAGTAATATGGTGGCATAGGTATAAATAGTGCAAGACCCCTATGCAGATAATATTCTTTATGAGATGGATTCTTATTCCTCTTATAATACTCAATTAGGGACACAAAACCAAGATCTCTTACCTAACTATTTGGTTAACACAACACATTATTTATAATAAGACCAAGAACAAACCACACAATACCTAGCTATAATACCCATAGTGGATGAGCCAGTTCTTCAACAGTCATATTGTACTAATAAAGCTTCCACATGTGATCCATTTTTATTTGAGTGACATTTTTTAGAGAACAAAGACAAGATTTTGGTTAGAGATATAGAGGTAGGGGCCAAGTTTCTAATAGACTTCCCCCATAAAAATTTACCAAGCCTAGTAAGAGTGCCCCATAATATCATTTATGATCAACAGGCTTCTTCTAGCAATCCTATGGCTCTAGTTTAAACAACGTATCAATACCCTAATATATCTAATCAAGGAAAAAACATAATGGAAGATTACTTTAACCAAATGAAAATAACATATCAAACCTACTTGAATCTAACACATAATTTCAATCAGATGAACATGGTGAGTAAGCCTCTTAATGACCTAGTTCCTTTAACAGGAGTGTTGATAGAGTTAACTAGACAAGAGAATCTAAGTTCTAACCCATTTATACCAATTGTTTTGATAGATAAATTGATTCATATGCCCATTATTGAAGAAGTATCTTCATCCTCTACATAGAATAGTGAGCTAAACGTAGTGGACAATGTGTAAATAATGTCCAATCTTGATCAAAGTGGTACTAACACATAAAAAACTAGCCAACAACATGTGCCTATAGTTAATCCCATGATTAGATCATCATACCAAGGAATAGGATTTTATACATCCCAACCTCAACTGACTGCTTCCTCAAGTGTATAACCTATAGGATTAGGTAATTAAATAATGGCCAATGTCACACCTCAATGACAAAATGTGATGAATCCTACTCCTCCTCAACAAGTAACGAGTAGTATTCCACAACATAGGAACAATCTAGTGTATCAATGCAATAAAATATAAATACATTGCCAACTCAATCAAGGGAAACTAATGTTCCACCTCGCCAAGTAATGACAAACATACCTCTTCAATCACAGACTAATATGCCAATTTAAAACCAAGCAATGACTAGTCAATAATGGACAAATATTGGCTAGTGATAGATGTTGAATCTACAACCTATTTTTACTTTCCCATAAGTATTCATGTAATAAGGAGGTCCCCGTGTTTTTGAAGTACCTACTAGATAACCATTGGTTTAAGATATGCCACAAATTTAGAGATAGGGTCTTGATCCATAAGTTCCCACTCAATAGCAAGGATCAATTAGTCGACAACATGTCCCTTTTCAACCACAAAAGGCATAGTATAGTTATATCCCTCTATCCCAACCATAAAATCCTCCAAGTCAAACCTTTATCACCAACACAAACCAAAATATCATGCAACCAATTGTGCAATTTTAAGTACATCCTAATCCACGTATGTGTATTCCTAGTCCATTCCCCAACCAAACTAATATACCCCAATAGGTATCTCTATCATACCCTAGTCAAACTGTCCCACTTGTGACCTCCCAACCATCTACCCAAACCAATATTCTCCCTCAAACCAATGTTCCTTCAAGTTTTCTATTCCAAGAATTACAATAAATGAAGGATGTAATTGTTGCCATTCAAGCTAGTAAACAGATTAAAAAGTTAAAATTGGATGATGTGTGTTCTTATCCATTCAACATGGATTATTTACAGATACCATTTCCTCTAGGATACAAACCACTGAAATTCAACAAATACAAAGGGAAGAGTGACCCTAAGTCTCATTTGACCAATTTTTTTCTCGCATGTCTACCAATGGCATATAACGATATATACCTTTTGCTATTATTTCCAAGGATCTTGGATAGACAAGCCTTGGAGTAGTTTTTAAAGTTTCCCAAAAATTTAGTAATGGATTTTGATGATCTTTTTGATAAGTTTGTGTAGCACTTTTCTTATAATCTTGAGCATGAGATTTCATTAATAGACTTAACGTAAGTTAAGCAAAAAGTTGGTGAGAGTTTTGCAAGTTATTTATAGTGATGGAGAGTCTTTACAAGATATTTCACCCATAGTTTACTAGATAAATAATTGGCCATTGTGTTTACTAAAAAAAATTATAGTGAGATAGTTTATCATCTGGAACTACAATATGCACATACTTTCAAAGAGATCATTGATAAAGGTTTGTTGATCGAGCAGGTGCTCATCAATAAAGGAGTCATCAAGCTTAATTTAACTAATCAAAATCAATGTACCAATTAGGGAAATGGCCAACATCAACATCCTATTCAAGTGTAAGCATCACAACTGACATAAGCCAATAACCAATAAATACCAAACTAATTCAACTACAATAGTAATGTTGTGAGAAATAAATTAACTAAATCCTATCATGTCCAAATGGTACAAATGTCATTTACGCCACTTTTTCAGCTGACTTATACCAAGCAATCTCTCTAACCAATGCCACAAGCACAACAACCAAGACCTACACAACAACCTTTACCATTACAAACCCCTCCTCCTAAGAGAACCATTCCTGCACATCATGTCTTTAGTAACCTAGGATAACCTATTAAGTCTATATTTTGTAAGTTTGATACCACTAATATGATTAGTTAGTCTATACCAAAGTATTATCTACAAGGCATTCCTTATCCTGATTGGTATCATGAAAATAAATTTTGTGATTATCATCGAGTCAATAGGCATAATATATGAAGATGTTTCCAAATCAAGAATTTAATTAAGAATATGTTGGAGAATGGGGAGATAAAATTATATAATGGTGCTTCTACTTCCAATCAAACTCTTGGGATTTATCAAAATCTTTTTCCTTGACATAACAATTAGCAACAACAAAATAGTCAGTAACAACAACAACACCCAGTGCAATAGCAAAATCAAAAGTATCAAAATAAAAGGATGAACAACCAGACTCAACAAAATCAATAATAGAACCCACAATAATAAAATAATGGACAAAACCAAGGTCAAAACAGTAATAACCAATAAATTGACCATGAAGTTACACATGACTATAATAGGGTCTTAGGTCATATTATAGGGGGTAGCGTTAATACCATCTCTATTAATCTTAGACCAAGCACTAATCAACCTAGACCATTGCTAAATAAAAACAATCAGCCAAATTACATGAATAATCCTTCTTTAACTTGGGAGTACATACAAGCAAACCAACAACTAGGATTTCCCCTTTTGGACCTTATATCGATAACTCATTCTTTCCATGTGACCACATGCGAGTGCACTAGCAACCGAGACTTGTCTTATCTGGTCCCATACCATTCCTTACATTTATTAGTAATAATGGTCTAGTATTTAATCCCAATTATGTAATCACAACTCAGAGGTCAAATATTACTATCCCAATCTGACAACCATCTACCACTTTGCCTATCATCCAACCAACCATTAAGCCTCAGACTAAACCATTCACTACTAACCAAGATAAGAAGTTTGATATTATGGAATAATTGCAGAAGACACCAACACAAAATTCTATTTTAGATTTGTTGTGAACATCAATAATCCACAATAACATCTTGAATAAGTTTTTGACCCAATCCACTATTGATAGTGACATATCCCCTGATAAATTTGAAGCTTTGGTTGAACACCTAGCTCCATCCCAACAAGTCACATTCAACCAAAGTGATCTATCTTCCCTTGGCCCATTCCATAATAATCCATTATACTTAGAAGTTTATATAAGACAACATAAAGTGAAACGTGTCCTTATATACAATGGATCAAGCCTCAACATAGTGTCTCTAAAGCTCATCAAGCTTCTTGGGTACACAATGGTAGATCTTCAGCCATAAATAATAACCATCAAAGCCTATGATAATCAATAAAGAGAATCACAAGGCACCATTAGTTTACCAATTATCATTGGGCCTTTAACCCATGATACACTTTTCCATATGCTTGATCTTGATTTATCATACAATATGCTTCTAGGTAGACCTTGGTTACATGAGATTCATGCAGTCCCATCAACTTTGCACCAATGTATCAAGTTTTCCCACTCAAGGATGGAAATGAATATTCTAAGAGATTTACACCAATATGAACATTACAAACATTTTGAAGCCAAATTTCAAAGCTACAATTATCAGTATGGTATGAATCCAAGTTCCAAGTAGGATAAAGAAAAGGCTATACTTATTGATCCTTCACCGAATAATTACATAGATCATAATACCTTAGATTCCCTTTCCTACATGCCACCTCCTGAAGCTTTTAATAATTTCACCATTTTAGATAATATACTGGGAAAGTATTTGACCCATGATACATTTCATATTACCAATCTTCCTTAGGATCTGAAAACCTTTAGGTGACCTAAATTCACCCCACATATGCATTAGAAATAAAATAATAAAGATAAGGGACCTATCACATTTGTACCAGCATCTGACCTAGAACCTAACCCTCTTGAAGGGGATGAATCATGGTTATACAATGATAACCAAGCTTATTATTATAAAAGTGCAAACTATCATATTCCCAATAGGATCAAGGAGTGTCACAATTATGAAGGGAAAATCCTTAGATTGAATCAACAAGAAACCATCGAGCCAATTTCTATGACTAAGTATGAAAGACCTTATGGACTTGGATTTAAAACACCTGGGGGTGACCTCACATATCTTATTCAAACTCCATCACCAGTGACTAGTGATGATGATACCGACAATGAAGTAGAGTCTAATCATAGCCTCACCTTTGATGACCTAGATAAAACCAACCTATTTGATAACAATGACATTTGTACCCTTACCTAGCTATTCATTACAACCCATTACCATTATATTATCCCCAACTAATATATTGGGACCAACAAGAATCCAATCTACCGATTGATGAGTTCCAAAATGATGAGGCATTCTATGACTTCTTAGGCCTTAGAGACAATGTTCCATTGGGAGATCACAAATCAAGATTCTCAATCACATTGGATATTGCAGCCTATTTTAGAGAGTGAGTGAACACCCTTAGCCAAAAACAAATAATCAAAACATTGAGGTCTCAAAGTGAAAACCTCTTTGAGGCACTTTTTGACTAGGGAAAAGTAAAGATAAAGGCCAGTCTAGTGGTGAAAACCTATTTCAGGTGCCATTAGATGGAGGTGTTCATTCTTCTTTGAATTTAGAATAGGAGACCATTAATGATGAACTTGCCTACGGATTTGAGTTTAGCTTTGAGAAATAATAAGTATTTGATCAAATTCTTCAAGAATTTTTGACTATTTTTGTCACCTGGCCAAATCTCCCATTAGGGGACTTAGATTCATCATGCCTAGGAGAAGTTGAAGATCAAGTCCTAATGGAGGACCTTGACATAATCCAACAATTTAAGTCATTTCCTATTATCCTAAAAGATGGTTTGAACCTTATATTTGAAGATGCAATAGAGGTAAATATCATGACTCCATCAAACTTGAAATAGATAAAATTAGGTGCATCCCTCACTAAGGAGGAACATGATGTATTTATAGCTCTGTTGAGAGAATTTGTAGATATTTTTACATGGGTCTATTCTAACATGTCAGGTGTAGACCCTGCTTTGTTTTTGTACCACCTTGTGGTTAATCCTGATGCCAAACTAGTAAAATAAAAGCTACGTAAGATGCATCCTTGCATTTTTGTATTAATAAAGAAAGAGTTGGAAAGACTCTTAGAAGTAGGATGTATCTGATCCATTGACTACTCAAAATGGATCTCTAATGTGGTACCTATTAGTAAAAATATTGAAGGGATCATATTTTTACTAATTTTCAAGACATCAACAAAGCTTGTCCTAAAGATGATTTTCCCTTACCTAATATCAACATGATCATCAACTCCATAATAGGTTATAAAATGCTTTCACTCATGGACGGATTTTTAGGATACAACTAGATTAGAATAACACCAAAAAATCAACATAAAACAACATTCACCACTCCATGGGGAAAATTTTATTATCAGGTAATGACATTTGGATTTAAGAATGCTAGAGCTACATATCAAAGGGCCATAACTATCATATTCCATGATATGATGCATGATATTGTTAAAGACTATGTTGATGACATATTAGGCAAATCCAAAACTAGGGTCGACCATCCAGTAGTGTTATGTAAGATATTTGAAAGATTATGGGAGTATAAAGTTAGACTCAATCCAAATAAATGTGTGTTTGGTGTAACTTCAAGAAAATTACATGGCTTCATCATGTTTCCTATAGGTATTAAAGTTGATCCATCTAAATTCCATGCTATAACTAAGATGCTCTCACCAACCAATTTAAAATAACTTCATAGTTTTTAGGGTAAGATCTAATCAATCTGACGCTTCATCTCTCAATTAGCAGACAAGTACCATCCATTTACATACCTTCTAAAAAAGGGAATTGTATTTCATTGAGATGATCACAACTTAAAGACTATCTTGTTAATCTACCTATTTTATTACCTCATATGCCAAGAAAGCCATTCTTGCTATACCTATCAGCTACTGACCATGATCTGGGGGCACTCTTGGCTCAACATGATGACAATGAAAAAGAGCATGTTGTATACTATCTAAGCCATACCTTAGTTACATATGAACATAACTATGCACATATTAAAAAATCTTATTTGGCCATGGTCTTTATAGCTCAGAAACTACACCAATACATGTTAAATAATAAGACCATGGTCATTTCAAAATTAGATCCGTTCAAGTATCTACTATCTAAAATAGCTTTTCAAGGTAGAATGGCTAAATGGATCATGCTTATTAGTGAGTTTGATATAGATTATGTCAATCAAAATGGAATCAAGGGACAAGTTTTTATAGATCAACTTGCAAAAGTACCTCTCATAAACACACAACCACTCATATTTCAATTTCTTGATGAATCCATAATGACTATCATTGACACACCCCTTGAGGATCAGCCCTGGAAGATTTATTTTGATGGTTCATTTACTACACATGGATTGAGGATAGGAATATTTTTTTATTACACCATAGGGGTATTTAATCCCTAAATCATTCAAAATTATCTTTTCTTATACAAACAACATCACTGAGTATGAAGCATTTGTTGCAGGACTTCGATAGGCTATGAATTGGAACATATCTCATCTCCAAGTTTATGGTGATTCTCATTTAATCATCAATCAGGTCATAGATCATTTTCAGACCAAAGATGATAAGTTAGTTTCATATAAAGCCATGGTTGACACTCTTAAGCAACAAATTGCCAACATTCAGTTTGAGCACATACCATGGGTACTAATAGAACTACAGATGCCATGGGTACTATTGTCTCTCTGATTTGACAAAAAAATAAATCTAGAGAGTATCAATTCCTCATCAAGAATTTGTTAGAACCAACTCATAGACCTTCAATCATTACAATGATTTATGATATTGTTGGTCCTAATGCTATTTGGTACTCAGACCTTTACAACTACCTTCATGACCAAGTTCTATCACCTAACCTATCTTGAAAACAAACCAAAGCCTTCATTCATCATTCCACTCAATATACTCTACTTGGATCCACCCTTTACCATCACAATTTTGATGGATCTCTACTTCATTGTTTAACTTCAATAGAGTCTACACTAGCATTAAGAGAAGTTCATGAAAGAGTATGTGGAGCTCATTCTAGTAGGGTAGTCCTATCCAAAAAACTCTTGTGTACTAGTTATTATTGGCCCATAATAGACACAGATGCCACTGCATATGTAAAAAAATGTGACAAATGTCAACAACATGCTAGTCTGATTCATGCCTCAGAAAAAATCTCAAATTTATGTTGACACCATGGCCATTTTATACATAGGGACTTGACCTCATTGGGAAGATCAAACCCACTTCATCTGATGGCCATAAACATATCCTTACTACCACTAAATATTTCACTAAGTGGGTTGAAGTTATACCCCTCACATGATTAGAAAGAAAATTTCTAAACTCATCTTCAACCATCTCATTTTCCACTATGATATCCCCTCTAACATTATATCCGATAATACAAGATCATTTAAGAACAAGGATGTATACTAGCTATGTATCGAATATAACATCATACAACATTTTTCTATGACACATTACCCTCAAGGTAATGACCAAGCTGAGGCATTCAATAAAACCATTGTCAATATTCTAAAAAAGATTATTAATGATGCCAGTCATGATTGACACTTGTAGATATTCCCTACCCTTTAGGCATACTATACCAATCATCATACCCCCATAGGAGCCACTCCATACTCACTTGTTTATGGTACTAAATCCATACTTCTCATTGAGGTCTAACTGCCTTCATTGTGCATCTTTTTTAAGCATGTCCTAGATGATCATGACTATCAAGTAACTCACCTGCAAGAGCTAGACCTACTTGATGGGAAACATATAGCCACACTCAATAATCTTTAAGCATATTATAACTAACTCAAAGGCCACTATAATTGGCATGTTAAGTATTGAACATTTTAACTTGGTGATCTTGTTCTTAAATAAAACCAAAAGAATACCATGACTGAGAATAAGCATAAATGGAAATTCAAACCAAACTTGACAGGGCCTTTAATCATTACTATAGATTATGGATCAGGAGCATATAGGCTTACCACACTAGACAGAAATGAACTTCTTGAGACAAAGAATATTATTCATCTCAAGCAGTACTATGCTTGAGCACTAAGGTGTATTATCTGTAAGTACCATTTTAGTTATGCCATTTTATCACTATTCTTCTTTGTACAAATATCATCCTTATCCATCCTCTTAGTCGTATCCACTTTTTACTTACGACCTATTGGCCTAGTGTGTTCTAAAGCCTAGGCCATTTGAACTTGGTTTTTACTATTCATTACGCATTTTGAGCATCAAGGTATCTAATCAATTTCATGAGTTAGTTCAAGTACTTCAGACATAGATCATATTTTGGAATAGTGTGATAGAAGTTTTAGAAGTTGCATCCTTCATTTATTATTCCTTTATTACCACCGATCTTGATACTAACTATAACCACCTTTGGGAAAATTAATACTATTAATCTATGTCATTATGTCCTAGTTATAACCACCTATGGGCAAACTAGGGGCAATATTAAGCCTTGATGTACCAAATTGCCACTTCCTATGCCATACTATGCCTTTTTACCAACTATGCCTATTTTGTTTGAATTGACTGCTATACTAGTCAAATTCCTCCATTGTAAGGGTGGAACCACAATGACTTGAGGTCCTACTCTAGGATTATGTAGGCAGCACTCAAGACTTATTGAGGTCAGCTCAGTTACCCTTTCCACCACATTCTCACCATTTTGTGAGAAACCTAAGCTACACTTTCACCATTTTATGAGCAACCTTAGCTTAAATGCTCTTACCATTTTGTGAGCTTAAACCATTTAGTATCTTATCATTCTTGATTAAGTTGAGACACTCTAATAACATTTGAAAAATCATTAGAAAAGAACAAAAAAATTGACTGCTTCTTTGCCTCAAGGATTCTGGGAACCCTTACTAAGTTACAAGGAAATCACTTTTCATTTAGTTTCCCCATTTTTTTAGCCTTTTTCTCTCATGCACTTGTGATTTTTTAAGACCATTTGTCTTCTTCTCTCACATCCATTCTATTTATTTTTATCAGTTATCACATTCTTCCCATTCTCTAGGAAAACTACATTTGGCCTAAAGTTTCTTATTAGATATTACATCCATATAACTATGTAGGCAACATTCACTTGCCTAGTGCATATAGAGATAGCCTAACCACCCCTTCCTTTTATTCTATTCCCCTATTTTGTTCATTTGTTTAGTTCTCACCTATTTTCTAGGGGCGGTGTTTGTATGGTTTCTATTGCATTATTTGTTTATGTATTTATGCTTATTTTATTTATTTGTCTATCTATTTGTTTGTTTTTAGCACTGTTACTTTGATTCATTTTATGTGTGTTCATTAGGTGATTCCTTGTCCACACTTACACTTGAATCCATACCTATTCATATGTTTTCATTGTCATCATGGTTTCTATCATTAGTGCATTATTTTCTATTAAGTATTGAATTATCAGAGTCAGTCCTCATGCATATTTCATCCAAGTCCTCATGATGTTATACTATGATACCTACCGACATGTTCTACAACAAACCTAAGTTTTAAAAAATCTATTCAATAATGGTGGTATCTCTTTGGCACTGACGTCCTGATTCACTCCCAATCATATCATAAATAGAGTAATTAACCACAAAAGAATTTCAACCTTTATTAGTTCAGATGAGCATCTCCCTACTAGTAGGTTACTCCAATTCATCATTACCCTCTGTGCTAATTTATCATCATCCTCAACCAATTTTATCATGTTTTCCATAATCAGGGTCCAATGATCATAACTGCCTATGGGAAAATCATTGTACACCATCCCACCTGATTATAACTACCTTTAGGCAAATCATTATGTTGTCACCACTTTCATTTTTTTATCTATACAGGGGCATGTTATTATCTTGTTTGTCTATCCTAATAGGTGCAGCTCCATCTTCTTAATGATTATAACCACCTTTGGGTAAATCATTATGTTATCATACCACATTGCCACTATTAAGGTACAATGTTTATAACCACTTTTGGGAAAACCATTGTACACTATCCCACTTGCATTCTCAATGGTTTTGACTATTTTTTCAATATCATTATGTTTTCACCCCATCATCTTTCCTTTCTTTTGTCCCCTTGTTTCACTTCTTTCTTTTTGAGGGACTGTTTGTCGACTTACTTGGCCTAACCATTCCCTCGAGGGGGTATCATATAGTTAGTTTATCATCATTGCAGTTGTAGGCATACAATAATTTTTCATTCTTTGAGAATATTTTATTGTGCTTATAACTTGTAATGCCTTCCCAAATAGGGGAAAATTGTAGACACCTAAATCTGGTCGTTAATAACCTCTAATCAGGGTTTTGGCTAATTTCCATCCAAAATGTATAATTTGGCCTAAAAACACTAAAACATGCTAAATGAGTAAAAATTGATATATACAAGTGCGAATTTTGGCCAAGGTATCCCTAAATGGGATAATACAATTTATGGGCCCGCTAACTTTGATCAAATCATTTCGAGTCAAAATGCCAATTTTACACCTGGGTGTTCTGAATTGCTTTTTCCTATCAAATCTCTTTCATGAGACACATACCTTTGTTACTTTTTATTGATAATATCTTAGATGGGATAATTCATCTAATGCATCTGATAGTGACTTCCAATTCTAATCTAATCAAATTTTGGATCAATAACAAGGCATTCTGATCAATTTGAGTAATTTGTGAACAAAATACTTAAGAGTTAATTAAACCAAATTAGAGCCTAATCAAGAAATCCATGGAAACTTGTTGAATATTTTTTCTTGGAAATGAATATTGAATTTATTTATCATCAAGTGACCTCATTTTTTGGGAAGACATCCCTAGGCCATAAATGCCACAAATATTAGGATTCAAGCCCTCCATGCCTCTTAATTCCCCCTTATTCCAATGTCATGATGAGGATAATTATAAAACTAATTCCAAAATTTGAATTAATCCTCAACCAAACATCTCAATCTCAAGATGGATGGTTTAGGTTGATTCTAGACATTCTCAAAAATCCATGAATAAGAGTCCTTACTACATCATTTCTAAGTCTTGATAATGTAAAGTTATAATGCACAAATGATTAAAAAGCCATTGAAATTAGTGTTATCATGCCAAATTGATTCCAAGCCAAGCCAAGCCACAATCCAAAGGTGCCAAGGAGAAGAGGAGATAGCCAAGCCTCCTTTGATGAAGACTTTATGAGCACAAGCCGAGCAAGCCACTACAACATGTAGACACCAAAAACTGGCCACCAATGACCTCCAACCAATATTTTGACCAATTCCCATTCAAAATGCACAATTTAGTCTATAAATAATAAAACATGCTAAATGATGTGAAATTGACATATTTAAGTGCTTATTTTGGCTAGGGTATCCCTAAATGGGGCAATGTAATTTATGGACCAGCTAACTTTGATCAGATCATTCTGAGTCAAAATACCAAATTTGCACTTAGATGCTCTAGATTGCTCTTATCAAATATCTTACACAAGATGTATGTATTTATTATTTGTTATCAATAACATCTTAAATGGGAATACACATCTAACGCATCTGACATGGACTTCTAATTCTAATCTAATCAAATTTAGGACCAATAACAGGGTATTTTGATCAATTTAGGTAATTTGTGCACAAAGTGCTTAATCATGCTTAAGAGATAATTAACCCAAATCATGGCCTAATTACTAATTCCATAGAAACTTGTTGAATACTTATTTTAAGAAATGAATATTGAATATATGCATCATCAAGTGACCTTATTTCTTGGGAAGACATCCTTAGGCCATAAACGCCACAAATATCAAGATTCATGCCGTTTATGTCTCATTAATGCCCTCCATGATGCCTTCCATGCCTCTTAATTTCCCCTTCTTCCAATGTCATGATGAAGATAATTACAAACTTAATTCCAAAAATTGAATTAATCCTCAACCACACATCTCAATCTTGAGATGGATGGTTGAAGTGGATTCTGATCAAATCCAAAATTATATAAATAGGAGGCCTCACAACATCATTTCTAAGCTATTTTAGTGCAAATTTATTATGTTCAAATATTTTCAAATAACATGATAATGAAAAGTTATAATGCCAAATTGATTCCAAGCCAAACCAAGCCACAAGCTAAAGGTGCCACGGAGAGATGGAGGTAGCCAAGCTTCTATTGTCAAGGACTTCATGAGCACAAGTCGAGCAAGCCACCACTACAAAGGCATTTGGAGCATCCAAGGAAGGTGAAAGAATTATTGTGTTTTCATTCCTTGATTTTTAGTTATGTTTGTCATTTTATTTTGTTAACTAAGCTCTCCCTAGTGTCTAGGCCTAGAGATGTTATGCTATTAGTGTGTTTCTTTCATTTAGTTTTTATTTTGAAACTAACACCATACTAACCATCCTCTCTTGAGTCAAATTCTTAGATCACATAATAGCACACCCAGTGCGACTAGATGCATCCTACACCTGAAGGAGATCCTTTTGCAACTCTAAAATATTTATTTGAGCCTTTAAAACTCTAGAAAAATTATTTTCTAACTTTATTTTATTGTTTTTAGTTGCCATGGTTTTTACATAATAACTAATTTTGGTAGGAATATCGATATTGATTACTGACTTTATTGATGTCGATCAACAGAACTGACATCAACCAGATCTTAGTTAGCTAGAGTAACCAATGTCAGTGGTAATAACTGACGTCGGTCACTATGCTTTTCTAAAAACATAGACCTGAGAGCTAATTTTCCAAAGTTTATTGTTTCAAACTCAAAAGACCTTAAAATATAAAAGATATGCTAACAATTTTGCTACAAGACTAAGTTTAAAATTTGCTCAAAACATGTTTAAATCACCTTTTCATGCTTAAAAATCAATTAGGAATCTTGTTGTGGGGTATTTAACAAAGAATTTATGTTTTTGGTGAATGTTTTTCAAAAAAATTAACTAAGACCAAGGGGTGAAATGAACACCACCTCATTTTTTGAATTTGGGCTTAAAAATTAATTCACCTTTTCAAGCTTTTTTAATTCACTTAGTTATTTAAATTAAGTTTTTGTTTGGCAAAAAGAGGAATGTTGCATGTATGCTCTTCCATTTTTCCCCTATAGGGAACCATTGGAATAAAAAGTGCCATTCCTATTTCAAGTAGCCTATTCCAAGGCTTATAAATAAAGTCATCTAAAGCACTTCCCAAAAACTCATCAAAGTTTGGGTGATCTTGAAAACAACCCTAAAGTCTTTCTACTTTCATGATTTATTTATTTTTATGCATCTTGGCTTGTGAGGAGGACTTTATCACCTTCCATAAGTTCTTTAGGGAAGCTTTGACCTAGGGTTTCATTTCTTGACATTGATTTCATTTTGCTCCTTTGGAGTTGCACACAGGACATAGTAGCACTTTGGACATCACACTACACTGAGCAAACAACATGATGTAGTAGTTACAAAAGGACTAGACCTTTTTGCAACAAGATAAGTGATATGGACCCAAAATGTATGATTTTATTTTGCATTATTTGGTGTGAAATTCATTGTGCAATTTATTCCCCTAGATCCTTCAAAAACTTGTTAGATCTTAGACAAATCCCCACTTTTTACAAAAGTATTGTTGGTGTAAGGTGCACCTCAAGGTCCATGTCATATTATTTTTATTTGAGAAAAGGGGGGTATAAAAACCCTACTATATAATATATATTTATTTTTGGATGAACTCTTAAAATCCTCTCAAATGATGTATATTGATGAATTCCAACAATACCAAGAAACCTTGTCAATTTGAGATCTAAGAATGGTTAATTAATTTGTCTTGTCCTAGTTTAAAGTCTTGTTTGGAGTCAAAATTTGGTGTAAACAAACAATCCAAAACCAAACACATAGTCCAAAATTTATTTTGAACAAAGAGGCGTTATGTTGCCCACGTGAGATCATCAATTTTCCTTGTTCAAAAGTTCATCAAAATATTTTTAGTCATATCATCCACTTTGCCACAATTATGCTACCCAATTGAGTCTAGAACTTTACCAATATTGTTTAAGTCCTTCACTTATAATCCAAATTTGGAATTACACCTTTGCAAGTTCATAGGTTTGATGTGTTAAGTGGGTTCACCATTTGCACTAAACTTGAGGGAACTTAGGTTTAATTTCCAATTTGGATTGAAGGCCATTTAAGACTCATAATCATTACCATCACTTAATAGACTTAAGCTATTTTATGCTAAACACTTTCACTTTAAGTCTATGCACCCTAACATTTTTGACTCAAGAAAGGTATTGTTATGCTATCAAAATTGTAAGAAGCATCTTTGCCTTAGATAGTTTTTGAAACAAACCTTTTTTGTCATAATTTTTGGGTAGTATAGCATCGTTATGCAGCCCAAAACATTTCAAACATTATTTCATAGACCCTCTTGCATAGAGTTCCAAATTTGTTCTTACATTTTTAGATTAATCCAAGTGTACTTTTGTGGTCTTTTATCTAAAACGGTTATACTTTTCACCTTTGTCTAGCTTTTTTATCCAAAAGAACCAAGTTTTATACCATTTTTATGAGAAATTTAACTATTGTTAAAGTGCCTTTTGTTTCATACCTTATACCTAGTTGATCAAGTTCATGTCCAAGAATCAAATGCCTAGTGTTTGTTAAAAGTGTTTCAAATTTGTTAGATTAAAACTTTCATCTATTTTCAAAGTCTAGCTTTTGATTTTGTTTGGTCAAGAGTCTTAGCACATGCCTTGTTTGAGCCTAGCTTTTGACATTGCATTTGGTCAAAAGACCTAGCAACTTTTAAATTTCCTAAATTAGATTGATTTGAAACACTTTGGCCTTAGAGTTTGACATTTTGATTTTTGGTCCATTTATTTGCTTATCTTTGTGTGAACAGTGAAATGTTAGATACTTCATGCCAGCTTGTTTCCTCACAAAACTTTGCATAAACCTTTTGATCCTTTTGACAAATCTAAACTAGGTTGGAACATCATCTATTTTAGACATTATCCTTTTTAGAGTTTGTTTAACTCCTTGACCTTTTATTTCAAAAGCATTGATAATGGATCCCAACATGTATTCATACACTTATATTGGACTCATGTACAATCTAAGGATTAGTAATGTGGTTGCACATGAAGAAATGGTGCAAGACCCCTATGTGGATAGTGTTGCTTATGAGATGGATTCTTATCCCTTTTATAATACTCAATTAGGGGCATAAAGCCAAGATCCATTTGATAATTATTTGGTTAACACACCACCTTACATAGAACAAGACCAAGAGAAAACTGTGTAATACCTAGCTATAATACCCATGGTGGATGAGCTAATTTTTCAATAGTCATATTTTACTAATACGTCTTCCATGTATGATCCATTTTTTTTGAGTGACATTTGTTAGAAAACAAGTATGAAATTTTGGTTAGATCCACTAAGGTATGGGATAAGTTTCTGGTAGTCTTCCCCCATGAAATTTTACCAAGTCTAGTAAGAGTGCCCCATAATATCATTTACAATCAACAGGCTTCTAGCAATCCTATTTCTCTAGTCCAAACAATGCACCAAGATCTTAATATATTTGATCGAAGCAAAAACATCATGGGAGAACACTTTAACCAAATATAGAAATCATACCAAATCTACCTGAATTTAGCATGTAATGTCAATCAGATGAACATGGTGAGTAAGCCTCTTACTGACCACCTTCAAAAAGAGTATTGATAGAGTTAATTGGACAAGAGAATCTAAGTTCTGACCCATTTGTATAAACTACTTCAATAGATAACTTGATGCATATTTATATTATTAAAGAATTGTCTTCAACCTCTATACTAAATAGTGAGCCAAACATAGTAGATAATGTGCAAACAACATCTAGTCTTGATCAAAGTGGTACTAATGCAAAAACAACTAGCCAACAACATGTGCATGTAGTTAATCTTATGAGTAGGTCATCATACTATGGAATAGTGGTTTATACACCCCAACATCACCCAACTGCTTCTTCAAGTGTACAACCTATGGCATTAGGTAATCAAACAACAACCAATGTCACACCTCAACAACAAATTGTGGTAAATCCTACTACTCCTCAATAAGTAACGAGTAGTATTCCACAACAACAAACATAGTTTAGTGTATCAATGCAACAAAATATGAATACATTTCCACCTTAATTAGGGGTAACTAATATTCCACCTCACCAGGTAATGATGAACATACCTCTTCAGTCACAAAATAATATGCCAATCTAAAACTAAGTGATGACTAGTCAAAAATGTGAAAATATTGGTCAACAACAAATGCTGAATCTATAACCTACTTTTACTTCCTCACAGGGATTCATGCAACAAAGAGGTCCTCATGTTTCTCAGGTACCTACTAGACAACCATTCATTCAAAATATGCCACAAATATAGAGATAAGGTCTTGGTCTACAAGTTCCCACTCAATAACAAGGTTCAATTAGTTGGTAGCATGTCCCTTTTCAACCACAGTAAACATAATATAGTTATATCCCTCCATCCCAACCACAAAATCCTCCAAGACAAACCTTTATCAACAATCCAAACCTGAACATCCCACAACTAAATATGCAATTTTAGGTACATCCCAATCCATGTATGTGTAATCATGATCCATTCCCCAACCTAGCCAATATACCCTAATAGGTATCACCATCACACCTTGGTTAAAGTTTTCCACTTGTGACCTCCCAACCATCTATCCAAACCAAATTCTCCTTCAAACCAATATTCCATCCAGTTTCCTATCCCAAGAATTACAACAAATGAAAGATGTAATTGTTGCCATTCAAGTTGGGAAGCAGACCAAAAAATTCAAATTAGATGATGTATGTTCCTATCCATTCAACATGAAGTATTTATAGATACTATTTTCTCTAGAATATGAACCACTAAAATTTGATAAATATAAAGGGAAAGGTGACCCTAAGGCTCATTTGACCGAATTCTTTGTCGCATGTCAACCAGTAACATATAGTGACATATATATTTTGTTGTTTCCAAGGAGTTTGGCTACAAAAGCCTTGGAGTGGTTTTTAAATTTGCCCAAGAATTTAGTAATAGACTTTGACGATCTTTCTGATAAATTTTTGTAGCACTTTTCCTCTAATCTCAAGCATAAGATTTCATTAGTAGACCAAACACAAGCAAAGAAAAAATTTGGGGAAAAATTTTCAAGTTATTTACAATGATGGATAACCCTTACAAGCTATTTCACCCATAGTTTACTAGATAAATAATTAGCTACTGTGTTTACCAAAAATTTACATATTAAGATAGCTTACCATCTGGAACTATAATGTGCACTTACTTTCAAGGAAATCATTGACAAAGTTTTGTTGATTAAGAGGGTGCTTATTAATAAAGGAGTCATCAATCTTATTTAAACTAATCAAAATCAAGGTACCAATTAGAGAAATGATCAACATCCTATCCAAGCACAAGCATCACAACCCATATAAGGTAATAATCATGAAAGACCAAAGTAATTGAACCATAATAGGAATCTTATGGGAAATGGAGTAACTAAATCTCATCTTATCCAAACTATACAAACATCACTTGCACCACCTTTTTAACTTAATCCTACCTAGAAACATCTCCAATCAATGCCACAAGTGCAACAACCAAGACCTACACAACAAATATAATAGTCTTTACCATTGTAAACCCCTCCTTATAGAAGAGCCATCCCTACACGTCGTGTCTTTAGTGACCTAAGAGATCCTATTGAGTTTATATTTCATAAGCTTGATACCACTAATCTGATTAGTTGGCCCATACCAAAGCATTATTTTTAAGGCATTCCTTATCCTAATTGGTACTGTGAAAATGAATTTTGTGACTATCATCGGGTTAACAAGCATAATTTATGAAGATGTGTCCAAATCAAGAATTTAATCAAGAATATGTTGGAGAATGGGGAGATAAAATTAGATAATAGTGCTTCCACTCTCAATTAAAATATTGATATCTATCAAAACCCCTTTCCCCAACATAACAATCAATAGCAACAAAATAATCAATAACAACAACAATGGCCAGTGTAGTAGCAAAATTAATAGTATCAAAATCAAAGGCTGAACTAGTATACCCAAAAAAATAAATCACAAAACCCACAATGATAGAAAAATGGACAAAACCAAGTTCAAAATGGTAACAACCAACAAACCTACCATGTAGTTGCACATGATTACAATATGGTTGTAGGTCATATTATAGGAGGTAGCATTAATATCATCTCCATTAATATAAGACCAAATAATAATCAACCTAGACCATTACTAAATAACAATATTTATCCAAATCACATGGATAATCCTTCTTTGACCTAGGAGTGCATACAAACAAACCAGCAAACTAGGACTTCCTCTTTTGGATCTTATAGTGACAACTCATTCTTACCATGTGACCACATACAAGTGCACCGATAACCGATACTTGTCATATCTTGTCCCACACCATTCTCAGCATTAGTTAGAAATAATGGTCTAGTATTTAATCTTGATTATGCAATCATAACTCAGAGGTCAAAGATTGTTATCCCAATCCCATAACCATTCACCACTTTGCCTGTCATCCAACTAATTGTTTAAGCTTAGAATAAACCATTCATTATTGATCAAGATAAGAATTCAGATATTGAAGAATAATTTTAGAAGACACCAACACAAATTTCTATTTTAGATTTGTTGTTGACATCAATAATCTACAAAAACATCTTGAATGAGTTTTTGACTCAATCCACTATTGCTAGTGACATATCCCATGATAACTTCTAATATTTAGTTGGACACCTCACTCCAACCCAAAAATTCATATTCAACCAAAGCGATATGTCTTCCCTTGGCCCACTCCATAATAACCTACTATACATAGAAGTTTGTATCAAATGGCATAAAGTGAAACATGTCCTTATTGACAATGGATCCGGCCTCAACATAGTGTCTCTAAAGCTCATCAAGCTTCTTGGGTACATAAGGGTAGATCTTCAACTTAAAAAAAAACCTATCATAGCCTATGATAATTAGGAAAAATATTCATAGGGCACCATTATTTTGATAGTTATCATTGGGCCTTTAACCCATGATACACTTTGCCATGTCTGAGTGAACACCCTTAGCCAAAAATAAATAAGTAAAACATTGAGGTCCCAAAGTGAAAACCTCTTTGAGGCACTTTATAACTAGGGAAAAAGTAAAGATAAAGGCCAGTCTAATGGTAAAAACCTATCTTAGGCACCAGTAGATGGGGGTATTCATTTTTCTTCAAATTTATACTAGGAGACCACCAATGATGAACTTGCCTGTGGATCAAAATTTAGCTTTGAGCAACAACAAGTATTTGATCAAATTCTCTAAGAATTTTTGAATATTTTTGTTACATTTCCATATCTCCCATTAGGGGACTTAGATTCATCATGCCTAGGAGAAGTTGAAGAATAAGTCCTAACAAAGAACCCTGACATAGTCCAACAGTTCAAATCACTGCCTAATATCCTAGAAGATGGTTTGACCCTTCTAGTCAAAGATAAAACAAAGGTAAATATCAAGACCCCATTAGACCTAAAATGGATAATATTAGGAGCATCTTTAATTGAGGAGGAACATGACATCTTTACAACTCTATCGAGATAATTTATAGATATCTTTACATGGGCCTATTCTAACATGCCAAGTTTAGACCCCACCTTGGTTCTACACCACCTTGTGGTTAATCTTGATGTCAAATTGGTAAAACAAAATCTATGTAATATGCATCCTCACATTGCTATATTGGTAAAGAAAGAGTTGAAAAAACTCTTAAAAGGAGGATGTATCTGATCCATTGATTACTCTGAATGGATCTCTAATGTTGTACCTATTAGTAAAAAGCCTGAAGGGATTAGAATTTGTACTAATTTTTGAGACATCAACAAAGCTTGTCTTAAAGATTATTTTCCCTTGCCTAATATTGACATGATCATCAACTCCATGGTAGGTTATAAAATTCTTTCACTCATTGATGGATTTTTAAGATACAACCAAATTAGAATCATACCAGAAGATCAGCATAAAAAAATGTTCACCACTCCATGGAGAACATTTTATTATTAGGTAATGCCATTTGGCCTTAAGAATGCTAGAGCTACATATCAAAAGGCCATGACTGCCATATTCCATGATATGATTCATGATATTGTTGAAGACTATGTCAATGACATATTAGGAAAATCCAAAACTAGGGTTGACCATCCCATAGTGTTGCATAAGATATTTGAAAGACTACAAGAGTACAAAGTCAGACTCAATCCAAATAAATATGTGTTTGATGTAACTTCAGGAAAACTAATTGGCTTCATTATGTCACTTAGAGGTATTGAAGTTGATCTAGCTAAAGTCCATGCTATAACTGAGATGCCACCACCAACCAATTTGAAGTAACTCTATAATTTGTAGGGTCAGATCCATTCCATCTGATGCTTCATTTCTCAATTAGTAGATAAGTGCCATCCATTTACACACCTTTTGAAGAAAGGAGTTGTATTTCACTAGGATGATAACTATCAAATAGCTTTTCAACAATTCAAAGACTATCTTGTCAATCCACCTATTTTATTACCTCCTATATTAGGAAATCTATTTTTGTTATATCTATCAGCTATCAACCATGCTCTAGGGGCACTCTTGGCTCAACATGATGACAAAGGAAAGGAACATGTTGTATACTATCTAAGCCATACCTTGGTTACATATGAACATAACTATGTACCTTTTGTAAAAGCTTATCTAGCCATGGTTTTCACAGCTCAAAAACTATACCATTATATGTTAAATAACAAAACCATGGTCATTTCAAAAGTAGATCCACTCAAGTATCTACTATCCAAAATAGATTTACAAGGTAGAATGGCTAAATGGATCATGCTTCTCAGTGAATTTGACATAGATTATGTCAATCAAAAGGTAATCAAAGGACAATTTTTTACAGATCAACTTATTGAAGCACCTCTTAGAGACACACAACCACTCACATTTTAATTTCTTGATGAATCTATCATGACCATCATTGACACACCCCTTGAAGAGCAACCTTGGAAACTGTATTTTGATGGTTCATTCACTACACATGGATTAGTGGTAGGACTATTGTTTATTACACCACAGGGGGATCTAATCCTTAAATCATTTAGAATTAGTTTTCCTTATACAAGAAACATGTCCAAGCATGAAGCACTTGTTGTAGGACTTCGATAAGTAGTGCATTAGAATATATCTCATCTCCAAGTTTATGGTGATTCTTAGTTAATCATCAATCAGGTTACAAATCATTTTCAAACCAAAGATGACAAGTTGGTTCCATATTAAGCCATGGTTGGCACTCTTAAACAACAAATTTTCAATATTCAGTTTGAGCACATATCGAGGGCTAGTAACAGAACTATAGATGCCATGGCTACCATTGGATCTTTGATCTAAAAAAGAGATAAAGCTAGAGAATATTAGTTTCTCATCAAGAATTTGTTAGCACCAGCTCATGAACCTTCAATTATTTCCATGATTTGTGATATTGTTGGTCTTAGTTCTATCTAGTACTCAGACCTTTAAAACTACCTTCATGACCATGTTTTTCCACCTCACCTATCTCAAAAACAAACCAAAGCCTTCATTCATCATTACACTCATTATACTCTGCTTGGATCCACCATTTATCATCATAGTTTTGATGGAACTCTTCTTTATTGTTTAACTTTGATAGAATCTATGCTAGCATTAAGAGAAGTTCATGAAGGAGTATGTGGATCCCATTATATTAGGATAGTCCTAACCAAAAATATCTTGCATACTGGTTATTATTGGCCCACATTGGATGTAGATGCCACTGCAGATGTAAAAACATGTTGTTAGGTTGTGGAGCTAAAAGCTTCACTGTATGCAGACATGGAGGAGGTTGCTAAGGTGCAAAGAAACTAACATCATTCAGGCCAATCGGCATCAGTCATATCCAGTGCACAGAGCTGCTGACATCGATCATGGATCGGCTGACGTCGGTCATCTCCAAAAAGACAACGACTGACGTTGGTCACCTATGCGGTTTCAAAACTGTCGATTTCATGAACAGTTTGTTAACAAACTGGTTGCTTACATGTTAAAGACTAATTTTAGTCTTGAGCTACGGTTTCTAATTATTGTAATTGGAAAGTCTAATTATTGTTTGTATGATATCTATTTAATAGACTCATGGGTTGTATTGTAAAGTGTGCTAGCTAGAGAGAGCAAGGTTAGCTCCTTCAGAGGGAAGAGAGCAAGGTTAGCTCCTCATAGTGCCATAGTGCCAAGTGTGTATGATCAAGTAGATCTATGGGAGAGTAAGATCTAGTAATAGATCCATAGGGGTGCTGGTTTGGAGAATCAAAAGGGTTCTTCATGTGTGTAAGATCTCAGTCAGCAAGTGTGCAAAGCCAGGTTGATCTGTGGTATAGCAAGATCAGGTGAGATCTACATGTGTAAGTAAGATCAGTTTGATTTGCAAGTTGTTGTAAGTTCATGGGAGATCTACTTGGAGTGCATTATGTACTTGGTTGAGTATGTGTGTATACTTAATGGTATTGACAGTAGTGATACTGACTGGTTGAGGTGAACAACAACTTTGTGTTTGAGTTGTTTGTTGTGACCATGATTGAGAGAGAAAACTCTTGAAAAGATTTACTGTTTGTACGCCCTAGAGGTGTGGGATCCCTAGAGGAGTGTGAAGAAGATTGTGGCATCTTCTTTGTTGTATTTTATTTTGGAAGAGTATTAATATGATTGGGTATTGTCTTTCATATTCTGTGTTGTTTCTAATTTCTAGTTACTTGTTACTTCTGGTTAAATTTCATGTTTAGTTGCTTATACAAAGTAATCAATTGAGCTCCTAATCCTGACAGTGGAATCAGAGCTGTTTGTTGTTCTAGATTCCTAACAAGTGGTATCAGAGCTAGGGTTGTAGGTTCACAAAGCCTGGTTCAGAGCAGGTTTGTGTTTGATTACAAGTCACTCTCAGGGGTTTCTGATTGAGTGGGAGTATAGCAATGGCAAAAAAAAGTACACTAAGAATGGAGGAATTCAAAAGTAAGAATGGTCAATTACGGTGTTAAGGAAAGAAAGAGCAGATAAAGAAAGATTGTTGGTTGGTAGAAGATCAGCATGAAGGAGCATGTGTTGTAGGTATTATTGCACTAGTTATTCTTATATGTTCCTTGGATAAAGTAGAATCTTGGTTTATAGATTCTGTTGCCTCTTTCCATGCAGCCCCAAATAGAGTATTTTTCCATGTTAAGGACCATGGAGACTTTGGAAAGATTTATTTAGGGGTTGGTGAGCCTTGTCAAAGTATTGGCAAAGGGGAAGTGTGGCTGAAATTGTAGACGGCCAACACATGGGTGTTGAAGGATGTCATGCAGGTCCTAGTTCTGAAGATGAGGCTAATTTCTTCAAGAAATTTGGGTGATGAGAGATGCACAGGAACTCTCACAGTGGATGCACTTAAATTAGCATGTGGTAAGAAAGTAGGTACTCTTTATCTACCTACTTGTATTACTAATTCTTCTTCTATTACGAAGACGTGGCTTTGTAGGCTTGGTCACATGAGTAAGAAGAAGATGCATGTTCTTAAGAGGAATTCAGATGTGTTTGACAAACTTAAGAATTGGAAAGCCTTGGTGTTTATGGAGGAGATGATGGATAGAGATCAGTGGATGGGACTGAATAACTCTTAGCAGGGAAATTTGGATAGGGTTTTGATTCAAAGTGAGCTCATAGGTAAAAAGTCATCACTCACAGGCAAACATAGTTACCAATGTTGGTCAGGTGGAACTGACGTTGAACAGGCAGCCACCAACGTCAATCATGTGTAGACTAAAGAAGTCAATGGTGTCAGGTAGGTGGTGACCGACGTTGATTAGAGAACCGGCATTGGCAACCAGGTGGACACCGACATCAGTCAGGGAAGTGATGTCGACAATCAGGTTAGTCGCATGGAACTGACATCAGTCAGATGCAGACTGGGTGGTGACCGACATTGGTCACTAGAATAGATTTTGGGTGGATAACAAGCTATCAAGGAGTCTCAAATGCCCATATGGAGGACTGAAAGTGTAAGTAAGCCTCAAATTCGTTATTCCCCTTATTTATACTTGTTGCTCACTGCAGAGCAGGTAAGATCCAGGAAACAATGGGAGCATGGCATGAATTCTTTAGAAGAGAACCAAATGGGAGATTTGGTAGAGTTGCCAATTGAGATAAAAGCATTGAGAGATGAATGGATTCTTTGGTTAAAGAAGAGAGGGAATGGACATGTGAGATGGAAGGCCAGGGTATATGGTCTTGACGAAGCTGCAGGACAGTGGTACAGGTTTGACAGGTGTATGACAAAGTATGGCTTTAGTCAATGTCATTATAACCATTGTGTTTACTTTACTAGGTTGGATAATGATTGCAACATTATCTTGTTACTGTATGTAGTGGGGTCACACATGCAGGGTTTTGTTGAGCTAAAGGTAAAGTTAGTTCAGTGGTATGTCATGAAGAATTTGGGAGTAGCAAAATTCTTTGGCATGAGTTTTTCTAGAGACATGGAAGGTCACAAGTTGATTTTGTCTCCAAATGATTGTGTAGATAAGGTAGTGGTGAGGTTCAAGATGCAGGATGCAGAACCGATTAGCACACCTATGGATGGATAGTTCACAGAACAGGGTCCTAATTCACATGATGAGGTTAAGTACATGTGTACTAGACCTATTTTTGCCCTAATAGTAGGTGTTGTCAGCAAGTTCATAGCCAATTTGGGAAAGAATCATTGGAGAATAGTTCAATGGGTTCTCAGGCATCTGAGAGGGACCAGCAGTAGCTTAACATGCTATGCAGGGTCAGGGACTTCTCTACATGGGTATGTAGATTCGGATGTGGCAGGTTACTTGGATGACATGCGGTGCACCACAGGATGTGTGGTGGTTGGTCTTCAGGATTGATCTTGAAGAGGGATACAAGCCAAGAAATAGATTAGATGATGTACAGGTATAGGTATAGGTGCAGCTGTTTATCTCCAAGTGGGAGATTGTTAGGTTGTGGAGCTAAAAGCTTCACTATATGCAGGCATGGAGGAGGTTGCTAAGGTGCAAAGAAACTGATGTCAGTTAGGCCAACCGATGTCGGTCATATCTAGTGCATAGAGCTACTGACATTGATCATGGATCGGCTAACATCGATCATCTCCAGATAGATAGTGACCGATGTCGGTCGCCTGTGCAGTTCTAAAACTATCGGTTTCACGAATAGTTTGTTAACAAATCGGTTGTTTGCATGTTAAAGACTAATTTTAGTCTTGAGCTACGGTTTCTAATTATTGTAATTGGAAAGTCTAATTAGTGTTCGTATGAGATCTATTTAATAGACTCATGGGCTATATTTTAAAGTGTGCTAGCTAGAGAGAGCAAGGTTAGCTCCTTCAGAGAGAAGAGAGCAAGGTTAGCTACTCATAGTGCCACAGTGCTAAGTGTGTATGATCAGGTAGATCTATGGGAGAGCAAGATCTAGTATAAGATCCACAAGGGTGCTGGTTTGGAGAACCAAAAGGGTTCTTCATGTGTGTAAGATCTTGGTCGACAGGTGTGCAAGGCCAGGTTGATCTGTAGTATAGCAAGATTAGGTGAGATCTACATGTGTAAGTAAGATCGATTTGATTTGCAGGTTGTTGCAAGTTCATGGGAGATCTACTTGGAGTGCATTGTGTACTCAATTGAGTATGTGTGTACACTTGGTGGTACTGGTAGTAGTGATACTGACTGGTTGAGGTGAATAACAAATCTGTGTTTAAGTTTTTTGTTATGACCGTGATTGAGAGAGAGAACTCTTGAAGAGATTTACTATTTGTATGCCCTAGAGGTGTGGGAGCCCTAGAGGAGTGTGAAGAAGATTGTGGCATCTTCTTTGTTGTATTTTCTTTTGGAAGAGTATTAATTCAATTGGGTATTATCTCTCATATTCTGTGTTGTTTTTGATTTCTAGTTACTTGTTACTTCTGGTTAAATTCTATGTTTAGTTGCTTATACAAGGTAATCAATTGTGCTCATAATCCTGACAGTGGAATCAAAGTTGTTTGGTGTTCTAGATTCCTAACACATGTGATAAAGATCAACGATATGCTAATCTAATTCATGCCCCAGAAAAAACTCTAAAATTGATGTTGACACCATGTCCATTTCTACATAGGAACTTGACCTTATTGGTAAGATCAACCTCACTTCATCTGATGGCCATAAACATATCCTTACCACCATCAAATATTTCACTAAGTGAGTTGAAGCTATACCCCTCACTTATGTGATTGGAAACCAAATTTCCAAGTTCATCTTCAACAATCTCATTTACCACTATAGTATCCCCTCTAAAATTATATCTGATAATGGAGGATCATTCAAGAACAAAGATGTAGACCAGTTATGTATTGAATACAAAATCACACAACATTTTTCTACAACATATTACTCTCAAGGTAATGGCTAAGCTAAGGCATCCAACAAACCCCTTGTTAATATTCTCAAAAAGATTGTCAATGATGCTAGTCATGATTGGCATCTCCAGATATTATTTTCCCTTTAGGCATACCATACCAATCATCATACCCCTACAGAAGCCACTCCATACTCACTTGTTTATGGTAATGAAGCTATCCTTCCCATTGAGGTCAAATTGCCTTCACTATTCAGCTCTTTCAAGCATGTCCTAGATGATCATGACTATTGATTAGCTCACCTATAAGCGCTGGATCTACTTAATAAAAATGCATAGCCACACTCAACAATATTCAAGCATATCAAAACCAAATCAAAGGCCACTATAATCAGGTGTTAAGTATAGAACATTTGAACTTGGTGATCTTGTTCTTAAAGAAAACCAAAAGAATACTATGGTTGAAAAGAAGTATATAAGGAAATTCAAACCAAACTAGATTTGGCCTTTCATCATCACTACAGATTATGGATCAAGAGCATATAGGCTTTTCACACCAGACAAAGATGAAATTCTAGAGCCAATGAATATTATTCATCTCAAGTGGTACTATGCTTGAATGCTAAGGTGTATTATCTATAAAGACAATTTTAGTTATACCATTTTGTCACTATTCTTCTTTGTACAAATACCATCCTTATTCATCATCTTTCTTGTGTCCACTTTCCATTTTTGACCTACCAACCCAGTGTGTTCTAAAGCCTAGACCATTTGACCTTGGATTTTTCCATTTGTTACATAGTTTTAGCATCGAGGTATCTAATTAGTTCATCAGTTATTTTAATTACTCCAGACAAGGAGTATATTTTAGGATAGTGTGACAGAAGTTTCGACAGTTGCATCCTTCATTTGTTAGTCTTTTATTATCACCAGTCTTGCTACTAATTATAACCGCCTTTAGAAAAATTAGTACCATTGACCTATGTCATTGTGTCCTAGTTATAACTGCCTATGGGTAAACTATAGGTAATATTAAGCCTTGACTTACCAACATGCCACTTCCTATGCCATACTATGTATTTTTACCAACTGTGCCTATTTTATTTGAATTGACTATTGCACTAGTCAAATTACTCTATTGTAAGGGCAAAACTACAATGACTTGAGGTCCTACTCTGGGACTATGTAGGTATTGCTTAATACTTGTTGAGGTCATCTTAGTCACCCCTAAGCCATGCTCTCATTATTTTATGAGTAACCTGAGCCACACTCTCACCATTTTGTGAGCAACTTAAGCCACGCTCTCGCCATTTTGTGAACAACCTAAGCCATGCTCTCACTATTTTACAAGCTTGAACCATTTAGTGTCTCATCATTCTTGATTGAGTTGTGACACTCTAAAAAACTTCCAAAAACATTTGAAAACTCGTTGGAGAAGAACAAAAAAATTGACCACTTCTTTGCCTTAAGGATTTTGGGAACCCTTACTAAGTTACAAGAAAATCACTTATCATTTAACTTTCCCCTCCTTTTTGGCCTTTTTATCTCACACACTTGTTATTTCTCAAGACCATTCCTCTTCTTCTATCACATACATTCCATTTGTTTTCCTTAGTTCTCATATTCTTTCCATTCTCTGGGAGAACTACATTTGGCCTGAAGTTTTTATTGGGTATTACATCTATGAAACTATGTAGTCAATGTTCACTTGCCTATTACATATGGAGACATCTCGACCACCCCTTCCCTTTCTTCTATTCCCCTCTTTTTATACATTTATTAAGTTGTCACCTATTTTCTAGGGGTAATGTTCATAGGGTTTTTATTACATTGTTTATCTGTTTATTTCTACTTTATTTGTTTGTTTATTTGTTTGCTTTCAGCACTGTTGCCTTGATTCAGTTTATGTGTGTTCATTGGGTGATTCCTTGCCCACACTTACATTTTAATCCATCTATATTCACATGTTTACATTGTCATCATGGTTTTTATCATTGGTGCATTTTTTTTGAGTGTTTATTGGATCAAGTCTTCATGGTGTTCTATCATGAAGCCTACCATCACCTGAAACAATAAACCTCAGCTTCAAGAAGTCTACTCAATAATGGTGGAATCTCTTCGGCATTGACATCTCAATTTCATCCTAATCATATCCCAAATAGAGTAATTAAATACAAAAGAATTTTAACCTTTACTAGTTTGGATGAGCATCTCCCTATTATTAGGTTGTTCCAATTCATCATTACCCTCTGTGTTAAGTTATCATCATCCTTGGCCAAGTTTATCATGTTTTCCATAACTGATGTCCAATGATTATAACCGCCTATGGGTAAATTATTGCACACTATCCCACCTGCATTTCTTAATGATTATAACCACCTTTGGGCAAATCATTATTTTGTCACCACTTTACTTTTTCTACCCATATAGGGGCATGTTATCTTGTTTGTTTGTCCTAACTAGGGAATCTCCATCTTCTCAATGATTATAACTATCTTTGGGAAAATCATTGTGTTATCATACCACATTGCCACTATCGAGATACAATGCTTATAACTACCTTTGGGCAAACCAGTATACACTGTCCCACTTGCATTCTCAGTGATTTTGACTACTTTTTCAATATCATTGTGTTTTCATCCTATCATCTTTCTTTTCTTTGGTTCCCTCATTAGGCTTCTTTCTTTTCAAGGGACCGTTTGTCAAATTATTTGTGTCAATCATTCCCTTGAGGGGGTATTATACAGTTAGTTTATCATCATTGTAATTGTAGGCATACAAGACCTTTTCATTCTTTGAGAAGACGTTACTATGTTTATAGCTTGTAATGTCTTCCCAAATAGGGGTAAATTGTAGACACTTAAAACTAGCCACTAATGACCCCCAACCAGGATTTTGACCAATTTCCACTCAAAATGTATAATTTGGCATAAAAACACTAAAACATGCTAAACAATGTGAAACTAACATATTCAAGTGCTGATTTTGGCTAGGGTATCCCTAAATGGGGCAATGCAATTTATGGGTTAGCTAACTTTGATCAGATCATTCTGAGTCAAAATGCCAAATTTACACCTATATGATTTGGATTGATCTTTCTTATAAAATATCTTACACAATATGTATGCATTTTTTATTTGTTGTCAGTAAAATTTTAAATGGGAATATGCATCTAACACATCTAACATGGACTTCTAATTCGAATCTAATCAAATTTAGGACCAATAATAGGGTATTCTGATCAATTTAGGTAATTTGTGCATAAAGTGTTTAATCATGCTTAAGAGCTAATTAACCCAAATCAAGGCCTAATTACTAATTCCATGAAAACTTGTTGAATACTTGTTTTAAGAAATGAATATTGAATATCTACATCATCAAGTGACCTTATTTCTTGGGAAGACATCCCTAGGCCATAAATGCCATAAATATCAAGATTCATGCCTCTTATGTCTCATAAATGCCCTCCATGATGCCCTCCATGCCTCTTAATTTCCCCTTCTTTTAATTTCATGATGAGGATAATTACAAACTTAATTCTAAAAATTGAATTAATCCTCAACCACACATCTCAATCTTGAGATGGATGGTTGAAGTTGATTTTGATCAATCCAAAAATCTATAAATAGGAGGCCTCACAACATCATTTCTAAGCTATTTTAGTGCAAATTTATTATGTTCAAATATTTTCAAAGAACTTGATAATGCAAAGTTATAATGTCAAATTGATTCCAATCCAAACCAAGCCACAAGCCAAAGGTGCCAAGGAGAGATGGAGATAGCTAAGCTTCTATTGTCAAGGACTTCATAAGCACAAGTTGAGCAAGCCACCACTACAAAGGCATTTGGAGCATCAAAAGAAGGTGAAAGAATTATTGTGCTTTCATTCCTTTCTTTTTAGTTGTGTTTATCATTTGCTTTTGTTAACTAATCTCTCCCTAGTGTCTAGGCCTAGAGATGTTATGCTATTAGTATATTTCTTTCATTTTGGAACTAACACCATACTAAGCATCCTCTCTTGAGTCAAATTCCTAGATCACACAACAAGAATTTTGAAGCATCAAAGGAAGGTAAAAGAGGGTTTCTTTTAAATTTTAGTTGTTTGTTCTATTCATATTTGTTAACTAATCTCTCCCTAGTGTCTAGGCCTAGAGATGTTATGCTAGTTAGTGTGTTTCTTTCATTTGTTTTTCATTTTAAAACTAGCACGATACTAACCATCCTCTCTTGAGTCAAATTCTTAGATCACAAGGAAACCATTACCTTACCTCAACCCATGGGCCTAATATTTGAATCTGATGCCCAAAGAATGAAACTAGTTTACAAACCCTTCTCTAGACTAGTCCAAAGCCTAAAATTCTCTTCTCAACATGATTTGGATTGAGCCACCTTTTGGCATTGTCTCGGGCTCCCTTATCAAAACAAGTATGAAACTTTAACCTCACTTTCATCCATCATCAATCCTATCATCACCTCAATACCTTCATCAAATATTTCTCCCTCCAAAACTATGGGAGAGCCATCCAAACCATATCCATCCAAAATCATCAACTCACCTTACACCTCTCTAATCAAACCTATCAAGAACCTAGGGATACATCCTAATCCTAGCCTTATCCACCCATATTTGAAGTTAGAATTAACCCTGTCTATTTCACCAAAGAAAACCTTACCTAAATTTTTAGACACCTAAATTTGGCCACCAATGGCTTCATATCTGATTTTAGACTAATTATTGCCAATCATTGAATACGTAGCCTAAGAATTTCTTTTAGTCTCAAATTTGTCTTCATAACATTTTGGCTTAATAAATAAATTAAATAAGGAAAATACACACATTAAATTAAACAAATGAATAAATGCCTAAAAGAATTATTTGACTTACATATCCTAATAAAAATTAATTAGAAAGTTAAATCAATTTCAAATCCCAATTGAGTTCATACATGAGCTAATAAATCAATCACTAAAAAGGAAATTCAAGAGCATCTTACCTTTATGATTTGTCACTTTTAGAAAATATCTAATATAATATCCTAAGAATATGCCAAACTGAACCAAAGTTAATAAACTCAATCATGATCAAATTTAACCCATTCCAAGGGATTTTAAAGCCTATAAAATCAAGCCTAGAGCCCTTCATTTAAGGAGCTCAATCAAAGTAAATTTATAATGAAAGAATAGATTCATGAAGCTAAAATCCTAGTGTTATAATGTCAAAATTGAGCCAAGCCATCAATCAATAACAAAAATTTAACAATAGTGCCAAGATGAGATGGAGATAGCCAAGCCCCATTGATGAATATCTCATGAGCACAAACCGAGAAAGCCACTAAAATAAGCATTTTGGAGCATCTAAAGAAGGTAAACGAAGGTTTATTTTGAATTTTAGTTGTGTTTTCCATTATATTCTTGTTAACTAAGCTCTCCCTAGTAACTAGGCCTAGAGATGTTATGCTACTGTATTTATTTCATTATGATTTCATTTTGAGACTAACACAACACTAACCATCCTCTCTTGAGTCAAATTCCTAATCCACATAATGGCACACCTAGTGGGACTATCTACACGATTGCGTAACCTATAAAAAAAATTGTATTCATAGTTTTAATTCTTTTTTATTGTTTTTGCTTTGTTAGAGTAAAAACAACCCATAAAGAATTAATAAATTTTTATTTACTTAATATTTTTTTTAAATTTTTGTAGGAGTATAGCTAAATATGTTATTGATATTATCTAAAAAATTCAAAACTCCCATGATTTATATAGGAAAGCTTTGACCCAAGGTTTCATCTCTTGACACTGACTTTATCCACTCCCACTAGGATTAGAGGTTTGAGTAGTTAAACCACCTTCTAGTGTTGGAGTTGCACACGAAATGTATATGCACTTTGGACATTGCACTACATCGAGCAAGCAATGGATGTAGTGATTGAAAAAAGGACAAGACTTTTTTGTAACAAGCTAAGTGCCATGGACACCTAATTAAAGTGTGTTTCTTTTGCATCATTTGTCATGATAGTCATTGAGCAATTGATCCATCTAGAACATTCACAAAATAATTAATTTGGTCAACCTCACATTGTCATACCCTTTTGAGGATTTGGACGATTATACTTAGTGTATTTTGGTCATTTTTGCTTGGTATGTTTTGAGACTAAAACTTATGTTTATTTTTTTATAACCATGTCAAAATCTAGTTTGTTTATATGTCACTCCTTGATCGAAGAAGTGTTATGCTAGCCATTGTACACCATACGTGTGCCTTGCAATTTTTACTAAACATGTTTGTGTGTGTTATTTATTTGAGATGTGTACCATTATGCTAACCACATCATTATCAAGTTTGAGGCTTTGAGTCTTTGAAACATAACATTGATCACATCATTAGAGCATGCTTACACTATTAGGTTGCTCATTTTGTTTCAAGACTTGTTTGACCTTGTATCAAAAACCATAATTTTAAACCAACCAAACCATGTCACGTATTCCATTTGGACCTTTTCATATGCCATCATGTTGTCCAATATTATATAGCTTATTTATTCCAATAATAGTTTTTTACCATTGAGTTTTTAATTAACCTTTACAAGTTTGAATTAAAAAATTGATTGATTTCTATTTACGCCTTGCTTCACTGGGGATAATACATAGATCTTTCTCTTTTGGGTTGTATAACTTAGGTTAATCAATTTCCCAAATTTGAAAACTATCACTTATTTGTTCATTCAGCCTATCCTCATCATTGTTTATGTTTTAATTTAGGAAAACATAGTCTTTTCTCTAAGTGTCTTTTGCCTTATAGCTTATACCAATTGATCATGTTTATATTTGATTATGTGTGTCAAGTCTATGTCAAAGTTGTTCCAACCTTGTTTGATTAAATAAAATCATATGATCCTTTGTTTCAAAGTCTAGCATTTGACACCATTTGGCCAAAAGTCCTAGCAGATCATGTTTGTTTGAGCCTACCTTTTGACTTCATTTTTTTATGAAAGCCTTAACAACTCAACTTTTCCCTTTCCTAGTTTACACCTTGTTTGGAACAATTTGGCATGTTATTTTTATTTATACACTTGACCTTTTGTGTGTATGACGTTTGAAATTAGACATTTGACTTTAGACTACTTTATGCCAAGTTCTAGTACAAACCATTTTTAAGATATAGCTCTAACAAACCATTTTTAAGATATAGCTCTATTTTCAAACCATGCTAGAGATACAGCTCCACTCTTTTGACCAAGTTAGACCAAGTTTGAACAATTTTTCCTTTGGACATAGTTTTTTAGAGTTTACAGAACTCTAAGTTTTTTTATTTTTAGAGCTTTTTTCATTGATGTGGATATGTCTAGCTACACTTATGGTGGAGTCATGTACAATCCAAATCATGATAGAATGGCTACATAAAATGGCTTTGATTTTTATGGCTTTATTCAAGACCCATTTGATGATAACATGGTCTGTGAGAAAAAATTCTATCCACCTTGCAAAAATAAATTTAGGAACCAAAGTCAAGACCTCAATTAGAATGATATGGTTAGTGAGGAGGAATTGGGTACAAACCTCTACAATGACAATATTATTTAGGAGATGGATATATACCCTCCTTACAATAAACAATATAGGGAACAAATTCAAGGACCACCTTACAATCCAACTCCAGACCCTAACTAGGATGATATGATTTATGAGGAGGACTTGGATGCTTTTGTTTATGCAAGTAATCAAGCTCCATGATGCCCTACCATTTCTATTCCAAGACCTTATCCTTTAGCTTGTGCAAGCAATCAAGATCGACAGTACCCACCTATTATCCAACCACCAACCATTCCTCATCTAGTGACTATCATTGCCCACTTTAGAAAACCTCAGCCAATTTAACCCATATATCAACCAATCCAATTATGATCCCAACTAATCATTTAACCTAAACCTCATCCAATAATTTAGCCTTAACCCATCATTCAACACAAACCTAAATCCATCATCTAGCCAAAACCCCAACCAATCTAACCAAAACCTCAACCAGTCTAATAAATACCCACCCAATTGAGTCAATCATTTGAGGACCAAGTGGTGATTAAAACTAGTAACTCATTAGAAATCAAGGCCAAAAGAGCCAACTGATACAAAATATTTTTGTTGAACCAATCATTATGACAAGTCAACCTATGATGAATCACCTTTCAATCCTATACCTATTATCGAGGAGTCCCATTATGATGAGCCAATCTTTGTTTGAGTCACTTCTTAGTGATTATAACTTCCTTTGGGAAAATCATTACCTTGATCATATTGTTTCTCTAAGTTTTTGCTAATTACATTCAGAAGAAGAAACTAAGGTTAAAGGTTTGGGGTTTGACGTTACCCAGATTAAGTTGCGCACCGTATCCAAGCTTTGTGCGAGCTCCTCTTTGGCTATGGAGGAAACACTTGTAGAAAGAAAGAAACTCAAACAAAGAAAATGTTAGAGGAGGATATGGTGGACTGCCAAGCTACGTGCTCGTTCTCAAAAGCGTAAAGCTCCGTGAGGGATGACAGTCCACTATTTAATGAAAAGAGTGTTGTATAAAAATAAATGATGAAAGACTAACAAAGAGAAAGATAAATAACGCGTACCTATTCTCTGCAGTCAGTCTGTCATAGTCACCAACATCGGTAGGGCTACCGAGGTTGGTTGGGTCAATTATGCTGATGTTGGTTTTGTTATCGATGTCAGTAGGGGCAGTGGACCTTAAATGGGTTTCAAGGTATTTCTGTGGTTGACAGAGGAGTCTAGAAGTTTAAAGGTTTATGCAAGGTTGTGGGAAGGTGAATTAGGTCTGTAGAAGGGTTGAGGTAGAGGGTAGGTGTGTAAAGGAGGTGAGAATGAGAAGAAGGCCTTTCAACCTCTCCATGGAAGAAGTTGGGTCTCTTAACAGTGTTTTTAGAAATAGTAAATAGAAACTAATTACCAATGTGTTCTAAAATACTAAAATGAGAAGAAAAATACTTAGCTCTATTAGTTGAAGAATCAAAGGTGTCAGGATGCTTGTTCCCATTGTGGCTGATGTTGAGGTCCTCGTACAATGCTTTAATCCAATCTCTGGAATGACTTGTGTAGAACTTTGGTAGCTTAGAGGATGATAGTTGAATTCTGATGCTTGGTCTCAGAGTGTGCACGTCGATATGCAAAGAATTTGGGGGGTAGCTCAATGTTAGAGCTCAGGTTATGTAACCGACGTCGGCATTCCCACCGGTGTCGATCGACCGTTGACCGACGTCGGTGGAGAAGGAATGGGTAAAAATGCTACTTTTAGCTCTTTGCCCATTTTTCCACCCGCCAAGTGCTTCTACCATTGGAGAATGGTTAAAAGATAGGTTTATTAGGCACGAGAGTTAGTTAAGAGGTTAGGATGGAGTGAGAATAGGTCATGGGTAGTTAGGGTTTAGATGATCTAGTCTCAGGGTGACTCATAGGGTAAGAAATGGTCTTAGGGTGAGGTGTCCAAGGTGAGGTGTCTAGGTGAGGTCATTAATTTAAAATAAATAGTTTATTTTAAATTAATAAGGTGTGTAAGTGTTTAGAAATGGACCAAGGGGGGTTGACACAATATTGGTGTCTACATTTTCCCCTTTTTGTCTTGTGGTTTGTCCTAACGAACTGCAAGACAAAAATAGATGTGGGTTGCCCCAGGTATGAGATGAGGTATTCCCCCTCAAAGTGGGAATCGAGAGAAGGGAACCCAAAATTAGGTGTCGATTTGATAGGTAGTGGATGGGTAAGGTGAGGTGGGAGTGTGAACACTGCAATAGTTGAGATTGCACATATACCACTTCACGTGATAGGTAGGTCAAATTGTCGCAAGTAAGGTCAAGGAGCACTAAAATCAAAGTAACTAGCCCTTAGCTTATTAGTGGTAGCTGATTGGGTTAAACAATCAAAGCTATAGCTCCAATTGGTTGAGGAGGACTAAAATCAAAGTAACTGGTACCCAGCATTTTGGTCGTAGCTAATTGGGTTAGATCGATCAAAGCTGTAGCTCCAATGGTCGTTGTGTTCCAAGTATCCAGGCTAGGAAGTGCTCCTAGAAAACATGAAAATGTCACAAATATTGGGGATCAACTTGGTCATGATCTAACAATACGTGTGAGGGGCATAACGTGGGGTGCATACAATTTGTTAACTATTCGTGAGGTAGCATATATGCAATCAAAACAACCAAGGCAGAGTTGTGTCGAAAGTGGTCATGGTTTAAGGAGATAGTCGCGATCTCCAAAGTCATTGGTTGAGTTGGGCTGAGATATAAGTGATCTCAAGTGTTGTTTGTGGTGGGTAAGGAGATGTATATGATCTCCAATGTGCCCCATGGTAAATCTAGGTAACTTCTAAAGTGTCAAGGCTGGTTGTTTGGTCATAATTTTAGATAGTTTTTTGGTCGAATAGTTGGTCCATTAGGTAGACGGACAAACGAATGGTCAAGCTAACCTCAAAAGACCCCATGTCAACTGAGTGTTGCCTATATAGCCCCTATTTCAAGGGCCTCAGTCTAATGTAGTTCTCCAAAAAAGGGAAAGCGGATGGTAGGTTATGGATTGGGTTTGACTAGGTTAGGTCATGGTTAAAGGTTATATGGTTGGTCCATCAGGTAGATGAATGAACGAATGGCTGAGCTAACCTCAGAAGACCCCATGTCAACTAAGTGCTACCTACATAGCCCATGCAAGGGCCTTAGGCCAATGTAATTCTCCCCAGAAAAGGGAAGAAGAGTCAAAGAGGTTGTTAGTTGTTGAGGTTATGTTTAAAATGATGAGTGTATGATGATGTTACATCCTTCTCCATATTGTGTGATGGTGTATGCTATAACATTGGTTTATGTGGTTTTTCATCCTTAGCAATTTTTCATATTGGTGATGGAGTATGCTAAAAATGAAATGAGTGTATTTATGCTTTAACACTTTTCCATATTGGTGATGGTATATGCTTAACATAAATTGTGTTTGGTTGTTAGTTTCCATGTGTATTGTTTTCCATAGAAACTAATGTGAATGGTCTATAATAATTCATATAACATAAATTGATATTTGCATTAAATAAATCATGATGTTATGTTAGTGGTTTAGGAAATATGTTGGTTTGGTTTTGGTTTGGTTTGGGTTGGGTTGGTTAGAAAATGTTTTGGTTTGGTTTGGTTGTATGTGACGAAGGTGTGTAAGAAGTGAAAGGCGCATTGCTCTTTCATTGACAAGGACCATAATGATAGCATAGCTAGGGTTTTTGCAAACAAAATCCCTGTTCATGCATTACGTCATTGAGCATTGGTTTGTGTTAGAGAAGTACTCGAATCACTTGACGTTAAGTGAGCTTAAAGTCCCTTGAGTATGTTGGGGTAATAGGTGTGATTATGTGAGATGTGAGGATAGCGTAACCCTTTTTAGCAGGGATAATTTTGCCCCTTTTATAGGTGACTTTGAGAACAACTATAGGCCATTCCATGATTTAATAGTTTGTCAGTCAGTTTTTTTTTGGTAGATTGATCAATGCGGGAAGTCTACTTGGGGATGTTTTGTTTTGCAGTCATGTGAAGCTGATCGATGCGAAAAGCTTCTGAGAGGGTGTTGTTTGTATCAAAATTTGGGCATATCCATTCTTCGAGGGAGTGGTCTATATTCTAATTTGTATTTTTTAATGTCTTTGAATAGCTATCCTTCAAGGGAGCAGCCTACTAATTACAACAATAATGTAGCTATCCTTGAAGGGAGCAGTCTACATTGATAGTTTATGACCTTTGAATATTTTGTTAGGCATCCCAATTTTATGTTTTTGTTGACTAAAGTTTTAGTCATAGACTTGACTATAGAGGTTTAGGGGTTTCCCTTTCATTAGGACAAAGAATTTATGCTTTAAAAAAGGGTTAACTAATTTTTGTAGGGAAAAGGGTTGAAAGGAATAGGAATGAGGATGACGGGGGTTGCTCAAAGGACAAGCTCAAGTTAAACATCAAGTGAATGATTACATGGTTAATATTAGAATGGTCACAGATGCGAGGCATTAAGGGGCTCAGGTTCTGGTCAGCCTTCGAGGGAAGACAGATAATAAGTCCCTGACCCATACTTGTGCATTATTATATAAGGTTTGAGCCAACTAGGAGAAAACTTGCCTCGTTTGCTTCTTCTCATATTGGTCACGTGTTGGTTTTCTTTATGAACAAGATCTCTAATTTTAAAATCTCCCTCTTTCAAATTTTTTTTGTAGGCACGCTTGATGCGATGTTGGATGTGAAGTAGGTTAGCATGTTGTTGGCATTTGATACAACACTGAACATGGTCACTGCAGTCTTGGTTAAGAGTGGGCCAATAATAACCCAGGCAGAGGATGCGCTTGGCAACTGAGTTGCCACTAAAATGTCCCCCACAAATCCCATCATGGACTTGTTTGATAGCATGGGCTATCTCAGTGGTGGTTAGGCATCGGAGAAGGAGGCCGTTTAAGCCTCATTTGTAGAGAAGACCCTCTAGCATGGTGTATCGAGTAGTACTCTTGATAAAAGCTTGTCAGCTATTGCTAGAGAGGTCAAGAGGAATGATAGAATAAGTCAAGTAGTCAACAAATTGTTTATACCAAACATCATGTGGACTAGAGAGGTTAGGAGGAATTCCCCCAGAAATGTTGGTTAAGATGTGCCCAAGATAGAAATCTTGGGTTTTGGTGGTTGAGAAGGCTTAACGGATGGATATGTCCAAGGGGTAGAAACCTACTCTTTTCCTTTATCCTTTGGGGTTTGGGACCTGGTGGCCATATTAATAGTGTTGATTTCGAATAAAGGGGGATAAGGTGGTAGAGGGACCATAGTTTGATGATGGGATCCTGATGAAGGTGAAGAGGTTTGGGAGGCATGAGATGGTGTCAGTAGTTTGTCAAAGGGGTCCTTAATGAGAAGGGTGCCTTTTTTCAGGTGTTGGCTGATGATAACCTTAAGAGCATAGTAACGCTCAGTAACATGCCTAAGTGTGTGATGATATGCATAGATTTTAGTGTCATCGAACCAAGATGGTTTTGGTCTGAGAGGTTGATATGGTTTAATGGGTGGGAGAACAATGCTAGAAGACTGCAACAATCGACGTAATAGTGAAGCATAAGACCCCACTAATGGCTTTGCACTCGTTGTTGTAGTATGGGTTGACAACTTCTGTTTAGGAGTTGTAGGGGGAGTTTTTCCTACCATCTTTTTGGTTGGCGGTGTAGCCACATGCTTAGATGGCACTTTTTTGGTGAGAGGTGTCAAATTTTTTGGAGGAAATATATGTTTGATGGGTAGAGGGACTAATGGAGGCAATTTGTTTTTGTAAGGTGTTAGAGTAGGGAGCACTCCTATTAAAGTAGATGGATGTGGACCCAAGATAGATGGTAATGGTGAAGGTGGGGGAGGAGTTCTCTAACGTGGTTTAGCGTCCTTCTTTAGTTTGGTGTGAGGACCACTATTATGTGGGGTGAGGTTCAAATCTACCTTCACTTGTGGGTGAGTGAGGTCTGATACGGGGTGAACACCAAGAGATTTAATCTATTTCGGCATAATGGATGCCTGTGAGGGTTTGGGTTTAGATGTGGAAGGTTGAGCTTCTAATGATTTAGGGGTGGAAGCCCAATCCTTGTCAGAGGCTTTGGGGTGAATTGTTGCAAAAGGATTGATAGTATAAGGTGACGCAAAATGTGTAAGATAAGGAGCCTTTAGCCACTCCCATAATGCCTCATGCTTTAGGTTCCTAGAATGGAGAAATCCTAAGTTTTTTGCCAATCGAGAGAAGGGTTTAGGCGACATTGTGCGAGGTCTTATAGTCACTATTTTGGAGGATTTGGGTGATTGCGAGAGTGGAAACGTGTTAGACACAGCAATCATAGGCCAAAGGTGAGAGAGAACCATCATTGGATCTTCCTCAACCAAAGTGGGTGAGGCAACGAGTTCTTCTCTCGGTGGAGAAGGGATTGGAGAGTTTGGCTCTTTGAGAGGATAGAGCACAGGGATGATCATGCCTTCCACATGTGGTCTAGGAGCATGGAAAGTATTATCTTCCATTGGTAATAAGAAGGATGAGGGCAGGGACACCGGCATTGGTGCTATCAAAGCATCCTCTAATATGGGAGAGATCAAAGTAGACTCTCCTACATGTGAAAGAGGGGTGGATGGAGGACTATCCTCCATCGGTGGAGGACAAATAGGAGAGGAAGACTCCTCTAAAGGGTGAAGTAGAGGGATTATGGCCCCTTCTACATGAGGGTGTGGGGTATGAATGGTAACTTATTCCAATGGTAGAAGAAGAGGAAAGGTGGGGGCAAGAGGAATAGGTAATATGGGTTCTTCACGAGGTAGAAGTATGTGTGGAGGAGGTGTTTGATGTTGTGGGGGTGATATGGGTAGAATAGGCTCTTCTACCCATGGTGAAGAAATGGGTTGACCAACCTCTTCAAATTATGGGAGAGGTTGGTTAGGAATGAAAGGAGAAACCATGTTGACCGTGCATATATTATGCTCTTGAAGGTCATCAGCCATGGTCTAAAAATTGTTTTGACTTGGGGAATGGTTAGGAAATGGTTGCCTAAAGACATCCATGTTTTGGTTGGCCGACGCATTAGGGTTATCCAGAAAAAGGTCCCCTTTGTCTAACATGTCTTGAATAATGTTTTTGAAGGTTTTACAATTGTCCGTGTCATGACCGTTGACACGATGATAGTTATAAAAGTCATTTTCTCTATACGATGCAGGGATGGCTTGTGAGGGGTTAAATTGGATAGGTCAGATTTGAGGGAGACCCCTGCTTCACTAATTTACCTAATATGGAAGCGTATGATTCTCCTATTGGAGTGTATTGATGTTGTATATACTGTTGTTGGAATTGTTTTGTGATGTTTTGTGATGTGGAAGGTTCAGTTTGGTTAGTTGTAGTCGAAGATGATGACCTAAGGACCATAGCGTTCACTGATCCCTTGGACTTGGAGTGGGAAGAAGAAGGGTCATTGGATTTTGCATTGGTATTTTTACTACGCACTTTGACTCTATCCTCTTTGACTGCATGGATTTTAAGCTTTCGGGCCATAGTGAAAGCTTCATTGAATGTGTGAAAAATTTAAACCTGCAAAGTGGACGAGATGTGCTTGGCACATGCTCTTGAAAAGAGCTCAATGAGCTCAGGTTGAGGTAATAAAAAGGAGAGTTGGTTAATCAAACCTATCCAACAAGTGACAAAGTCAGCTATTGACTCATCATTGAATTGTCTAATAGAATAAAGGTCTATGATGGAGACCTTCTTAGTGATGTTGATTGAGAAGTGGTCGAGGAATAACTAAGCTAGTTGAGTGAAGGTAAAGAGAGAATGACTGGTAATAGAGCTATACCAATCAAGGGTGGTGCTAGAAAGTGACATGGGGAATGTGTGAAGTAATAATGCATCATCATGTGTTATAAGGTAGCAAGCATGTCTAAACGCTCTCAGATGTTGTTGTGGGTCCTCTTTACTCTGAAAGCAAGTAAATTTTGGGAGTTCCCACTGGCTAGGGTATGGTCAAATAGGAACTAAAGGGTTAATGGGTTTGTTGTAGATTTGTTCATATGAAAGAACACTCCTTAAACCTAAAATAGATGTCTCAATGTTGGACATCTTATCCATCAGCATCTTAATTAGATCGGTAGATGGATTGGCAAGAGGGGCACCCCCTAAGTTATAGGGTACTTGGAAGGTGTTGGGAGGGGTGTATGATGTACTTGGTTGCATTTGTGTAGATATAACATATTGATAGTTTGTCATAAGGGCCAATGTCGAGGCCAAGGGGGCTTGTGCCATAAAGCTAGAGAGCACAAATTGACTAGATGCCACCAAGGGTGGTTGAATGGCGACGAGACTAGTTAAAGGATAAGTAGCCACTCTCGTGTTTATGGGTGCAAGAGTGGATGGGATAGAGACAATCAAGTTCTTTAAAGGTGTCAAACTTGTTTGAATTGTTTGTGGTTGAGGGGGTACAAAAACCCCAATGGAGGTAGGGCCAAAAATAGAAGGGGAGGCCAAATCTTGAACATTGGCCATGGTTGGGTTGTTGGTCGAGGCAATAGCCTGAGTGACCATAGGTTGGGTAGCGGATGCTGTTGATATCATTGCCACTTTAATTAAGGAAGTTGGCATCCCATAAATTGGGTTACCTAAAGGATCTCACATTTGGCTTCTAGTGAGATAATGTTGGAGAGCCTTGACGTTGTGGTCAAGGAATCTCTCAAATTCTTGATCTCCTGTGGGAATAATAGGAGGTTGATCAGGGGTTGGTTGGATAAGAGTATGCTCGATGTTTGAAGTATACTCCATTAGATGACTTGGTATGAAGGGTGAAGGTGGGAGTGGTTGTTGACTTGCGTAGTCAACAAGAGATTTGGCTTGATTGTGTCTCAAAACCATCCAAGGAGAAATGGGTTTAGGTTTCAAAAACTATGTGTTTCAGTTTTAGAAAACCAAAATTTATGTTTAACAGCAAAAAAGTCAGGTTTTAAGCTTGTTATTTGGAAAGAAAATTTGTTGACATTGATCTATGTTGGTTATATAACTGAAGTCGATGAGAAAATGTTTTCGACATCGGTCAGTCAACTGATGTCGGTGGAAAAACTGATGTCAGTTTCTATGTAATTCTAGAAACATAGAAAATTGACAGTTTTGGAAAAAGAAGAAATTTTGAGTTGTTTTAGACTTCAGAATGATGCAACCTTACCAGCTCAAAAAAAATTAGATAAAAATAAGCAGAATAGATGAATAGGCAAGCAACTTCTAAAATGTTAAATTCCTAGGAATAAGTTTTAAAGTCGTGGTGGCTTATGCCTTAGAAGAATGTGTTTGGGAATTGGGCTTGTAGAACAGGTCCTAGAGAGGAAGTATATGGCTGATTTCAAGTTGTGTTTTGGTGCTCAAAGATCTGTGTTAGGTTTAGTACATGGCTTGGTGCTGGGGCTTGCTCCCTTCACTTCATGAACCCAGAGCTGAGCTGGGCCGCTTAGCCAAAATATACTTTGCCTATAGTTTATACTCTGCCAGAGAACAAAGTGGGTCCTCCTCTTGGTGGTGAAATCCAAGTAGGATCGCCAGGTGGGGTAAGGTATCTACTAGGTGATGAAATCCTAGACGGGCCTTGTCTCAAGTAAGTTTAAGTGTTTGATTTGATGTGATTGTGATTTGGTTGTGTAACATTTGTGCACTATGATTTATTCATAATGCTTTTAATTACTAAGTGGGCTAAATATGCATTCAAGCAAGAATGAAATGCAGTAATTTTTAATCCAAATTGAAATATTTTGTTCAAATGTAAACAATTGGAGAAAAGATTAAGAGTATGAGTTTTTTCACTACTCTATGATGCATGCAAGGAGTAACAAGAAGAAAAAGAGATGCTCTTTTTAACTTTTGCTAATGGTTTCTTTTCAAAATAAAGAGATAGAAGAAGGATGCAAGAAGAGAATATTTTCCTAATGCAACTCTATGAAAATTTTATTTTTCTAAAAGAATGGACCCAGGGAAAAATCCAGGGTCCCACCAGGTGTGCCAGAATGTTTCTCTAAGTTTTTGCTAATTACATTCAGAAGAAGAAGAAGAAACTAAGGTTAAAGGTTTAGGGTTTGACGTTACCCGAATTAAGTTGCACACCGTATCCAAGCTTTGTGGGAGCTCCTCTTTAGCTGTGGAGGAAAAACCTATAGAAAGAAAGAAACTCAAACAAAGAAAATGTTAGAGGAGGATATGGTGGAATTCCAAGCTATGCGCTTGGTCCTGAAAGCGTAAAGCTCTGTGAGGGATGACAGTCCACTATTTAATGAAAAGAGTGTTGTATAAAAGGAAATGATGAAAGACTAAGAAAGAAGAAAGATAGATAACATGTACCTATTCTATGTAGTCAGTCTATCATAGTCACTGACATCGGTAGGGCTACTGAGGTCGATTGGGTCAATTATGCCGACGTCGGTTTTGTTACCGATGTCGGTAGGGGCAGTGGACCTTAAACAGGTTTCAGGGTATTTCTGTGGTTGACAGAGGAGTCTGGAAGTTTAAAGGTTTATGCAGGGTTATGGGAAGGTGAATAAGGTCTGTAGAAGGGTTGAGGTAGAGGGTAGGTGTGTAAAGGAGGTGAGAATGAGAGGAAGGCCTTTCAGCCTCTCCACAAAAAAAGTCGGGTCTCTTAACAGTGTTTTTAGAAATAGTAAATAGAAACTAATTACCAACGTGTTCTAAAATACTAAAATGAGAAGAATACTTAGCTCTATTAGTTGAAGAACCAGAGGTGTCAGGATGCTTGTTCCCATTGTGGCTGATGCTGAGGTCCTCGTACAGTGATTCAATCCAATCTCTGGAATGACTTGTGTAGAACTTTGGTAGCCTGGAGGATGATAGTTGAGTTTTGATGCTTGGTCTCAAAGTGTGCGCATTGATATGAAAAGAGTCTAGGGGGGCAGCTCAATGTTAGATCTTGGGTTATGTAACTGACATCGGCAATCCCACCGGCATTGGCCGACCGTTGACTGACATCAGTGGAGAAAGAATGGCTAAAAAGGCTATTTTTACCTCTTTGCCCATTTCTCCACCAGCCAAGTGCTTTTGCCATTGGATAACTATCAAAAGATGGGTTTATTAGCCATGAGAGTTAGTTAGGAGGTTAGGATGGAGTGAGAATAGGTCATGGGTAGTTAGGTTTTAGATGACCTAGTCTCAAGGTGACTCATAGGGTAAAAAATGGTCTTAGGGTGAGGTGTCCAAGGTGAGGTGTCTAGGTGAGGTCATTAATTTAAAATAAATAGTTTATTTTAAATTAATAAGTTGTGTAAGTGTTTAGAAATGGACCAAGGGGGGGTTGACACAATATTGGTGTCTACACATATGCCTATTTTCCAAGAGCCCCCTATTGACAAGCTAGTCTCTAAGGAGTTGCCTCTTTACATTTTTCCCATCCTAAAGGAGTCTCACTATGACAAACCAATCTTTATGGAGTCTGTTATGCCATCACAAGTCATTATTTGTCTAATACCAAAAATTTAACAAGACATCATTATAACAGAGTACCCATCAGATGAAGAATAAAAATTAGAGTCAAATTTCACTCTTAAACTTGTTGTCCCTAAAAAATGACTCCTCATTTTTCAGACAACATATGACTATTTTGGTCCTGCATGGCCAAAATTGTCCCTCCCCTTTCCAAAAATTTGTTCTGAGACATTCAATTTCATCATTTTCTCAACTTTTTGGTAAAAGACTTAGCAGGTTCAATTGGTTCAAAGGGTCTATTGGCAAGCATCAAAACAAGGATTGAACCATTGAACCTTGAACATTTTCAGTTCAATGGGTTTAATGGGTTTAAGGGTTCAACACCGTTAACAAGAGCAAATCACTTCGGCAGAGGTTCAAAGTTCAACCATTTCTAAGGTTCCATGGCCCCGAACACTTAACAAGTCTCAAAAGCTTGAACCGTTGAACCATTGAACCTTGAACCATTTTGGTTCATCAGTTCAGTGGGTTCAACGTTTAATCGGTTCAATGCATGAGTTCAAAGGTTGCCTTAGTTAGGAAAAGAGATGCACATAAAAGAAAGAGTCGGGGAGATGTTACCAAGTGTCGTCAGCTGAGCCCCTTTATGCTTTGTTTTAAAGAAGTGGTGGAAGGTGCCACATGTCCCTTTTGAAAACTCATCGGAATCTGCCATGTGTCTGCATCTATGCAATTGCTAAAAATATTCAGACCGCACCACATGTCAATGTTATAACTCAGTAGAATGCAACACGTGTCGGTGTTTTCTTTTCAAAGTTCCTTATAAGATATAGGGTTCCTTTCAACAAAGCTTCCTCCAGAGTTCTACGGAGGGTGACAAGTGGCAACCGTTGAATGCTTCACTATGATTTTCTAAGAGTAGTGGACAATGCCACGTGACCCTAGTAGAGATCGACAGAGACCAACAAGTGTCATCATCTACGAGAGCCTAACTGAGTCCCAAGCATTTTATGGTTTTGTAAAAGCCCACCATAGCAAAAAGTACCAAGTATCGACGGCAAATGGTTTTAACATGATGTAATAAAAGACTCCACTTGTCCTTGGCAAGAAGCGATGGATACTACCACATGTCAAAGAGGGATGCCCTTGCGGGAGGCACAAAGCCAAAGAAAGGAATTTCTTTGGATAAATTGTTTGAAGGAATTTCTTTAGACTTTTTTTCTAAAGAAAATGAAGGAATTCCATCAGGCAATTTGTTCAAAGGAAATACATGGAACAACAGGCCCGTCAAAGATGAAAATCTTGAAGGCCATCGAGAGGATCCAGAAGGATAGAGACCCTTGCAGAGGGACACTTAACACATAAAATGGACCCTATTCAAGATCCCAAAGGGCAAGTTCCCTTCAAGAAGGGTCGAGCCTCAAAAGTACAACAGAAGCTGCCAAGTGTCACATGCCAAGACATAGTTTCAAATGAAGCTTCATGCAACGGAAATTACCACATGTTTGTGTCTACACCTCTAGCCTCTAACAAGTCTCAATGCCTATTCTCATAAGCTTATTTCAAAGCTATGGATACTGCCACGTGTCCTCACCCATGTCACAGCAAAATGACATACTTGTAGATGTCAAAATTGTTCTAGTGAAGCATTTGATTGATCCTTACAGGCTTAAAACATGGAACCCAGATGCATTCAAAAAAGCCTAAGGCTAGGGTCAAGAGAAGGAAGAGACAGAGAGGGAAACTCAGCAAGAGTTACTGCTAGTAGGTGATGCAATTTGCCAGGTAGATATTTAGGGTCTGCTAACATTGAAAGTGTTATCTGTTTGTCCCCTTGGAGGTAAAGGCAGAGTAGATAGTTGTGCAGTTAAGCAGGTGATGGAATGAGTGATTCAAGCTAAGGAGGCACTAGAGATGAATTGACATGCCATAATTAAGGCAGCCACCTTGTTCTAGCATGGCCCTTCCTAACAAGACCAAGAATGCATCCAAGGCATTAAATGCACTGAATGGGTCACTTCATTGGGAGAAAGTGCCAAGCCTCCCTCAAGCCTCTATATAATGTAATCTCTTGTCTCATTTGGAGGGAGATCTTCCCCTTACCAGAAGTGAAACTCTACCCAAATTGAAATGCATTATTGAGACTTTGAGCTTAGATTGTAGTTCATATTTCTTTGATTGAATAAGAAAGTAAGTCACTTGAAAACTTTGTGCTGTTATAGCTTGTGCTACTTTAAGAGATTATTCATATGTCTATCTTCTAAAATCATTCTTGTTTATTTGATTTAACAAGCAAAACTAGGGGAGGTGATAAGGAAGGTGTCCTGAGGCCAACTACTTTCAAACTTTGCACTATCATAGTTGTCTTCAGTGTGTGTTTTTTCTTTTCTATTTCTGTGTAAAGGACCTTGGGATGACTTTGTGCCCCCATTGTCCTTCGTATCTCACTCTTGGGTAGTTGAGGTGGAAACTTTATGTTTTATTTTATACTGCTGGTTATTGCATCCTTTTGTCACCTGTTACTAGAAAGAGTCATGTTGTTTTCAAGAATAAGCACTTATAAAAGAAGAGAAGTGCCTTCTATCGCTTCACCAAGATTTCTACTATCTAGGAAGGGATCTGGCTCTTGGTTGAATGTTACTTCTGAAAGAAGAGAAGTGCCATCACCAATCACCCAAGATTTCTTCTCAATTTGTTAGCATCATCTCTAAAAAAAGAGAGATGGATGGTTTATCCCACCCCTGTGTCTTATTTTTTGCTTATTTATACTATATATAGCTCTTGCGTATCTATAGGGAACCTCCCCTTGATGAGAGGAGAGATTTGTCTTTGGTTGATGTAGTAAAGTTGCACACCTGGCTGACCAATCTTCCTGCTATGGTTGATCAGACCTATTTTGTTGATTAGTATGCTGATTGATAAAATATTCACCCAACAATTTTTGGCGACTCCATTGGGGAAGAACAAGTAGTTCGAAGCCTCAAACTTCAAACTAAAGTGTGACCAGTCCTTTTCCATTTTTGATTCACAATCTAGCAACCCCACGCTATACCAGAAGTTAGAGAGCTCAAGGTGTTGTTGATCCTATCTTTGAGTTGGCACAGCAAAGAGATTTTGACTTACTTTCTCTCCAACCTCAAGTTCAATGATCTAAGAGTGTCCCTCCTACCCGTACTAGGACCCCAACACAAGGTAGAGCTACTTTTCCTATAGTTAGCAGAGCCTTGCCTATCCAAATTCTACCCAGATTTGTTATCCCTACTTTTAATAATCCCATCATGGTAGCTCGAGGCCCCTGGGGTAACTCTTTTGGCCTGCTTAATTTAACTTCACCCTTACATGAACTTCCATGAAGCTTGAGAAAGAATTTCCTCGAATTCTTTAGGGATGGAAAAGTTTATCCTGATGAACATGTTTTCACCTTAAACATAGCCTATGGCATGATAGGCATAGAATTTGAGGATGTGGCAGTTAGGCTTTTCATGGAAACACTACAAGGTGTTACTGTAGACTAGTTTTGCCACCTGCAAGCCCAATCAGTAACTAATTGGGACACACTCAAAGCCAAATTCAAGGCTAGATTCAAGCCTATAAAAGATGCACATGCCTTGTTGGCCTAGCTCATGCAAATGAAGGAGCCCCAAGAGCCTATGAGGGATTTCATAGCAAAGTTTGATAAGCTAAGGAATTGGATTCCTGCTATTGCTCAGCCGACCCCTAAAAACCTCAAATGCTTCTTCATCAACTCACAACTGCCTAAAGTGAGTTTTCTGCTAAGAAGAGTCAGTCACATAGATCTTGAAGCTGCTCAAGATTTGGCTACCAAAGTTGAAGATGACCTTATCTTAGCAAGAAAGATAAGGAGGGACCCAATTAGAGGTAAATCTTCTTCTTCAAAATATTCCCCTTCTGCCACCACTGATCCTATGATGCAAAAGCTAGCAAATGAAGTGATAGCTCTCAAGAAGTAAATGGTGCAAGGAATGTCATCTACTCTTGCATACAGAGATATACCCAGGAGAATATTTCAGAATCAGGTGTACCAAGGCAATGCTACTAGGAATTAGGGATAGCAAAATCACCTTCCTCCTCCATAGAGGAATCTCACCCTTGAAGCACCTCCAACTAACTCAGTAGTTGGATATCTTGAAGCTGAATTGGACTTCTCATCCTAGCTTGAGTTGAATCCTAAAGATGACGCTAATCTCTTCACTGAGGAAGATGAAGAATTAGCTAGTGACTCCCATATTGGTTTCTTGAACTATTAAGATGAACCCAGGAGTAAAGGCAATGCAGCTGAGGGGTCATATGATGTATTCACCTGGTCTAAGAATCAATTAGCTCAATACGCTGATAAATAGAAAGTAGAGGAGCAACCTCAACCAACAGTTTTAATTGATAAGCAGGGATCCACTCTCCCTTTCCAGCCAAAGGGCCTGGTGATTGTAAGAAAGGTAAGTACCCCAAATGCCCCTACACCTTTTACTTCAAACTCGCAGTCCAGTTCTTCCCCCCCTAAAACTCAAAAAGATGAGCCCTCATCCTCTGTACCTAGTTCATTTCTAGCATTTGACATAATTGATCATATTAAGAAAACCAAGATTCAAATGTCCGAATTTGAATTCCTGCAATCCCATCCTGAACAATTAGATAAATTGGTTCAATGTGTTAAAAACTAGAATGTCCCTGTTGAACAAGCAGTTCCCAAAGTGACTCATGATCCCCTCAAGGATGCATCCACTAAGAACAATCTTGTCATTTCCCTTCTTGCCACTCCTAGTAGGACTGAACCTTTTTATGTCTCAATGCTAATAAATGGATGGCAGCTGAATAATTGCATTATTGACTCTAGAGCTTCAGATAATGTCATGCCTACTAAAGTAGCCAAATCCCTTGATCTCACACTGACCAAGATGTTTGGTAGGTGCTTCTCCATGGAGAACAAACAAGTGCCACTACTCAGGCAAATAAAAGATGCCTAATTTGCATTTATTGCCTTTCCAGACAAAAGAATCAAGATGATTGTCTTGGTAGCAGACGTCAAAGCATCATATGGTATCCTTCTTGGGCAAAATTTTTGTAGGGATGTTGGTGGTGAATTGAGCATGGATTTATCAGAGGTGAAGATTCTAGTCAAAGGTGTTATGAAGAGGTTACTCCCTAAAAAGGAAGCAAAATACGTAGTTACTTGGACCTCAGCACCTAAAGCTCAAATCATGTTTGAGTCTTCAAGCATGGGTAGCTACTTTCTATCCATTGATGAAGTTCATGAGGCATCTGATGAAGCTCTTGTAGGTGACAACCTAGAAATGTAGTTAGGTGGAATAGCAGAAGATTTGGCTGAGCCCAATGTAAGTGTGGAATAATCCCCTCCTCTGAATAAAGAAGAACCCAAAGGAAAATTAGTATCAAATGAGGTATGGATTCTTGAATTTGATGGCAGTTGCTCCTCCACCAGTTCAAGAGCTGGGGTTGTGTTAATATCTCCTCAAGGAGATATTTTTCCTTCATCTTATAAGTTGCAATTCAGCAACACTAATAACACAGCCGAGTATGAATCTCTGTTGCTAGGATTAAAAGCTACTAGGGACAAAGGCATCAAACTCCTTCATGCTAAAGGAGATGTTGAATTGGTGGTTTGTCAGGTGAGAAACTTGTATCAAACCAAGAATGAAAGATTGCACCACTACCATAATCTAGTCTGGGATCAACTCAAAAACTTTGATGCTTTCAACATCTCTATAGTTCTTAGAGAATTTAATGATTGGGCTGATGCACTAGCTGTTTTAGCTACCCTCTTAATCCCCCACCCAGACTTCAAAGGAGATAGGTACACTATTGAGCTAGTCTTTATACCAAGTGTGCCTAATAATGTCATTCATTGTTAGGTATTTGATAATGACAATCAAATCATTGCCTTCTTAGAGTAAAAGGACAACTTTGAATAGCTACATTTTGAAGGTAGTGAACCTCAAGAGCCTGAACCAACTCTTGAATCAATTTCAAGCACAGATGAGGAGTTCTTGCAACTAAAAGGGAATAAAATTCCCAAAGGCCTTATTTCCCTTGAGAAGCTATTTTATAAGCATGTGTCATGTCCCCTTTTTAGTTGACATGTTCTGAGTTCATGGTTAGCCTATTATGTGACCCTTGTAGGCTGATAGGATGGTTAGAGGGTCTTGATGGAGATTGGCTTGGCTTCATTTAGCAAAATTTTTCTAGTTGGTTTTCATTTGGTCTCGATCAAATATATATTGAGAGAGCTATTAATATTTGATTGATTTAATCAAATATTAATTATTTAGTCTATTTTTAATTATGAAACCCTAATTCTAATTTAAGAAACCCTAATTAAGGCAAGCACATCTTTTTGAGGGTATAAGGGTTTCTCATGGAGGCCATTATTGATTATCCATTGATTATTGACTATTGATTTTGAAGAATTTTTCTATGAAGACTAAGCCAAGGGTTCCAGGATTCCATTTGCATTGGAGAACATCCACTCTTCAGTGTGTGTGATTCAGAGGTTATGAGATATCAGCCGATCTATTGCCAAATTGAGAGATAGCTTCATATAGAAGTTATCACAGATATTCCAAGTATTTATTTCATTATGTTTTGCTTCAATAATTTATACAGATAGAGATTTCTAAATCAGGGATCCAGAATACAAGCCGCAGCATAGTATTTGGCTTTTATACGGAATCTGTACCAATCTGCATAATTCTATACTATTTTGCCATGAGCTAGATAGAGCCGTAGGGGATACAGGAACCGACATCGGCACCCCAGTGATCGACATCAGCCAACTGAGGACCGATGTCAGCAAAGAAGCCACTGTCAGAGACCGATGTCAGCATATATCGACCAATGATGGTGACTGTGTGTTGACACAGCAACCCGAGACGGACAAGAACCAAATTTTATTCCCAGATTTGCAAGAGCCCAGGTTTTCAAGATTATATTTTCATATTCTTTTATATGCATAAGAGAGGACTGTAATTGTAATCATCTGAATAAGTGATAAGATCTTTAATTTGCTATTGAGAGATTATATTGTGGTTGATTTATTTATTTGAAGATATTTTGCAAAAATTGCAATTTGTTCTTATTTCATACAAAATTTCAGAATAATCAAAAAAGCAATTCAGAGCTTTGTCTATATATATTCCCTATTTGAAGGGGATATTATAGTGGTATCAAAGCTTTTGTCTTGCTATATTTCCCTATTTGAAGGAGATATTACAGTGGTATCAGAGCTAAATCCTGCCATCTTGAGGGTTTATAGATCTTATGCAGCCACAAGAGTTGGGACCACATAGGTATAACACATGCAGTAGAGCCTTGCTTGAAGGTACCCAGGTGTTAGATCAGTGACTGATCATCATCAGTGATAGACATGAGGGTAGCCCACCCAGGGGCCACCGACATAATGATGATTCAGGTACCATAGAAGCCTATCGTGAGATGACACAGGCACTACAAGCACTTACTACTATGATAAGGAGGATGAATGCCCCTAATAGATAGAATGGGGAACAAGGAGATAATAGGAGTGCTACTGTTAATTAGAGACCACAGCTGACCCATTCCAGGACCACTAATAGACCTACACGACCTATGTTTGTACAGGATAAACCAGAAGAAGCACCAACAGAGGAGGTGGCAGGGGATTCCCTATTTACAGATACCCTCATGGCTGAAACTAATGAATGGGACTTATTAGCTCCTCAGGTTTAGGAGAAGATGTCCTTTGATCATTTTGTTACTCTGAGGAGAGAGCACTATAGATTAGTTAGACAGGACAGGAGGCCTAGAGTTGAACTCAGTGAGCTGAAGAAGGCTACTGGAAAGCTTTCTTTGACTACTTTTGACGACAGTGGCAAGATGACAACTCAAGATTGGGTTCATAAGCTTGACACCTTTTTGGCATTGAGGCCAATGACAAAGATAGAGGCCATCAAAGATGCCACTTTGCACTTGGATGGAGTAGCACATGATTGGTGGTACCATGGTATGGTAACACTTCAGCATAACTAGGTGATAGAGTACCAGGACTTTGTGGATAGATTGGTTGAGTGGTTTGATAGGAAAGATCCTGAGGTTTAATTTTGAGATCTAGCACATTTGAGACAAATAGGGAACTTGGAGTCCTTCATTAGTGAGTTTTAGAGATTGGCAGTCATGGTGCCAAATATTTCAGAGCGTAGATTGGTAGTTCTCTTCATGGAGGGATTGAAAGAACCATTGAGAGGTTGGATAAAAGCCTTTGATCCTCCATCATTATAGATAGATATGAAGAAGGCACGTATTATGGAGATGGTAGCCCCATCAAGTAAATCCAACTCAGGAGGTACTTCTTCATCCAAGGACCATAAGTGCTTCAACGGTAATAGAGAGAGACTGGATTTTAACATAGATAAATTAGGTGTTAAGAATGATTCCAAAGAAAATCCTATAGCACCACCTTTGGATTGAGAGGATCTTAACGATCTACGTAGGAAGAAGCTTTGATTCTATTGCAAAGGTCCCTATGATGCTAATCACGATTGTCCTTTGAGGCCTAAGGGCAAGGCAAATCGTGTGATGTGGGCGTATTATGAGGATTCAAATTCAAAAGATTCTGAACAATAGAATGTATCTGAGGAGGCAGAGGCTTCAGAGCCTAAGGCAAAGGCAGATTTAGAGCTTCACATACAGGAGGCATGCCTATCCAGCATTCAGTCAGATGAATCATTCAGACTCTGTGGAGTTTTGGTAGGGTAGAAGGTCATCACCCTTCTTGATACAGGAGCCACACATAATTTCATAGATGCTAGATTTGTGGAGAAGCGTGGACTCACTACCAAAGATTTTGAGGGCATCAGAGTTAAGGTAGCTGATGGTCACACTCTTAGGTGTGAGCGTATGATTAGAGACCTCCCATTGTGCTTGAACAACTATGAATTCAAGGCTGATTATTATGTGGTGAACATGGGGGATATAGACTTAGTCTTGGGTATGAAGTGGCTTCATTCATTTGAGGAAGTTACTCTTCATCTCAAGGACATGGAGGTTCGCTTTGATGTTCATGGGAAGACACATTCTTAAGGCAATACGGGGCAGCAGCTTCAGATATATGTTTTTTCATCAGATGGAGATGCTCATACGACATGACATGATAGAGTGCGATGACGAGTGCACATTGGCACCAACACAAGAGAGATATGAGGATGAGCTTGGTCTTGAGGTGAGTTCAGTTTAGGAGTTATCACATGTGGTAGGGACTCAGCTTTTTGTTACAGTCGGGTCACAGGTTGATGATGATATGACTATTTCTAACCTTCACAATCTAGATTTAGATATTATTCAGGTAAGGAGTTTACTTGAGTTGCCTGCTGATTTTCATGTATGGATTGGATGTTGGGGTGCTTATATTAGTACTAGAGATGATGTGATGCCATTAGATGAGAGTTGTGATGGACATGGCATGGAGTTCGTGTTGATTGACAGTGGTGGAGAGCATGACTACATTTGGGATCCAGGTGGATTGATTGATTTGTCATTCAGTTGAGGGCAAACAATTTTAGGAGGGGCAGATTGTCATGTCCCCTTTTTAGTTGACATGTTCTGAGTTCATGGTTAGCCTATTATGTGACCCTCATAGGCTGATAGGATGGTTAGAGGGTCTTGATGGAGATTGGCTTGGCTTTGTTTAGCAAAAAATTTCCAGTTGGTTTTCGTTTGGTCTCGATTGGATATATATTGAGGGAGATATTAATATTTGATTGATTTAATCAAATATTAATTATTTAGTCTATTTTTAATTATGAAACCCTAATTCTAATTTAAGAAACCCTAATTAGGGCAAGCACATCTTTTTGAGGGTATAAGGGTTTCTCATGGAGGCCATTATTGATTATCCATTGATTATTGACTATTGATTTTGAAGAATTCTTCTATGAAGACTGAGCCAAGGGTTCCAAGATTCCATTTGCATTGGAGAACGTCCACTCTTCAGTGTGTGAGATTCAGAGGTTGTGAGATATCAGCCGATCTATTGCCAAATTGAGAGATAGCTTCATACAGAAGTTATCACAGATATTTTAGGTATTTATTTCTTTATGTTTTGCTTCAATAATTTATACAGATAGAGATTTCTAAATCAGGGATCCAGAATAATTAGAAAAGCAATTTAGAGCTTTGTCTATATATATATTCCCTATTTGAAGGGGATATTACAGCTTGATAGATTTAGTAAATGGATTCAAGCTCCTCCCAGGAGTTTTATCAAGTGAATCTGGGAACCAAGGCAGACCCCAAGATGGTGAACATTGGGAAATGTTGTACTCTTGAAGAGTGTTTCAAGTTTACCACTTTGCTCAATAAATACATGGATGTCTTAGCATACTCTTATGATGACCTAAAATCACTCTGGCCTAATGAAATCTGACACAACATTCCTCTCAAAGCTGATTCAACACCTTACAGGCAAAAGTCCTGGCATTACAATCTAAAAATATCAAGTACTATTTTATTGGAGATTAAAAAAATACTAAATGCTAGGATAATCTTCCTAATCCATCATTCCACCTAGATTGCCAATATAGTGCCTGTAAGAAAGAAGAATGGTGAAATTCACCTTTGTGTGGATTTTAGAAATTTGAATTAGGCATCCTTGAAGGATAATTATCCTTTGCCAATCATGGATCAAGTGTTATAAATAGTGATGGGCTCAGAGATGTTATCAATGCCAGATGGCTTTTCAAGATATAATCAAGTCAAAGTTGGTGAAGCAGACCAACATAAGACCGCTTTCACCACACCTTGGGGCACATTTGCATATAAAAGGATGCCTTTTGGCTTGATAAATGCTAGTGCCACCTTCCAAAGAGAAATGGACCTTGCCTTCAAGGATGAGATGGGTAAGTTCATTATAGTTTATCTTGATGACTTGACTGTCTTCTCTAAGCATTGCCTAGATCATGCGAGCCATTTGCAATAAGTGTTGAAACGCTGTCGCCAGAATGGAATTTCCTTAAACCCCAAGAAGTTAGTTTTTGGAGTAACAGAGGGGAAACTTCTCAGACACATTGTGTCCAAAGGAGGCATAAAGTTTGACTTAGACAGAGTCAAGTCTATCCAAGAACTTTCCTTGCCCACAAGCAAGACTGTTGTTCACTCTTTCTTTGGGAAGGTGAATTTCTTACGGAGGTTCATCCCTAAGTTTGCAGAGAAGGCTAAGCACATTGTAAACATGATGAAGAGAAAAGCCACTTTTAGCTAGACTAAAGAAGGCAAGTTGGCCTTTGAGGATGTCAAGACTGTCATTGCCCATGCTCCAATTCTAGCTTACCTAGACTATAGCAAAAAGTTCACCATTTACAGCTATGCTTCAGAACATACGCTTTTAGCAATTTTGGTTCAATAGAATGAAGAAGGTATGGAATCCCCCATTTCCTTCATGAGCTATCCTTTCAAAGCTCATGAGTTAAAGTAATCAAATATGTTTAAGCACGCTTATGCAGTGGTGAAGGTCGTAAAACATTTTCATTTCTACATATTCAATTCTCGAGTTACTGCCTTGGTCCCTGACACCACAGTGAAATCTATATTGATGTAGTAGGAGTTCGGGATGAAAAGAGGCAATTAGGTTGCAAAAATCTAGGAGTTTGATCTGATCATCAAGCCAACAAAGTTGGGGCATGAGAAGGGGCTATGTCAACTAATTGCTGATAACAAGCTAGGAGGAACAGAGTATGAACCAGAAGTGGATGACTCACCTATAGTCCTCTTTGTCTCCACCACAAATGAGTGGTATTTAGGTATTGCTCATTGCCTTACTTATGGTGAATGTCCTACAAACCTGTCTTATAAAGAAAGGAGGACCATCAAGTTAAAAGCCACTAATTTTGTCCTCTAGGACAATGACCTGTATAAGAGGAGCCTTGATGGAACGCTCCTTCACTATGTGGACAAGGAGCAGCAAAGCCAACTTCTAAAGTCCTTCCATAATTCAGCCTGTGGAGGACATTTTTCTGCTCCTGTGCCTACTCATAAGATCTTGTGGGCTAGGTACTACTAGCCAACTCTCTTTCAAGATGCATACAAGTGGGTCAGAAGGTGTGAGCTATGCCAACAGTTTGTCAAAAGGCCCAAGTTAGCTGCCTTACCCCTCGAACCAGTGATCATAAAGGAGCCATTCTAAAAATTGGGAATTGATTTTATTGGAGCTATAAACCCATCATCAAGTGCTAGACATGACTATGTCCTCATAGCAACAGACTACTTCACCAAATGGGTGGAAGCAGTTCCAACCAAACATGCTACTTCAAAAGTAGTATGCAATTTTCTCAAAGAAAACATCATGTCTAGGTTTGGAGTCCCAATCAAAATTGTCACTGACAATGTAGCCTGCTTCACTTCCCAGGAGATTACTCAATTCTACTTTTACTATGGAATTACACTCTCCCATTCCTTTGATTACTTCCCACAAGGGAATGGACAGGCTAAGTTAAGTAATAAAAACTTGGTGACTATCATCAAGAAGCTGGTGGACAACAACCAAAGGATTTAGCATAAGGCATTGGTTGATGCTCTATGGGAAAATAGAATTACACCAAAGAGAGCAATTGGTATGTCTCCCTTCTAACTTCTTTATGGTGTAAATGTTGAGATACCAATCACCTTAGAATTGCTAGCATTGAAATTGGCTAAGGTGATTGAAGATTAAATGTATGAGAGCTCACTTGAGAAGAGGATCATGTGCCTTGCTAAGTTGAATGAGTAGAGAATTGTGGTTGTGGACCAAATTACCACCCATCAAATTTTGGTGAAGAAGCTCTTTGACTAGAAAGCAAAGAATCATGATTTCCAGATTGGAGATCAAATCCTGCTATGGGACAAGAGAAGAGAACCAAAGGGGATGCATGGAAAGTTTGATTCCTTGTGGAGGGGCCCTTTTACTATTCATCAGCTCAATGGTAAAAATTGTTTCCTGTTGAAGTATCAATATGGCACTCTCTTTTCTCTACCTCACAATGGGAAACATCTGAAGCACTTCAACTCTTGAAGTACCAGATGAGTTCCCCTGTACATATGTACATTTGTATAGTCTTTTGTTTTTATTTTGTTCTTTTGTTTTCATTTTTTAGAGCCTTTCTTTTTGGGTAGCATGACTCTGTAGCCCAATGGCACACTTCAAGGCACTGGAGATTCTGGTTTCTACTCCCCTCAGCTATTCTGAGTTGTGATCTGAAGGAAGTTCCCCAACAAGAGCAAACTATTGTCCCTAAAAAATGACTCCTCATTTTTCAGACAACATATGACTATTTTAGTCTTGCATGGCCAAAATTGTCCCTCCCCTTTCCAAAAAGTTGTTCTGAGACATTCAATTTCATCATTTTCTCAACTTTTTGGTAAAAAAATTAGCAAGTTCAATCGGTTCAAAGGGTCTTTCGGCAAGCATCAAAACAAGGATTGAACCATTGAACCTTGAACCTTTTCAGTTCAATGGGTTCAATGGGTTTAAGGGTTCAATGCCATTAACAAGAGCTAAGCGCTTCAATAGAGGTTCAAAGTTCAACCATTTCTAAGGTTTCATGGCCCTGAACACTTAACGAGTCTCAAAAGCTTGAACCATTAAACTGTTGAACCTTGAACCATTTTGGTCCATCAGTTCAACGGGTTCAATATTCAATCAGTTCAATGCACGGGTTCAAAGGTTGCCTTAGTTAGGAAAAGAGATGCACGCAAAAGAAAGAGTCAAGTGAATGCTGCCAAGTGTCATCAACTGAGCCCCTTTATGCTTTGTTTTGGAGAAGTGGCAGAAGGTGCCACATGTCCCTTTTGAAAACTCATCAGAATCTACCACATGTTTGCATCCATGTGATTGCTAAAAATATTTGGACCATGCCACATGTTGGCATTGTAACTCAGTGGAACACGACATGTGTTGGCATTCACTTCTCAAAGTTCCTTATAAGTTGCAGGATTCCTTTTGACAAAGCTTCCTCCAGAGTTCTGCAAAGGGTGACAAGTGGTAAACGCAAAAGGCTTCACTATGATTTTCTAATAGCAACAGACCATGCCACGTGCCCTTGGTAGAGATCAGTGGAGGCTGACAAGTGTCATCATCCACGATAGCCTGACTGAGCCCCAAGAATTTCTATGGTTTTGAAAAATCCCACCATAGTGGAAAGCACCAAGTGTCGATAGCAGAGGGTTTTAACACAATGTAGCAAAAGACTCCATGTGTCTTTGGCAAGAAGCGATGGATACTGCCATGTGTCAAAGAGGGATTCCCTTATGGGAGGCACAGAGCCAAAGAAAGGAGTTTATTTAGACAAATTGTTTGAAGGAATTTCTTCAAACTTTTTGTTCGAAGAAAATGAAGGAATTCCTTTAGATAATTTGTTTGAAGGAAATACATGGAACAACAAGCCCACGAAAGATGAAAAGCCCGAAGGCCACTGAGAGGATCCAAAAGGATAGAGACCCTTGCAAAGGGACACTTGACACATAAAATAGACCTTGTTTGAGATCCCAAAGGGCAAGTTCCCTTTAGGAAGGGTTCAGCCTCGAAAGTGCAACAAAAGCTGCCAAGTGTCATGTGCCAAGACACAGTTTCAAATGAAGCTTCATGCAGCAAAAACTACCATGTGTCTATGTCTATGCATCCAGCCTCTAACAAGTCTCAAGGCCTATTCCTAAAAGCTTATTTCAAAGCCATAGATGCTACCACGTGTCCTCACCCATGTCACAGCAAAATGACAGACTCACAGACATCAAAATTATTGTAGTGAAGCATCTAATTGATCCTTGCAGGCTTAGAACATGAAACCCAGATGCATTTAAAAAAGCTTAAGGCCAAGGTCAAGATAAGGAAGAGACAGAGAGGGAAACTCAATAGGAGTTACTGCCAGTAGGTGATGCAGTTCACCAAGTAGATATTTGGGGTCTGCTAACATTGAAAGTGCCATCTGTTTGTCCCCTTAGAGGTAAAGGTAGAGTAGACAGTTGCACGGCTAAGTAGGTGATGGAATGAGTGATTTAGGCTAAGGAGGCACTAGAGATGAATCGGCATGCCATAATTAAGGCAACCACCCTACTCTAGCATGGCCCTTCCTGACAAGACCAAGAATGCATCTAAGGCATTGAATGCACAAAATGGGTCACTTCATTGAGAGAAAGTGCCAAGCCTCCCTCAGGCCTCTATATAATGTAATCTCTTGTCTCATTTGGAGGGAGATCTTCCCCTTACCAGAAGTGAAACTCTGCCCAAATTGAAAGGCATTACTGAGACTTTGAGCTCATATTGTAGTTCATATTTCTTTGATTAAATGAGAAAGTAAGTTACTTGCAGACTTTGTGTTGTTATAGCTTGTGCTACTTTAGGAGACTGTTTGTATGTTTGTCTTCTAAAAGTATTCTTGTTTATTTGATTTAACAAGCAGAACTAGTGGAGGTGATAAGGAAGGTGTCCTGAGGTCAACTACTTTTAGACTTTGCGTTGTCATAGTTGTCTTCAGTGTGTGTTTTTTTTCTTTTTTGTTTCTATGTAAAGGACCTTGGGACAACTTTGTGCCCCCATTGTCCTTTGTATCTCACTCTTGGGTAGTTGAGGTGGAAACTTTGTGTTCTATTTCATACTGCTGGTTACTACGTCCTTTTGTCACCTATTACCAGAAAGAGTCCTGCTATTTGCAAGAATAAGCACTTCTAAAAGAAGAGAAGTGCCTTCTATCACTTCACCAAGATTTCTATTATCTAGGAAAGGATCTAGCTCTTGGTTGAATGTTACTTCTAAAAGAAGAGAAGTGTCATCACCAATCACCCAAGATTTCTCCTCTATTTGTTAGTATCATCTCTGAAGAAAGAGAGATGGATGGTTTATCCCACCCCTGTGTCTTATTTTCTACTTATTTATATTATATATAACTCCTACGTATCTATAGGGAACCTCCCCTTGATGAGAGGAGAGATTTGTCTCTGGTTGATGTAGTAAAGTCGCACACCTAGCTGACCAATCTTCATGTTGTGGTTGATCAAACCTATTTTGTTGATTAGTATGCTGATTGACAAAATATTCACCCAATAGAACTAACATCAAATTTAGCATCAAAAGTATAATCAACATCAATCTTGACCTTGAATTTAGAGTCCCTTGAATTTGAATCAAATTCAGATACAAAATATGTTCATGACTATTACAACATTGGTTATGCATGCCTAGCAGATCAATATGAATACATTTATGATTTTTATATTATTTTTGAGGATGATTACTTCAGCATCAACACAAGTTCTCCTAGTATATTCTATGAGGATTATGTAGCCTTCCCTCATCCCATTACCATTCCACATACCATTACCACCAACCATCATATCCAAGTCATTAACATTCTATCTCCCACAAGTGTCGATTGGGACCAACAGAATCATACCTTATTGAAATGAATCCATGGTGACATATTAGATGAAGAAAATAAAGGAAGCCAAGACCACAATCATATATTATAATAACACTATCTTAGTAAAATCTTTTTGAAGGTGCTATGGGGAAATCAAATTCAGAATTCAACATCTTCTAGTGAAACCTTTTTAGAGGTACTAGGGGACAATCAAATTCAAAAGTTTATGTTACTTAGTGAAACCTTCTTGAAGGTGCTACAAGACAATCAAGACAACTTCATTAGTAGAAACCTATTCAAGGCACTAATATCTAAGAACAAAATTTCTTTACTATTTAATGATGACATTATCAAAGAAAAAATAAAATAGTTGCCAATCTATAGCCTAATCAGATGGTAGCTACTCTCAAGATCAAATAACAAAAAAATATAGTGGTCCTATTGAGATAACAAGTCTTCGAACCCACCATAACTAAAGTTATGTCAAATCTAGAATCAACAACATTACATGTGACTGAAAGTCCTGATCTTCATTTATTTCTTGACCATTACACATTCTATTATCATTTGACATTCCATTTCACAAACAAACCTACCATCTATTATTTGTCCATATTTACCATCTATGGTTGTACTTTCCTTTGTAGAGGTTAAAAATATACCTTGTCTTAACACTTTAAGGAATCAAAATCAATGACTAATGAAGATCACAAAATCACTCTTAACATCTAGATCTACAACCAGTTCTTGATAGAGCAGTTATTTTGATGAGGTGTGGGCTAACAATTTACATGATTTATTATTCTAGTTATATCATTTTTTGATCAAGATGTGCATCTCCATTTCAGTAAGAGCAATAAAATCACATGCCTTTTAATATATCCAATCCAAAAACATGTACCATACCATTTCATTTGCCATATCCATTTCCCATTGTTGCATAACCAACCATTTACCCCATCACTTTTTGGAAACCCTATTACCATTTTATCCAATTTATAAAACCTTCATTATCCTAGAGCAAGACCATTCTATATTATCATTCCATTTTTATCAATATCAAATCTTATTTTTTAGTCATCCTACCGAATCCTATTTTGATCTTGGTTCCTTTGGTTCTTCTTGCACCTTTTGCAAGGGGATTTCAATCAAGTTTCAATAATCAATATAATCCATGTTTATAATGATAGTCTATGAAATTAGTGTGATATTTTATCTAGTAATATATCTTTCATTTTCCATCCTATATTGAGTTTGTTTATGTGAGCCTGATTATAACCTCCTATGGGCAAATTAGTGTCTTACCAATATTGATACTAATTATAACCGCTTATGGGAAAATTAGTATCATTGACCTATGTCATTGTATCCTATTTATAACCACCTATGGATAAACTAGGGTAAACATTTATTTACCATGCATTGTTGTATCATCTTTCCATCATTATTTTCATTTGACTAGCCATTTTCTAGATTTCAGAACTCGTTAGGACCTAGTTGGTTTTACCTCACCTTTTGTGTGGATGGAATTACTATGACTTGAGGTCATTTTGAGACTACGTATGTCATGCTCAATTCATGTTGAGTTCACCTCAGTTCCATTTTCTATATGCTCTCACCATTTTATGAGTAACCTAAGTAAAATGCTCTCATCATTTTGAAAGTAGGTATTTTATCATTCTCTAACGAGTTCAGATACCTCAAAATGCCAAAAACATTTCAAATATTTCAAAATCCAAAAACATTTGTCATGTTTAAGCTTAGTTAGTTGTCCTCAATATATCCTACTAGGGTAAAGTCATTGTTAGGTTGCTTTCTTTTGCTTTCTGTTTTTAGGATTTATATTTGTTTGTTTATTTCAAGTTATTTGTCTATTTATGTACTTTATATTTGTTTGTTTGTTTGCTTGTCTATTTATTTTATTTCAACACTGTTGCCTTGAATTAGTCTATATGTGTTCATTGGGTGATTCCTTGTACACATTATTATTGAGTCCATCCATATTCATGTGTTTACATTGTCATCATGGTTTTTATCATTGGTTCATTATTTTCTAGTGAGTATTAGATTTTGGAAGTTGGTCCTTATGCATATTTCAGCCCAAGTCTTCATGGTGTTTTATCATGATGCCTACCATCACATGCTACAACAAAAATCAGCTTAAAAAAAGTTTACAATTAATGGATCCATATAAGTTTCTCCTTGGCACCTTGGTAATCCCTTCCATACCACCCTTGATCAAATCAACCCATTGACCATTCTAGTTGTATTATTGCTGATAAGAATGAGCATCTCCTCATTAGTAAGTCTAACTGAATCATTTATATTGATCAATCTTATTCTTCTATTCATATCTTTCATCACTTTGTCCTTACTCATATTCAATCTGTATTCCAAGTTATATCCTTGAGTTATGCTTACAAATCAGCCCTAACTGGGGTACAATCATCTTTAGCCAATCTAGGTCCTTTTAATGATTATAATCACCTATGAGAAAATCATTATTTTGAATTTTATTCATGATTATAAACACATTTAGGCAAATTAGTAATCTTTAAAAATCAATGCATGCAAGCATTTTTTCATTTGGATTAATCTCAACCACAAGTTAATTCCATCTTTCTTGCTTCTTTTTCAAGGGACCATCCATCAATAAATGTGATGGCCACTCCCTTAAGGAGGCATCATCATAGGCTTCCCAAATACCATTTGGAGCTTTGTTCTTCAATCATCATCTTATTTTTGGCATACAGATCATCTCTCATTATTTGAGAAGACATTGCTTTGCCTATGGTTTGCAACATCTTCCCAAATAGGGGAAAACTGTAGACACCTAAATTTGGCCACTAATGGCTTCATATTTGACTTTATACCAATTATTGCCAATCATTGATTACCTAGCCCAAGAATTTCTTTTAGTCTCAAATTTGGCTTCATAGAAATTTGACTTAATAAATCAATTAAATAAGAAAATTACACACATTAAATTAATCAAAATCAAACAAATGACCAAATGCCTAAATAATTAATTGACTTATGCATCTTAATAAAAATCAATTAGTAAGTAAAATCAATTTCAAATCCTAATTGAGTTCATCCATGAGCTAATAAATCAATTACTAAAAAGGAAATTCAAGATCATCTTACCTTTGCGAGCTATCACTTTTGGAAAATATCTAAAAGAATATCTTAGAAATATGCCAAACTCAACCATGGTTGTGAGTTGTCACTTTTGGAAAATATAAAAAAAATATCTTAAAAATATGCCAAACTCAATCAAAGTTAATAAACTCAACCATGGTCAGATTCAACCCATTCTAAAGGATTTAAAAGCCTTTAAAATCAAACCTAGAGCCCTTCTTTTAAGTATCTCAATCAAAGTAAAGTTATAATACTAGCATATATTCATGAAGCTAAAAGCCTAGTGTTAAGATGTTGAAATTGAGACAAGCCATCAATCAAGCCAAGCATTTAACAATAGTGCCAAGAGGAGATAGAGATAGCCAAGCCTCATTGATGAATATTTCATGAGCACAAACTGATAAATCCACTAAAACAAGCATTTTGGAGCGTCCAAGGAAGGTAAAAGAAGGTTTATTTTGCATTTTAGTTTTGGCTTCCATTATAGTCTTTTTAACTAAGCTCTCCCTAGTAACTGGGCCTATAGATGTTATGCTAGTGTGTTTATTTCATTTTGGGACTAACCCAATAATAACCATCCTCTCTTGAGTCAAATTCCTAGTCTACAAAATCAACTAAGAAGGTGGAACCACCTAAACTCCCACCTAAAACTAGAACCATACCACCCCCTTCCCTCTTACCCTCTATCTTGGGACCACATCCTTCTTCTATCCTAGGAGCTCATCCTTCTATAAATAAGGAGAACCCTCCTAAATCTACCCAAACCAAACCTCCTCCTTTTACTCTACCTTTACCTACCCCCTCCAAAACATTAAACTCCCCATCATTTTTATCCAAACTATCTACCTCTACCTATCCACCTATCTCCAAACCTTCATCATCTCAATCATCCAACTCAAAATCTTTCATCTTTAAAAATTCCACCATAAAAACATCCAACACCAATCAACCCCAATCAAACCCACCTAACAAAACCATTCCACCACCCATAACTTCCACAATGAAGCCTACATCTAAAAAATCTCCCACCCCAAAAACTAAAAGCCTGTCACCCTTAACACCTTTGCACGAATCCTATTCAACCATTTTAAAAATGTTTTTATAGACTTCTTCCTTAAACCTACCACCTATCAAACCCTTTGACCCTTCAAGTCTTAAACCATCTTGGCTCAATGACAATTTAATCTGCTCATACCATAGGACACCTGGACATGACACAAAGAACTGCAAAGCTCTCCAAAAACTTGTACATAAATTATGAGATGAGGCTGATCTATTATTTGATGAACCTCTCTCAAACCCATCATCAACCTTACCACAAAATGAATCTATCCAACATTTACCCTCTCTCACACTTTCACCCAAGAGTGAGGAGGAATCGAAGCAACCTTCTAGCCCAAAACTTCCCCTCATCCACACTATCCATATGGTCACCTGATGTTAAGCCCAAAAAAAGGATAAGGGAAAGGCCAAAGTGTCCATTCCATGGACATATCCTTCTACCCCTCAACCTTTCAACTGAACTTAAACACCTACACCTACACCTTCACCTTTACCTTCACCAAAACCTAAAATATCCATTTTGGGTGACTTTCCCTCTAACCCTTCTAAATCTATCCAGGGAGTAGTTCTAAAATAGCTTCACCAAACACTGATGAATATGAGCCTATACAAACTAATCAACACCTTGCCCCATTACTACCAAGCACTGATATAGGCCCTATAATATATAGAGGTCTGACCTAAAGACCCTTAACCTCTTGTAACCTTTGCCAAAACCTTTGACTTTCTTCCCTTGTCACATTCAAGGATTTAGATATACCTTATATTCATCTTGAAGATCTTAACCCTCCCCTCTTCATCACTACATATACAAATCAAACCCACATCAAAAGAGTGATGATTGATGGGGGATCTAGTATTAATATTATCTCCTTTCATGCTTATGACCAACTCTAGTTGCCAAAGAATACCATGTCAAAATCCTTAGTAGTCTTCCATTCCTTTAATGATAGTATGGCCACCACCTTGGGGATAGTCATCCTCCACATCCACTTAAGATCTTGCATCCATCTAGATATCTTCTATGTCATATAAGGTGAGTTCTAATACAACATCTTACTTGGATGCCTTTGGATCCATACCATGAGTTATGTCCCATCTACTTTACATCGATGTGTTAATTTCAAACATGAGGGTCAGGTCATCACCATACAAGTTGATCTTAGTCCTTTTGCATCTTGTAATATGACATATTGACCTAACAACATTATTTTTCCTCATTCATCCACCTCACCAACTCATAATGAATCCACCCCTACCATCGATGAAGCTTCAACTAGATCATTTATCCCTTCTTCTCAGATCCCCATAGAGCACCCCTTGGAACTTATGTTCCAATCTCTCTCATTGGGGGAGTATCATCTTTTGGCCTTAAATGCCTTCCCTACTCCTCAAGAGTATGGGAACCTTGACCATGATCCTGATTATGATCCCAATATCAAGATCATCATTATTTTTGGGCTTCCCAATGACCAAACCAATTTCATCTATGGGGTATTTGATCATCTACTTCTCACTTCCTCTACCTCCTCTTCTATCTGACCATTTACCTCTAATTTATCCTATCTAGACAAACCAAAATTTTCCAAATTGTACCTTCATAGGTGTGCCTAGAAGGGATTTGGCCTTGACCATTATGAATATGGACCCTATGAGCCACCTTCAATGAAAATCCAAAAACCTTGTGAGCTATTTGGCCTTGGCTTCATCCCACTAAAAGAACCCACCAATTCTCCTAAACTCATCACCACCATTGAAGAAAACATTCCATCCTCACCAACCCCATCTCTTTTGAAGTCTGGTGATTTAAAAACCATCCCTCCTAACTTCTTTTTTTTAGTCAATACTATTAGTTTGGTCCCCCTAACTTATCAAAAAGATGGCCAAACTATACCTTTCCTCTGATTCATCCTGAAATGGTAGAAAATGATTCTCCTACCATCCACACCATTAAACATCAGGATGATGATTCCATTCTCATCTATATTGGTATGATGGATTCTTCTATTCATAAATCCCTTCATCTTGAGAACCAAACCATGTTGAACAAATCCACTATCGATGTCAACTTGGGTACTCAAGATAACCCTCACTTTATAAAGATTGGTCAATCATTAGATTCCATGGAGCAATGGGATTATCCTTCCTTCCTTCATGATCAAAACATAGCATTTGCTTGGTCATATCAAGATATGCCCAACATTGATCCTTCTATATCCCTCCACAACATCATCATCCATCCTGATGCTAAACTAGTTATGTAAAAGCTTCATAGGATACACCTTTGTATCACCCATTATAGTCAAAGCAGAGCTTCAATGCCTCTTATCTATCAAATTCATCTAACCCATTGAATATCCATAATGGGTTTCCAAAATCATTCCCATTACTAATCCCATAGGGGGACTTTGCCTCTATATTGACTTTCATGACCTCAATCTTGTTTGCCCAAAGGATGACTTCCCTTTACCTAGAATCGACCAACTTGTTGATCTTACTGTAGACACCAAAAATATACACACCATAATTTAGAATGACATAATTCCCATAGAATACCTTAGGACCCCCTTGGGATGAATCTAACCCTCTAATGCCTAACCAAGCCTAACCCATAATTAGTTTGTTCAAATGGTTTAACCAACCTTTTTACCCACTTTAAACATTGGCCCTCGAGCACTAATAATTAAGATGATTGTCGATGGTCACCTTGACCATCGATGGTCAGGGTGATCCTCTTTAACCAACAACATGTAAACCACCCACCTTGATTTTTTAAAAATAGCTCATCTTAATCCATGTGTGAGCCATTCCATGAGCAAGTTATAATTAAAAGGCCCAGTTAGCATCTTGTTAAAACTCTCTTACCTTACCTATAAGAAGATAGGATAAGGAAGGTGAAATCCATCTATAATTGTTATCAAGAGCTTGTGCATCCAAAGTTCCTTTATTTTGTAGGTAAATCACCATTATCAATCCAATAATCTAGCCATCACTTCAAAGAGCCAACTTGTCATCATTTCTCTGTCAAAGTTCCAAGTACCATTACTTTGATGAAATCATGTGAGACTCCACTAACGAGTCAAAAACCTCAATAATTCACCTAATTAGCTTTTATCAAGATAAGTATTTACTTTTAGTATTTAATTACTTTATTTGCCTTTCACACTCAGCCTAGTACCAACCCATCCCTAAAAAATCCACCTTGTGATCCTGTCAATCAACCATTCACCAACCCAAACCCACACATAGTAATTATCAATGGTTATCTCAGTTGTCAATGGTTTATCTAACCATCAAATGTCAGCCTAACTATTGATGGTCACCTTAACCATCGACAGTCACATCAACCACCAATAGTCATTATGGTAAAAATTTCTAGCAAATTATTTTCACCTATTTATCCCCAACAAAATCTAGTTTCATGTGTCCTTACCTATTCACAAACTCCTACCTAATGTTTTGAAGCAAACCTGAGCCATTTAGCACTAGTATTGATTTTATCATCACTATATTAGTCATTTCTAGTCTATTCTCTTTGGCAATCATTTCTTGTGTTTAATTTTAGTACCCTTTGATTATTAATGCAATTACTTTCTAGTCTATTTTGTAAACTTAATTATTTAAAATGTGTGGATTGATAACCCTCAAAGAAGCCCTTACTTTTGGGATCTATCTAGCACTAGGTAATCCACTCATCTATCTAACTAATAAATAAATTTGCTTTCGTTCTATCTTATTTGTAGGTCATCCTCCCAATCTAAAGATGAGCTCTTCATGATCATCTAATTCAACATGCACATAATCAAATAGGTTTTTAAACCACTCTTGTATTTAGTTTCTTCTTCTTCTTTTTGAAATATAAGCTAAAATTAATTGAAACATTTTGGCACCCTTGGTGGGACCTTGAGTCTTTACTTTGGGTTTCTTTCCTTTGCATCTATATGCTATTTCTTTTGGGTTTAAAATCAAGTGTATCCATTTCTTGCTTCTAATTTTAGCTCACTTTGAATTAAGGCATAGTAATTTTATCATAGTATCACTGTTATTACACACACTAAACCAAACCACTTTCATCAATTAAATGTCAAACAAACTTGAGACAAGGCCCAACTAGGATTTTATCACCTAGTGGTAACCTTACCCTTTCTCGATGATCCTACTTGGAGGTCTTTACCAAGGGGAGAACTAACTTAGCTCTCTAGTTGAGTATAAACTATGTAAATTAGTATATATTAGCTAAGCACCTGAACCCTTATTATTATGGTGTGTGAAGTGAGGAGTTAGGCCCCAATACTAAGCCATATATTGATTCCCAATATAGATTCCTTTTGAGCACCTAAACAACCCAAAACCAACCATATAAATCTTCTATAGTACATGATCTACAAGCCAACTTCTATCACACATTCTCATAACTTAAGGCATAAGCCAAAAGTGAGATTAAAATTAACCATAGGATTTTAAATCACTCTAGTGTGTGTTATATTTCCTTGATCATTTTCTCACTTTCTCTCTATTTGAGTTGTAAGATCCTATGTGTTTTCCTCTCAGCCTACTTGCATGGTTCTTACTTATCAACAACAAAGAGACTTATAAAGTTAGGACCCATCTATAGATTATCCAATCTCCTCTAACTATTCATCTATGGAGTATATTTCATAAGATAAGAGTTCTCCTCATCATTTTGACACTTCTAGTGTGCCTTGGGTAGTTTCCCAAGGTGACCCAAACTTTGTTATCTTTTGGATAATAACCTGATAGCCTTGCAACATTTTCTTAACATAGTAGCTCATCATACACCTATTTTAGTACCACCTACTGACCCACCCTATGGCATGCCATTAAGATTTTTAGGCAACTCTTATATTGCCATTGTCACCACCTAATCATTAGTTACTCAGGCATATCCCTCAATTGGAAACTTATCTGACATGACCATGTAAAACCAACCATATCAACCTTCTAACACCCAAACACCTCCTAGTTTAACTAAAAATTATTCCAACATAATTACCACCCAACCTCTACCTACCCATACTTCAATTACAATTGGAATACCCACTACCATCATCACTACCATTCCTCTAGTTAGCTCCACTCTACTTCAAAATGCAGTGACACCAATACATTTTACCTTGATGTCTATAGCTACCAGGGTTACCACTTATCCCTTACTTACTACTCAACCATCCACACCCACATAGTAATACATACCCTCTACCCAACCACCAGTGACCACATATTCATAGATGGATTTGACTCAACCACCTATGACAACTTACACATACATGGAAACCTCTCAACCTCTAGCAAATTATCAATATGTCACTCAATCCCGACCACAGTATGCACCTTACAACCCTTAAGATGTACCAACCCAAATGGACCTAATGAAGGTGCTCATGAACAAGATGAAAACTCTAGAATCATCCATTTTTGGGGCCTAAAATATCCTATCTTATAACCAAATATATAACAAGCCCATCCACCCATATGTGCCTATCAAGCCATATCTTCCTCAATGGGAGCTTTGCAAGTTATCCATGTTTTAGAGTAAGGAGGACCCCATCAACACCTTAGGGCATTCAGGAATTCATGCTATTTGATTGTCTGTGATGATGCCCTCCTTCTCTGCACTTTTCTTATATGTTTATCAAGGCTGACATTAGATTGGTATAGTGCCTTAACCAAGCATTCCATATTCTCCTTCACCCAACTATCTCAAACTTTTTTGGACCACTTTTTGATAAATATCTCCAATAAGGTTTCCATCACTAACCTCTTCTCTATTTGGTAGTTTGATGATGAATTTATTACCGATTTTATAGCTCATTGGCAGAGCCTAATCAACGAACTTTCCTTTTCCCTATCTCTTTGGCATGTGCCAATCATATCTTTTTCACATTGCATGTTCAAAGTTTCCAAACTTTTGATGAAGCTTTCAACAAGTGCATAAATTGGAGAATAGATCCATTGACGAAGGAAAACTAAAATTAAAAAATAAGAACTCTACCTATAAAACTAATGAGGCTTATTCTTCCAAACCAAATAACCAAACCAATACTAGGACCAAAATCAAGAGAACCACAAATGTAGTTGTCCTTAAAGTCACTTCCCTATCATCTACCGGCCAACCAAATTCCTCTAGTTCCTCAAAGTAAAATGTGAGAAATCAAAACTAGAACACCTAAAATCAATTCACTCCACCTGGAGAATCCTACGCTTCAATATTGGAGAAGCTATTGAAAGATAATATCATATAACTTCCTCCTATCAAACCACCCTATCAATTTGACTCTTCTCATCCTTCCCTTAAGTGTTATAATGAGAATGATCTATGTGCCTTCCATCAAGTGATAGGGCATGATGTTAGTAGGTACAACACCTTTAAAAGTGTTGTCCAATCTCTAATTGACAAGGGTGAGTTTGTGTTGGATAACCCTAATGTGCTTTAAAACCAAGCCCTCGACATCTTTAAGTAGCCTTTCCCTAATCATGAACCCACTAAGAATAAGAACAACACAATTGAGTGATTTCACAATGCCCATACTGTTAACATGGTTTTTGGCACACTTGTTACTAAAGAACCTATTGACCAAGATATCTATTCCTAACCCTCTCTGCTTATTGAGGTATCAGAGTTACCTTATCCTCTTTTGAATACCCAAACCAAGGAAGCCCCCCTTTCTCCTCCTACACTTATTGAGGTAGTGGAGCCGTCAACCCCTCCCTTAACTGGCATTCCAGAATAAGCACCCATTTTAACTTCTCCCTTAACCATCAAGTGACTTACTACCCTTTCAAAAATCATCCCCAAGGAGGAAGCCCCCATGTCTACACCTCCCATAAAGGAGTCACAAACTCAAACCTTGCATCTTTTGATTGAGAAAAATCATGAGGTGACCACCTCTCTATCTTAACCTATGGGCTTATCTTTCAAGTCCACTGTTAAGGGAATAAAACCAACCTACAAACCATTCTCTAGGTTAGTGTAAAAATTAGAATTTGCCTCCAAAACTGACATGGATTAAGCCACCTTATAGCAACAATTAGGTATACCTTATATCACCAAGCAAGAAACTCCATCCATACCTTTAGCAAACCAACCCACCACTTTTGTTATTTGAACTCCTACCCTATCAACCAAACCAACAATTCCTAAGCCACCTAAGGCACCTAAACCCCAAGAAACCAAATCACCTTCTCCAACCAAGTTGACCAAACCAAACCAGGACCTTGGCACCTTCCCTAAATAGAGTCTTAACCACCCATCTATGAAGGTGGAGCTTACCTCACTAAAACCAACAACCAAGTGCCAACCCAAATCAACCAAGGGAGTAGAAACACCAAAAGGCTAGAGAGCCAAACTCTTACCTCCTTCCACCTTGTCCTCTATCTTGGGGCCTCATCCCTCCACTCTGAATAGGAAGCTAATTGTCCCAACTAAATCCTAACCACTGCTATTGATTACACCAGCACACTTGCCTTCTAAGACACCTATTTTCACTGAACCTACAATGACCAAGCTACCTACTCTAAAACTTATTCCCTAAAACCTATCAACCCTTATCCTACTAAAACCAAAACCACCAACCAAACACAATACCTTACCCAAACCTTCTATCACCAAACCCACTCCCAAAAGGACTTCCACCTTACCAACAAAGGCTAAAACCCCTAAACCCTCTCCACCTTTAACTAAGTCCTACTCCACAATTTTTCATAGGTTATTACAAACTTCTTGTTTAACCTTACCCCCTATCAAGTTGTTTAACCCTCTCCATTTAAAACATGTTTGGAATGATGATCATCAAGTGTGCTTCTATCATAGGACACCAAGCCATGACATGGATAACTACAAAACTCTCTAAACCATTATCCATCAACTTTATGATGAGGATGACCTAATAAATAGATGAATTTCCCATGGGCCCATTTCTCATCCTTCAACCAATAACCACTAGCCAAAACCCACCTATTCCTCCACTCTCACCATAGAGTAATGAAGAACCAAATAACTCTCCTACCCCAATTCCTCCCTCTATACATACCATTCATATGGTGACCAAAGCATAGTATAAGGATAAATGGATGGCCAAAGTGTCCATTCCATGGACATACCCACATTTTACCTCCCAATCAAACTATACCCAAACACTTCACCTTCACCCAAAACCAAGGTATTTATCTTAGGTACCTCATAATCCAACCCCTCCAAATCCATCAGGAGGGTGGTGCTCAAACAACTTCACTAGACCCTGATGAATATGAGATTATATGAGTTGATCACTACTTCACCTCATCATTGCCTAGTAATGATTAAGGCATTGCGATCAATAGAGGTCTAACCTAAAGACCCCTAACCTTTGGAAGCCTTTGTTGATGCTCTCCAAATCTCCAACCTTTTTACCTTTAAAGATTCAAAAATACATTCTATCCATCTAGATGATCCTAATCCCCCTCTCTTTATTACTGCTTACATCAATCAAACCCACATCAAATGGGTCATGATTGATGGGGGAGCTAGTATTAATATCATCTCCTCCCATGCCTATAACCAACTCAACCTTTCAGATTATGTCATATCTAAAACCTTGACCATCCTCTAATCCTTTAATGATACCATAACCACTACCCTATGAATAGTTGTCCCTCATATCCATGTACATCCTCACACACTCCTCAAACTCTTTTATGTAGTGGAAGGTGAATTCCAATACAATGTTTTTTTGGGGTGACCTTGGATTTTCTCCATGGGTTATGTCCCCTCTACCCTACATCATTTCATTATGTATGAACATGAAGGCTAGGTCATCCCTATCCAAGCTAACCCAAGTCCCTTCTTGACATGTAACATGACCTACCAACCCAATGATGTACTCTTACATCCATCTATCACACCCTCCTTAACCAAACACAAGATTTCCACCATGAAAGAGGAAGTCACTCCTCCTACCAATGAGGCATCAACTAGCTCATCTATCCCCTCTGATTTGATCCCCACCTTAAATCCTTTGGAATCCACATTCCACTACCTTTCACTAGGAGAATATCACATTTTATCCCTTGACACCTTCCTACTGGTCATGGGTATAAGCAACTTACTAACCACCCAAGATATGACCCTAATGTTAGAACCATTGCTCTTTTTGGACCTCCCCATTATTAGACCCATTTAGTTTATGGGGGACTTGACAAACCCATTGGTTCTTCTACTACCTCTCTTTTACCTCATCTATTTACCATCAATTTCTCTTACCTAAACAAACCAATTTTTTCCAAAACATACCTTCATAGGTGTGCTTAGAAAGGATTTGGTCTTAGGCATTATGAGCATGGCCACATGAGTTGATTTCCATTGAAATCAAGAAGCCTCATGAGAAACATGGCCTTAGTTTCAACCTACCCAACAAGAAGCAAACCAAACCACCTACCATCACCATTACTGAGGAAGATACCCCTTCCTCACCAACCTCTCCTCCACCTATGTGTGAGGATGATGACATCATTCCACCTAACATTTTTTTTGTCAACATGATCAACCTAGAACCTAAATTTTTAGGAGGGGAAACCATAACCATCCCTTTGATCCATCTTGAGATGATAGGGGATGACCTCCTACTATTAACACTATTTAGTGCCAGGATGATGATTATATTCTCACCTACCTTGGTGCCCCAAATTCTTACATCCATAAATCCCTTCCTCCTAAGACTTTGACCATGTTAAACAAATTGACCATGGATATCAACTTGGGTACTCTAAAAAACCCCTGCATTGTAAAAATTGACCAATCACTAAATTCTGAGGAACTTCAAGATTTCCCTCTTTCCTCCAAGGTCATAGCATAACATTTTCTTGGTCTTATAGTGACATGCTAGGAATTGACACCATCATCGTGACCCATAACATAGTCACCCACCATGATGCCTATCCCATCAGGTATAAACTTTGATGCATGCATCCTTGCATAACCATTCTCATCAAAGAAGAGCTTCAGTATCTTCTATCTGTCAACTTCATTAAACCCATTGAATATCCTCAATGGGTCTCTAATTTCATGCCTATCACTAAAGCCATAAAGGGACTATGAATTTATGTGGACTTTCATGACCTCAACCTCACTTGCCCCAAAGAGGACTTTCTTTTATTGAGCATCAACCAGCTAATTAATCTTACATCCAGCTACAAGATGTTATCTCTCATGTATATATTCTTGGGTTATAATCAAATCCTAATTTCTCCCAAAGATTAGCACAAGACCACCTTTACCACCCCATAGAGAACCTCTTGCTATAGAGTCATGCCTTTTAGGCTAAAGAACATTGGTGAAACCTACCATTGTGCCATGACTTATATATTCCATGCCCTTATCCAAAATATTGTGGAGGATTATGTAGATGACCTCAAAAAATACAAACTCTAAAAGGATCATTTAGTCATTCTCAATATCATCTTTAAACAACTTATCCATTACCATGTCCACCTAAACCCAAAGAAGTGCATTTTTGGGGTCTTATCAGGAAAGTTCCTTGGTTTTATTATCTCCCTCCATAAAATCAAAGTCAATTCCACCAAAATAAGAGCCATTCTTGACATGCTTCCTCCAACCAACCTTAAGCAACTCCATAGCTTGTAGGGGAAGCTTCAATCCATTCACCATTTTATCTCCTAGCTTTCAGACTGATGCCAAACCTTCCACCACATTTTGAAGAAGGATGTCTCTTTCAAGTGGAATAGCGATTGTCAAAAGGCATTTGATTCACTCAAAGAGTACCTTTTATCTCCACTTGTCCTCATCCCTCTTAAGGGTGACCAACCTTTCTACCTGCATATCTCTACCACTGACCACTCTCTAGGGGCAATGCTTGTTCATCAGGATCAATGACATAGAGAGCAAGCCATCTACTACATTAGCCACATACTTGTGGAGTATGAGACTTGGTATACCCATACTGAAAAATTATTCTTAGCTTTAGTCTTCATGGCCACCAAAATTTGCCACTACATCCTTAACCATAAAGCCTATATCATAGCCAATACCAACCCACTCAAGTGCATGCAATCCAAGCCATACCAAAACCAATGTATGGCCAAATAGATCATGCTTTTAGTAGATTTTAACCTTGAGTTCCTCTAGTAAAATTCAATTAAGGGGCAAGTCATTATTGACTAATTGGCTAAGGCACCATTAACAGATAATCAACCTCCTCCTCTTAAGTTCCATGATGGGTCTATCACGACCCTCTCTCAGATAGACTTCACCTATCAAGTCACCATGTTTTTTGATGGATCAAAGTCTCAGTGTGGTAGGGGAGTGGGTATCATCCTTATCCCCTTTGATGGTGAACCTCTTCCTTTATCCTTCAATCTTGATTTTGAATGTACCTTGGCTGAGTATGCAGTCCTAGTGATAGGCCTTCAAACTACCTTAGCCCTAATATTCAAAATAATCAATATCTTTGGTGACTCCCAACTTATGGTCAATTAAATCAATGGCTCTTACCAATGTAAGAATGACATTTTGCAATAGTACAAACAACTATTTTATGAAATCTTATTATCATTTGAACACTACTACATCTAGTCAACCCCATGATGTAGCAATAAGTTCACCAATACCATGGCCTCCCTTGCCTCTCAAATCCCATCTTCACCCTCTAACTCTAAACTATTTATCATTATCCATAAACTTACGTAACCTTCTTATTTCAAATAAGATTCTCCCACCATTTTTAATGTGGAGGAGACCCAGCTTGACCTTTGGTATTAGTAGACCTTCAACTTCCTCAATCTTGCCATCATTTTTTTAGCCTTTCTATAAATTCTCAAAGAGCATTTATCTATATCACCTCATGTTACACCATTATGTAAGGAATTATTTATAAACATGGCCTTGATGGCCTCCTCTTCTGTTGCCTACATAGTCATGAAGGCTCTCATGCTATCAAGTAAATACATGATGGTAGCTATGGGGGACACTTTAGTAGCCTTACTATATCTAAATATATCCCTTACCTCAGCTATTACTAGCCTACCCTTAACCAATACTATTGTGATTATGTGAAAAAGTGTGTTAAATGTATCAGCATGCCAATTTGCATCATGTACCTAGCCATAGTCTTCATATTTCTACTAATTTTTTGCCCTTTTCACAATGGGGTCTAGGCATCATTGGGAAATTAATCCCCATTTCTCATAGTCACACCACTCTATCATCACTGTGACTGAATATTTTACCAAGTAGGTAGAGGCTATTCCTCTAGTCTTGACCAAAGTAGAAAAGATTATTGACTTTATCAACCATCATATTATTTGTCACTTCGATGTTCCTTATAAGATTATCACCAACAATGGTAAATATTTTAAGAACAAGAAAGTCTAGGGTCTATGTGATGCATTCAAAATTAAGTTAAGCTTTTCCTCACCCTATCACCCTTAAATGAATAGACAGGCCAAGGCCTCTAACAAAACTCTTAACAACATGCTAACTAAAATGGTTAATGCATCTAGTTAGGATTGGCATTTGAATATCCCCTTTACCTTATGGGCATATCACACTAGCATTAGAACCCTTGCAGGTGCTACACCCTTTTCTCTTGTATTTGGAGCAGAGGCTATCTTACCTCTTGAAGTCCAAATACCCTCCTTTTGCATATCTTTGCAAGACCTCATTATTGAGGATGATTATCTTCAGCACCATTTAGCTCATCTTGACCTACTTGATGAGAATCATTTAACATCCCTTACCCACCTTCATGTTTTCCAAGAGCACATCAAATGTGCCTATAAAAAACACCCTAAAGTGTGAGAATTCAACATCAGAGACCTCGTCCTAAAGTAAAATCAGCATGTCACCAATATGGAGAAAAGCAAGTAGTGAAAGTTTGTTTTCAATTGGCTTGAACCCTGTATCATAACCCATAAGTATGGATCAAGAGCTTAAAGTTTGTCCTCTCTTGAAGGCAACCCAAAGCTTGAGCCCCTCAATGCTTCACATCCATGTTTGTTATTTTATTAAGGATCAATTTCACCTTTTATTTTTACTTAAGCTCATCCCTTGCTTTCAACCACATCCATCTCCCTATTTTAGGGGCAATTGATTAAAATTGAATCATGTGATTATCCATCACAATCATAACTTAATCTTGAAAAATGGGTACCACAACTCTACCCATGGCATGATTCTCATGGTACTTATTGCCCCTTCATTGGGATGGATTCCTATGATCATTATCACCTAGACCTCTTCACACCTAATCAACCTCATGTTTTTAGTTTTGCCTTCATAAAGGTGAACCCTTAATCCTATATAAGCATGTTTATGTCAAGCAAAATAAAAAATAAAAAAGCCAAATCCCAATCATGGGTCATTCCTAGCATTCATAGAATGATCCCTTGAAGGACAATTTCATAATCATATTAAAATTACACAAATATAAGGTAGACTACTCCCTTAAAGGACTTATATCATAAAGCCTTGAATAAAGCACATAAAAATAAACCACTCCATTAAAGGATAGTTGAGTAAAGCATTTGTCAAAAGCACAACAATTTATTGGAAGCTTCCCACATCGATTAGCTTTCCATATATAGCAACAAAGCAAAAGACCCATTTTCAAAATCATAACAAAAGAAAACTAATTTTGAAAGATGCAATCAACTCTCACATAGCATAATAAGGTAGAAACCAGAATCAACTTTCACAAGTAGACTTCCCACATTGATCAACCTACACTTTATATGACATAGACTTGTTTATACTGACTCTTTGGACACCTAAAAAACAGGCATGCTAGTTTCACAAATAGGTTCCATTTTCATCCATCTCCCCTATAAGCAAGGGATTTTGAGATTACTTAACCTTATGTGGTCAAGACACCTTTTTACCAACTAAAAAGTGATAATATGATGCATTCAGAGGGTTTATGTTCATTAAGCCAATCCAACATTGGTTTTGTTCTAGATTTTTTCAAAGAAGAAGCATCGTGCCCTCTTATTATCCTATCATGACTAGTTGATATTTTCATTACAGTGTTTGTCTCTTGATTATATTATTTGTTCTCCCATTTACTATTGTTAGTTACCTTACCTCATGTGTTTTACCTTAAGTAAGATAACAGTAACCATAATCATAATCGGCATATCCATGTGTGTCATAAGTAATATTATAATCATAATCTAAACCATAATAAGCATAATAAAACCATAACATCCATGAGAAATAAAGCAATCATCCATTTTCCACCACATGTCTAAATATAAATAATGAAGCATATACTAGCTAGAACTTAGCATGTCATAAGCATAACCATAAATAAAAGCCATCTCATGCCTACTTAGCTAAATATATATCAGTGTCTAGTATCCATAACATAAGCATATCTATAAGAAATATAACATCACATCATATGTATTAATCATCAACGCAAATCATACACCATGAGCATAAGAAATTAACATAGATCAAATATATATGCATCTTGTGAGTCAAATAACATAATAATGTGTACAAGAAGATAGACATGTCTCTCAAAATGTATATCTCACTACATTGGCTCATAAGCCAAAATCAAAATGATATATAGTAATATATGAAATGTATGAGCTATTTCATGCCCCTAGGGCACCACTATCTCCTAGTGCACCACTAGGTCATGGTACCTACCCATACCTATCTATCCACTTACAGATGCTATCCACTACCTTAGAGTCCCCACACTGGCACCACCTACCAAGCTAGCTCTATACTCACTATTTTACAAACTAATTACCCAATGATTACTAGATTCATGAGTCTGTTTAAACATTCAGCATCAACCTAGGGTGCATACACTTTTAAATAATGTCAGCACTATATATGCATTACTGATTTAAAAATTAACTTGCTTCTCTAGTTGCAGTATAATGAATTTATGCTAAATTTACTAGACATATATATTATGAAACTATTATGAAAAAATTATAGAACTATTCAACACTTATGTACCATACATGCATCACACCTATATAATCAAATTTAATAATAAAATCAACTTACACAACACACTAAAATTAAAGAGGGTCAAGATCTTCATAGAAGCTCATTCTAAGGGGTCCCTTCCTCATTCAGAATTGAGCTCTAATCCCTTTATAAGAGAATTCACAAACTTCTTACAAATTCAAATTTTTCATTACTCAATTCTAAATGCAAATGCTATAGTTCAAAAACTTATTTTATTACCTTCTCAAAATTATCTAACTCCTAGTTTGATCTAGGTTCTTCCAAATACAAATACTTAGAAACTACCCTAGTCAACCTTCAAGTGGTTATTAACTGAAGTTACTTGTTTTAGGTTTGATTGGGTTATATACAAGGCATACTATTTTATTGTTTTTTTTTCCTTTTGTCTTTTCTCATTATCCTTGTCTTTTCCATCTTTGGCAGCACATCCAATGTCTCCTTACTTAGAAACTACCCTAGTCAACCTTCAAGTGGTTATTAACCAAAGTTACTTGTTTTAGGTTTGATTGGGTTATATACAAGGCATATTATTTCATTGCTTTATTTCCTTTTGTCTTTTCTCATTATCCTTGTCTTTTCCATCTTTGGCAGCACATCCAATGTCTCCTTGCATGTAGGGAATTCATACAACAACTATGATTATTCTCAATCATCCATTTGGTTCCCCAAAATATCTGGATGTGTCTACAAGATCTCTTCAACAATGACTCTATTTTGTATAGTGGCTGCAAGCACTCTATAGTAGCTATAGGAAACCTATAGGTGAAACCTTCAATTGCTACAGTCACTCTGTAATGGCTACAAATAGTTTATAAGTGAAGCCTATAGTTGTTGTGGGTATTTTTTAATGGTTTTAGGCAACATGTAGGTGAAACCTACAGTTTTTGTGGGTATTCTGTAGTGGCTATAGGCAACCTGTAGGTGAAGCTTATAGTTGTTATGGGCACCCTATAGTAGTTATGGCTTAGCAAGATCCTGTATCCTTTCATGACCCTTCAAATGTTTGTTAGATAAAGTCACACCAATATATTTCAATCAAGGAAAAGCATCAATAATTCATAACATAATACACACACACACACACACACACACACACATCAATGAACATACAAAATCATAAATTTATTCATTTATTTACATTAGTGACAGATAGTTATGGGATTTACATAGAAAAATACATAGACTAAGCATGGATGAGGCTATAAAAGTAAACAATTGGTGGCCTCATCACTCACCCCATCGGGGCTCTTATGGATACTGTGTCAAAACTATGGCCTCATAATGGCATAACTCCTCAATCATGTACAAGTACCATGCCATAGGGATACTACCTAGTGGTCTTGTTAGTACTACAATTGCTCCTCCCCTCTATCTTAAAGTATCCCTCTCCTAAGTCACAAGCCTAGTGAAGTTTAGCTTGGTCCCTCTCACCTGTCACAATGGTAGCTTGACTCTATAGAGTCATAACCTAACCTTGTAGTGTGGCCACATATCCCTATAACATTATGACCTTTGCATGTGTAATGGCTAATGCCACTCTTGCCTATCCATCAAGGCCAACCTCTTGTGCCTATACTCTCTATCCCACTCTCCCAAGTGAGTCCACATCCATAGGCCCTCTACCTCTATCATCCCTACCAATATCTATTATTGCATATAATGCTTGGTACCATGACATGTACCCATCTATAAAGCTGGTTTCATCTATCTATAACCTAGATAACATCTCCTTTTGGTCTAGCAAAGTCAGCATGGGATGAGGCTTTCATAATAAAATCTCTGAGTCCTCATGCCTATACCTTGAAAATACATTTGGAATACCCTATACCAGGCTGAACTATTTTCACACCCTATCAAATGGGATAAGATCCACCTCACCATCCTGCCTACCAAAATCTACTTGTAGCTTTGTAAGGAGAGTGTCTACCTCATGTAGCTAGGCCATACTAAAAATTGGACATAATGTCTCTATGTGATGTCACCAATCACTAGTACACCTAGTGCACCCCTAAACCAATCAACATCATGGGTTCCTCCCCTCACACCTAACATAGTAAAGTCATCCCTCCACTACATAAGTCCAATTAGGAACTCAATTTGTGTGTACCCTACCCATAAAAATCCTACTAGACTCAGCACTTAAATGTGCTCGTATCTTAATAATGTAGAACCAAGCTGATGCTAATACCATACCACTTGTGGTCCTTGAACCCCCATAACTCCTTGTATATCTATATCAATAAAATAGGTACACAAGTTAATATATTCTACCCTAGTAGCATCTCTACCAACACCCATAGTAGAAAATAAGGGAATCTCCCACTACTCATGTTGGGAAGAGCAAAGTAAGAGACGACCATCATGAACATGGTCATCAATCTCCTCTCCCCTATATCCCTCACATATAGTACACTGTAGCTAAACCCACCAACATGCCATTAGACCTAATCACTATCATCACTATATAATAACTCAATGTGCTCCTCCCACTCCTCTCACTCTTATGTGATAGATCACATCACCCTAGAGAGGTATATGTGTGATCCTATCAACATCCTCAAGTAAGATCATCATCTTACTAGTCAACAATAAGAATGTGTTCTTAGTATGATCCCATCTCTTAATGAGTTCTAAAATCATAGAGGCATCCTAAATCACATGGTGATAATGCCTCATTTCTCCCAACCCAACCTCCTCCATGTGGGCCCAGTCAGCTGGGGTCATCCCCTGGTGGATCTATATGAAGATATATGGCACTTGATCATGCATCTGTATCTACTCCTTAACCTATAATATTTTGTTTGAAAACATAGCTTAGTCACCTACACCATTATTACCTACTAATGCCTACCTTACCCTTTAACGTAATGACCTATTTGTATCCCCATCCTACTCATCTACCTTATACCTGCCTACTCTACCCTATAAACCTATAATGCCAACCTATACCTAGCAAGTAAACATTTACTTTATCTTATAATTTTAAACATTTTCCAAACATATCTCTCCCCTAGTCGACCATTAATAGTCATGGTGACCACCAATAGTCAGGCATCTATTTTCTCATGGATGTTGATCATCGACAGTCACTATGGGTGTTTTATGAGTGAAACACCCAAACCCTACTCTACCCTAAGAACCACCCATAATTCAATCAAACTTCCTACCTTTCTACCCTAATGTGCCTACCCACCCTATTTTACCTACCCACTTGATTAATTTCCCTGTTTACTCATAAATTCACCCAAATTTATAAGAAACCCTACCTAGGGCATAGTAGTTTAAAACCTAACCAACCCTCTAATGATAATATAATTACCAAATTCAACCTAAGATACTAAATGAAGGGGACCACATACCTCCTTTCATGATTTCTATTATGGGGTCAACTATAGGCCTACTCATCCTCATCCATGCTTGCATACTCCTTACATCCTGACTAGTCCCCTAGGTCCTCTTGTTTATGCCAACTTAATCAACCTCCACTTCATCAATCACCATCAACACTCTTTTCACCTAGAATCATCAAACACACTAGAGCCCCAAGTCAACATTATCTAATGTAATAATAAGTTAAAAGTGATTCCATTTTCAATTTTACCCCATGGACTTTTAGGGTTTCTACCTTGATCATCAACGATCAGGGTAACCATCGATGGTTGCCCTTAGGGACCCTGACCATCAATGGTCAGGTGGCCCCAATTTTTTTCTCTTACTTTGAGAAAGCCATCTTTATTAAAAATTAAATTAACTCATCTAACCATGGATACTACCTTCTCTACCTACCATGACCACCTGTTCATCTCACCATTAGTCCATTTCGGCCTAACAAGCATGTGTTTTATGATGAATTTTGCCTGGTCCCTTTGATCACATCAATAACATTACCATTTTGACCCTTTTTAGCTTATGCCACCTCACTCTTGAACCCCTTGTCTCTTTTCAAGAGCACTTCTTTCCTTGGATACCTATAACACTCGACCTATTTGTGTTTTCATTGGGAGAACTTCTTACCTTGGATACCTATCAAAACATAAACATCACTTAGGATATTTGTGACTATACCTAACCACCATACCTAAATTTGGTCACATAATCCACTCATCACTTGTTATTCTAGTGCCAAACCTTATTTTTACCAACTATGGCAACCTAGTCAATGCACGATCTTAGTTATCAAACCTTTTTGTCACACTTTATGTACTTGTTTATGCTTCGATTCCCAACCTATCACCCACCTTCATGACATCCACATTTTCCATCACCTTCACCCACATTATCAAACCCACACTTGATTTGATTTTACTTCATCAACTCCCAGTTTGAAGGGAAACACCTCCTCTCATACTTGGGGCAATCAGACCTTTGATTAGCAATCTATTTTTATTTGTTATCTTATTGATTCAAGGCCACATAATAAAAATGGGAAAAATGTAGACACCAAAAATATGCACATCATGATTCTAAATGTCATAATTCCCCTAGACCACCTTAGGACCCCTTTGGGACCAATCTGACCTTTTAACCCCTAACTAAGCCTAACTTGCAATTAGTTTGTTTAAATGGCTTAACCAACTTTTTTACCCACTTTGAATGTTGTCCCTCGACCATCTATGGTAACCTTGACCATCGATGGTTAAGGTGTTCCTCCTTAACCAACAACATGCAAAACACCCACCTTGATTTTCTAAAAATAGTTCATCTTAATCCATGTGCAAATTATTGCATGAGTAAGTTATAATTAGAAGGCCTAACTAGTATCTTGTTGCAACTCTCTTGACTTACCTATGAGAAGATAGGACTAAGAAGGTGAAATCCATCTGCAATTGTTATCAAGATTTTATGCATCTAGAATTAATTTATTTTTCAAGTCAATTACCATCAACAATCTAGTGATCCATCCATCTTGTCAAAGAGCCAACTTATCACCACTACTCCACAAAAGTGCCAAGTATTGTTACTCTGATGAAATCATGTGAGACTCCACTAATGATTCAACCACCTCAAGCATTCACCTGATTAGCTTTTGGCAAGATAAGTATTTACTTTTACTATTTAATTACTTTATTTTCCTTTTACACTTACCCCAACACCAACCCATCTCTCATAGATATACCTTATGATCTTGTCAATCAACCATTCACCAACCTATACCCACACATAGTAACCATCAATGGTTTTTTCAACCACTGATAGTCTGTCTAACCACTGATGGTTAGCTTGACTACCAACGGTTACCTTAACATTTGATGGTCACATCAACCATTGATAGTCACTATGGTAGGAAATTCTAGCAAGTTATTTTCACCCTTTTACCCCCAACCAAATCTTGTTTCTTGTATCCTTGCCTATTCATAGACTCCTACCTAATTTTTTGAAGTAGACCCAAGCCATTTAGCACTAGTATTGATTTGATCATCATTATATTAGTCGTTTCTAGTCTATTCTCTGTGGCAAGCATTTATTGTGTTTAATTTTAGTACCCTTTGATTATTGATGCAATTAATTTTTATTTTATTTAGTAAATTTAATTATTTAAAACATGTGAATTGATAGCCTCTGAGGAATCTCTTGCTTCTGGTATCTAGCTAGCACTAGGAAATCTACTCAGCTATCTATCTAACAAACAAATTTGCTTTAGTGTTGTCTTATTTATATGTCTATTAGATAAAACATGGAAAGTGAGAAAGAACTAGATTTTATTCACAACATACATTCCTTATCTAAACAATACAAGAAGGCCTATTAAATAGGAAAAAAAATGAGCCACCAGTGACATATGTGAAAAGGGTGGGTAAAACAACCAACGTCAACTAGCATGAAAATACCTAAGCCCATTAAAAAAATTAACTTCTTAACCCAAATGGTTAAGGTAACTAACAATAGACTTATTACCTTAGTCAATAACCCAAGGTAAATACATAATTACACTAACACCCTCCCTTAATTATAAAACTAGAAACAAGACCAAGTTTATCTCTAAATTTTATGAACTTGTTTGCACCAAGTGGTTTGGTCATTATATCATCTAACTGCTCTATAGTGGGATAGTAAAAGAGACTAATGTCTTCATTTGTAACCAATTATCAGACGTAATGATGGTAAACCTCAATATGTTTTGTCCTGGCATGGAATACTAGATTCTTCACTATCTTTAGAACACTTTGATTGTCACATAAAATTGAAGTAGACTTTGATGACTCAAACTAAAGATCCTCCAATATTTTCTTTATCCACATAGTTTCACAACTTGCATTGCCCATAGCTTTATACTCTACTGCTAAAAATAATTCCACTGTAGTTTGGAATTTGCTCTACTATGAAAAAACTCTTAAACCAAGAGTGAATACATAGCCTATTGTATATTTTTTTGAATCTACTAATCCTACCCAATCAGAGTCACTTTTCATATAGTATGCCAAAGTCAAGAGTACCTTTGACATATCTTAATAAACATTTTGTAGCTAACCAATGTACTTCCTATGGCTTAGACATGAAGTGAGAAAAAAAATCACTACAAAACAAATATCCAGTATAGTGGTAGTGAGGTAAATGAGACTACCCACTAATTACTAATACACTATTTCATTGACCAGAGGTGAAGTACTGTTAGTTGAAATTTTATCTCTAACTTCCATAGATGTGTGAGTTAGATTAAAATCCATCATTCTAAACCTTTCTAGCAATGATTTAGCATACTTATTCTATGACATGAATACAACACAGTCACCTTGTTAAAACTCAACACCTAAACAATATTTCAATAGTCCTAAGTCTATCATGTCAAAAGTACCATAAATATCAACCTTAATTTACTAAATGAGACAAGCACTACTCCCAGTGATGGCTATATCATTAACATATACAATGAGAATCAAGATATCATCACTAGACACCTTTACATAAAGAGTTGGTTAAGAGTTACACCCTTTTGAAACTAGGCTCCCTAAGGTATGTATCTATCTTCATATACCAAGCTTGAGGAGCCTGTTTAAGCCCATATAAGGACTTGATCAACCTAAAAATAAGATTTTCCTTATCAATAACCTAAAAACCCTATGGCTAAACCATGTATACTCCCTCCTCCAGATGGCCAAACCATGTAGACTTCCTTCTCTAGATCTCTATTCAAGAAATCACTATTGACATCCATTTGATGCACTTGCCATCCAATCTGAGTAGCAATAAAAACAATCAAACAAAAAGTTACCATATTTTTATTAGGAGCAAAAGTCTCCTAATAATCAACCCCTTCCTCTTGTGCATAACCTTTTGCAACAAGTATGGCTTTGTTTTTGTCTAAGGAACCATCTACTTTGTATTTTACCTTGTAAATCTATTTACAACCAATGGATTTCTTAAATAGTGGTAGCTCCATAAGCTCCCAAGTCTTGTTTTTCATCAAGGAATCATATTCCAATTGCATGATTGATTCCCACTCAGGATTCCCTTTGGCCTCTAAAAAATAATTAAGCTCAAATGCAAGTGAAAAAATAGCTGTTAGAGTAAAATTGTCATGCTCACCTCTATTACCAAATTGCTTTCCTAATCTCAATCTTCTTCTTTCCACACCTTGTGGCAAATTTCCTTCCTTTAGTGTTTCCATTATGGTAGAATACTGCTTTGACTTCTTTCATTTTTCTATCGAAACCTCACAATGACATGCATCAATTCCCTCCCTAAAATGTGATTCCACTGATGAACTAAAATCCTACTCAACTTTCACACCATAACTTATAATAGAATCACTAGAAGAAAACAATGACTCAATATCTAAAATTGTACTAATTATTGTGAAGCATGGAGTCTGTTCATTTACTATGACATCTCTATTTACCATAACTTTGTTATTAGAAACATTAAGTAATTTTTAGGCCTTTGACTACTCAGTGTACCCAACAAACATGAATGCTCTGATTTTTGCATCCAAGTTACTTCTCTTTTGACTAGGACTTTTGTTGAGGATATTTACTATTGTATTCACTGCTTCTACCCAATATTTATATGAGACATTTTTTCTTTGAACCATACAGTAAGCTATTTCCATCACCATCCTATTTCATCTTTCCACAACTTCATTTTGATGTGAAGTGTAAGGGGTAGTATATTATCTGTGTATGCCTTCAGTGGCACAAAACTCCTTAAACTATTTTTAGATGAACTCATCATCATTATCTATTCTAAGAGATGTCACTAACCTTCTCACCTATTTTTCAACCATATATTTCCAAGTAAGGAAGTTAAAAAAACAATTAGATTTCTTCACTAGAAAGTATACCCACTTTATCCTAGAGAAATCATCGACCAGCAATAAAAAATAATGCGCTCCAGAAGGGGTAGGTTTCTGCATTAGGCCATGCAAATCTGCATGTATCAGATCCAATACTCCCTTATCTCTTGAATATTTACCAACATTAAATGAATGTTTAACTTAATTCCCTAACTAACATCTAGCACATACATGATGACTATCCTAAATAGAAGTAATCCCTTTAACCATCTTAGTCTTTCTCAATGTAGTCAAATACTAGAAATTCAAATGGCCATACATTTCATGTCATAATGAAATTGTGCTATAAAACACTGCAAGTACACTTTCCTTTGCCCTCTATGGATCTACAATCTTATACAAGCCTTTCTCACCAATCCCAACAACAATAATCTTGTTATATCTAGTAGTGACTAAACATTGTTGTCCTTGAAACTTTACAACAAAATTAGTTTTTGAAGTGGTCTCATTAATAAAAAGCAATTTTTTGTTCATATCAGGCACATACCTAACATTATTAAATGTATACCAAACTACACCATTAAAATTGATCTGAACATTACCATGTCCTTTCACAATATGAGTCCTACCATCTCCCAAAGATACAGATTCATTATTACTGTCATTTTTAACAAAATCCACATACTCGTCCTTATGGCATGCATAATGATGAGATGCCCTTGAATCAAATTACCAAGCTTGATCCATCATATAATTACCATTGGAAGCCATTAAAGAAAAATTAGGAGGTTATTCCTTGCCTTCACCTTTAGCTATATTCATATGATAATCTTTCTTTCTAGGGTTAGCCATATCCTATTGTCTTTTCCTACAATCTTTCTTAAGGTGACCAGGTTGCTTACATTAAAAACATTTCCACTTAGATATCTTATTAGAACCACTTACTTGTGAAGTTTATGTCAAATAACTAGTGATTTTACCAAACTACTTACCCTTTCCCTTGATGAAGAATGTACTCTTTATACGATTAGATGTAGACAACACTATTTGTTCATACCATCTCTCCTTTTACAACAGCAATGTGGATAAATTTTTTAAGTCCAAAGTCCATATCTAGGAAATCATGTGTAAGGACTCCACAAATGACTCAAATAAACGTGGAAGATTCTACATAACTAGTAATCAAATATTACTCATCAATAAGCTTTTACATAGCCTTTGACTGATCACGGATGTCCTTGATTTTCAATAAAAACTCAAAAATGGAACCACCTTCCTACATCTTCATAGAAAATAACAAATTATTCAAATATAATATCCTATTGGCTTCAGACGCCTGGTATTTATAAGACTAATCTAAAAAATTGATGCAATGGTCACATTTTTGACCTCTGAGATTAGATTAGCTACTATTAATAGTTTTAACAACATAAGAGCCTCATGATGATATTTATCATAGTCATCAATAAATTTGGCAGGCTTTTTCTCTTTACCAAGCACTATTTGAATCAAGATTTTGATATTCACATATCATCAAAATCTTGTGACTCCACAAACTAGAACTTTTGCCTATCAATTTTTGTGAATCTGGTAACTAGAGGTGTTGTAAACTAGCCATTTTGACCTAGTTTTTCGAAAAAAATGTAAATACCAAAAAAAATATAATGAATTTACACAAAATTCCTCCTACCCACTAATTTTCAAATCATAAACAAGTCAATACTTTTAGTTTTTAGCAAAAAACCTAACACCGTTTAATAAATTTTAAATTTTTCATCTTTAAAAACACCAAAAAATGGATAAAAATAATTTTATCTGGAGATATATAATTCCAATTTAAAAAATCCTTTTCCACCAACATCCAAATTAAAAACATATAATACGGTGAAATTTTTATCTTCCACAACTTTTTTGAGATAATTAGTCACTAGTAGGTCCCCAATAACCCTTATAAGCTAAAGTTTTGAATTATTTTAATTAAAAAATTAAAATTAATTGAAATAATAAAATTTTAGATCAAATTTTTCATAAAAATAATCAGCCAATTAGAAAATTGGCCTACCTACAAAACTTTAGATGTAGATTCTGGGATAAATACTTAGCCAACTTAAATTCCATCAGTTGCCCATCATCTCCTCTCAAAAAATAAATTTTTTTAGACCCCTCACTTGCCAAAAATAGTGTTGGAATGAAAATCTAGTCTCTTCCCCAATCTATATGAAAATGACCAACCAAAATACTTCAAATATAGTTTTCAAACAAAATACTCAGTGGAATTTAATTTCATCTGATCCAACAGATGAATTTCAATCCTGAGAATTTTATAAAAACAAGAATCATAAAAAATATTGCTCAAGTGAATTTTTGGAATTTTCCTCCAAGTTAAATGGTTGGTCATAGGAAAAAAAAAAATCCTCTCATGGCTCTCCACTAGGTGCTTCACACTCCTCCCTGACAAGACTATCCTCTCTTGTTTCACGGGTTTGCTCACAAGCCTCCTAAACATCAAGCTTAGATTACCATATTAGATAAAACACAAAGAGTGAAAAAGAACCATATTGTATTCATATTATACATTCCTTATCCAAAAAATACAAGAAGGCCTATTAAATAGGCAAAAAAATGAGCCATTCAATAAACATGTGAAAAGGGTGTGTAAAACAACCAACATCAGTTAGCATGAAAATAGATAATCCCATTAAATAAACCAACCTCTTAACCCAAGTGGTTAAGACAACTAACCATAGACTTATTACCTTAGTCAATAACCCAAGGTAAATACATAATTATGCTAACAAGGTCATCCTCCCAAGCCAAAGAGGAACTCTTCACAATCATTTGATTCAATACATGCACAATCAAACAACTTTTTCAACCATATCCATATTTAGTTTCTTTTTCTTCTTTTTTAAACATAAGATGAAATTCATTGAAACACTCATAGCCAACCATAAGATGTTATCTCTCATGGATGGTTTCTTAGGATATAATCAAATCTTGATTTCCCCTAAGGATCAACATTAGACTTCTTTCATCAACCCTTAAGGAACTTTTTGCTTCAAGGTCATACCATTTTGTTTAAATAACATTGGGGCAACCTACCAGTGTGAAATGTCCTACATCTTCCATGATCTCATCCACAAAATCATAGAGGACTATGTAGATGATCTCCTTGGGAAATCCAAACATCACAAGGATCATCTAGAAGTTCTCAAAATTATCTGTGAGTGCCTAATCCATTTTCATGTCTAAATCAACCCCAAGAAATGTGTTTTTGGGGTCCTATCTAGAAAGCTTCTTGGCCTTATAGTCTCTCTTCAAGGAATCAAAGTAGACCCTACAAAATTTAGAGCAATCCTCAAAATTCCACCTCCAACCAAGCTTAAGCAATTCCGTAGTCTATAGGGGAAGCTCCAATCCATTAATCTCTTCATCTCTTAGTTATTAGATAGATGTCAACCCTTTCACCATCTTCTTAAGAAAGATACATCTTTTAAGTGGACTAAGGATTGTCAAAAATCCTTTGATTCACTCAAAGGATACTTTTTTTCTCCACCTATTCTTACCCCTCCTAAAGAGTACCAACCCTTCTACCTTTATATCTCCACTACTAACCATTCCTTAGGGGTAAAGCTTGCTCATCATGATGAACAAAATAAAGAGTAAGTTATCTACTATATAAGTCAAATACTTATAGAGTATGAGACCCGGTACACCCACTTTGAGAAGCTTTACCTCACCTTAATCTTTGTGGCTTCTAAACTTCATCATTACCTCCTTAATCACAAAACCTTTATCATCACCAATACCGACCCACTTAAGTACATGCACTCTAAACCATACCAAAACCAACATATGGCTAAGTGGCTCATGCTCCTAGCCAAGTTTGACTTTGAGTTCCTCTAGTAAAATTTGATTAAAGGGAAATTCATTGTCAATTAATTGGTTGATGCTCCTTTTCTAGACAACTAACCACTTCCTCTTGTGTTTCTCGATGAGTCTATCATGACTCTTTCTCAAGAGGACATCACCTACCAAATGACCATGTTCTTTAATGGCTTGAAGTGCCAATGTGGTGGGGGTGTTGGATTTATTCTCATTCCCCTTGATGTTGAACCTCTTCCTCTTTCTTTCAAACTTGATTTTGAGTGTACCAATAATATGGATGAGTATCAAGCCCTAGTAATAGGTCTCTAGACTACTTTAGCCTTGGGAGTTAAGATGATCAATATCTTTGGTGATTCCCAACTTGTGGTCAACTAGACCAACGTATCCTACCAATGTAAGAATGATGTTTTCAAATAGTATAAACAACTAGTAGATGTACTTTTAGAATCATTTGATCATTACCTTATCCAATATATTACATGATCTACCAACAAGTTCATGGATACAATGGCTTCAATTTCTTCCCAAATCCCATCTACACCTACCAATTTTAAGTTATTTATCACCATTCATCATTTTATCACACCCTCTTATATCCAATCTAACCTCCCTACCATTTTTAGTATGGAGGAATCTCCATCAAACATTTGGTATGAGAAAAAATTTAACTACCTCAACCTTGGCATCATTCCTCTCAACCTCTCTAGGAATGCTCAAAGATCCTTTGTTCAGAGTACCTACTATCATACCATACTGTGGGGAATCCTTTACCTGTGTAGTCATGAAGCTTCCCATGCTATCAATTAAATGCATGATAAAATATATGGGGGACACTTTAATGGTCTAGCTATCACTAAATGTAGCCTTCACCTTGGATACTATTGGTCCACCCTCAACCAAGACTATTTTGATTATATAAGTGTGTTAAATGCCAAGAACATCCCAATTTACATCATGCACCTACCTATATCCTTGTAAGTATCCAAAGACTTTTGGCTCTTCTCCCAATGGGGATTAGATCTCATCGAGGAAATCAATCCTCATTATTCACAAAAACACCACTCCATCATCACCACCTTTGAGTATTTCACCAAGTGGGTGGAGGCTATTCCTCTCATCTTAACCAAAGTTAAAAAGATTATTGACTTCATCAATCATCATATCATCTATTGTTTCAGTGTTTCCCACAATATCATCACCAATAATGGTAAGTCTTTCAAAAACAAGTAAGTCAAAGGTATTTGTGACACATTTGGCATCAAATTAAACTTTTCCTTGCCTTATCATCCATAAGTAAATAGACAAGTGGAAACCTCTAACAAAACCCTCAATAAGATGTTAACCAAATTAGTCAGTACTTCTGATCAGGATTGGCACTTACACATCCCATTGGCTTTGTGGGCCTATCGTACTAGCATTCAAACCTCTATAGGTGTTACCCCTTTCTCTTTGGTCTTCAGATTAGAGGTGATCTTACCTCTCAAATTCCAAATTACCTCTCTTTTCATATCCTTGCAAGACATCATTCCTGAGAGTGACTATCATCATGAACATTTAGCTCAACTTGAGCTACTTAATGAATGTTAACTAGTTGTGCTTAACCATATTTGTGTCTATCAAGAATGAGTAAAGTGTGCCTATAACAAGCACATAAAATAATTAACATTCAACATCAAAAACCTCATCCTAAAGTAAAATCATCATGTGACCAATATGGAGAAAATCAAGTGAAGCAAGTTTGCTTTCAATTGGCTTAGACACTACATCATAACCCGTAAATATGGATTAGGAGCTTATCATTTGTCCTCTCTTGAAGGCAAGCTATAACTTGAGCCTCTCAATACTTCACACCTACATCCTTTCTTTTGTTAAATAGGGATTGAACTCACTTCTTGTCTAACTTAAGCTCATCCCTTAATTTATGAGATTTTCACCTTACTCACACTTTCATCCCATCCCCTTTGAGGATAACTAATAACAACATAGAACCTTGTGATTAACCATCACAGTCATATCCTAATCTTAAATATGGGTATCATGGCTTTACCCATGGCATGGTTCTCATGGATATTTTTCATCTCTAATCAGATAAAATATCATGGTTATTGTCTCTCAAAACCACCCCTTTCACCTGTCATTAACCTCTTATGCTCTAGGTTTTGCCCTCATAAAGGTAAACCTCTAAGCCTAAATAGACTTGTCCATGTCAAACCTAGCATCAAAATAATTTGGCATACCTAAATATCACTTGCGTCAAATATCTATAGCATGCAGGCTTCTCTCTTGAAGGATAACTACCCAAAATTTAAAATTGATTAAAAAGATAGACTACTCCTTTGAAGGACAACTACCGAAATGAACAAACCCAAAACTTGGACCACTCCCTTGAAAGATGGCTAAGTCAAATTTTTTAAAGCAACCATTTGAATCTTTATACATCGATTAGCTTCACAAACCTATCAAAAATAAATAATAAAATAACCCTATATCAAAATCAAGAACAAACTATCCCAAAAAAACTATAATCATCTTTCATATATAGCACTAGTAGACTTCCTACATCGATCAATCTACACCTTGCCTTAAAACATGCACTTGTCTATTAAGGTTAATAGGTCACCTATAGAAAGGGAAAACCAACCCTCGAGAGATTACACTACCCTTCACATCACCTATCTCCCCTTTATACCATCTATAAATCAAGGGATTCAGAACTTAATTGACATAATGTGATCAAGACACCTTTTTACCAATCAAAGCATGCTAATGTGAATCATTCAAAAGGTTTATGTTCCTTAAGCCAATCTAACTTTGGGTTTTTATTTTGTCTTTTACCAATCAATAAGCATCATTCCTTTTTCTTATCCTCTCATAATTGGTTCACGTACTCATTTAGATGTATGTCTTGTATTTTCATCTCTTTTCCCACATTTAGTTATGTTATCTAACTCCCCTTATGTGTTATTATCAACAAAATAACCATAATCAAAACATCACCATAAAAATTAAGCATATCCATGATAATAAACCACATCATCATAACATCACATCATTATCACATTCATAAATCAAATGCCCAACCCTTTTTATCACCAACCTCATGACTCACCATAACCATTCGTCAAACTCGCACCCGATTCAGGTTCACCTCATTGACTCCCGATTTCAAAGGGAGCATCTCCTCCCATACTTGGGGCATTAAAAACCTTTGACCTATAATATTTTTTTATTTTATAGCTTGCTCACACAAACTACATAATAAAAAGGGGCAAAATGTAGACACTAAAAAATTGCACACGACAGTTCTAGATGTTGAAACACCCTTAGATCAAACTATTAACCCTGAGTTAGTTTAGCTAACTATATAAAACCAACTCATTAACCTCCCCTTTTACCCCACTTAACCTTCAACCCTTGACTAGTGATAGTCAATTCTCTTCCCCATCTGGCCAAAGATAACTCAAGTTGTGTGCAAGCTAACACATCAAAATTTAATATGGATGGTAAGCTAATGCATCACAACAACCAATCGAACCTCATATGAAACCTTCTACCTCCATCTCTCTTTGACTATAAAAGGAGGGGAGAAAGAGGTGAAAATATCCAGGATCAATCCATTCATCCAACCACTCATCCACTTTAGCAATCAAGCTATCAACCAACAATCATCAAGAGCTACCAAACTTCTTTGTAGGTTCTTCATTTAGCAAATCAACAACCAGGATAGAGACCTGAACCTCTACCCAAATTATTCTTTATGAAAATTATTGTTACTCTACCAAAATTACTCTAAGATCATCTACCAACTATCAAACAACTAGCTAAGTAGATTTCTAGTCTTTTAGTTATTTATTTGGTTTCTAACATATTTGTCTGACCCAGACCCTTCTACTTATTACCTTCTAACAAATTGAATCCAAATAGACCCTCAACATCTTTCTATATCCATTCTATAACCTAAACCAACCCCTTCTCTAAGCATTCTCATAACCCATAGTAATTACTAATTGTCACCTTCAATCACTGATAATCACCTAACCACTGATGGTCACCTTCAATCGATGATAGTCACCTAACCACTGATGGTCACCTTCAACTACTAATAGTGACCCTGATCATCGATGATCACTATGGTAGGAAATAATAGCAAGCTATTTCCACCCACCTACCCTCAACTAAATTCCACTTTTTATGTCCCTACCTCTTCATGGAGACCACACTTATTTTATAAACCCAACCTGACCTATTTAGCTTTATTATTGACCCACTGCTTGCTATATATAGTCTATTTCCTTTATCAAGCATTTGTTTTTTTGTATTATCTTTTAGTTTTTTCTATCATTTGATGCAAGTATTTCATCGTTATTTCTTTCAAATTAACTATTTTAAGAGTGTCGATTGATGGCCTCCTAATAAACTCATGCTGCTTAGATCTAGCTTATGCTAGGTAACCCACCTTGCTACCCATCTAACAACCCCTTTGCATTAGTATTTTCTTAACTATAAGTCATTCTTCCCAAGATAAAGAAGAGCTTTTCACAATCAACTCGATCATGCACAAATAAATAGGTTCTTCTATCATACCCTTATTACTAGTTTCTTACTTCTTTAATTAGAAAATGAATAAAAATTGAGAGAAACACCATGATAACCAGATTTGTACTAAAGAGGCGATATACAAAGGAGGTGGTAGGAGGTGATTATAGAGTAAAAAATACTCTATGTTTCATTTTTATTTGTAGTTGTGTGATCCAAATTTTTGTCCCTGAACACTTTGGTTCGAGACGGTGAAGTTTTTGACTCAGAGAGCAGGCTCGAATTTCTTTTTGCCTCAATTTTGTATAAGTGTCAAAATCGAGCAAAATCTGCCAAGTGTCATTGACCGAGGCACTTTTCATAATTTTAGTAAGTAATACGAAATGTGTCATGTGTCCCATATCAACTTAGTGGAATGCAATGAGTGTCAACATCCGCGTCTCATGTTTCATATACATTTTAAAGGATTCTTTCCAATAAGTGTTTTTCAATATCAAGCGGAAGGTGCTAGGTTGCAATTGCAGAAGGTTTCAATATGCTTTTCTAAAAAGCAATGGAAGATGCCACGTATCCCTAGCTGAAGAGAATGGAAGCCACCACGTGTCAACCTCTAAATTATCTTCACTTTGTTTCATTGATAAGTAAGGACTATGGTGGGTCCCAAGTTATATTCTAAGGTAAGCAAAAGTCACCAAGTGTCACTGTCTGTGTAAGTATGAAATGAGGCCCGATTGTTTCTATAGTATAGATAGGGCAACATGGAGATGGACACGTGTCACCTTCCACATGTTTCTCAAAAGGTATCTAAAGGTAGCACAGATCACCACATGTCCCTTGTTTCAAATGCACAAAAAGTGCCACCTGTCCCTATTCCCTTTTTGAAATTGCTCGGATGAGAAGTGCTTTGGGTCCCATTTTATATAGAAGTTATTTAATTTTGGAGAAGCAAATAGTGACAGATGTCAAGGACTGAACACTTCTAAATGAAGATACAATAAGAGTATAGGTAATGTGAAAAGTGTCGTGTGTCTTCGGTAAGGCTGTGGAAAGTGTCGTGTGTCATTTTTCAGTGCCTCTCGAATAATAAGAAGGTTTTCAAGAAATTGGCCAAGTGTCCTCTTCTATTTGATAGAAGGGAGTGTCTTGTGTATCTGTTTTAGCCAATGAACTGCAGGAAGATGGAATGTTTCAGAATCTAAGAAATATCTTCTGTTAAACACTTCTAATTCAGTTAGAGTTCAGTTGGGCCATTAGATTGGGAACACGTAGACAATCTGGAGTGAATCCAATGCTATAAAGAGGGGTGTAGAGATCACCAGAGGGCATCACCGAGAAGATTAGAGATAATTTTCTAAGAGAGACTATTATCAAGAGTTTTTAGACTTTTAGAGCTATGATCAGGAATATCATTTGCCTTTGCTCTATTTTCTTTAGTTGGAAAGTTTATGTAACTGTGCATATTTTTGTGCCTTTTATGTGACTGGAGAATTAATAAGAAGACTGAGTTTTATGCCTTTGTTGATATTTTATGTGTCATTACAAAATTAGTCTAAGCTATGAGCCTCTATTTTTATTGTTTATATCTTTTACATTGATCATGCCTTGTTCGCTCTTTAATGTAATTGAATCTTACATATAGTTTCACTGTGCTTAGAATTAAGGGTTGAATTACATTCAAGCACATTGCCATAGTTATATTTTCTTTCTTTGCATTTGTGTTTCTATTTAAATTCCTATCCCTTTCCTCCCAACACTCAAGATAAAGAAGAGACTAGCTTCTTAAAAATATGGAGGTCATTTCAAGTCGCAAAGTCCCACATTCTTGAAACTTCCCATTATTGGTGTTAGAAACAAGCACAATTTTAACCATCAACAATTTTTGGCATGCCTGATGGGACACCATCTTAAAGTTTCTTTCAAGACCATATGAACCAGAGAGCTATAAGGAATCAGAGCTATGGACCAGTAACTAGATCTCAATCTGCTATAAATCTAGGTATTCTTTTACCACCTTTGGTAGCTAGTCCAAGAAGAAGAGTCAATCAGTTTATACCAATACCAATAGTAAATATGGGAGCCCCTATACCCCTAAGAAATTATGCAAGTTGGAACACTAGTAGTCCTTTGATTCTCCCAATACCATTAGCCACTTGGGATCTTATCCCATTAAATTCCTTGAAAGCTCTGCCCAAATTTAGTGAGAAAGATTTTAAAACACCTGAGGAACATTTACAAGATGTATCTGATGTCTGTGTTATACATGTGGTCACACAGTAAAATGTGGCTATAAGATTATTAGTAGCTTCTTTTAAAGGTAAGGCTCTAGAATGGTACCAATCCTTGACTCCAAATACAATATCTACATGGGATCAGCTTGGAGATATTTTCTTTGAAAGATTTGAAGAAAAGTGTGATAAATCTTCTCTGTTGCAACAATTGATTACTATTCAAAGAGCACCACAAGAAGCAATGATTGACTTCAATTCCAAATTTCAAAATACTTGGGAAAGGATTCCTACTATAGATAGACCATTACCAAGTATGGCTATAGTATTTTATCTTAAATCTTTGAATTTAGATATATCTATTATAATTCAGTCACTTGGAGGTCAGACTCTGCCAGAGGCTTATGACTATGCAGTGTTGGGGGATCAAACCAACAATAGATTACAATTGTGACAGCAATAAACATGGAATTAAACCAGATAGACAAGTAATTAGAATGATAATAGCAAGAACAAGAGATACAAGAAAACACCCTGAAAACTTGTATTAACAAACTCTTTACAAAAGGAATACAATTGAAGAAAGCTTCTTTCTTCCACACCTCTCCTAGATGTATAGATCTCTCAATAGATCTCTATTCCTCAAGAGCTATCTCTCTCAAGAACAATCAACTCCAACAAGCCTGGATTGATTCAATTCTGTACTGTTCTTCTCACACAATGAATTACAATAATTCACTACAAACTACTACAAAGCTAAGAAGATCTAATTATTCATATAGAATTAGGAGACTTGAGCATGTACATCCAACAAACAGTTAAACCACTTAAACAAGGGCTCTAAAAATAGTAATGCCAATAATAGAGATGCAAGCTTGAGTTTACAACTCAAACTTATCATGCAAACACTCGCTTCTGTCCACGGAAATAGCTTTCTGGACACGCAGATAACTGACGTCGGTTCCTGCTGCTTGTCTGTGACCATCGTCGGCTGACCTTCTACCGACGTCAGCATCTCTGTAACTGCCTGTGACCGACTTCGGTCACTCCTGACCGACGCCGGTGTCTGTGTAGACCCGAACTTGATAATTAATGCTCCTTAGTGAAGTTTTTAGCTCCACACCCTAACAATCTCCCACTTGGAGATAAACAGCTGCACCAGTACCTGTACAGCAACATCTTCTAGCTCCTCCATCTTCAACTCAATCATGAAGACCAACAGAAGTTGAATGAATATTCAACTTCTCCTTTGTAATCGGCTTGGTTAACATATCAGCAGGATTCGTATCTGTATGGATCTTCTCCAGCTTCAACTCACCATCTTCCAATACCTGTCGTATGAAGTGATACCTTAGCTGTATGTGCTTTGTTCTTGAATGAAAGGCTGAATTCTTAGCCAAATGGATTGTACTCTGACTGTCACTATACAATCTGCAACTCTCATGCTCCCTACCAAGCTCATCCATGAACCGTGTCATCCATATCATCTCCTTGCTAGCTTCTGTGGCTGCAATATACTTTGCTTCTGTAGTTGACAAGGCAACAACCTTCTGCAACTTAGATATCCAGCTAACCGCCATTCCACCTACATTAAATACATAACCTGTAGTGCTCCTCCTGCCATCCAAATCACCTACCATATCTGAATCTACATAGCCATGTAGAGAAGTATCTGAACCTCCATAGCACAAGTGCCTACTGTTGGTTCCTCTAAGATATCTAAAGATCCACTGAACTGCTTTCCAATGTTCCTTACCTGGATTGTCCATATACTTACTTACAACTCCCACTGCTTGGGCAATATCCGGTCTAGTACACACCATTGCATACATCAAACTCCCTACTATGAAAGAATATGGAACCTTACTCATGTACTCTACCTCATCATATGAATTAGGACATTGTTCTTTACTCAACTTAAAATGTCTAGCCAAAGGTGTGCTTACCGGTTTAGCATCCTGCATATTGAACCGTTTCAACACCTTGTCCACATAATCTTCTTGAGACAATATCAACCTGTGATTTTTCCTGTCTCTCTTAATGCTCATGCCAAGGATTTTCTTTGCTACTCCCAAATCCTTCATAGCAAACGTTTGAGCTAATTTTACCTTAAGCTCTGAGATATCCTGCATGTGAGACCCTGCAACCAGCATGTCATCTACATACAACAATAAAATAATATATCTACCGATATCAAATCTCTTGAAATACACACAATGGTCTGATTGACACCTACTGTAGCCATGCTCAGTCATAAGCCTGTCAAATTTTGAGTACCATTGCCTAGGAGCTTGCTTGAGGCCATACAAGCTTTTCTTTAACCTGCACACAAACTTCTCCTTACCCTTGACCTCGAATCCTTCTGGTTGTTCCATATATATTTCCTCATCCAAATCTCCATGAAGAAACGCTGTCTTAACATCTAGTTGCTCAAGATGCAAATCCTCAAAAGCAACCAAAGACAATACAACCCTTATTGAAGTCATTTTAACAACAGGAGAAAAAATCTCACCAAAGTCAATACCTGGCTTTTGTGCAAATCCTTTTACCACTAATCTGGCCTTGTATCTCATCTGTCCATTCTCACCTTCCTTCAACCTGTAGGTCCATCTGTTCTTAAGTGTTCTCTTACCAGCTGGCAATTCAACCAAATCCCATGTTTGGTTTTCTCTTAAGGACTCCAACTCCTCAACCATGCCACGCTCCCACTCACTCTTGGACTCCACCTGTATTGCTTCTTCAAAACTCTCTGGTTCTCCACCATCAGTTAGCAATAGATAAAATAAAGAAGGAGAATATCTAATTGGAGGCTTACTCACCCTTTCTGACCTCCTGATGGGTGTCTGAGACTCGTCCACAACACGTTGTCCACCCAAATTCTCTGACAGTGACCGACCTCGGTCACCTGCAGACCTGTAACTGGCCGACGTCGATTCTTCCTGATCGACCTCGATACCTGTATGGTCGATGTCGGTCTCTGTATGGCCGACGCCGGTTTCTGTCCTGCCGACGTCAGTTCCTAACCTGCCGACGTTGGTCTCTATGTTTTCTTGTAAGTGATTATTTCTTTTTCCCGTGAGCTCATCTTAGACTTTCACCTCATCCAATTCACCATTGCTCTGCTCAGACTGATTCAACTTCCTTAGCTGATCACAATACATCACTCTTTCATTGAAAACAACATCACGACTCCTGATTACCTTGTTAGTTTCTAGATTCCACAATCTGTAACCAAAATCATCTGAGCCATAGCCAATAAACGTGCATCTCATAGACTTAGCATCAAGCTTCTTTCTATTTTCCTTATCTATATGCACAAAGGCTTCACAACCAAAAACTTTGAGATATGAGAGATCAACCTTTTTACCTGTCCATGCCTCTTCTAAAATACCACCATCCAGAGCTGTAGAGGGTCCTCTGTTAATCAGGTACACTGCAGTGTCAACAACTTGTGCCCAAAACTATAAGGGCAAACCAGCATGCAATCTCATACATCTTGCACGCTCCATATTGTCCTGTTCATCCTTTCAGCAATTCCATTCTGATGAGGTGTCCTTGGAACCGTCCTTTGCCTATGGATTCCATGCATGTAACAATAATCTCTGAACTTATGACTGCAGAACTCACCGCCATTGTCTGATCTCAGGCACTTTAATCTTTTACCTGTTTCATTCTCAACCATAGCTTTCCAAACTTTAAAAGTATCAAATACATCAGATTTCTTTCTAATACAATAGATCCATACCTTCCTTGTGGCATCATCTATGAAAGATACATAGTACTGTGATCCTCCAATGGAAGCAACCTGAGCCGGTCCCCACACGTCTGTGTGAACAAGCTCCAACTTGTGCCTCTTCTTAGTAGACCCAGTTTTGAGAAAACTAACCCTTTTCTGTTTTCCAAATACACAGTGCTCACAAAATTCTAGATCTATGCCTTTTAAATTTGAAAGCATACCTTTAGACTTAAGAATTGACATCCCCTTCTCATTCATGTGGCCAAGCCTTGAGTGCCACAATTTAGCGTCCACATCTGAAGTAGATAATACAGAAGGAGATTTGTTAGTAACACAATTACACAAATAGAGAGTACCTTCTCTCTTACCTCTGGCCATAACAAGTGCACCCTTGGTCACCTTCCAAGATTCTGCTGTGAGAGTTATTATACAACCTTCATCCCCCAACTTTCCTGCAGAGATCAAATTTCTCTTCAAGCTAGGTACATGCATCACATCTCTCAACACCCATGTGTTGTTATTCTGCATCTTCAGCTGCACTTTACCTTTGCCAATTATTTTACAGGGCTCATCATCCCCTAGATACACTATTCCAAAATCTCCATGGATATAGTCACTGAAATATTCCCTGTTAAGAGTAGCATGAAAAGATGCACCAGAATCTAATACCCAAGATTCTATATTATTATGCAGAGAGAAAATTAAAGCATCCTGTGCAATACCTGTAATCTTGGCTTCTTCCTTTCCTTCGTGCTGGTTGTCCTCCTTAGGCTTTAACCAACAATCTCTGCTTATGTGCCCCATCTTTCCACAATTCCAGCATTGTGGCCTTCTGCCATTTCTGGATTTAGATTTGCCTTTCCCCTTTGATTTGGATCTTGCTCTGCCTTTCTTGCTCTTCTCTTTCTGCCTTCCCCTGCTCTCAAAACTTAAAGCATTCCCGGATGCCTCTTCTGTGCTTTTCCTGCGTATTTCCTCATTCAAGATAACACTAACAACATCCTCTACTTTCAAAATATTTGATGCAGATGCAGTATTACTTACTGCCATTACTAAGCCATGCCAGCTTTCAGGCAAAGAACATAACATTAAAAGAGCTTTTATCTCATCATCAAACACTATATTTACTGAACTTAATTGATTCACAATACCATTGAAATTATTCAGATGAGTGGAAACAGATCCACCTTCATTCATATGCAAATTAAATAACTGCTTCATAAGATATACCTTATTGGAAGCTGAGGGTTTTTCATACAAATTTGCTAACGTAGTCATCAACTCTACCGTAGACTTTGCCTGTGATAAATTAGATATCACAGTGGATGCTAGACTCAGTCTTATAGAACCCAGAGCCTTTCTGTCAAGAACTTCCCATTCTTCATCCTCCATGTCTTTGGGCTTCTTTGCAATACCTCCTAACGGTAGGTAGAGATCTTTCTAATACAAATAGTCCTCTATCTGCATTCTCCAGTGTTGGTAATTTTTGCCATTAAATTTTTCCATTCTCAATTTACTTTCATCTGCCATTGCTTCTCCCACTCAAATAGAAATCCCTACAGAAACTCCTGTGAGAACCTGTAATCAATACACACTACACAGATCTGAACCACCTGTTAGTGAACCTGAACTTTGATACCAATTATCAAGCTCTGAACCTGTAACCAAGGCTCTGATACCACTTTTTGGGGGATCAAACCAATAATAGATTACAATTGTGACAGCAATAAATGTGGAATTAAACCAGATAGACAAGTAATTAGAATGATAATAGCAAGAACAAGAGATACAAGAAAACACCCTGAAAACTTGTATTAACAAACTCTTTACAAAAGGAATACAATTGAAGAAAGCTTCTTTCTTCCACACCTCTCCTAGATGTATAGATCTCTCAATAGATCTCTATTCCTCAAGAGCTATCTCTCTCAAGAACAATCAACTCCAATAAGCCTGGATTGATTCAATTCTGTATTGTTCTTCTCACACAATGAATTACAATAATTCACTACAAACTACTACAAAGCTAAGAAGATCTAATTCTTCATATAGAATTAGGAGACTTGAGCATGTACATCCAACAAATAGTTAAACCACTTAAACAAGGGCTCTAAAAATAGTAATTCCAATAATAGAGACGCGAGCTTGAGTCTACAACTCAAACTTATCATGCAAACACTCGCTTCTGTCCACGGAAATAGCTTTCTGGACACGTAGATAACCGACGTCAGTTCCTGCTGCTTGTCTGTGACCATCGTCGGCCGACCTTCTGCCGACATCGGCGTCTCTGTAACTGCCTGTGACCGACGTCGGTCGCTCCTGATCGACGCCGGTGTCTGTGTAGACCCGAACCTGATAATGAATGCTCTTTGGTGAAGTTTTTAGCTCCACACCCTAACATGCATCCAGAGCTAAAAATAATTTAATAGATGCTGAGAAGTTACCCCTAATGCCTCCCATGCCCATCTTTCCAGATATTACATTACCACTACCTCAAGAAGCCTCTAATTCCATAGCCCCACCTATGTCTATTTATAAATATCCTCAACCACCTGCTAAAGAACTTATCCCTGCCCAGTCATCTGAGATGGATGATATCAAGAATATCTTAAGAACATTTTTTAATGAGTTGATTAACATAAAGAGACAATAGAATCCTTACCCTAGACCCCAATATCAAGGCTACCAAGGAAATATATTTTCATCACAACCAAACCAATATCAGGGTCCTCAAAGGCAAAATAACCCTCAGCTAGCAAACCAATTAGTTGCAGTCCCTACACCCTCACAGACTGTTCCCCGAAATTCAAATAGGGAAATTATTCAAGGGCAAAATAATTATGCAAATAGCACCATTGCCTAGTGTTTCCCTTGTAATAATGCTCATACACCTAGAGATTGTCCCATGGGTAATCTACAACAAAAGGTAGCATAGCAAAGAAAAATGGATGGACAATTTGCAAGTACTAGTGATAATCAAACCTACCAATCTCATGTTATGAAAAATTTAGTCCTAATGGCTCAGATGCAAGGGATGTCTTTACAAAAAGAAGAATAAATAGCCCCAAAACATGCTTTGTTCTCATGAGTTGAAGATGAAGAATTAGTATTCTTGAATGAAGCTTGTACTTCTAAGAAACTAGTGGTGCAATCAGACTACTATACTAGATCAAAGAGAAGAATGGTGGAAGAGCCTAAGGTTGCAAATAATCAAGTTATGGAAAGTCCTCCATTTCAAGGTCAAAGAAACATAGCTGTTAGATAAGAAGTGCCAAAACCAGTGTTGAATCAAGTAGTTCCTGGACAAGTTCAAGAAAAATCAAGGTATCCTTACTTTCCAAGAACCCAAACTCTAGGACCAATGAATGTGGTGGATCAATTGAAGAGGACTCCAGCACAAGTATCAATATGGGACATATTAACTATCCCTAAACAAAAGACACTGTTATAAGAAGCTCTACAAGAACAAGCAGTGCCCAAACATACTGAGATCAAAGAAGGATCTGCTGAAAAAGAAAAGCTCAAGGACATAGTTCATCTGCAGACAATAGCCCTAGTGAACAATCCACCAGAGGTAAGCAAATCAAAACTAGACCCTTTCTATTTGACTTTGATATTTGGCATGAAATTGTTGCATAATGCAATGGTAGATTCAGGGGCTAGTACTATAGTAATGCCAAAGGCAATAGCAAATGCTTTAAAGATAAAGTATGAGCCACTCACTAAAGGAGTTATGCAGCTAGATGGCAAATCAGTTCAAACAATGGAGAGAATTAAACAACTCCCATTACAATTATATACTTGTCCCAATATAATTGTCAATCAAGATATAGTAATCATAGATATACCTCTTGTTTTTGGTTTCTGTTTATCTAGAGACTTTACAGCCAAAATAGGAGGATATATGTCTCTTGATTGGTCTCACCTCATTCTAAGAACCAAATATGGTTTAAAGATAAAAATTCTATCTAAACCACTATCAAAAGATCACATCACCAATGAACCAACATCAAAATTAGAGGTAGATCATGATATGTTAAATAAGGAAGAAAGGGTTTTTGTTGAAGAGTTAGGCAACTGGACTGAGCATGATCAAGAAGAAGAAAATAACCAGTTGTTAGCTATGATGCATAGTGACCCATATGGAAATTATGACTCTACTGGTATGGGCACTTATGTCATTTTTGATGAGGACCATGAAATCCCAAATGTTTTAAGGGAAGAGGCACCAACTACTCAAGAATCTGAAAAAGATTCAGAAATCTGGACCTTAAATTTTGATGGGGCTAGAAGTAAAAATGGTGTTAAAGCATGAATTTGTCTTACTGCTCCAAATGGTGAAAAAATTTAAGGGCTATCCGTTTCCAATTTGCTTGTACTAATAATGATGTTGAGTATGAATCTTTAGTACATGGGCCCCTGTTAGCCAAGAAAAAGGGAATAAAGATTCTAATAGTAAAAGAAGATTCAAAATTAGTAGTAAAGTAAATTAGAGAAAAGGAAATAGCCAAAAATGTAAGGATGAGATCCTATAGACATAGAATTTGGGACTTAATATAAGATTTTGAAGCCTTCAATATTGAAGCAGTCCCTAGGATTCAAAATTTTGAAGCTGATAGGATGGCCCAGATTGGCTCACAGTTTGATCCAGCAACTGGCCTATTAATTAACAATGAATCAGTAAAGTTATAGTGAGGCCAACTATTCTAGACAACGATGAGAATTGGCAAGTATTTGAAAATGATTTTTAGGTACTCTCATTCTTACAATAATCAAAGGAGTTTGTTGATCAATTGCAAACCAAAATTGAAGAAGCATATGGAGACCAAGTTATATAATTGAAGACTAATAAGCTTCCCAAAGGCTTGATCACTTTAGAAAACTTATTTGATCCAGAAGATGTAAGTCTGGAGAATAAAAGGTTCCAAGTAAACAAAGTAGATTATTTTGAAATAGAGGTGAGTGAGGGGAAAAATTAAAAGTTAAAAATTTTGCAACTCAAATAGAAAAGGAAAGACTAATTGAATTATGCAAAAAATATGACAGAGTCATAGCCTGGAGCTATGAAGACATTCATAGATACAATAGAGACATTATTCAGCACACAATAGAACTGACTGAAGGATCTAAGCCCATCAAATAGAAATAGAGGCTAGTGAATCCAAGGATTGAGCCTCTAATGGTGGACGAGTTGCAGAAAATTTTAGATTCTAAAATAAGTTTTCTAATCAAACACTCAACCTGGGTATCAAATCTAGTACCAGTTAGGAAAAAGAATTGTGATATAAGACTTTGTGTAGATTTTAGAGATCTAAATAGAGCATCTTTGAAAGATCATTATCCCTTGCCCTCCATGGAACAAATTCTACAAACTATGGCTAGATCAGAGAGATTTTCTTTGCTAGATGGTTTCTCTGGATACAATCAGATTTGGTTGGCTGATGAAGACCAATACAAGACTACTTTTACTACCAAATGGGGAACATTTGCATATGCTAAGATGTCATTTGGTCTGTCAAATGATGGAGCCACTTTTCAAAGAGCTATGGATGTAGCATTTGGGGAACTTATAAATAAAATCATCCTGATTTATCTTGATGATCTTACTATTTTTTCAAAAAATGATGTTGATCATTTTGATCATTTAGAATCTATTTTTAAGAAATGTCAAGAATTTGGAATATCCTTGAATCCTAAGAAATGCATCTTTGTTGTACCTCAAGGCAAATTATTGGGACATATAGTATCTAAAGAAGGAGTCTCCATAGATCCTGAGAGAGTTGCAGCTATAATGAACCTACCTCTTACAGTAAATAAAAAAGTAGTTCAGTCTTTTTTGGGGAAGATTAATTTTGTCAGTAGGTTCATATCTGATTTTGTAGGCTTAGTAAGACTAGTGAATCTCTTATTAAAGAAAGACCTGATTTTCAAGTGGACTACAGAAGGAAGGTAGGCCTTTGAAGAGGTCAAGAAAGCTATCTCAACAGCCCCAATACTTAGAAACCCAAACTTTTCTAAACCTTTTGTAATGTATGTCTATGGAGGTGAGCTTAGTATTGTTGTTGTCTTAACACAAAAGGATGATAGACAGGAGGGAGAACACCCAATAGCCTTTTTCTCAAGGACTCTTAGGGAGTATGAAACCAAATACAACTTTATAGAGAAACAAGCATATGCTATGGTAAAAGCCCTCAATAAATTCAGGCATATGGTATTAAGAAGCAAAATTATGATACTTGTAGCTCACCCAAGTGTCAGAGAATACATCATGGAGGGTGAAATTACTAAAAAAGGAGCTAACTAGATAACAAAGATCCTTGAATATGATGTAGATGTCAAACCCACTAAGTTAGTCAGAGGCAGGGGTTTGTGCCAATATATGACTCAAGAACTTGAAAAGATGATACCTAAAGAGACAGATTCAGAAATAGAAAAGGAAATTGTATTGAGGATACAAGAAGTTTATTAGGACTCCTGGGTCACAAACAAGATTCATTTTATGAAATATGGGATTTACCCAAGTGAACTCCCTCAAAATAAGAGGAGATACTATAAGATGCAAGGAGTTCATTTTGTTTTAATTGACCAAGTTCTTTTCAGAAGAAATTCTGATGGCAAATTGTTAAGATGTGTAGAAAAGGCTGAGGCTAAGAAAATACTACATGAAATGCATCATGGAGTATCAGGTGGACATTTTTCTACAAAGACCACAGCTATAAAGATAAGTGAGGCAGGTTATTTTTGGCCTACTTTATTTATAGATTGTTATCAATTGGTTAAAAAATGTCAATCTTGTCAATATTATGTGGGGATAAGAAGGAATGCAACAATGCCCCTTAGTCCTATAACTATGGATGAACCTTTTGCTCAATGGGGTCTTGACTTCATTGGAATGATAAATCCAATGTCTAGTATGGGTCACAAATGGATCTTAACTGCCACAGATTATTTCACCAGATGGATCGAGGCAGTGCCACTCAAAGAAGCAATAGAAAATGTGATCCTCAATTTTCTAAGGAGTATCACTACTCACTTTGGGGCTCCTTGCACCATAATTTTAGATAATGCTAAAGCATTTTTAGGGTTTAAAGTATTTGAATCTGTATTAAACCATGGAATATATCTAAAAACTTCCTCCAATTATTACCCTCAGGGTAATGGTTTGGTAGAATCAACTAACAAGAACCTGATTAGACTCATCAAAAGAATAGGGTATGATCATCACAAAGAGTGGCATAAAGTGCTTAATTTAGCACTGTGGGCTGATAGAATCATGCCTAAACATGTGATCAAAATGTCCTAATATGAATTGGTCTATGGAAAATCTATTGTAATACCCCTAAGTTTGGAGATTTATGCTCTCCAACTGATCAAATAGATTGAAATTGAGGAAAATGGCCCCATGTAGGTCAGACTTGCAAAACTTTTGGAAGTTTAAGAAAAGAGGGATGCAGCCTATGATTCATTGGTAAAGCATCAAAAAATAATTAAAGACTATTTTGATAAAAGGACTTCAAATCCCCATTTTGAAATAATCTCAATTATTTTGAAATGGGATGCAAGAGCCACCAAGCCGGGTCAACACACTAAATTTGAAGCATTATGGACTGGCCCTTATTAAATTTGTGTGTGTAAATAGAAAAATTCATTTGAGATAGAAACAATGCAAGGCAAACCTGAAGAGATTCCTGTGAATGGAATCTATTTGAAACATTTTAGTTAGGTTGTGTCTCTAATGTATTATATTTAGATAGTTTCCCTTTCTTAGTTGCTTTGTTTTCCCATTTTGCTTTCTCGCTCTTCTTTTAAATAAGTGTTCTTTGAACACATAGCCACAGCTCAAAGCCTTTTTCAAAATTTTCAACATGTTAAATATCTCCTAAATCTTTAAAATTCCCTAAGGTACCTTGCACAACCACTTACACAATGTGTCTATCTCATTGTCCCATGAAGATTTAGTAAGATTTGCTAATAGTTATCTAGGTTTAATGCCCTTTTGAGACTTGATGCGTTAATAAATACCTCATAGCAAGAATTAAAGCTTACAGTATCTCATTCCTACATCTGTGAGAAAATTCTTGCTACTTGCATTTTTAGTTCCTAGTAAACCTGCTTAAGAGAAAGTGCTTTCTATTTTGCAAAAGTTCATATCGATTATCATAGAATAGATATAGATATGGAGGGAGCATAGTCTTCACAACAAGGAGCTAGTATTTATGAATCCCTTAATAATTTTTTTATGAGCAAATCATATGCTTCAACCCTCGCACAACCATTAAAGACCTACCCGCAAACCAGAATCCCTAAAGTTGGTCAAGCAAGTGACCCAGCAAAGATAAAAGATTATGCAGATGGAGTCATGGACCCAATTCTTCAGAGAACTAGTAGCAAAACTCTCAAAAAAGGGGCACATCAAAGGTGTCTTTAGAGGGCCAAGGTGGGACAATATGAGACATTTGTAATGAGGATATGGACTTCTCAGCTGGCCAATTCATTGTCCTAAGTGTGCATCCTTGTCCTGATTTGGTTGAAATATGTGCCAAATTGTTCCATGCACCTTCAAATACTATATAATAGTGTCCATTCATGGTGTAGATTACATTGAAGGCTATCATAGAAATGTTGGCCTTGTATCATGATAAGACAGCTACGTTTCTCACCATTGCTAAAATATAAAAAACATGGGCAAACATCAATTCTTAATTGAGGTTCTTAAGATCCAAATTGCAATTAGGTGATGATGATACTACTATGTTGACATTGCCTGCAGCAAGAGCCCAATTTGCACAAGCACCACTAACAGTGGTGGTAGATGTTGAAGAAAAAGAAGCATAGCCAGAAGAAGAAACACCAAAGAAACATAAAAGGCTGAGGTTTCAACTTGAGTCTGAGGAGAGGGTAGAACCCTCACAACACCAACTATAGAGTACTAGGGTGGCTCCTCAAGTAGGTATTGTTTCTCCTTCTTCTTCTCATTCTCTCTCTTCTCCAATAAGGGTGATGATTCAACTGGACAAATGATATCCCCTGCCACCTCTACTGCTTCCATTTCTCATTTTGCCCCATCTATCCCTACTCAATCTTTATCATTGCCTCACTTTTCTCCCTCTGTTCCCAAGAAACTATCTCCTCAAATTGCCCATAGCCAATAATTGGCTATTCCATATGGCTTGCCACAAGGTTATCATTTTATGGGTGGGCACATTTCCTCTCCTTCTACCTTCCAAACTCAAGTAGACACTGCTAAGAAGGTGAGGAAAGCTTGAAGAGAGAAAAAGAGGATCAAGGATAATAAGGCCTTGGCTACACCACATCTGAGGTCACAAATTGACCCAATTCAGCAGCAACTGATTGTGACTCATTTATCACCAAATATAATCAAGCCAAGTGAGCAGATGCAGCCAAAAGATTACAAAATGAATGTAGTGGCAATCGACATGTCCCTGTTCAGACCACAAGACAAAATTGAGCTACTAATTGAACCTACTTCTATAGTTGTTGAAGATTACTTGAAAATATCAAAGAAGCTACAGAAGATGGACACTGATCTAGCCAAAGAGAAGGCAAATTGTAGCAGTTTGACCACAAAAATCAATACAAAAGATAATGAAATAGAGAGTCTAAATAAATAGTTGCAAGATACTATTTCTCTTCAGACTCACCAGGCAATCTAGGCCCAAAATGATTCCTTAAAATTAGGGATAATGTAGGTAAAAGATGCAGTGATGACGCTAAGGTGAGAAAAAGCAACATTACAAGAAAAATGTGAGGAAAGCCTACTACAGGTTACTCAATTATAATAGAAGCTTCTAAATGAATAGAATAATACCACAGCTATACAGGCCCAACTTCAAGCTGAGCAACAAAGGGAAAAAGAATTGACACTTGAGCTGGCCAATAGGCCAAAGAATGTAGGGGTGTTAAATTTGGTGAAGGGGCTTTATGAATCAATGTGGAAAAGAATCTCTTTAGAGATTATTCAGCTTAGACCTTCTCTCACCTTTCTGCTAAATGCACATAAATTGTGTGAAAAGGTGGAGACATCAGTTCAAGACACTCTGGCTACTGTTTCTAGGAGAGTATTGGACTCTGAAATGTTGCTACAAAAGCTTTATGATGCAATGGATGGAACATTGTTAGTAGTAGGGATTAATGATAGAATGGTTACTACTAAACGAGTGAATGAGATTCTTAATTGCAACTCCACAACAATCAATTATAGAGAGCTTATCGATGTGATCAAAGAAGGAATTAGTGAAATGAAACAACACCATGAGTATTTTGTTCTAAGGTAAGTAGAAGTTTCCAAGTGTCACTGTCCATGTAGGTATGAAATGAGGCCCAATTGTTTCTATAGTATAGACAGGGCAACGCAGAGATGGATACATGTCACCTTCCACAGGTTTCTCAAAAGGTAGATAAAGGCAACAGAGATCACCACATGTCCCTTATTTCAAATGCGTAGAAAGTGCCACCTGTCCATGTTCCCTTTTTGAAGTTGCTCAGATGAGAAGTGCTTTGGGTCCCATTTTCTATAGAAGTTGTTTAATTTTGGAGAAGTGGATGGTGATAGATGTCAAGGACTGAACACTTCTAAATGAAGATATAATAAGAGTATAGGTAATGTGGAAAGTGTCGTGTGTCTTCGGTAAGGCTATAGAACATGCCAAGTGTCATTTTTTGGTGCCTCCTGAATGATAAGAAGGTTTTCAAAAAATTGTCCAAGTTTCCTCTTTTGTTTAATAGAAGGGAGCATCATGTGTATCTATTTCAGCCAATGAACTACAGGAAGATGGAATGTTTCAGAATCTAAGAAATATCTTCTGTTAGACACTTCCAGTTCAGTTAGAGTTCAGTTGGGTCGTTAGATTGGGAACATGCAGACAATCTAGAGTGAATCCAATGCTATAAAGAAGGGTATAGAGATCACCAGAGGGCATCACCGAGAAGATTGGAGATAATTTTTTGTGAGAGACTATTGTTAAGAGTTTTTAGACTTTTAGAGCTGTGATCAGGAATATCATTTGCCTTTGTTTTATTTTCTTTAGTTAGAAATTTAATGTAGATGTGCATGTTTATGTGACTGGAGAATTAATAAGAAGATTGATTTCTGTGCCTTTGTTGATATTTTCTATGTCATTGTAAAAGCAGTCTAAGCTGTGAGCCTCTATTTCTATTGTTTATATCTTTTACATTGATCATGTCGTGTTCACTCTTTAATGCAATTGAATCTTACATATAGTTTCATTGTGCTTAGAATTAAGGGTCGAATTACACTCAGGCACATCACCATAGTTAGATTTTCTTTCTTTTCATTTGTGTTTTTGTTTAAATTCCTATCCCTTTCCTCCCAACACTTGAGATAAAGAAGAGACTAGCTTCTTAAAAATTTGGAGGTCGTTTCAAGTCACAAAGTCCCACATTCTTGAAACTTCCCATTGTTGGTGTTAGAAAATAGCAAAATTTTAACCATCAACAGTGACATGGATGGAGAGATTATGTTAGGTGGTCTCATAGATGGTGAGACCATAGTGGCTAAGACATAGATAGGTAATAAAGATGATTAAATTGTTGCTTAAATTTTTATTTTGAAATAGAGATTAGAGGTAGATAGATATTGTGAGATATAACAGTGATCTAATATCTATTTGGGTTTGATTTTGAAGGTGTAGCTAAGGGTGAAGAGGAGAGATGGGGGTCTCTTATGATGGGATCACTCCATGACATTCTAGATGAGACTTTACAGTCATATGACCCTACTACATTAGAGGACCCTAGTATATGATCTACCCCAACTCAAGCAAGCTGGTTCAAATTAGTTGAAGAGGTAGCAAGATAGATACTAGCACAGAGAGAGAGGATGCATCCAGCATCATAGATGGGTGTAGGTAAGATATGGGCATGGTAAGCCTTTGTAGAGGAGAGAGTTCCATATCTAGTTATAGTGATGTAGATGATACAAGCATTTATAGCAACCCTAACCCATATGACATAAGTGTAGAAGTAGGATAGAGTGACACACATGAAACCCTTAGACTAGTTGGCATATGTATAGGCATGGGTGACACATATAAAGGGACAAGTGGATGGATTGAGATCTTGGACAACATACTATTCAGAGGATTTAGACTGAGGCCTTGGTAGGCAGCGTGACTAGGCCATGAGATAAACAGGATGGAGCCCAACCATAGAGTTGGAGAATTATATATGGTTATACTTGATGTATCAAAAATTCATGATATATATATATATATATATATATATATATATATATATATATATATATATATATATATATATATATATATATATATATCATTTTGGCATATTAATATTGATTTTGTATGTTGTCATCATTATGGTTGTGGTTGTGAATTCTTTAGATATATTTTTCTTAGCACATGTATTTAGCTTTTGTTGTATATGTTATAATAAATATATGAGATGTGGTCTCTTTTTTAACATTATGTATAACACATGTATAGGTAAAAATAAATAGGCAAAAAGGACTTGGTAAAATATAATCTATCAAAAATTTAATACACGTGATTTCAAGTTGGGAAATGTGTAATAACAAGAAAATGACTAAGTATATAGAACTAAGGGATGGTAAAACAAGATGGTAAAAAATAATTTATTTTTAAATCGAAGTGAAAGATTATTGCACCAAATTAAAACAAGTAAAATCATACTAAAATGCGTTGGGAAGTATGAAAACAATGTAATAAAATGGAAAGTATATAAAAGGGCACAAATGGTATAAAAAAAATTAAATTAAGTCAATCAATTATACTAAATCATATTGGGAAGTATAAGAGAAAAACAAACTTGGCAAAATATTGGTCTTGAATTTATCACACTAATTCAAGCTGAGAAATATGAAAAAATTAAAAAATAGTTGTATTCTTACATGCACTCAGGAAATAATAAAATAAGAGCAAAAGAGAAATGAAGTAAGCATAAAACACACTAAATAAAGTTGGGAAGCATGTTAATGACATGTAATTTCATAATCAATCACATCTTATCTCATATTTGACATATGCAATTTTGTTTGTGACTTAGATTATTTAAAAAAATTGTGAGGAATGTCAGGTACTATCCTTAGTCTTACACTACAACTCACAAAGAGAACACCACTAAGGTGGAATAAATAGGAAAAATTAGGTAATAAAGGGTGTGGGTAATAGGAAGAAAAAAGGTGGTAATTTGTGAGGATGGTTAGGTCCTATCCATGGTCTTAAAAAGCAACTCACAAATGAAATCTCAAGGGTAGTGATCAGTACACAAAATAATAGTTCTCAATAAGAAATATGAGAGATATAGAGAATGAAAAAGGGAATGTAAAAAGCAAGACTTAGGCATATTATAAGAATACCTTTGGAGGTAAGATGCATATTAAGGACATGAGAAGACACGAAGTGACTAGTGACCATCAATGTATAAAGGAAACTTATTCTTTATATGATGGGCGTCATCAATATCATCCATTTAATAATGTCAATATAGCATTGTTGTCGAAAGGTTGTATGCAATAGGAGAAATATATCTTTGGAAAATGGTTCTTTATATCATAATCCACACTTGAAAGAATTGAAAATCACACTTGTTGAAATTGAAAATCACACTTGCAGAATTCAAAGCACACTTACATGAGATTAAAAAACATTTTTAAAAAAATAAATCACACTTGTATAATGTAAATTTTTGAATTGAAAATGAATGATAAACACATAAAATACCTACGGGTTTAGAATAAGTTGTATAAAAGAAATAATTAAAGCAACAAAGAAATAAAATAAGAATTTACAGCAAAGAAAATAATTAAAAAATAAATAAATAAACATAAATGCATTAAATACATTGATCCATCTTCCTTGGAATGAGTGGCCAACTCATTATTTAGAAGAGGATTTTACTTAGAACACAAGTTTCAGAATGGACTGCTCAGAATAATGGAAGGAGAAAGTGTATTGATTGATTGATTATTCATTTGAGTGTGGAAGGTTGCATTTATAATTCCATGTTTCCAACCAACACTTTATTTGGGAGTAACAACCAAGATACTCTATCCTATCTTAATATCCACAAAATATGGAGAGAGATATTTATTCCAATAATAAAATATATTACAACATAATCTTGATCCCCACTAAATATGGAGAGAGATATTTATTGGAATAAAATTACATATATTTGAATATAATCTATTATGAAAAAACTATACATAGAAATCTATATATAGAAAGAATCTAAATGGAAAGCATTATTTGTGATAGATGGAATATTGAAATACTCTTAGAAATACTTCCCATATAAGCTTGTAGTAGTTTTTTTAAAGTTTAGAGCAATTCTGTTGAAATTAGTAGTAGCTTGGTGAAATCCCTAACAAGCCTGCTAAAATCTGTAGCAAGTCTGGTGAAATATGTAGCAAGCCTGCTAAAATATATAACAAGCCTACTAAAATATTTAACAGGCTGATGTAATTTATAGATGGTTTGATGTAACTTATAACTGATCTATAGGTGTTCTGATGTACTTCATAGCTTGTCTATAGCAAGACTGTTGTAATTTGTAGTTGTTGTAGCAAGCCTCTCATAATCTAGAGTTACCGTGGAAGTTTGTAGCAAGCATGTAAGATTTCATTCTTGACCAGAATACTAGATCTTGGTTGTAGAAGACTTTGACACTACTCCATTATTATTGATTGGTTACTCTTCATAATTTGAATCATTCTTAGCTTAGTATGAATTGTATATGCATTCATTGACATCTTTTTTCTAATAATTATTAGTAATAGCTAACCAATAGATAACAAGAAATTATAAAGACATAACCTTGATATATACTTACTATTTAATTATAAATAGACCATAAGTTCAAAAACTACATTTAGATCCACTTCTTATGCAAGAAAAAGGATGTTATTTTGTAAATATAATGAGCTATTTTATGAACTCATCATCTCCCCCACACCTAATCTCATGCATGTCTTCATGCATGCCACTGTTTAAATCATCAAGATATATATGCATGGGTTAGAATTAGCTTCATAATTCAAATGGGATTCCCAAATTAATTTTATTGGGTACAAGTATAGTGAAATTTATCTTTTAAAATCTTATACAAAAGTGTCTAATGAAAATAGACATTTAAGGATAGGTTCTTGTGTGGAGGTTTTTCCTACTATCTTTAAATTTTTTAATCCTTTGGACACAGGTTCTTGTGTGAAATTCTCATGTTGCTCTATTTGTATTTTCTTCTTGCTTTCTCATGCTGCTCTCTTTATATTTTCTTTTTTTTAATGAGGTGAGAGCAGGTTCTTGTGTTGAGAATGCCTTGTTGTGTCTACACATATTTATTTTGACCACAAAGCATTTTTTGACAAAAAAATAGTTTTTGGCATAAAAAAATATTATTCCTTTCAAAATTATGTACCATAATCAAGATCAAATTATTTTTGTTTGCTTGGATAAGTCCAATTATTATATCTTCAAAGCTATTCTCTTCCCCCACATCTAAGATCGTGCATGTCCTCATGCATGTCAAATGAATGAAGTGGAATGAGATTACATAAGATCATATAGAAGTTTATCCATTTTCCTAGAACAAACTATTTACAAGAGTGGATCTTCATGTAATAACAAAACTTACAAGTAAATTTAAATGTAAAATATTAAATTAAAATACCATGGCATACTTTCAGTCTTCAGTGCTACTTCTATGATAGCCAAAGTGAAATATGTTGGGAAAAAATATTGATAAAAATATAGTCTTGTTATGCTAAGAAATAAGAGTACAAAAGTAAGCATCCAAGTAAAAACTACATCAATTGTTCCATTTGACAAATTGTTTTTTTTTTGCCCTTGACTAGCTAGTAAACTAATTTTCTAATCAAGGCTCTTTATTCCAGCACTTGATTTGTCAACAAGCTAGTTTTCAAATCAAGGTTGCCAACAACATCTGAAGGTTTTCATATTGCTTTTTTCATTTTTTTGAAAATTGATAACAAATAAAATGTTATCCACAAACTCTATTCATCTTCATACCACTCGCAAATGTGGTTTGAAATTTTTTGTATGTTGACATTCTGCAGTGTTGGTCTCTATAGTGATGACCAATAATTGATGATATGCACTTGTTGATTCTACTACATTATGTTGTCAAAGGTAACTCAAGGTAATCTGTCAATTACTTATTGGATTCATGGGCAAAAAATTCATCTCTAAAATGAATTATTGTAATTAAATTATACTGTAAAAACTAAAAATAAACAAAACCTTTCCAGACAAGTATAATATCAGTAATGTCAAAGAAATATAAATGCCAACAATAGAATATTAAGATGAAAATTTGAATAGATGTGGAAGAATGCATTGTAATATACATAGGAATGATTGATCATTTATAAATTAACATTATTGAGAATGGGATTTGATTTTGGAGAATAAGAACTTCCTCAGATAATTTCTATTATTATTCAACTAGATATGGGTGTAGTCAATTCCTGAATATAGATAGGAATGAGTGAAATTGGATGTTATCAATTCTTTTTATTATGAACTATGTAGAAAATACTATTATTTTGTATTGGTAAGATAAAATTACATTGTTGAATATTTTATGGAAACTAGAAACTAAAATAGATACCTGGATAACTATATTTTGGAGGTCCTTGGCTTCCTTGTTGTAAATAGATTTTGCATGCTTATCTTGCTATTGAAATTTGTGTTTTTCATGTACAACTTGGTCTGTATTTCCATCATGCTAAACAATTTTTTCCCTATCTTGTTCTTTAGTTATAAAATCAAAAGAGGGGGTCTCGGGGTGACAACCCCCAATAGGGTCAAAGGGTAGCGCCCCTTGCATGCTCCTCGAAGTCTGGCCCAATTTACCATTTTTGTAACCATAAATTTACTTTGTATTAAATATTTTTAATAATTTTATGCAATTTTAGATAGATTGATGAAAGCATGTAATTCTTACTAATTTTTAGCATTTACAGCACTCAAAAATTTAAACACTTGGTCTCATATGACTATATATGAATTTAAAGTCCTCGTTTGCATATTAGTCTAACATGGAAGGTAAATCTGATTATTATTTTTTATTTTTACTTTTTTAAACTGTCATCATTTTTTTTAATAACCACAAACTTACTCATCCATGTAGACTGACAAGAAACATGGAAAACAAAATAAGCATTTGATATTGAGATTGAAGTAGTTAAATCTTTCAAGTATTTTAATTGATATTTTCTATCAAACATTAACGCTATAGTTTAGAAATAATCTTAAAAACAAATATTTAGTATAAATTTTAGCAATTAATCAAAGAGAAAATAAAAATTGAAATATTTAAATCTTGTGCATGCTAAAAATTAATGATTTATGTAAGATTGACCATCGATGTTGGGATCTAATTGTTTAACTCATGCAAAATCTGAAGTAATATCGCTATTTTGATGTACGGCATGGCATTATATTTATTACATGATTTATTTCATGACCAATTATGTCCTACTTATAGTAATAAAAATATTAAATTTTTAATGAAATCCACTTCTATTGAGATCTATGGTTGCATGTAATTTTTAACCTATCAAATATGTTTGACCCATGCAAAGTCCAATCAAAACAACAATCTTAAGGCATGGCGATATTGCATGCAAGGTTATAATTATACATTCTATCCAAATTTAACATGAATCTCTCATGATCATGAATTTAATATCAAAAATAAATCATTAAAACCATTATCATGCATAATAAATTTGATCAGTTATACCAGATCAAAATGAAATCCATTCTACATGCATCACTTTACTAGATAAGATCACAGAGATTTTGGTTGGAATGTCAGTTCCTTTTCAACAGATCATATAATTTTTTATTTATTTATTTTCAATTTCTTGATCAATCATTACTGAAAATGAATTGTTCTTACCTAGGAGATTGAATACCCCACATAATTTTAGCTGAAGAGTCTTACTACCACAATTACACAGATTATATTGCAGACCATTTTTATTTTAGTAGAGATCATCAGCATAATTATTTTTACCTACAATGCCATCTCTTTATATACTTCGACCATATTTTCATAAATTTAAGCCATTTCTAAATTTTATTCACAAAAATCTGACATGCAATCCTATCTTGCTGGAAACTATTTATATTTTTCAACTAGACATAAATCAACAAAACATTTTTATTGCATGCATCTAAGTATGAGATGATTTAAAATAGTCAGAAACTAATTTAGCCATAATTTTTATTTATTTCTTAGCATACAAATTTTTCAAAATCATCCAAAAATATGTGTGATCCATTATCAGTAGTTTTGAAAAAGGTACAACTATATTTGTGCAGGTTTTACATAACCATATATAATCGATCTAACTAATTCTAAATGCAGATCATTCCTTAAATATGCATGTTGGATATAAAAGTATCTATTTCAAATTTTTTTGATTGTAAACAACTACATAAATTCATGTATCAATCTAATTTATCCATCTTACAATGTCTCAAAATTTTATTTCCATCCTACATCAACAATTAGATCTTCCTTCATGATGTTAACATTTGTTATATTCTACATAGCAATGTTACTATTGGGTGATTTATTTTTTTATTTTTAAATATAAAATTCTTTATTGAAAAAAACAAATTATAATCTATGTTGTAAAAAAATAAATCTTAAAGAAACTATTAATTATCCCTTGTCACAAAATTTACAAAGAGATATTCCCTCTCACTAGGAATTTTTTAGTAGACTCTGAATCCCCTAATAACACTGTGGTTCCCCAAAAATGATGCCAAAAATGATGGGTGTCATCAATACCCCTCATTTGATAATTTTAATCTAGGGTTAGTGTCTGAAGTTTGTATGCAATAAAAGAAAGAGATCTTTGGCATATATTCCCTTTTATCACACTCCACACCTACAAGAATTGAAAATCACACTTACTGGAATTGAAAATCATACGTGCAAAATTCAAAGTATATTTACATGAAATTAAAACACACTTGTATAAAATTAAATCACACTTGAAGAATGCAAATTATTAAATTGAAAATAAATGATAAACACATAAAATACCTGGAGGTTTACAACAAACTATACAAAATAAATAATTATAGCAACAAAGAAATAAAATAATAATTTACAGCAAAGAAAATAATTATAGAATAAAAAAACAAACATAAATACATTAAATACATTGATCCATCTTCCGTGGAATGAGTGGTCATCTCATTTCTCAAAAGAGGATTTTATTGAGAACACAAGTTTCAGAATGAACTACTCAAAATAATGAAAGAAAAAGTGTATTAATTGATTGATTATTCATTTGGGTGTGGAAGGTTGCATTTATAATTCCATACTTCCAACCAACACTTTATTTGAGAGTAAAAATCGAGATAATCTATCCTATTTTAATCTCCACAAAATATGGAGAGAGATATTTATTCCAATAATAAAATATATTATAACATAATCTCGATCCCTATCAAATATGAAGAGAGACATTTATTAGAATATAATTATATATATTCAAATACATTCTATTATGAAAAATATATACATAGAAATCTATATATAGAAAAAATATAAATAGAAAGCATTCTTCATGATAGCTGTAATATTGAAATACTCTTATAAATACTTCCCAAATAAGTCTGTAGCAATTTTCTTGAAGTCTGGAGCAATTATGTTGAAATTCATAGTAGTCTGGTGAAATCTGTAATAAGCCTGCTAAAATTCATAGCAAGCCTAGTAAAATCCATAGTAAGCCTACTGAAACCCTTATCAAGCCTAGTGAAATCCATAATTAGTTGATGTAATTTGTAGCTGGTCTAATGTAATTTGTAGTTGTTCTGTAGGTGGTCCAATGTACTTTGTAGCTTGTCTATAACAAACCTGTTGTAATCAATAGCTATTATAGCAAGCTTGTTGTAATCCAAAACTATTGTAAAAGTCTGTAGCAAGCCTATAGGATTCCATTCTGGACCATAATATTGGATCTTATTTGTATAAGACTTTGACACTACTCCATCATTATTCTTGAATGGTTACTCTTCATATTTTGAATTATTCTTAGCTTAGTATGAACTATATATGCATTCATTGACATCTTTTTCTTAATAATCATTAGTAATAGCTAACCAATAGATAAAAATAAATTATAAAGACATAACCTTGATATATACTTACTATTTTATTCTAAATAGACCATAATTTTAGAAACTACATTTAGATACACATTCTATGTAAGAAAAAGGATGTTATTTTGTGGATATAATGAGCCATTTTATGGACTCATCACTATATACACAAAGATTTATAGGTAAATAAGTGTGCTACTAAGATCAAATCATGAAACTGGATTAGTACAAAAAAATTAAAATGGACTTACCTTCCCACGATGTGTTCCCCATTCCTCAGAACCCCTTACAGAGTTGTTGGTTTGTTATGAAGATTAGGTACTTGCGTGAGAAAGTAGGTAGCACCAAAAGATTTTTTTTATTCTCCTTTTCTAATATACTAGCCTATCACACCCCAAAGGACCTTGGATCTATCATGAGGCCAACTTTGGAGTTTACGATTTGACTAGAAGAAGGAAATGTGCTTTAAATCATGTCTTTTAGTGTGATTTTACTTTTAAGAATATTTTTGCCTTTTGTAAAATGATTTGGATTTTAACTCTTTATGGATTTTTAAGATTTCTCTTCCATATGGATTTAAAATGACCAATCATGAGAGATGTATTGATACACATGAATTAACTTTAGGTTAATTCTAAATAAAGCTAGGTAACTAAAGACAAAGAGTGACTAGGGCACTTAGGCTTAACAATGAACTAGCATGTGATCTCAAGTCTCAACCATGTATATGATTAGTTTGTAAAAAAGGAAGAAGGGACAAAGGAGATTCAAAGGTGGATCATTGAAAGGAAATGATAATGAGATACATTATTTTCTAATTGATTACATGGTAAAATGAGACATGGACCAAAGGGAATAGGGTTTGTATAACCAAGTCACAATGATAATTATCTATGAAAAATAGAGATAAAAGCAAAAAATCATGAAGACATAAGAAGAGATTTTTTATAAAAACTCAAAAAATAAATATAAAGCAATTATAAATAAAGGCAATCATATGTAAAGATAAATTATAATATAATCAAGATATAGTATCAAAGGTAAAGATCACCATATAAGAAAATTATGAATTTGACATAGTATCAAATGATATAATAGATAGATAGATTAAAATAAAATTGGAGCATACAAAAAATCAAAATATAAATGCAAAGGTGCCATGCATTTGCTCATAAATATTGATAAATTTGTCCACACACATTATCCAAGACATTAGATAAATCTCTATGAAGCTGGATACAAACTACTGCTAATGTCTCATCAATATTCAATGAAAACTAGGAAAAGACTTCTCTTCTAATATCCTCAACTAAAAAATTAGGAATGCTCAAGGGATCATGATGAGGAAATAAATAAAGAAAGGGATGCTTAACATAATGCATGGGAGTAGGATTTATAGGAGATATAGGAATCATTGGTGGAGAAGGAACCACAGGTGAGGGAAGGTCCACACATGAAAGAATCACAGGTGGAGGCATAGAAGGTGATAGAGGGACAACAAGAGGGGGTGGAACCATTAGAGGTGGAGCCATAGGAGAAGAAAGAGAAGCCATCTTATGTTAATGACCTATGGTAATAATATAAAAAGGTCTAATAATAGCTATAAGGTTATCCTTAAGGCATTATTGAAGGATGTGGCAATGATCAATGTGATGGGTGCCACATTAGTGCCATAGACAATACACCTCACCATACCTAGGTATATATTTAGGTATAACCTTCATGGGAGGCATGGTTTTATTTGAGGAAGGAGAGAAAGGATGTAAAGTATCAATATACTATTGTAACTTGTGATAATGGGTAGAATAATGATTATCTATCCAATAGAAGAAATAAATATGCTTGTGAGTGGTCTTAGGAGAACCACTCATAGAATGAGGTGTAATAGGAGTGGAAGAAGATGGAGAAGACTCATTGGCCCATTTGGTGGGAAACATAGCCATCTTAGGTAAGGGAAGCAAACCATTACTAAGAGAAGGTGGTGATGGATGAGGGATAGAATTAGGCTCAAGGAAAGGATCCATAGGGTGAGAAGCAAGTGTAGACTTCACAACAATAGGAGAAATAATATGCTCAACTATAGGAAGAGCAAGAATGGGCTCAACTATAGCAGGAGAGACAATGGGCTCTAATAAGGGATCTACTTAGGGAGGAGTGGGATCTATAGAAGGTCTATGGAGGGTCACACTAACCTCAAGAGTAAACCAACTATGATGATCAAGGTACCTACCAAAGTGATAAGGTTTGATCATATCATGATCCATGAGCATACTCTTAAAAGGTTCCATAAAAACTAAAGGTGTTGGTGCCATCTCTACCCTATGATAAAGAGGAAAAATACTAAAATTAGGAACTATAAAGGAAGGAAGATAGGAATATATGTGAAAAGACTCAAGGAATAATGATAACAGACAATCTTGGCATCATGAGCCTATACAAGATCGCCTAACAATGGATCATCTAGGGAATAACCATCATCATAATTTAGGGTGTAAAGATCAATGACACAAGTGGGGATAACTTTGTCATCTGAGGAATTATGGTGAATAAAATGTTTATTCTTGGTCAAGACTATGGGAATATCATCACAAGGAATCTTGCAATAATGAGGTTATAAGGAAATAGGAAGCTATTGTAAACACCTAAAACTAGCCACCAATAACCCCCAATTAAGATTTTGGCCAATTTCCACCCAAAATGCACAATTGGGCCTAAAAACACTAAAACATGCTAAATGATGTGAAACTAACATATTCAAGTGCCGATTTTGGCTAGGGTATTTCTAAATGGGGCAATGTAATTTATGAGCCAGCTAACTTTGATCAGATCATTCTGAATCAAAATGCTAATTTTGCACCTGGGTGCTCTAAATTGCTCTTTCCTATCAAATCTTATGCACAAGATGTGTGCCTTTGTTATTTGTTGTCAGCAACATCCTAAAGAGGATATTGGGTCTAATGCATCTGATATGGACTTCTAATTCCAATCAAATCAAATTTTGGACCAATAATAAGGCATTCTGATCAAATCGAGTAATTTGTGCATAAAGTGATTAATCATGCTTAAGTGATAATTAACCCAAATCAAGGCATAATTAATAATTCCATGGAAACTTTTTGAATACTTATTTTTAGAAATGAATATTGAATATCTGCATCATCAAGTGACCTCGTTTTTTGGAAAGACATCCCTAGGCCATAAATGCCACAAATATCAAGATTCACGTCCTCCATGCCTCATCAATGCCTTCCATGATGCCATCCATGTCTCTTAATTTCCCCTTCTTCCAATTTAATGATGAGTATAATCGCAAACTTAATTCCAAAAATTGAATTAATCCTTAACCACACATCTCAATCTTGAGATGGATGGTTCAAGTTGATTCTGAACAAATCTAAAAATCTATAAATAGAGAGGTCATGAACATCATTTTTAAGTCTTGATTATGAAAACTTATAATGCTCAAATGGTTATAAAAGATTCAAGAAACTAGTGTTACCATGCCAAATTTATTCCAATCCAAGCCAAAGCCAAAGGTGCCAAGGAGAGATGGAGGTAGCCAAGATGCCATTGCCAAGGACTTCATGAGCACAAGCCGAGCAAGCCACCAGTATAAATGCATTTAGAGCATCCAAGGAAGGTAAAGGAATTATTGTGTTTTCATTCCTTAATTTTTAGTTATGTTTATCATTTGATTTTGTTAATTAAGCTCTCCCTAGTGTCTAGGCTTAGAGATGTTATGATATTAGTGTGTTTATTTCATTTTTTATTTTGGAACTAAAACCATACTAACCATCCTCTCTTGAGTCAAATTCCTAGATCACATTATGGCATGCCTGGTGGGACTATATGCATATCACACCTGAAGAAGATCATTTTACAACTCTAAAATATTTATTTAGAACCTTAAAACTCTTTCAAATTGATTTTTTAACTGTATTTTGTCATTTTTGTTTGCCATAATTTTACACAGTAATCAACATTGATAGTTAATATCGATTCAGTTGCATAACTTAACCGACATCGTTGGGTAACTGACATTGGTTATCAAAAGTAACCATCATCAATTTTATTAACCAACGTCAATCACTGTGTTTTTCCAAAAACATAGACCTGAGAGCTATTTTTCCAAAGTGTATTATTTCAAAACAAAAAGAGATTCAAAGATAAAAGACATGCTAACATTTTTGCTACAAGACCAAGCTTGATATTTATTCAAAACATGTTTAAATCACCTATGCATTCTTAAAAAAATCAATTAAGAACCTTATTTTGGTGTTTAAAAAAGGACTTAGATGTTTTGGTGAATGTTTTCAAAGTTTGAAACTAAGACCAGGGGGTCAAATGAACACCACCAAATCTTTTATTTTGGGCTTAAAATTGAACACACTTGCCAATTTTTATTTTTAATAGTTGTTTTCAAATCTTTGTTTGGCAAAAAGAGGAATGTTGCATGTATGCTCTTTTATTTGTCGTCTATAGGGAACCCTTGGAATCAAAAGTGTCATTCCTATTGCAAGTAGCCTAGTCCAAGGCTTAGAAAGAATGTCATCTAAAGCACTCCCCAAAAACTTTTCAAAGTTTGGGTGACCTTGAAAATGACCCTAAAGTCTTTATATTTCATGTTTTCTTTATTTTTATGCAAACTTGGCTTGCAATGGGGACTTCATCACCTCCCACAACTTCTTTAGGGAAGTTTTGACCTGGGGTTTTATCTCCTAGCATTGACTTCATTTGGCTCTTTTGGAGTTGCACATGAGACATAGTGGAACTTTAGACATCGCACTACACTGAGCGAACAGTAATATGTAGTGGTTGCAAAAATGACTAGACCTTTTTACAATAAGCCAAGTGATATGGACCTAAAATCTATGATTTTTTTTACATTATTTGGCATGAAATTCATTGTGAAATAGATTCCCTTAGATCATTTAGAAACTTTTTAGATCTTAGATAAATCCCCACTTGTCGTGGAAGTATTGTTGGTTCAAGGTGCACCTCAAGGTCCATGTCATAGTACTATCATTTGAAAGAAGGGGGGTGTAAAAACCCTACTATATAATGTGCATTTACTTTTGGATGAACACTTAAAATCCTCTCAAATGATGTATATTGATGGATTTCAACAATACCAAGCAACCTTGTCAGTTTAGGATCTAAAAATGGTTAATTAGTTGGTTTTGTCCTAGATTAAAGTCTTGTTTGGAGTCAAAAATTGGTGTAAACAAACAATCCAAAACAAACACAAAGTCCAAATTTTGCTTTGAACAAAGAGGTGTTATGTTTCCCACGTGAGATCATCAATTTGCCTTTTTCAAAAGTTCATCAAAAGCTTGAGAGTCATATCATCCACTTTGGCATAGTTATGCTACCCAATTGAGTCTAGACCTTTACCAAAGTTGTTTAAAATTTTTCACTTATAGCCTAAATTTAGAATTGCACCTTTATAATTTCATAAGTTTGATGTGTTAAGTGGGTTCACCATTTTCACTAAACTTGAGGGAACTTAGGTTTAATTTCTAATTTAGGTTGAAGGTCGTTTAAGACTCATAATCCTTATCAACATTTCATAGACTTAAGCCATTTTGTGCTAAACACTTGCACTTTAAGTATATACACCACAACATTTTGAGTCAAGAAAGGTAGTGTTATGCTATCAAAATTGTAGGAAAGCATCTTTGCCTTAGAGAGTTTTGGAAAAAAACCTTTTTATCACAACTTTTTGGGTAGTATAGCATTGTTATGCTACCTAAAACATTTCAAATATTGTTTCATAGACCTTCTTACATAGGATTTAAATTTATTCCTACATTTTTAGACCAATCCAAGTGTAATTTTGTGATATTTTTCTAAAATATTTATATTGCTCACTTTTGTCTAGCTTATTTGTGAAAAGAACCCAGTTTTATACCATGTTTTGTGAGAAAATAAACTATTACTAAAGTTCCTTTTGTTTCATACATTATACCTAGTTTATCAAGTTCATGTTCAAGAATAAAATGCCTAGTGTTTGTAGAAGTGTTTCAAATCCATTATATTAAAACTTTCATCTATTTTCAAAGTCTAGCTTTTGATGTCATTTGTCTAAGATTCTTAGCACATGCCTTGTTTGAGCCTAGTTTTTGATGTCACATTTGGCCAAAAGACTTAGCGACTTTTAAATTCTTAGAATAGATTGATTTGAAACACTTCAACCTTAGATTTTAGCATTTTGATTTTTAGGACCATTTACTTGCTTATCTTTGTGTGAATAGTGAAATGTTAGATACTTCATGCTAGCTTTGTTTCCTCAAAAAACTTTGCATAAATCTTTTGATCCTTTTGACAAATCTAGACCAAGTTGGGACATCATCTATTTTAGATAGTGTCTTTTTTAGATTTTGTATAACTCTTTAACCTTTTATCTTAAAATCATTGACTATGGATCATAACATGTATTCCTACACTTGTAGTGGATTCATGTACAATCCAAGGATTAGTAATGTGGTTACGCAGGTAGAAATGGTGCAAGACCCCTATGCAGATAATATTGCTTATGAGATGGATTTTTATCCCTCTTATAATACTCAATCAGGGGTACAAATACAAGATCCATTAGCTAATTATTTGGTTAACACACCACCCTACATAGAATAAGACCAATAGCAAACCGTACAATACCTAACTACAATACCTATAGTGGATGAGCTAGTTCCTCAATAGTCATATTCTACTAATACAACTTCTATGTATGATCCATTTTTGTTTGAGTGATATTTTTTAGAGAATAAAGATGAGATTTTGGTTAGAGCCATAGAGGTAGGGGCTAAGTTTCGAGTAGACTTCCCCCATGAAAATTTACCAAGTATAGTAAGAGTGCCTCACAATATCATTTACGATCAATAGGATTCTTCTATCAATCCTATGGCTCTAGTCCAAACAATGTACCAAGATACTAATGTAGTTGATCAAGGCAAAAACATCATGGAAGATCACTTTAACTAAATGTAGATAGCATATCAAACATATCTGAATCTAGCACATGATTTCAATCAAATGAACATGGTAAGTAAGCCTCTCATTGACCTAGTTCCTTCAATAGGAGTGTTGATAGAGTTAATTGGAAAAGAGAATCCAAATTTTGACCCATTCATATAAACCATTTCAATAGATAAATTGATATATATGCCCATTATTGAAAAAGTGTCTTCAGCCTCTACACTGAATAGTGAGCCAAACATAGTAGATAATTTGCAAACAACGTCTAGTCCTAATAAAAGTGGTACTAATGCACAAATAACTAGCTAATAACATGTGCTTGTAGCTAATCATATGAATAGGTCATCATACCAAGGAGTGGGAGTTTTTACACCCTAATCTCAACTGATTACTTCCTCAAATGTACAACCTATGGGATTAGGTAATCAAATAATGGCCAATATCATGCCTCAATGATGGAATGTGATGAATCCTACTCCTCCTCAACAAGTAACAAGTAGTATTCCAAAACAATAGGCATAATATAGTGTATCAATGTAATAGAGGTCAAATACATTTCCACCTCAATTAGGTGCAACAAATGTTCCACCTCACCAGGGAACAATGAACATACCTCTTCAGTCGCAAATTAATATGCCAATCCAAAACTAAGCAATGACTAGTCAATAATATGCAAATATTGGTCAATGATAGATGTCAAATCTACAATCCACTTTCAATTCCTCATAGGGATTCATGCAATAAGGAGGTCCTCATATTTTTCAATTACCTACTAGACAACCATTGGTCCAAAATGTGCCACAAATCCAGAAATAGGGTCTTGGTCCACAAGTTCCCACTCAACAGCAAGGTTTGATTAGTCGATAGCATGTCCCTTTTCAACTTTAGTAGGTAAAATATAGTTATATCCCTCCATCCTAACCACAAAATCCTCCAAGTCAAACCTTTATCTCCAACCCAAACTAGAATATCACACCACCAAGTGTGTAATTTCAAGTACATCTTAATCCATGTATGTGTATTCTTGGTCCATTCCCCAACCAAGACAATGTACCCCAACAGGTAGTTCCATCATACCTTGGTCAAAATGTTCTACTTGTGACCTCCTAACCATCTATCTAAACCCAAATTCTCCCTCAAACCAATATTCTTTCTAGTTTCCTATCCCAAGAATTGCAATAGATGAAGGATGTAATTTCTACCATTCAAGATGATAAACAAACTAAAAATTTTAAATTGGATGACGTATGTACCTATCCATTCAACATGGAGTATTTTTAGATACCATTTCCCCTAAGATACGAACTATCAAAATTTGATAAATATCAAGGGAAAGGTGACCCTAAGGCTCATTTGATCGAATTCTTTGTCGCATGTCAACCAATGGCATATAGCAATATATACCTTTTATTATTATTTCCAAGGACCTTATCGGCTGGGAAAGCCTTGAAGTGGTTTTTAAAATTTCCCAAAAATTTAGTAACAAATTTTGATGATCTTTTTTATAACTTTGTGTAGCACTTTTCCTATAATTTCAAGCATGAGATTCCATTAGTGGACTTAACGCAAGCAAAGAAAAAAGATGGTGAGAGTTTTGAAAGTTATTTACAATGATGGAGAGCCCTTGCAAGCCATTTCACCCATAGTTTATTGGATAAATAATTAGTTGTTGTGTTTACCAAAAATTTGCATAGTGAGATAGCTTATCATTTGGAACTATAATGTGCACATACATTGAAGGAGATCATTGACAAAGGCTTGTTGATTGAGTGGGTGCTCATTAATAAAGGAGTTATAAAGCTTAATTCAACTAATCAAAATCAAGGTACCAATTAGGGAAATGACCAACATCTCATTCAAGCGCAAGCATCACAATTGGCACAAGTTAATAACCATGAAAGATCAAAGCAATTCAATCATAATAGGAATGTTGTGGGAAATGGAGTAACCAAATCTAGTCATGTGCAAATGGTACAAACATCATTTGCACCACCTTTTCAAATTACTCCTACACAAATAGTGCCATAAGTGCAACAACCAAAACCTACATATTAAATATAGCAATTGTTACCATTGTAAACCCCTCCTCCTAGAAGAATTGTTTCTACATATCATGTCTTTAGTGACCTAGGAGAACATATTGAGTCTGTATTTCACAATCTTTTTGTCATTAATCTAATTATTTGGCCTATAACAAAACATTATCTACAAGGCATTCCTTATCCTGATTGGTATCATAAAAATGAATTATGTGACTATCATCAGGTCAACAAGCATAGTCTATGAAGTGTGTCTAAATCAAGCATTTAATTGAGAATATGTTGGAGAATGGGGAGATAAAATTGGATAATAGTGCTTCCACTTCTAATTAAACTCTTGGGATATATCAAAAATCCTTTCCTTGAAATAACAATCAACAACAATAGAACAATCAGCTAAAATAACAATGGCCAGTGTAGAAGCAAAATTAATAGTATCAAAATCAAAGGCTGAACGAATAAAATCAACAAAATCAACAATCGAACCCACAACGATAGAATAATGGACAAAACCAAGGTCAGAATGGTAACAACCAACAAACCTACCATGTCATTTCACATGAATACAATAGGTTTATAGGTCATATTGTAGGGGGTAATGTTAATACCATCTCCAATAATATTAGACCAAACACTAATCAGTCTAGACCATTTCTAAACAACAACATTCAACCAAATTACATGGATAATCCTTCTTTGACCTGGGAATGCATACATGTAAACCAAAAAATTAGGACTTCCCCTTTTGGACCTTATATAGATAACTTATCCTTGTCATGTGACCACATGCAAGTGCATCGGTAATCAAGACTTGTCTTGTCTAGTCCCACACCATTCCCAACATTAGTTAGTAATAATGGTCCAGTATTTAATCCTGATTATGCAATCACAACTCAGAGGTTGAAGATTACTATCCCATAACCATAACCATTTACCACTTTTCCTATCATCTAACCAACCATTCAACCTTTGAATAAACCATTTACTACTGACCAAGATAAGAAATTTGATATTGTGAAATGATTACAAAAAACACTAGCACAAATTTCTATTTTAGATTTATTGTGAATGTCAACAATCCACAAAAACATCTTGAATGAGCTTTTGACCCAATCCACTATTGCTAGTGACATATCCCATGATAAATTTAATGCTTTGGTTGGACACCTAGCTCCAACATAACAAGTCACATTCAACCAAAGTGGTTTGTCTTCCATTCGCCTGCTCCAAAAATCCATTATACATAGAGGTTTATATAAAATGACATAAATTGAAATGTGTCCTTATAGACAATGGATCCGGCCTCAACATACTATCTCTAAAGCTCATCAATATTCTTGGTACATAATGGTAGATCTATAGTCAAAAACAATAACCATCAAAGCTTATGATAATCAAGAAAGGGAATCACAAGTCACCATTAGTTTGCCAGTTATCATTGGGCCTTTACCCATTATACACTTTTCCATGTGCTTAATCTTGAGTTATCATATAATATGCTTCTAGGTAGGCCTTGGTTACATGAGATTCATGTAGTCCCATCAATGTTGTACCAATGTATCAAGCTTTCCCACTCACGGATGGAAGTAAATATTCTAAGAGATTTACACCCATATGAACACTGCAAGCATCTTGAGGCTGAATTTCAAAGTTATAATAATCAGTACGATATGAGTCCAAGTTCCTAGCAAGATAAAGAAAAATTTATACTTATTGATCCTTCACCAGATAATTGCATAGATCCTAATACCTTAGATTCCCTTTCCCACATGCCACATCCTGAAGCTTCTAATCATATCACCATTTTAGATAATGGATCAGGAGCGTATGTGACCCATGATACATTTCATTTTTCCAATACTCCTCAGAATCCAAAAACCTTTGGGTGACCTATAGTCACTCCACATATGCATTGGCAACAAAAGAAAAAAGATAAGGGGCATGTCACATTTATACTAGCATTTGGCCTAGAACCCAACCCTCTTAAAGGGGACAAATCATGGTTATACAATGATAACCAAGTTGATTTATATAAAAATTTGAAGTACCTATTCCCAATAGGATCATGGAGCATCACAATTATGAAGGAAAAGGCCTCAGACCAAATCACTAAGGAACCATCAAGCTAATTTCCATGACTAAGTATGAAAGACCTTATGGACTTAGATTTAAACCGCTTGGGGGTGACCCAATATATCTTATTCAAACTCCATCACCAATGACTAGTGATGATGATGTTGATAGCAAAGCAAAGTCCAATCATAGCCTCACCTTTGATAACCTAGATGAAACTAACCTATTTGATAATAATGCCATTTGTACCCTTACCTTGGCCATTCATCACAATCCATTGCCATTATATTATCTCCAACTGATAGATTAGGACCAACAAGAATCTAGTCTATTGATTGATGAGTTCCAAAATGATGAGGCATTCTATGACTTTTTGGGCCTTAGAGATGATTTTCTATTGGGAGATCACAAATCAAGATTCTCAATCACATTGGATCCTATAGCCTATTTTAGAGAGTGAGTGAACACCTTTAGCCAAAAATAAATAAGTAAAACATTGAAGTCCCAAAGTGAAAACCTATTTGAAGCACTTTTTAACTAGGGAAAAAGTAAAAATAAATGCCAGTCTAGTGGTGAAAACCTATTTCAAGCACCATTAGATGGGGATGTTCATTCTTCTTCAATTTTAGATTAGGAGACCACCAATGATGAACTTGCCTATGGATCTGAGTTCAACTTTGAGCAAAAAAAAGTATTTGATCAAATTATTCAAGAATTTTGTATTTTTTTATCACATGGCCAAATCTCCCATTAGGGGACTTAGATTCATCATGCCTAGGAGAAGTTGATGATCAAGTCCTAATGGAGGACTCTGACATAATTCAATAGTTCAAGTCATTACCTACTATACTAGAAAATGATTAGACCCTTCTAATTAAAGATACAATAGAGGTAAATATTAGGTCTTCATCATACCTAAAATGGATAAAATTAGGCACATTCCTCACTAAGGAGGAACATGATGTATTTACAGCTCTATTGAGAGAATTTGTATATATTTTTGTATGGGCCTATTTTGACATGCCAGGTTTAGATCTTGCCTTGGTTCTGCACCACCTTATAGTTGCCAAATTGGTAAAACAAAAGTTACATAAGATGCATCCTTGTATTGCTATATTGGTAAAGAAAGAGTTGGAAAAACTCTTAGAAGTAGGATGTATCAGATCCATTAACTACTCAAAATGGATCTTTAATGTTGTACCTGTTAGTATAAAGCTTGAATGGATTAGAATTTGTACTAATTTTTGAGACTTCAACAAATATTGTCCTAAAGATTATTTTCCCTTGCCTAATATCAAAATGATCATCGACTCCATGGTAGATTATGAAATGCTTTCACTCATGGATGGCTTTTTAGGATACAACTAGATCAAAATCACACCAAAAGATTAGCATAAATTATCATTCACCACTCCATGGGGAACATTTTATTATCAAATGATTCCATTTGGTATTAAGAATGCTAGAGCTATGTATCAAAGGCATATGGTTGTCATATTTCATGATATGATGCATGATATTATTTAAGACTATGTCAATGACATATTAGGAAAATCCAAAACTAGAGATGACCATCCAACAGTGTTGCATAAGATATTTAAAATATTTTGGGAGTATAAAGTTAGAATAAATCAAAAGAAATGTGTGTTTGATATAACTTCAGGTAAATTATTTGGCTTCATTATGTCTCGTAGAGGTATTGAATTAAATCCGACTAAAGTCCATGTTATAATCAAAATGCCACCACCAACCAATTTAAATCAACTCCATAGTTTACAAGGTAAGATCCATTCAATCGAATGCTTCATCTCTTAGTTAGTAGACAAGTGTCATCCATTTACACACCTTTTAAAGAAGGGAGTTTCATTTCACTAGGATGATCACTGCCAAATAACTTTTCAACAACTCAAAGATTATCTTATTAATCTACCTATTTTATTACCTCATATGCTAGGAAAGCCATTTTTGTTATACCTATCAGCTACCAGTCATACTCTAGAGGGACTCTTGGCTCAACATGATCACAAAAGAAAGGAGCACATTGTATACTACCTAATCCATACTTTGGTTAAATATGAACATAACTATGCACTTGTTGAAAAACATTGTCTAGCCATGGTTTTCACAGCTCAAAAACTATGCCATTATATGTTGAATAATTAGACCATGGTCATTTCAAAAATAGATCCGCTCAAGTATCTACTATCTAAAATGGATTTGCAAGGAAGAGTGGCTAAATAGATCATGATTCTCAATGAGTTTGACATAGAGTATGTCAATCAGAAGGAAATCAAGGGACAAGTTATTACAAATCAACTTGTTGAAGCACCTCTCATAGACACACAGCCACTCATATTTCAATTTCTTGATGAATATATCATAACCATCATTGACACACCCATTAAGGAGCAGCCCTGAAAATTATATTTTGATGGTTCATTCACTGCACATGGATCAACGACAGGCTTATTGTTTATTACACCACATGGAAATCTAACCCCTAAATCATTTAGAATTAGCTTTCCTTATGCAAAAAACATGGTTGAGTATGAAGCACTTATTACAGGACTTCAACAAGTAGTGCATTAGAATATGTCTTATCTCTAAGTTTATGGTAATTCTAAGTTAATCATCAATCAAGTTATAGATCATTTTCAAACCAAAGATGATAAGTTGGTTCTATATAAATCCATGGTTGACACTCTTAAATAATAAATTGTTGATATTCAGCTTAAGTACATACCAAGGGCTAGTAACAAAAATTTAGATGCCATGGTTACTATTGGCTCTCTGACTTGACAAACAGATAAAGCTAGAGAGTATCAACTCCTCATCAAGAATTTGTCAGCACCAACTCATGAACCTTCAATCATTGCCATGATTTGTTATATTGTTGATCCGAATTCTATTTGGTACTCAGACCTTTACAACTACCTTCATGACCAAGTTCTACCACCTAACCTATCTCACAAACAAACCCAAGCCTTCATTCATAATTTCACTCATTATACTCTACTTGGATCTAACCTTTACCTTCATAGTTTTGATGGAACTCTACTTCATTGTTTAACTTTGGTAGAGTCTACACTAGCGTTAAGAGAAGTTCATGAAGGAGTATGTGGTGCTCATTATAGTAGGGTAGTCTTGTCCAAAAATCTATTGCATACTAGTTATTATTGGCCCACAATGGATGTAGATGCCACTACATATGTAAAGAAGTGTGATAAATTTCAATGGCATGCTAATTTGATTCATGCCTCAGTAGAAACTCTTAAATTGATGCTGACACCATGGCCATGTTTTACATGGGGACTCGACCTCATTAGGAAGATCAACCCCACTTCATCTAATAGCCATAAGCATATCCTTACCATCATCAAGTATTTCACTAAGTGGGTTGAAGTTATACTCCTCACTTATGTGACTGAAAATCAAATTTCCAAATTCATTTTCAACCACCTCATTTATCGCTATGATATCCCCTTTGAAATTATATCTGATAATGGAGGATCATTCAAGAACAAGGTTGTAAACCAATTATGTATTGAATACAACATCACCTAACATTTTTATACAACATATTACCCTCAAGGTAATGGCCATGCTGAGGCATCTAACAAAACCATTGTCAATATTCTCAAAAAGATTGTCAATAATGTCAGTCGTGATTGGCACCTCTAGATATTCCTTTCCCTTTGGGCATATCATACCAATCATCATACTCCCATAGGAACCACTCCATACTCACTTATTTATGGTACTAAATACATCCTTCCCATTGAGGTTAAATTACCTTCACTACACATCTCTTTCAAGCATGTCCTAGATGATCATGACTATCAAGTAGCTCACCTGTAAGAGCTTGATCTATTTAACAAAAATACACAGCTATGCTCAATAATATTCAAGCATATCAAAACTAACTCAAAGTCCACTATAATTAGTGTGTTAAGTATATAACATTTGAAATTGGTGATCTTGTTCTTAAAAAAAACTAAAAGAATACCACGATTGAGAAAAAGCATTAAGAAAAATTCAAACCAAACTAGATAGGGCCTTTCATCATCACTGTAGATTATGGATGAGGAGTATATAGGCTCACCACACCAAATAGAGATGAACTTCTTGAGCTAATGAATATTTTTTCACCTCAAGCAGTACTATGCTTGAGCGCTAAGGTGTATTGTCTGTAAGGACCATTTTATTTATATCATTTTGTCACTATTCTTATTTGTACAAATACCATCCTTATATGTCCTCTTCACCATATCCACTTTTCACTTCCATTCTATCGACTCAGTGTCTTTTAAAGATTAACCCATTTGACCTTAGTTTTTGTCATTCACTATGTAGTTTCATCATGGAGGTATATGATCAGTTCATTAGTTAGTTCAAGTAATTTAGATAGAGAGCATATTTTAGGATAGTGTGATAGAATTTTTACCAGTTACATCCTTCATTTTTTATTATTTTATTGCTACTAATTATAACCACCTTTGGGAAAATTAGTACCATTGATCTATGTCATTATGTCCTAGTTATAATCACCTATGGACAAACTAGGGGAAACATTAAGTCTTGACATATCAACTTGCCACTTCCTATGCCATGTTGTACCTTTTTACCAACTATGTCTATTTTGTTTGAATTGATTGCTACACTAGTTGAGTTCCTCCACTGTAAGGGAAAAACTACAGTGACTTGAGGTCCTACTCTAGAACTATGTAGGCAATGCTCAATACTTATTGAGGTTAGCTTAGTCACCCTTCTCCACCATGCTCTCATGGTTTTACAAGCAACCTAAGTTTGAACACTCTCACCATTTTGCAAGCTTGAACCATTTAGTGTCTTGTCATTCTTGATTGAGTTGAGATACCTCTAAAACAATTCCAAAAACATTTGAAAATTTTTTAGAAAAGAACAAAAACATTGACCACTTCTTTGCCTTAAGGATTCTGGGAACCCTTACTAAGTTACAAACAAATCACTTGTCATTTAGTTTCCCCATCCTTTTTGGCCTTTTTTCTCTCACGCACTTGCCATTTTGTAAGACCATTCCTATTCTTCTATCATTAGTTATCCATTCTTTTGTTTTCATTAGTTATCATTTTCATCCCATTCCCTAGAAGAACTACATTTGGCCTAAAGTTTTTTATTGGATATTACATCCATGGAACTATGTAGGAAACATCCACTTGCCTAGTAAATATGGAGATATCTCAGCCATCCCCTTCCCTTTCTTATATTCCCCTAGTTTGTTTTTTTGTTAGGTTATCACCTATTTTCTAGGGGCAATGTTAGTAGGGGGCTTTGTTTATTTATTTATGCTTATTTTGTTTGTTTGTTTGCAAGTTTGTTTGCTTTCAACACTATTGTCTTAATTCAGTCTAGGTGTGTTCATTAAGTGATTCCTTGCCCACACTTATCCTTGAATCCATCCATATTCATATGTTTATATTATCATCATGGTTTCTATCATTGGTGCATTATTTTCTATTGAGTATTGGATTATAGGAATTAGTCCTCATGCATATTTTGGTCAAGTCATCATGATGTTATATCATGATGCCTACCAATATGTGTTATAATAAACTTCAGCTTTAAGAAGTCTATTCATCAATGGAATCATCTCTTCGGCACCAACATCCTGATTCAATCCTAATCATATCCCTAATAGAGTAATTAACCATGAAATAATTCTAACTTTTATTAGTTTGAATGAGTATCTCCCTACCAGTAGGTTATTCCAATTCATCATTACCCTTTGTCTTAAGTTATCATCATCCTTGGCCAAGTTTATCATGTTTTCCATAATCATGGTCCAAGGATTATAACTACCTATGGGGAAATCATTGCACACTGTCCCACCTATATTTATCAATGATTATAACCACCTTTGAGCAAATCATTATATTGTCACCACTTTAATTTTTCTACCCATATAGGGGCATGTTGTTGTTTATCTATCCTAACTGGGGCAAATCCATCTTCTCAATTATTATAACCACCTTTGGGGAAAACATTGTGTTATCATACCACATTGCCACTATCAGGGTATAATTCTTATAACTACCTTTGGGTAAACTATTTTACACCATCCCACATGCATTCTCAATGAATTTGACTACTTTTTCACTATCATTGCGTTTTCACCTCATCATCTTTCTTTTCTTTGGTCCCCTCATTTTGCTTCTTTCTTTTCAAGGGACCGTTTGCTGACATACTTGTGCCAACCGTTCCCTCGAGGGGGCATCATATAGTTAGTTTATCATCATTATAGTTGTAGGCATATAGAACCTTTTCATTATTTGAGAAGATGTTACTATGCTTATAACTTGCAAAGCCTTCCCAAACAGGGGCAAACTATAGACACCTAAAACTAGCCACCAATAACCCCCAATCAAGCTTTTGGCCAATTTCTACCCAAAATGCACAATTGGGCCTAAAAACACTAAAACATGATAAATGATGTGAAACTAACATATTCAAGTGCCAATTTTCACTAGGGTATCCCTAAATGGGGTAATGAAATTTATGGGCCAGCTAACTTTGATCAAATCATTTCGAGTCAAAATGCCAATTTTGCACCTAGGTGCTCTAGATTGATCTTTCCTATCAAAAATTTTACACAAGATGTGTGCCTTTGTTATTTATTATTAGCAACATCCTAAATGGGATAGCAGGTCCAATGCATCTGACATGGACTTCTAATTCTAATCTAGTCAAATTTAAGACCAATAACAAGGCATTCTGATCAAATTGCGTTATTTGTGCAAAAAGTGCTTAATCATGCTTAAGAGCTAATTAACCCAAATCAAGGCATTATTAATAATTCCATGGAAATTTGTTGAATACTTGTTTTTAGAAATGAATATTGAATATCTACATCATCATGTGACCTCATTTCTTGGGAAGACATCTCTAGGCCATAAATGCCATAAATTTTAGGATTCATACTCTCCATGCCTCAGTAATGCCTTCCATGATGCCCTCCATGTCTCTTAATTTACCCTCCTTCCAATGTCATGATTAGGATAATTCCAAAAATTGAATTAATCCTCAACCACACATCTTAATCTTGAGATGGATGGTTCAGGTTCATTCTGATCAAATTCAAAAATCTATAAATAGAGAGGTCATGAACATCATTTTTAAGTCTTGATTATGCAAAGTTATAATGCTCAAATGGTTCTAAAAGCTTCAAGAAACTGGTGTTACCATGCCAAATTGATTCCAAGCCAATCCAAGCCAAAGCCAAAGGTGCCAAGGAGAGATAGAGGTAGCCAAGCTTCCATTGCCAAGGACTTCATGAGCACAAGCTGAGCAAACCACCACTACAAAGGAATTTGGAGCATCCAAAGAAGGTGAAGGAATTATTGTGTTTTCATTCCTTGATTTTTAGTTGTGTTTTTCATTTTCTTTTGTTAATTAAGCTCTCCCTAGTGTCTAGGCCTAGAGATGTTATGTTATTAGTGTGTTTATTTCATTTTGTTTTCATTTTAGAACTAACACCATACTAACCATCCTCTCTTGAGTCAAATTCCTAGATTACAGCTATGAGATGAGATGAGGTAGGAGATAGAAATTTTTAATCTTTAAGTTAATATCATCAGGCTCATCATCATCAAAATCTAAGATGTTAGAAGGAATGTTCCTGATAGGTTTAGGATGTCCATTGTAACCTCAAGTTGAATTAATAATAAAATTAAGATGTTGAGACTCATAGAATGGAAAGTTGGGCAAAGGTTCAAAAGTATAGATCTTAAAGACACCACGTTCTTGTAATTGTTCAAAATTATAAGGGTTAGTGTCACCCTAAATCCTATAAATGGCTCCATTATGAGGGAATTCAATGCATTGGTAGGTGGAAGAAGAAACAAATCTCATATGGTTAGTCCATAACCTACCAAGAAAGATGTTATAGGAAAGGGGAAAGTTAAATATCATCACCTTCATGAAAATGGTGATAGGTGGGATAATAATCATAATCCACACATAACCTAGAGGAGGCATTTTCCTTCTATCATATCCTTGGCAAGTGTTTCATGTAGACTTGGGATTACATTATGAATATCTAAGGATCATAATGAAGTTGAGAGAGGCAATGTAGGTGTTGAAACCCTCATCAATCAATGAATTCTTAACTTGGATATCACCTATTTTAACACTAATAAATAATGGAGGATCATCTGCATGAAGCAAAATCTCATCAGGAATCATAAAAGCTATAGTAAATTTTAAGGAAAGAAAAGTGTTTATAGTTTCATCAACATTTATAGACATCTCTTCACATTGTTTTAATATACTATCCTTATATCTAGATAAGGTTGCCTCTTGTCCTATTAGGGGAGGACAAGGGGCATTCATCTCAAATAACAGTTACATAAGATAGTTTCTATGATGTGAAGTACTCATAATCTCAAGGAATAAAATATGTGATGGGAGATTAGTGAACTCTGCAATGGGATCCCTCTCATCATAACCCATAATAATGTTGTTAGATATAGGTGCATAATGATTAAGGAGGTCCTTAGAAAGAGGAGCCAAAGTACATTAGAATTTTTTTGATAAGAAGAAGGTTTGGAACAAGATTGCAAATTATGTTGTGATGATGAATTAGTTAGTTTAAGTTGATTTTGAGATCTAGTAGAATAAATGTTAGTAGAAACTTGATTATCATTAGTGTTACAAGATGATGGAAGAGTGGTATAAATATAATAGTAAGTGTTATCCAAGGGAGAATCAAAAATTGACTCATCAAAAGTAATAAGATCATCTTTTCCCAACTTTTTTAAATGAGTTGGAGAATAATCCTAGATAACACGATATGTTCTAGATGGAGGAGTGTAGATAGGTTAGGAGTCAATAAAATAAACCACCTTCACATACTAATCATTTTAACCACATTATGTTTTGAAGTGGGTTCAACAAGACTTTAAACATTATTGGTGGAAGGGGTGGATTTGTCTTGATTGTCTTGGATAGGTTGATGATTAGGAAGAGGGTATTTATAGATAGCTAAATGAGCATTTTCTTGGTTTAAGGCTTGAGATTTATCGTGTGATTTATAATATTTAAAATCTATTTCATAAGCTTTTTGACACTTTCAAATGATAGAATCATTATCAAAATTAGGACCAAGAAGAAATTCCATAGATAAATTATGAAGCTGTCTATAGGTCTCATAAAAGCTACCCCAACTAGTGTGAAACCCACAAAACTTGTTAAGATCATACCAAGATTTCATAGGATGGGTAGGGTCAAGTTCTCATAGAAGAGGCATAGGTAGATGCTTAAGAAATTCAATTGAGGATAGAGGTTTATAAACATTAATGTTGTTTGGCTGGTTCTGATGAAGGGGTAGGAATGATAGCTTGAACATTGTGAATGGTGTCATAAGAATCTATAACACCATCAATGGTAACATTATGAATTTTGTTATTAAGTAAGAGATGAATACACATAGAAGGTTTGGGTGGCATGAATTGATGCATAAGGAAATCTTATCATTTAGCTTGGTTAATAGCCTACTCTAATGTACATGGAGAGAGAGTGTAGACCCGATATTAAAGTTTAGGAAAAGGGCATTGGTAAAGAGATGGAAAATATTATCATTGACCATGTTATGTTCACATTTATTTGACAATTTTTTCCACATTTTAACAAAGGCTTGAGTAGTTTCATTTTCAATTTGTTTGTAATTTATGAAGTGGGCCAAAGTTTTTCTGGGAAGATCACTAGTTTGGAATTATTAAACTAAAGCATTCACTAAATCCTCTAAAATAGTAATGGAATGATTTCTAAGTTGGTTGTACCAATCCAAGGCATCACCTATGAGATTTTTGTCGAAGAGTTTGGTAGTGGCAAAGGTGTTCAATTTAACCCAATCCTTATAAAGATTTCCAAATGTTTTAAGATGAAAGGTGGGATCAATTGATCCATTATAAGAAATTATAGGTGTGATACCTCCTGTATCAATGTTATCAATTTGAGAAGTGAGAATTTTATTTTGTATATGTTTAATGGTTTCATTGACCAAAGGAGGTTAAGGAATGAGATTGCCTTGATAATATCAAAGAGGAAGAGGAGGAACATTTTGGTTATGTGTGCCCCAAGCCATTGGTTGAGGATGAGATTGAAGATTAAGAATGTGGTTTTGAATTCTCATCATTTAATTTATGTTATGAGCTTGAAAAGTATTCATTTGATTGAGTGTTTGTAACAATAGTTGATGTGTTTGATTAGCATTGTTAGAATCATTAAAGTTGTTATTAGTGGCTTGAATAACACTGTTGGCGTTGATAGGAGCTTGAGAAGAATTATGAGAGTGTGAGGCACTAGTGGAAAAATTTTATTATGTAGCAAAAGATGGACTAGTGAATGGTTGAGAAGAAGAAGCACTAGTAGCATGATTACCTTGGGTAGGAAATGATGCACTAGTGGAAGGATTAAGGATAATTTATCTTATGAGAGGCCCACTAGATGTAGAACCTACCATGTTAGTGGATATACTAGGCATGGAGGTGGAATAAGTTAGAGAATAAGAGGTCTTGGAATGAGAAAGGGTCATAATCTAAGGAAGAAGTTGAGAATAAAATAAAGTGGTACCCCCAAATCTAGTTGAGAATGTGGTAGTAGGTGAATGAGGCTCTTCAATTTGACCACTAATCATAAGATTGTAAATAGTAGAAGGATATTTTCTTCAATGTTGAGGAAGATAAAAGATAAAGAAGATCATTTCGGGTGTATACTCTAATTTGGATTGGTCTTATAATGATAAATGAGGATTACATTTCGAAGAGGTATTAGATTGTTCATTATCTGAATATCAATATGAACATTACTAGCATCCAAGAGAGGATCCCTACTTTGTCTATGGGGGGCCCTGTGAGGCTTGGTAAAATTCATCATGTCTATTGACTGTAACTCAGTGTTATCATCAAGTATAAATTCCATGATGAAGGGAAAGAAAGAGAGATGAGAAATCAAGGAAAGAGGAAATGACAAAAATAGTACAAGGTCAACTGGGTCAACCTAACACAAAAATAGGGTCAGCAAATAGTACAAGATGGATTGGGTTGATCCAGTATAGTGAACAAAGGTTGGAAAAATACAAAATAGGGTCTAAAAATATTATAGGGTCAACTAGATCGATCTAGTATAGTGAACAGAGGCTGGAAAAAGGTATAGGGTCAACTGGGTCCACCCAATATAGCAGAGAGGGAAAATTAAGAAGCCTATAACAAATTGTGAACTAAGACAAGATAACTTTTTCAAGTAATTTAAAAATAAATAATTAAAGGGAAATAAATTATTTCTCTCAATTTTTGCTTATTTTTTAATTTAAAAAAGTAAGAAACTAGTAATAAGGTTGTGGTAGAAGAACCTATTTATTTGTGTACATGTGATCCAGATGATTATGAAGAGATCCTCTTTGATTTGGGAAGAATGACCCATAGATAAGAAATAACTCATGAAAAGGGGTTGTTAGATGGGTAGCAAGGTAGATTGCCTAGCATAATCTAGATCCAAGAAATGTGAGCTTACTAGGATGTTGTCAATCCACACTCTTAAAATAGTCAAGTTGAAAGAAATGAAAGTAAAGTACTTGCATCAAATAATAGAAAATATTAAAAGGAACTTCCAGAAGAAATGAATGCTTGATAAAGGAAATAGACTAATTTGAGCAAATAGTGGGTCAATACTAATGCTAAATAGGTTAGGTTAGGTCCAAAAAATAGGTGATCTCTTTGTGAACAAGAAGGGACATAGAAAGTGGAATTTGGGTGAGGGTAGGTAGGTATAAATGACTTGCTATTATTTATTACCACAATGACTATCAGTGGTCAGGGTGACCATCGACAGTTATGTTGACCGTTGGTGGTTGGGTGACCATCGATGGCTGAGAGTGACCGTCAGTGATCATCGATGATTATTGTGGGTTTTAGAAGTGCTCAAAAAAGGGTCTAATTTAGATTATAAAAAGAGTTCAATAAGTGGTTAGGGATCTAGTTAAGGTCTGGGATTAGGAGATAAGATGTAGAAAGGTCTAATTTGGGTAGGGAAGTTAGAAACTAAATAGACAAAACTTGAAATATAAAATGCATCTTGTTTGTTGCTTGATGGTAGATGGCTGAACTTGGAGAATTTTTGGTAGAGTAATCATACTTTTTCTCAAGATCAATTTTGATAGAGGTTCAGGTATCTATTATAGTTTTTAAATTACTGAAAGGAATACTTGTTGGTTGATAACTTGATTACCTATTTGCTAGAATGCTTGATTATTGATCCTCATTCACCTCCTATTCACCTCCTCATATAGGCAAAGAGAGATGGAGGTAGAAGGTTCCATAGGAGGTTGGCTACTGAATTTGATGTATCATGATGTTTTAGAAATGGGTAAGGTAAATATATTAAATTATGTTGTGTTAGCTTGTACACAACTGGTGTTGTGTTTATCAGATGGGGAAGGGACTTGATCATCAATGGTCATGGTGACTTTCAGTGGTTAAGGTGACCATTGATGGTCAAGGGTTGAAGGTTAAGTGGGGTAAAAGGGTCGGTTTGGTTATTTGGTCAAACTAACCATGGTTGGGTTTGGTTATGTTTCAAAGGGTCAAATTGGTCCCAAGTGGGTCCTAAGGTGATTCAAGGGTGTTTTGACATTCTGAACTACAGTGTGCAAAATTTTGATGTCTACATTTTTCCTTTTTTTGTTATGCAATTTGTGTCAACAAGTTGTAAAACAAAAATAGATTATGGGTCAAAGGTTGGTTATCCTAAGTATGGGAGGAAGTTATCCCCCTCAAACTAGGAGTTGATGAGATAAAACTAAATCAGGTGTAGGTTTGATGAGCAATTTATGGTGAGTCACAAGGTTGGTGACAAAAGGGTTAGACATTTGAAGTGAAAACATGCACATAAAATATGACTAAGTATGATATCCAAGATTGTGCATAGACTAAGTTTCCATAGTTGGTAAAAATAAGGCTGGTTTTATAAGGACAATTGAAAACTAGACCGCATGATTGCATTTAGGCATGGCAACTGGGAACGCTCATAAATGTAAGTCTCCTAGACATGTTTGGTGTTCTCACAGGTATTTAAGGTAATAAGTGATCTTATAAAAAAACATAAATGGTATGGTGTACACTAAGTGGTGAAATTTTAAATGTTTAACATGACAAGGTTGGTCGATACAGTCAAAAAGGACTAAGGCAAGGTCATCATAAAATATGTGATAGTTTTGGCCAAAATGGCCAACATCGAGGTGGACATGGTTAGACATTATTGGTTGGTTAGAGAGGGTGTTATTTAATGGTTCATGGTTGGTTTTTGGAGAATAGGTATTTTTGTCTCCAAATCTTGCACCCTAGAAGAGAGTCTTCAAGTCTCTTCTAGATTTGGGCAACGTTAGAACATTTCCAAGCATGTGGGTATGCTTATAGAGGAAATGAACCTCGAGATTTAAAGGGATAGCTCCATGAATGTATCTTTATAAAACAACCTCTATCTAAACTAGTTTGATTTAAAGGAAAAGAGTTATAAATTGCATAAAATGAAACCTACTCTAAGATTGTTAATGCACCAAGATTATCTTCCACGTGAATATCATATTCTAATGCATAATATATAAAAATGCATAGACCATTTTCAAGCTCTAAGGGGTTCTAACACAAGTATTTTAGTATAGAGGTGAGATGTATAAAATGACATAAGGCAAATGAACTGAAAGGGAAATTGCACATTCTAAGAATAGTTATACACTTACAGTAATTCAACACACTTGAACATACTCTATATGACCTGCTAGACTAAGAATTCTTGCTCAAGTGTGAAGGATTAAGGATTTAAAGATGGAAAATCAACACTTACTATCATTATACATCACTTACATGCTCAAAAAATTGTTTAGAACTAGAAATAAAATACTTGTACTAATGCTTAAAGGCAAAATATAACATCAATCCAATAGGGGTTTGTCATACACTGTGTGGTTGTTTTTTTTACACTATCCCAAGGGATGTATTTATAGAGGAAAGGAAGAGAGAGGATGAAGCCTTTGGCACCAAAAATAGGAATCAATTAGTTAGAAGTCTCCATCTTTAGTTGTAACTACCTTTGTAAATGATGCTCATTTGGGTCATTTGATTGATCCATGTCACCTCAAGTGGTTACATAGTTAGCCTACTCTCTCAAAGATGCTTCCCCAATGGTTTCACCAGTGGAAGATATTTTGAAATGGAATTATTGTAGTTATGTCAAATCAGTCCACTTGTTTTGGATTTATCTTGATAATAACAACTTCTCACTAGCTCGTTGAGGTGTGCAACAGTGTGGGGAAGAGTCCTTTTCATTCTATTGGCCTTGGAGAGGCATCACTTGGATTTTATGTGCATGCCTTCATGGTATTTGTCAAAATGATATCTCTATGTGTATTTCCACAAAAATCCCTTGAAATCTCACCCCAGTTTGACCTTAGTTAAATTTTAAAATCCTACAAATCCCCTCAGTCGATTGTTCCTTTGATCAACCATCAAAAAATGACTCAGATCTTGATCTGATTAATGGTGAGATGAACCTTCTAATCTAATTTGGTGAATGTGAGCCCTTGGATCTTTGATTTTTTGAGCAAGGACCATTGATCTACCTAGGACCCACTATTGAAATGCCAATGGCTAGCTCATCACCTTGAATTTGACATCTATATAACCATCATTCTATTCAGAGCATTCCTTTGGGTAATTTTCCCAAAAAAAATTCCCATGGACCCTTTTATTTTCACCCTTTGGAAATCTTGAACATTCCCTTTGATAATCTTGTAAACTTCCCTTCAAAAATCTTAAACTAGACACTTTCCTGAGAAAAGACCCTTCAAACTTTTTGCAAGTGTCCCTTCAGGGTTTTTGCAAAGGACCTTTCACAAGAGAAAAGACCCTTTGGAAAAATTGAAAATGTCCCTTCAGAAATATTACAAGTACACTTCCATGAGAAAAATACTCTTTGGAAAGATTATCCTTCAGAAAAATTTAAGAGCTAATTCTTTCAGAAAGATTATTTTGGATAAAATGTTTGAAATAATTCCTTTGAAAAAAATGCAAAGGACCAATTCCATAGAAAAGACCCTTCAAAAATATTGAAAATGTCCCTTCACAAGATAAAGAAGCATCCCTTTGATTAAGAAATGATCCTTCAGACTTTTTGAAAGTGTCCCTTCAAAATTTTTGAAAATGCCCCTTTGCAAGAGAAAAGACCCTTCCACAAAATTGAAAATGTCCCTTTGGACTTTTTACAAAGGATACTTCCATGAGAAAAAGACCCTTCAAACATATTTTTTTAGACAAAATATCTGAAATAATTCCTTTGAAAAAAATGCAAAGGACCAATTCCTTCAGACTCTTTATTTCAGATAAAAAGTTTGAAACAATTCCATTGAGACTTGAACAAAAAACCCAAAGCAAAATCTTGTCGAAAGAAATAACACTCGAGCAAAAAGACCAAAATAACACTTGAAAAAAGACCAAACAAAGGCTTTCTAAGGAAATAACACTTGACATTTTGTGGTGGGGATAAACAAATTAATAATTTTGCACTTAGCCAAAATGAAAGATGTAAAACTTGGGTGTGAAAATTGGCTAACAGGTACTCTTCAAAGGTTAGTTCTAGTTTTGTGGAGAAGGGTAATCTCCAAAAAGGTGGAATTAAGGTTTTGGTGCCAAAAAAATTAAAAGTGGGTTTTATAATCATCAACTATCAGGGATCCCAAACTTGACCATCGATGATCACCCTGAGGATCGATGGTCAAGGGGAAATCCTAAAAGTCTAGAGGTTAAAAGTGAAAATAGAAATCATTTTCACCATTTGCTTTTGACTCTCTGACTTATGTACACTTGGTCTTCTTAGAAGTTTGTGTGAACATGTTGATGAGGTGGAGTTGATTGTTAATTGGTGATTAGGTGCTTATGTTGAGCTATCATGAGACTGAGGATACAGGGTAGATGAGGACATAGCTGAGTGGTGAGAGCTAGGATTCCTCCTCAATGATGGTCAAGAAATGAGGTAGATGCTACCTTAAATTATTATATTAGTTGATTTTGGTTATTTTGGTTGAATTTGGTTAGTTTTTTTTATAATTTAAGGAGCATTTGGGATTTTCCCTAGTTTTATAATTTTTGTTGTTATTTGGTAAAATTAGCAGGTAAAAATGAATTTGGGAGGGGTAGGTAGTTTGGAGGTAGGGTAGAGGATAGATTTAAGGTAATTAGGTGATAAAAAGGGGTAGTTTTGGTTGGTTTTGGTTAGGTAGGGTTAGGGGTTTTACCACTGGTGGTCACACACAGTGACCTTTGATGGTCATACCCAACTATCAGTGGTCATAATCGACCATCGATAGTCGAAGACCAAAGGCCAAAGGTCCAGTTGAACATCGATAGTCATAGTGACCATCGATGGTTGACTAAGGGGTTAGGTTTGTTTGATAAAAGTCTAAGGAAAAAGTTGATTTTAAAATGTGTTTTTGCTTGGAAATGTAATTAAGGAAAATTAGGTTAAGGGTAAAAGATGTTAAGGTTGAGTTAGAATGTTTAAGGATACTAAGGGTAGGTAGGTGAGAAAAAAGTGGGTGATGTAGTTTGAATGGAAAAAAATAGGTGTCCTTAGGTAGGTGAAATGGGGTGAAAGGATGTTTTCCAAGGGCAAAGTGGGTAAAATAGAAAACTAAGTGTTTTGTCTAATGATTTTTGGAAGCATGAGAATAGTTCCAAATATGGGATTGGGTCCCTTGAGTCTTTATAGAGATCCATTAGGGGATGACTAATGATGATTGTACATAAATGGAGGAGGTTAACCTCAATGTGATGGTACACTTTTAGTACATGCCATAAGATGTGGAAATGATCATGGCCCTCATCGAGAGATGGGATTTGGCCATGAACACTTTTCTCCTACTGATGGGCAAGATGACCATCCTACTAGAGGATGTAAATAGGATTATATGACTTCCCATTCAAGGGGAATTGATATATTATATTGAGAGTGAGGAGAGAGATGATCATATAGAGCTCTTATATGGTGAGGATGAGGCCCTAACTAAGTGTCATGTTGGAGTCTTAATTTATAGACCTTTGTATTAGAGGGCCAGAGATGACAGGTAGTTGATGACAATGATGATGATGCTAGTCTCCTACTTTACATTTCTAAATTTTAGTAGTGGGTGGTTTCCTTATCTGTTGCTGGGAGTTTTGGTAGAGATGTTACTAAGTCAAAAAAAAATTGGGTGGGCACCAATTTTTTGGTAGAGATTTATAGGCAGTTATGGGGGTTTTGAGCACATCAGTGGTATGGCATCAACATGGGGTTTATGCTTCATTGTTGGGCCTATGAGCATATCTAGGTTCTGAGATCAATAGGGCTACCATGGGAGGGATACACATAGATGGACATTAGGGTGGGCTTCATGAGGTGGAGGGGTGATTATGCACTCATAGGATCTAGATGAGGTGTGAGGGATATTGATTAGTTTAGGGAGGTGTTGGAGGCCTTGGTAGCTAGAGATGTGGTGTGGAGGCCCTATGTTGGCTTTATAAGGTGGGCCCACTATACATAGCATATTTTTTGATTTAGAGTTATAGGTGGATTTTAGGGATGAGAGAGGGTGAGACTAAGCTCATCCTTATTGATAGATTTCATAGGTAGTTTGGGTTAGTGTAAGAAACTCTAGGTCCATTCTCGAGGTATAAGTGGGAGGATGTTGAGTTTTTATTGCCAGTGTCATAGCTAGTGGAGGTGGTTCTTGATCATGAGGAGCTACCTATCAAAGCAGAGATAGATTATTTAGGTTATGTCGATGGCTATATGGTATGGTATCAAGCCATCTATGTAGCTATTGATTTTGGATGGGATGATGAGGGTAGGTAGCCCATGGATGTGGATCCAGTTGGTGGGGGTCCACAAATACAAGTATAGGGGGTGGCCCTAATGGACAAGTAAGATTATCATTAGCCACTACATAGGTGTAGATCATAGCTTTACAAGGATAGGAGGCCACATTATAGGGCTAGGTTGTGATATTATAGGGTCAGGTGATGACTGTGAGAGGGGAGAGACTAGGTGAGGACTATACTAGCCTTGGTAACCCAGGAGAGGGACTCTCTAAGATAGGGTAGAGGAGTAGCTATAGTACTAGCAGAACCACCAAGTACTATCCCTATGGCATGGTGCTTGGCCATAGTCAAGGAGTTGCATTATTATGAGGCCATAGTTTTGACACAGCATCCATAAAAGCCCTGATGGGGTGAGTATAGAGCCATCTTGGTGGGTGGTGCAAGTGTAGTGACTCCAAGTTAATGGTTTACTTTAGTGAGTGGATAGGAAAGCATCTTAAGGGGTAGGCACCAGACAGTACTGGTTCCCTAGGGGTATAGTTTATAATATGATATGTATAGATGTATATGATTTTGATACCAGTGTGCGAGTCGATGTAACGAGATGTATATTTTTGAGAGAGAGAGAGAGAGATTCACATGATTATATGTACTTTTTTTATTTTTATGAGACATGATATATATGATGTGATGATGATATATATATGTTATTTTATGGTTCATAGTTTATGGTTTTTGTGTTTATAGTTATCATGATTTATGATTATGAGATGTAGACTCATTAGCTTAGGCATGTGATGATCATGGATGATGTTTATGATGATTGGTTATTGATGATTATGATGAGTTGATGTTTTGTTTGACATATGGTTATGATGTTCATGGTTTTGTATGATTGTGATGTTCTGGTTATAGTTATGATCATGGATGTGTGATGTGATTTATGATCTTGGATATGATGTTGGATATGTGATAGATCATGGTTTACGATTTTAGATGTAATGTGGTTTATGATTTTTATGGTTTTGATTATGGATATATGTTATGGTTATGTTGTACACATGGTTATGATGTTAATGTTTTTGTTTATGATTATGGTGTTTTGATTATGGTGATGATTATTGACATATGATGTGATCATGGTTTATGATTATAGAAGTAATTTGGTTTATGTTTATGGTGTTTGTTATAATTGTTGTGATTATGATGATGTGATGTTTTATTTTGTAGATGGATATGATGTTTATGATTATAGATGTAATTTGGTTTATGTTTATGGTTGTTATCATGATGTTTTGATCATGGTTATGGTATTTATGGTTTTGTTTATAATTATGATGCATAGTTATTTTGTTTGATGATGGCACATAAATTAGTTTTTTAGATAACTACATGTGGGATAAGAGATGAAAAATCATGAGACCTAGGTCTAAGGGAATAGATGAACCAATTAGGAGAATAAAATGAGGAGGCATGACTCTTCTTCATTATCAATGACAAAAAAAAACTCAAAGTTAGATTGGCTTCAGAAACATGCACCTTTTGAATGCTTGGCATTAGCATACGTTGGTTGATAAAATGGTGTCTTGATCACATCATGTCAAGTAAGTTCTGAATCCCTTGATTTATAGATGGTACAAAGTGGAGATGTATGGTATGTGGTTTGAAGGGTACTTAACCTCTTGAGGATTGGTTTGTCCCTTCTATAGGTAACCTAAGAACCATAATAGACAAGTTCCTATTTTAAAGCAAGGTGTAGATTGATTGATGCTAGAAGTATACTAATGCTATATATATGAAAGTTGATTGCAACTTTCTTGGGATAGCTTATTTTGATTTTGATATAGGGTCTTTTATTACTTGGTTTTGATAGGCTTACAAAGCTGATCATAGGCTTACAAAGCTGATCAGTGTGAGAAACTTCAAATGATTGCTTTTGAAAAAATTTGACGTGGCCATCCTTTAAAGGAATGGCTTAAGTTTGGATTTGTTTATTTTGGTAGTTGTCCTTCAAGGGAGTAGTCTATCTTGTTAAGAAATTTAGAATTTTGGGTAGCCATCCTTCAAGGGAGTGGTCTGTATGCTAGAAATATTTGACCCAAGTGATATTTTGGTATCCCAATTTGTTTTGAGGCTAGGTTAGACATGGAAAGGTCTATTTAGGTTTAGAGGTTTACCTTTATGAGATAAAAAAAAAGAGCACAATAGGGTTAGTGATAGATGAAAGGGGTGGTTTGAGAGATAATGACCATGGGATTCCATTTGATTAGGGATGAAAATTATCCATGAGAACCATGCCATGCGTAGAGCCGTAGTACCCATATTTAGGATTAGGCTATGACTGTGATGGTTAATCACATGGTTCTATGTTTTAATCAATTGTCTTCAACGGGATGATGTGAAGGTGTGAGGAAGGTAAAAATTATCATAGATCAAGGGATGATCTTAAGTTAAATAAAAGGTGATTTGATCCTTTTAACAAAAGAAAGGACGTATATGTGAAGCATTGAGAGGCTCAAGTTCTGGTTTGCCTTCGAGAGAGGACAAATGATAAGCTCTTAGTCCATACTTATGGGTTATAATGTAGGGTCCAAGCCAATTAAAAATAAACTTGCCTAACTTATTTTTCTCCTTATTTGTCACAAGTTGATTTTCATTTAGGATGAGGTCTCTAATGTTGAATTTTCATTCTTTTAGGTGATTTTTATAGGCATGCTTGATTCATTCTTGGTAGACACAAAGGTGATTAAGCACAATGAAGTAGCATTTGGAAAGTAGTTCAAATCGTGTTAGATACTCTTGATGATAATCATTCCTAGAAATGATTTCCTACAAGGATATGCAAAGAGAATAAATTTGGAATTTAAGAGGCAAGACCACCTCTGCTCTGAAGATTAGAGAGAAAGGGGTAGCACCTGTAGAGGTTCTAATGCAAGTGTGATAGGCCCATAAAGTGAAAGGGATGTGCAAATGCCAATCTTGACTAGAAGCATTGACCACTTTGGTTAACATCTTGTTGAGGATTATGTTCAAAGCTTTCACCTATCAATTTTATTGTGGATGATAAGGTGAGGAAAAGCTTAACTTGATGCCAAAAGCATCACAAAGACCTTGTACTTATTTTATAATTTTTTTCTATTATTGGTGATGATATTACGTGGAACACCAAAATGATAGATAATATGATGTTTGATGAAGTCAAAAATATTTCTAGCTTTGTTCAAGATGAGAGGAATAGCTTCCACCCACTTGGTGAAATACTCGGTGGTGGTGGTGATGGAGTGGTGCCACTGTGAAGAATGAGGATTGATTTCCATAATGAGATCTACTCCCCATTGAGAGAAGGGCCAAAAGTCCTTGGATACCTGAAGGCCATAGGCTAGTGCATGATGTTAATTAGCATGTCATTGACATTTAAAACACTTCTTTACATAATCACAGTAATATTGGTTGAGGGTAGGCTAATAGTAACCAAGGTGAAGGATATGTTTAGTGACAACTAGACCACTAAAGTGTCCCCCACAAATTCCATCATGCATTTCCTTGATAGGATGGGAAGATTCATGACTGTGAAGATAATGGAGGAGGCCATTAAACCCATGTTTGTAAAGGATTCCCCCTAGTATGGTAAAATGAGATGTACTCTAAACAAAGGCTCTTTGGGCATTCCTACAGAGGTTGGGAGGAATGATGTTGAGGTTAAGGTAATTAAAGGTTTACTCATACAGAATATCTAATGGAGATTATTTCACATTAAATATGGAAGGGAGGGTAGATTAGATATAAGAGGGTGTGATAAAATGATGAATGGTGACAAACAGTTTGGAATTAGAAGCTTGGGATGTGATTTGCGAATCAAGTGAAGCCATGGTATCCATGAACTTGTTGGTAGATTATGGAATAGATTGGTTAAGGTAATGATCAAATGATTATAAGAGTACATCTACTTGTTTTTTTTACTATTACAAGACATCATTCTTACATTGGTATGATCCATTGACTTATTTGACCACAAGTCAGGAATCACCAAAGATATCAATCATCTTAACTTCTAAGGCTAGAGTAGTTTGGAGACCTATTATTAGGGCTTCATACTCAGCCATATTATTAGTACACTCAAAATCAAGTTTGAAGGAAAGAGGAAGAGGTTCACCACTAAGGGGGAATGAGAACAAATTTATCACCCCCACCACACTATAATTTTAAGCCATCAAATAATTTGGTCATTTGGTAGGTGATGTCCTCTTAATAAAGAGTCACAATGGACTCATTGGGAAACACAAGGGGAAGTGGTTGGTTGTCTATTAAAGGAGATTTAGCCAATTCATTATAAATAAATTACACTTTAATTTACTTTTGCTAGAAGAAATCAATGTTAAACTCAGCTAAGAGCATGAGACACTTAGTCATACATTAGTTTTGGTATGGCTTAGAGTGCATATACTTGAGTGGGTTAGTGTGGGTGATGATAAAGGTTTTGTGATTGAGGAGGTAATGATGAAGTTTGGTAGCCATAAATACCAAGGTGAGGAAAATATTATTAGTATGGGAATACCAATTCTCATGCTCTATAAATGTTTGACTTGTATAGTAGATAGCTTGCTCTTTGTTTTATTTATCATGGTGATCAAGCATTTACCCTAAGGAATGGTTGGTGGTAGATATATAAATATAGAAGGGTTGGTCCTCTTTGGGAGGGGTAAGAATAGGTGGAGAAAGGAGGTACTCTTTGAGTGAATCAAAGGCTTTTTGACTATCCTTAGTCCACTTAAAAGATGTATCTTTCTCGATAATATGGTGAAAGGTTTAACATATATCTAATAACTAAGAGATGAAGTGATGGATGGATTAAATCTTCCCCTATAGGCTATATATTTGTTTAAGATGGGTTAGAGATGGCATGTCAAGGATTGATCTGATTTTGGTAGGGTCTACTTCTATTCCTCAAAGAGAGATGATAAATCCAAGAAGCTTTCCAAATAGGACCCCAAAAACACATTTCTATAGGTTGAGTCAAACATTAAAATAGATTAGGCATTCAAAGATAATTTTGAGAACTTTACGATGATCCTTGTGATATTTGTATTTCCCAAGGAGATCATCTACATAGTCCTTGATGATTTTATCGATGATATCATGAAATATATAGGTCATCACACACCGGTAGGTTACTCCATTATTTAGACCAAATGGCATGACCCTGTAGCAAAAGGTTTCCCAAGGGGTAACGAAATAAGTCTTATGTTGATCCTCAAGGGCAATCAAGATCTGATTATATCCCAAAAAACCATCCATGATGGATAACATCTCATAGCTAGTTGTAAGATCAATAAGTTGGTCGATACTAGGCAAAGGGAAGTCATCCTTTGGACAAGCCAGATTGAGGTCATAAAAGTCAATATAGAGGTGAAGTCCCCATGTGGGCTGGGTGATGGGAATGATATTGGAAACCCATTATGTATAGTCAATTGGATATATGAATTTGATAGATAATAGGCATTGAATCTCTCCTTTGATGAAAAGGGTGATATGAAGGTGCATCTTATGAAGCTTTTGCCTAATTGGCTTAGCATTGAGATGGATGATGTTGTTGTAGAGGTCTATACAAAGGTCAATTCTTGGCATATCTTGATAGGACCAAGAAAATGTTATATTTCAATCATGAAGGAAGGAAGGTTAATCCTATTTTTCCAAAGAATCTAAGGAGTGACTAATCTTTATAATGTGAGGGTTATATTGAGTACCCAAGTTAACATCGATAGTGGATTCATTCAACATTGTTTGGTTCTCAAGAGGAAGGGATTTGTGGATAGAATAATTCCCCATACCAAGATAGGTGAGAATGGAATCATATTCCTAGCATTAGATGGTGTGTATGGTAGTAAAATCATTTTTTACCATTTCAAAATAAATTAGAGGAAATTTTTTAGTTTGGTCATCTTTTTGATAGGTGAGGGGGCCCAAAGTAATGGTATTGAATAAAAAAATGTTTGAGGGGATGATTTTTAAATCCTAAAACTTTGAATGAGATGGGGTTGGTGAAGATGGGATGTCCTCCTCAATGGTGGTGATGGGTTTGGGTGAATTGGTGGGTTCTTCTAGTGGTGTGAACCCAAGGCCAAATAACTCATGAGGTTTTTGGGTTTTGATCGAAGGTAACTCATGGGGTCCCTATTCATAATGGTCAAGGCTAAATCCCTTCTAAGAACACCTATGAAGGTACAATTTGATAAATTCTAATTTGTCCAAATAGGAAAAATTAGATTTAAATGGTTAGATATATAAGATGATGGAGGGAGTGAGAAGCAGATGATCAAGTCCCCTATAGTTGAGATTGGTTTGGTGGTTGAGGAGCTTGAAAGGAATGATGGTTCTAATATTAAGATCATAATTAGGATCATGGGCAAGGTTCCCATACTCTTGAGGAGTAAGAAAGGCATCCAAGGCCAAAATACGATACTATCCTAGTGAGAGACGTTAGAATTTAGGTTTTAAGGGGTCATATATGGGGATTTGATAAGAAGGGATAGATGAGCTAGTTGAAGCTTCATCGATGGTAGAGGTGGAGTTGTTTCTGGTTGGTGGTGAGGTGGATGAATGAGGAATAAGAACATCATTAGGCTAATATGTCATGTTGTAAGATGTGAAAGGACTTGGGTCATCTTGTATGGTGATGACTTGACCCTCATGTTTGAACTTGACACATCAATGCAAGGTGGATGGGACATAACTCATGGCTCAGATCTAAGGGCATCCAAGTAACTTGTTATATTGGAACTCAAATTATATTATGTAAAAGAGCTTTGGAATCATGCAAGGTCCCAATTGGATGTGGAGAATGACTATTCCCAAGGTTGTGTCCATAGTATCATTAAAGGAACAGAGGACCACTGAGGTTTTTAACATGATATTCTTTGTTAGCTAGAGTTAGTCATAAGCATGAGAGGAGATAATATTAATACTAGCTCCCCCATCAATCATCACCTTTTTGATATGGGTTTGATTGATGTATGTAATGATGAAGAGAGGAGGATTAGGATCTTCAAGATGAACAGAAGGTATTTCTGAATCTTTGAATGTGACCAGGGAAGAAAGTCGAAGGGTTTTGATAAAGGATACAAGAGGTTAAGTGTCTTCAGGTTGGACCTCTATAGATTACAAGGCATCTATCAATGCTTGGTAGTGATGGGGAAAGGTGTTCATTAGTTTGTATAAGCTCATCTTCACTGGTGTCTGATGAAGCTATTTTAGAACTACTCACTGGATAGATTCAAAAGGGTTAGAGGGAGAAGCACCCAAAATGGATATTTTGGGTTATGGTAAAGGTGAAGGTAAAGATGTTTGGGTTCAGTTGGAAGGTTGAGGGATGGAAGTATATTTCCATGGAATAGACACTTTAGCCTTTCCCTTATCCTTTTGTTAGGCCTAAGATTGGGTAACCATATGGATAGTGTGGATGAGGGGAAGTGTTGGGTTATAAGGTTGTTATGGTTCTTCCTCACTCTTGGGTGAGACTGTGAGTGTAGATAAGTGTTGGGTAGGTTAATTTGGTGGTTGGTTTGGTAATGGGCTCAAGAGAGGTTCATTTCACAATTGAGCATTGTCATCCCATAAGTTATGGATAAGTTATTTGAGAGATTTGTAGTTATCTTTATCGTGTCTAGTTGTTTTATGGTATGAGTAGACTAAACTATCATTAAACCAAGAGGGTTTAGAACATGATGGTCAAAGGGTTTTATAGGTGGTAGGCTTAAGGAAGAGGTTTGTAACATGTAAAATGGTCACATAAGATTTGATCAAAGGTGTTGTCGGTGATGGGTTTTTGGTTTTTGGAGTGGGGACCTTCTTATAAGGAGGCTTCACTATAGGGGTTGTGGGTGGTAGAATGGTTTTTATATGTGGGTTTGGTTGGGTTTGTTTGGTGTTGGATAGTTTTGAGTTAGAAGGCTTAAAGGTGAAATATTTGGAGGTGGATGGTTGAGATGATGAAGGCTTGGAGATAGGTGGGAAGGTGGAGGGAGATAGTTTGGACAAGAATGAAGGAGAGATTGATGATTTTGAGGGGGTAGGTAAAGGTAGAATGAAAGGAGGAAGTTTAATTTGGGTAGTTTTAGGAGGGTTCTATTGGTGTAGGTTTCTATTTTTCCCTATTTATTAATTAGGGAATATTATATATTTGTGCATACATGGATTTTTCCTACATTCGTGAGATAAGCTAGCTTATGTGGAGATTGTCTGTCATATCTGTGTCATAAGGTGTCATAAGAATGCCATAAGTGACTTCTTTGGCCGGCTATTCCGGGTATGGGAGGTACTTCTCTATTCTTGGCACCTTGTCACCACCTTTTTTGGAGGAGTCTATTCTTGGGGTGCTTTGACCACCTTTTGTGGAGGAGTCTATTCTTGGGGTGCTTTGACCACCATTTGTGGAGGAGTTACTTACTAGCTCTCCTATATGTATTCTTCATTTTGGCCAATTCATGTTAATCAGATTTTGGTTTTCTCCATTTTATTTTGTGCAATTTATCTTCTTGTTATTGTCAAATTGCTTTAGCATCTTGTGGTGTGCACTTATTTATCTTGTGTGATCACGTCTTCATTGCACTCGCGTTATCCAGATTCTGGCAAAAAACACTTCGATATGGTATCAGAGCAAAACTAGTAATATAGTGTGTGTTTATGCTTTTAGCTTATTTTGAAATCAAGATTGGAGTTCTCTATATTTTTTTATTCTAGATTTGGTCTAAAATATAAAAAAAACTTTCAAAATCTTTTCTGGGTAGTCTCCTTGGAAATCCTTGGCCTTTGGGTGTTTTTTTTGTTGTCTTCACTTCAGGAGCAGCATTCAACAAGCAGAAGAAAGGAGCAACATTTAACAGTAGAAGGAGCTGCATTCAACAGTAGAAGGAGGAAGATTGGCGCTTAGTTTCTGCCTTCAATTTTAGTAAGGTGCAGTAGTAGTTTTCTTCCAGCAAGGCACCTTCTGCAACGTCTTTCTTTCTGCAACGCCTTCTGCACTCCTATTTGCCATGCCACTCAGCTGAATTCTTCTTGTTTGCATCGCCTTAGGCCGTATGACATAGGTTTGCTATTTGTTTTTTGTTTTTTGCAAAAAAAATAGATCTGTGCCCTTTTTTTGGGATGCCCCCTGTTGCATTTGTTGTTTGCTGATCAGAAACAGACTTCTACACCTAGCTTCATGTTTGCACACTCCAACAGCAATTCTTGCCACCAATAGGTCGTACAGCACGTCCAATAGGTCTGAAATTCATTTTTTTGTCTTTTCTGCTATCAAAATTTGGACTGTGCATTTTTGGACGCCCCTGCCTTACTTGGCATCCTATTTGGCACCCTTGGACATGTGGCATCCTTCAAAACTATCCTTGCTTCATTATTTTTAGTTAAAATTGATCTGTTAAAACAAAAATCAGTCAATTTGACTAAGTATTAAAGTTTTTAGATAGTTTTGTATTTTGGGGATTTTCATTTAAAACTTGTATCTTCGCCTGTCGAAGATGAAGGGTGAGGCCCAGGTTGGTAGGAGGCCAATTCCCCCTCACACAAAACTCATTTGGATTCCTCATTCGGTGCCGAATCCAATGAGTGGTTGGAAGGCCACTTTCTCTCCTTATAACTGGAATTTTTAAAATGTTTTAGTGCTTTTTTTGCAAAAACACTAGTTTACAGGAAAATTGTAACTTTAAAATCTTGCAAATGGTAGCTCAGTTTTGGGTGCCATTTTTTGAAAAAGTGCTTGTAATTCAATTTTCTACAGCGTAGACTTGTTAATTGTCAAAAATGCACTAGTTTATAAAGTGCCAAAAATTTGGGTCTCTCGGGACGCATTTTCAGTTGAGTCTGGCGTCCTGTTTGCTTTAATCTTGCATTGATTGCTCTAAGACGCATTTTTGGCTGAGTTCAATGTCTTTTGAGCATGCACTTGCATATTTAGGGGGGGTTCAATATTTGGGGGGGTGTGATTGCTTTTTCACATCTTGCAAATTTTCACTTTCATTCTCATTTCTGCATAAAATCACAACTTGCAATCCACACAACTTCACCTAAATTCAGCTAAAAAAAATGGATTCTTTTCAACTTAAACCCCTAACACCCTTCAACTATCATGAATGAAAATTCAAAATGTCAATCATTCTTAGAAGCAAAGGGTTGTATAGGATCACCATGGGTACATAAGTAGAACCCAAAATAGATGCTGAAAAGGTTAAGTGGTACAACCGTAGTGATGAAGCCTTTGGGTTATTGAGCTTGTCTGTGTCTCCAGACCTTCTCTTCCACTTAGAATCCTCCCAAACTCCTAATGACATATGGGACACCTTAGAAAAGTTATTTGGGAAGCTTGATGAGATGAGAGGTCATGAGCTCGAAAATGAACTCATAAGTCTAAGTCCTAGCAACTTTGACACCCTACATGACTTCTTCACTAAGTTTAAGGCCTTTAGATTACAATTGAAAGAATGTGAGATAGAGAAGAAAGATGATAAACTCATACTTTCTATTCTCACAAAGCTAAGTCCAAGCTATTCAGTCTTTGTCTCCACTTTCCATGCCACTAAAAGTGCCCTTGGCACTACATGGAAAATGCCTTCTTTGGATTCATTCATTGCCAACTTGACTAGGGAGAAAGATAAGCTAATTCAGATGGGCACAATGAAGTCTACTCAACCCCAAGCCTTGATAGCTGGAAATGGTAAAGATAAGACTTCAACAAAGGAGAAGAAGAAAAAGAACAAGGACCAGGAGAAGAAGAAAGAAAACAATAATCCTACCAAAAAAAACACTGAGTCTTCATCCTCCAATGCTAAACCGAAGAAGGAGAAGGTTAAATGTGCCTATTGTAAAAACATAGGGCATAATGAACACAAGTGCACGAAGAAAAAAATATACCACCTAACTCATCTTCTAGAGAAGAACAACATAGGTGTTCTTGAGTCCATCAAGCAAAATTCATCAACCCAAGATTTTACTAAGGCAAAAGGCAAGGGTAAGGAGAAAGAAAAGGGCAAGGCCCTTGAAGCTACAATAGCTTCCACATCATCATGGGTCATTGATTCAGGTGCTTCTCACCACATGGGCTCTTCACTAGTTGAATTTTCATCTTTAGAGCCTTGTAACATGACTTCAATTAGTTTGGGTGATGACACATCAGTTTTTGTTGCAGGGAGAGGGTCAGTTGAAATGGAAGGAGGAACATTCAATAATGTTCTAAGTGTTCCTTCTCTTTCAACCAATCTCCTATCAATGTACCAAATCACTCACATTGGTCGGGGCATGAGAGTTGAGTTTTCACCAAATTTAGTGTCTATCAGGAAGTTGCATAGTGATACTATAGTGGCAGTGGGTAGGGCAAATCACCAAGCTAGGTTATACACCTTCTCACATTTTGCATCAGATTCTTCTCTGACAGCATTGCTAACTCATTCAGATGGAGTTAGCAAATTGTGGCATGAGTAGTTTGGCCACCTTAACTACTGCTATCTTGAGCAACTTTGCAAAAATGACATGGTCATTGGCTTGCCTCGTGTCCAATTCTCAAAAGGACTTTGCGAGGGGTGTTCCCTTGGGAAGCATCCCGAAGCAAAATTTGACAAAGGCAAAGCTTGGAGGGCTTCACAACCTTTGGAGTTAGTCCACAGTGATGTATTGGGACTCTTTCCCAAACCATCTTTCACAAGGGCCAAGTACATCCTCACTTTCATTGATGATTTCTCTAGGTACACTTGGATATATTTTCTCAAACAAAAGTCTGAAGTGTTTGAAAATTTTCTAGACTTCAAGGCTCTTGTTGAGAAACAGAGTGAGAAATCCATAAAGGTTCTTCAAACTGATAATGGAGGGGAGTATGTCAGCATCAGGTTTGAGTAGTTTTGCACCATAGAGGGGATTGATGTGTAGCGCACAGTCACCTTCAGTCCTTCACAGAATGGGGTTGCAGAATGTAAGAATAGGTTCTTGAAAGAGATGACTAGCTATATGATTCACTCCAAATCCTTAGCACCATAGTACTGGGCCGAAGCCATCAATTGTGCTTACTACATTCAGAATAGGGTTCCTCACAAAGTTTTGAAAGGGATAACACCCTTTGAAGCTTGGCATAAAAGGAAACCTAATGTTGAGCACCTCAGGGTTTTTGGATCCCTAGCCAAGGCCCGCATTCCAAAGAAGAAATGCAAAGATATGGAACGTCAGTCCAAGCCTTGCATCTTTATAGGATATCTAGATGGTATTAAGGGATATCACCTTTTAGATCTAGTCACACATGAGTTGTTCATCGAGAGAAGTGTCCATTTTCAGGAGAGTCCTAGAGACTCAACACTTGACACTTCTTCTCCCTCATCAGATCTACTTCATGATGATTCCTCGTCAGATTCAAATCAGCCATAGCAGGTTCTTAAGCTAGAGACATCTTCTTCGAGTTCAGACAGTGAGGACATTGATGCAGAGTCATCCACCTCTAATCAGTCAGAGGATGAGGAGTTAGCACCTGACTTGCCCACTTCTGGGCCACTTTGGGCCAGACAGACACTTGAGAGTGTTGGCACTTAGGCAGGAGATCTTGTAGATGACAGATGTACTAGGGGGGATTTTTAGAGAGATCCACATGCCTTCTTTGCTACAGTTTTGAATCCACAGACTTTTTGAGAGGCATCGGGGGTACCTGAATGGGATAGTGCTATGGAGGAAGAATATTCTTCCTTAATCAAAAATCACACTTGGGATTTGACTTCACTTCTTAAGGGAAAAAAGATGGTTCGATGTAGGTGGATATATCAAACCAAGTTTGCAGCAGATGGGTCGGTTGATAAGTATAAGGTGCAATTGGTCGCCAAAGGTTTTTCACAGGTGGTAGGCATTGACTACTCAGAGACCTTTGCACCCGTTGCAAAGATGACTTCTATCTGACTCACCTTGGTTATTGCCATAGCACATGGTTGGAATGTGCATCAGATGGATGTGAAGAGTGCCTTTCTTCACAGAGACTTAGAGGAGGAGATCTACATAGAGCAACTACTAGGATTTGTTTAGGATTATTCCTTAGTATGCAAACTTAGAAAATCTATCTATGGCCTCAAACTGGCCCCTCAGGCTTGGTATGCCAAGATGGATTCCTTCCTTCTCACAGTAGGTTTCACTAGGTGTCATTCTGATCCTAATGTGTACTTCTTGCAGCATGATGATTCGCTCTTGATTTTGGTTCTATATGTTGATGACCTTTTGATCACCAGGAGTTCTTCATCGGCTATTGCAGAGGTGAAGGCATCTCTCTAGGATAGATTTGACATGACAGACTTAGGTTTGTTGCACTACTTCCTTGGCATCAAGATTTCACAGTCAGATTCAGGGATTTCTCTTGCACAGCCTAAGTATGCTCTCGACTTATTGGCTCAATTTCACATGGCTGATTGCAAGCCATATCTGACTCCCTTTCTATCAAGAGTCAAGCTTGAGGCTGATTTCTCTTCACCATTGGTTGATGTCACTCGGTATCGACAACTTGTTGGTAGTCTCATCTACTTAACTCACACCAGGCCTGACATATCATAGTCAGTGGGACTTGTCTCCAGATTCATGCAAGAACCCCATGAGTTGCATTGGAAAGCAACTAAGAGGATCTTGCATTACATATAGGGTTCACTTAGATATGGGATTCATTACAGATTTGGCACAAAGGTTGACTTGGTTGGATATACAGATTCAAACTGGACTGGCGATTCACAGACTTGCAAGTCCACTTCTGGTTATAGTTTCTCTCTAGGTTCAGGTCCTGTCAGTTGGTCTAGCAAGAAGTAGAATGCTATTGCTATATCATCCACAGAGGCAAAGTATAGGGGAGCTATTAATGCAGCTACTGAGGCTATTTGGCTTCAGGGGATTCTTTCTGAGTTTGGCATTCCTATCAGGCAGCCCACCATCATTTATTGTGACAATCAGAGTACCATACAGATTTGCAAGAATTCAGTTCAGCACCAGCGGACCAAGCACATAGAGATTCACATGCATTTCATTCGAGATCTTATTCATAGTCAGGTCATTGACTTAATATTTTGCTAGTCTTTAGAGCAGGTTGCAGACATCTTCACCAAACCTTTCACTAAGAGCAAGTTCATTCATCTACGAGCTCTTCTTGGGGTGCGGTCTACATCTGCAGTAGCATCATCTTCAGGGGGGCCTTCTAGCCTCTTCTCTTCTTTTATGTCTCTCTTTTGGGGGGGAGTTTTTTCCTACGGGTTTTCTCCTTTTCTCTATCTTATGGGAGATTGCATTTATACATGGGTACCTCATCAAGCCTAGTTGTCAAGACCCATTTTTTATTTCCACACTGCCCACCTAAGCTATGCTTATGGGGGGTATTAGTGTAGGTTTTTATTTTTCCCTATTTATTAATTAGGAAATATTATATATTTGTGCATACATGGAGTTTTCCTACATTCATGGGATAGGCTAGCTTATGTGGAGAGTGTGTGTCATATTTGTGTCATAAGGTGTCATAAGAATGCCATAAGTGACTCCTTTGACTGGCTATTCTGGGTATGGGATTTACTTCTCTATTCTTGGCACCTTGTCACCACCTTTTTTGGAGGAGTCTATTCTTGGGGTGCTTTGACCACCTTTTATGGAGGAGTCTATTATTGGGGTGCTTTGACCACCATTTGTGGAGGAGTTACTTACTAGCTCTCCTATATGTAGTCTTCATTTTGGCCAATTCATGTTAATCAAATTTTGGTTTTCTCTATTTTGTTTTGTGCAATTTATCTTCTTGTTATTGTCAAATTGCTTTAGCATCTTGTGGTGTGCATTTATTTATCTTGTGTGATCACGTCTTCATTGCACTCGCATTATCCAGATTCTGGCAACAACACTCTGATAGGTTCACCTTGTTGGTATAAGTATGATCTCCTAGGATGGAAGAAAGATGAGGTCACAAAATAGAAGGTAAGATTGAAGGAGGTGGTATGGTTCTAATTATATGTGGAAGTTTGAGTTGCTCCACCTTATTGGTTGGTTTGGTTAGGGTTTTCTTTGGTGGAATAGATGGGTTTAAGTCCAACTTCAAAGATGGGTGGATAAGGCTAGTAGTGGGATGTACCCATAGGTTCTTGATAAGTTTGGATAAAGAGGTGGAAGGTGATTTGATAATTTGGGATGGAGATGGTTTAGATGGTTCTTCCATAGTTTTGGAGGGAAAGGTGTTTGATGAAGGTATTGAGGTGATGATAGGTTTAATGGTGGATAAAAGTGAGGTGAAAGGTTCATGTTTGTTTTGATAGGGGATCCCAATATTATGACAAAGGATGGCTTAATCCATATTGGGTTGAGAAGAAAATTTGAGGTTTTAGACCAGTCTAGAGAAGGGTGTGTAAACTGGTTTAGTTTCTTGGGCATAAGATTCAAAGATTAGGCCCATAGGTTGAGGTAAGGGAATGTTTTCTTCACTCTTGTCTTTGATGAAATGTTCCAAGATTTGGGAAGATGTTTCATCCATGAATGGAGTAGATAAATTTATCTCTCCTTTTGAAATGGTTTCCAAAGAGAGAGTGGGTGATTCTATGGTGGGTTAGGAGAGTGTGATGGCAATGGTTGCCTCCTTTGGTGTTTCTACCAAAGGAGAGGTGGGTAAGTCTGTTATCTCATCAGGTAAGGTAAATGAGGTGGTTGATTCCTTTGTTTATGTATCCAAAGGAATGGAGGGTGATTCCACCACTTCAATAGGTGAAGTGGAGGAAGACGTGGTCTAGGTGATAGACTCCTCAATTATAGGTTCACTGATAATTATATTGACCATATGTGCCTCAAGAGCATGAGATGATTCTGGTTTGTTGTCATTATGGTTATTACAAGGTGCATGGTTGGGAAAAGGTTGTCAAAATATGTTCGATGACTGATTTTGGGGTGAATTAGGATTGTCCAATGCAAGTTTTCCCTTATCAATCAAGTTTTAGATGATGGTTTTGAAGGTGTTACACCTAATAATGTCATGTCCAATGACACGGTGAAAAGCACATACATCATTCTCATTATAACAATCAATCACAGGGAAAGAAGCATAGAATTGTTGAGGATGTTTGATGGGGGAAAGTTGTATGATCTTGGCTTTGAGAAACTTGTCCAAGACTAAAGCATATGGCTCCCCTATCGAAGTGTATTATTTTGGGATGGCCCATTTTTTATTCTAGGTTTGTTGATGGGAGGAGTTAGAAGATTTGGTTTGGTTAGGTTGGTTGAAAACTAGAGGTGGAGCAATTTTAAGCACAACTATGTTTACCACTACCTTTGGTTTGGTATTGGGGTAGTTAGATTGGTTAGTGGTTTTGGATGGGAAAGGGTCATTAGATTTGAAGCTAGAGTTTTTATTTCATAGTTTCAACTTCCCCTCATCGATGGCTTTGATTTATAATTTAAATTCCATGGTGAAAGCCTCATCAAAGGTTATGAAGGTTTAAACCTATAGAGTAGGGTCAATGTGTTTGGTAAAATCCTGAGATAAAATTTCAATCAACTCGAGTTGGGGAAAAAATAAAGAGAGCTAGTTGATAAGACCTCTCCATTGAGCTACAAAATCAGCAATCGATTCATCATCAAATTGTAATTTGGAGTAGAGGTTGGTAATGGAGACATTTTTTAGCACCATACCAATCTAAGGTTGGTCCAAATAAAGAAATAGGAAAGGTGTGAAGGAGAAGAGCATTGTCATAGGCTATCAAGTAGCAAGAATGCCGAAACTCTCTTAAGTGTTGTTGGGAATCCTCCTTGCTTTGGAACTTATAAAATTTGGGTAGATCCCATTGAGAAGGGTAAGGTAAGATAGGAACATATGGGTTAATAGGTTCATTATAAATTTGGTCGTAAGACAAGAGATTGTGAGCCCCAAAGATAGATCACTCTAGGTTGGTCATTTTGTCTATCAACATTTTGACCAAATCTATTTAGGGTTGTGGATTTCAATTGTTGTATGGTAGGTTTTTCTAAGGTTAAGCAGATGGATAACTGGTAGAAGGTTGAGAAGATGCCACATTTTGGTATGTAGTTATTGAGCATTGGGATGATGCCACATAAGGGTTGATGGGCACAAAAGGTTAGGTAGAAGATGGAGCTATGTATCCTTGTAGATTAGGAACATAGTGTGCGTAGGCTGTCATGGATATTTGTTGAGAGATTGATGTGGGTTAGTTGGGATTTATTATTGAATAGGTATATTTGGGAATTAATATGGGTTGGATTGGATGTATGGTTAAGTTTGTTTGTTGGGGGTGAGTGGTAACCCTATTACTAATAGGTGGAAGGGTAAAAGGTATAGAAAGAACCACATTTTGAAGTGGGGTGGAGATTGGTGGGTTGGTAGTAATGAGAGGGATAGTGTAAATAGGGGTATAATATATCCCCACCATGGGTGGAGTATGGGGAATAAGAGGTGTGGTTGTCCCTATGTGGGAGGTATTATTAGTTGGTTTAGGGGGTGTTTGGTCAATGGTTGGATTATTTGATTGAGTTTGGGTGGAGGTAGTAAGTGGATTATTGGTGGAGGAAGATGTTTGGGTGATCATAGGTTGGGTAGAGGTATTGGAAACCATAAAATGGGGAGGCACCCCATAAGGTGTATCACTAGGAGGAACCAAAGTGACAAGGGTGTGGTGAGACAAGGTGTTGATGTAATATTGGAGGGCCACGCAGTTTTTATCAAAGAAGGTAAGAAAATTTGCATCAACTTGGGCAACTATCCAAGGCATGGTAGGGGTAGAAGGATGGGGAGAACCCTCAACATCTGAGGTATACTCCATAGAGGAAGAAGAAGAGTAAGGTGGTTCTTGGTTGGTTTGATTTTTCAACTATTGTCTAGTAAAAACCATATGAGAAATAGAAAGGAATAAAGGAAATATCACAACATAAACATAAATCAAACAAAAGAAAAAGATCTCAATTCAATCAAAACATACATTAGAGTGAATTTAAAATCCTAGAATATCTTTTATCTCACTTTTGGCTTATGCCTTAGTTGGAAAGTGTGAATAAGAACTTAGTTTGTAGAGTAGGTACTATAAAAGAAGTCTAAGGTTGGTTTTGGGTGTTTAAGGCTCTCAAAAGGATATATATTAGAAATCAATACATGGCTTGGTATTGGGGCCTACCCCCTCACCTCACACACCATAGTGATAAGGGTGTTGGGTGCTTATCTAGTATATACCAATTTCCAAAATTTATACTCAACCAAAGAGCTGAGTTGGTTCTCCCCTTGGTAATGTCCTCCAAGTAAGATTGCAAGGAAAGGGTAAGGTTACCACTAGGTGATGAAATCCTAGTCGGGCCTTGTCTCAAATTTGTTTGATGCTTAATTAATTTAAGTGGTTTGGTATAATATGCGATAAAGAAATGAAACTATGATTGATTACTTTGCCTTTTAATTTAACTAAATGAGCTAAACATGCAAGCAATCAATGTATGAAAGGTTTATGTTATACCCAAAATAAATTTGTATTTCTTTATATGAGCATAAAATAAGGAAGAAAAGGGCACTTAGATGCTACTAGGTCCCACCGAGTATGCCAAAATGTTTCTCTCATTTTTTGCTTATTTCTTAATTTAAAGAATCAAGAAACTAGTAATAAGGTTGTGGTAGAAGAACTTGTTTGTTTGTGTGCATGTGTACTAGATGATCATGAAGAGATCCTCTTTGTCTTAGGAATAATGACATGTAGATAAAAAAGTGCTCATGCAAAGGAGTTTTTAGATGGGTAGCAAGGTGGATTTCCTAACATAATCTAGATCCAAGAAGTGTGAGTTTGGAGGTTGTCAATCCACACTCTTAAAATAGTCAAGTTGAAAGAAATGAAGATAAATTACATGCATCAAATAATAGAAAATATCGAAAGGAACTACAAGAAGAATTGAATGCTTGATAAAGTAAATAGACTAATTTAAGCAAATAGTGGGTTAATACTAATGCTAAATAGGTCAGGTTAGGTCCAAAAAATAGGTGAGGTCTCTATGCATAGGTAGGGACATAGAAAGTAGAATTTGGGTGACGTTAGGTAGGTAATTATGACTTGCTATTATTTCTTACCGTAGTGACTATCAATGGGTAGGGTGACCGTCAGTGGTTATGATGATTGTAAGTAGTTGGGTGCCCATCAATGATTCAGGGTGACCATCGGTGATCATAGTGATCATCAAAAATTACTGTGGGTTTTGGAAATGCTCAAAATAGGGTCTGATTAAGATTACAAAAAGGGGTCAGCAAGTGGTTAGGGATTTGGTTAAGGTTTGGGGGTTAGGAAATAATATACATAAAGGTTTGATTCAAGTAGGGAAATCAAAAACCAAATAAACAAAAATTAAAATATAGAATGCACCTAGTTTGTTACTTGATGGTAGATGGTTGAACCTAGATAAATTATGATAGAGCAACGGTACTTTACCTCAAGAGAAATTTTGGCAAAGTTTTGGGTCTCTATTGTAGTTGTTAAATTATTGGAAAGAAGAACTGTTGGTTGATAACTTGATTATCTATGTGCTAGAATGCTTGATTATCGATCCTAATTCACCTCCTACTCCCCTCCTTTTATAGGCAAAGAGAAATAAAGGTAAAAGGTTATATATAAGGTTAGGTTGTTGATTTTGATGCATTAGCAATGGGTAAGGTGAATATATTAAATTATGTTGTGTTAGTTTGTACACAACTAGTATTGTGTTTGTTTGGATGGGGAAGGGACATGACTGTTAATGATTAGAGTGACTGTCAATAGTTAAGGTGACCATATATGATCAAGGGTTGAAGGTTAAGTGGTGTAAAAGGGTGGGTTTGGTTAGTTGGTCAAACTGACCATGGTTAGGTTTGGTTAGGTGTTAAAGGGTTAAATTGGTCCCAAAGGGGTCCTAAGGTGGTCCAGGGGTGTTTTGATATTCAAAAATATAGTGTGTATAATTTTAGTGTCTACATAAACAATCAATTGGATCAACGCTATCCAAACCAATTGAATAACACAACACAAAACCATGTACCAAAATTAGCTAATGTAAGTTTATATAATACAAAGTATAATTGAGTTAAGACAGAAAAATCAACTTGAAAAGTAAATTACTAACTAATTAGTCAACCTGAATGTTTATTATATTATTAAGATATGATTTTAAATGTGATGGGAAGTTGGCTATAAGCAAGAAACTAGAATGGCAATCTAAAGATGGTTTCAGGTAGTTTGGGATGAAAAGGATTTATAGTGGTAATGATACAGGCTTGGTATTGGGGCCTACCCCCTTACTTCACACACTGTAATGATAAGGGTGTTGAGTGCTTAGCTAGAATATACCAATAACCATGTTTTATACTTGACCAAAACATCAAGTCAGCTTTCCCCTTGGTGATGAAATCCAAGTGGGTTGGCCTTGGGTAGACAAATGTTAAAATGCTTATTTAGATTTTTTGATTTGGTCATGTGTGCACAAAATATAAAATAGTGAAACTAAATGATTAATTGAAAACCACCTAATTAAGCTATGTGATATATCTAAGCATGCAAGCAATAAAAAGTGAAAGTGTGAATTAATTACTAGCATATAAGGTTAATTCCAACTTTGAAATAAGGTAAAATGTTGATATATTCAACAATGTATTTACAAAATATAGAATAGGGTTGATAGGGTCAAACTTATACTATGGAAGTGAGTTCTGAAAATAAACAAGGTTAATAAAATTAACCCAGTTATCTAGAAAACACATAAAACATAGAACTGGGTCAGCAGGATCGATCTCGTTGACTGTGTAGGGGTAATTTTAAAGACTACAAACTATAAAAGGAAAGATTTTAAAGAAAGAGATAGAGAGATAGAAAGGGACCTTGGTAAATCAGAGATGTAGATAATGAAGATTGATGTTCAATAACCTTGGTATATTCTTGAAAATTCTACTAACTGGGTCAAACAGGTCAATCAAGCTTTACATAAACTTGTTACTGAGTATCTAAAAATGTATAGGCTCAACTAGCTCAACCTAGTAGTCTAGATTGGATGTTGAAAAAGATAAAAATATGTACTGGGTTGACAAGGTCGATCCAGTAGCTTATACCTAAAATCTTATGCACAAAAGTTAGATATTAGGTCAACAGAGTTGATCTAATATGGAAAATATATGATAAAAATAATCATGAAAAAAAATGAAATAAGGTAAACAAATATTTCAAGGGTTAGTTCACATTGGGTTCACTAGAATGTATGTAATCAAAAATGCATCATGTATATAAATAAATCATAGATCAGAGAAGATAGAGCATACCTACACTTCTGATTTGGAATACATTTGTTGAGCAGCGGCATGACCAATATGGGGATCTACTAGACCCAAATAAGGGATCACTTATCACAATACACCATGCTAAAAAGGGTTCCAAATCCTACAGTCTAACACAATCATGTGACAACCCTAAAAGAGTCATAGGTTTAATGTTCACTCTATTCTAATAAACAAGAAAGTAAATCTAATCTAGTGCACACCATAGCTTATGGCACAAAGTGGGGGTTAGAAACAAAACAAACTAAACTAAATATGCATAAAAGACATATAATCCATAAATGTATATAGAATCCTAATGTGTAGGAGAGAATCACAAATGCATTATCTATCTACTCTTACAAAGGAGAAATAAATTTAGGCATACTTACTTTGAAGATGAACCCACTGAGCCTCAATATCTCCCTTAGTCAAAGTGCTACATAAGAGATTTTTATGGTATTAAAGGATAACAAAAACAAATCAACTCTAGGCTACACAAAACTTTAAGTGAAAAATATCCCTAAACAGTACAAGGTCAACCCTATCAACCCTGTACCATAATTAGAGGCTAAAAACTATACAGAGTCGACCTAATCAACCTAGTATAGTCAATTGATGAAAGGGGGTCAAGGCAAGAACAAGGATGATAAAGCATGACAAATGACTAGAATGGGTCCAATAGAGATAAATAAGCTTAGGATAAATAATTTTAAGAGACAAGTGTGTAGATGGCAAGTGGAAAAAGGCATAATAATCTTATGAAGCACCAATGGTCTTCCCACCCCTTTCTCGATGTACCTCTTAAGGTGTACACTCAGAGATATTGAGACTCGATGGGTTATCATAAGATACAAAGTGTTAGTAATCGATAAAATATTGAAAATATTGTGTGTATACAATTCCCAAAATAAATATTTCTTGATAATATGATATGTTTTCAAAAATCCCAAGTATCCTCCAAGTTGAGAGGCATGAAGTTCTTAAATAATTTTATATTTGAGGAGAGAATGCTTAAAAAAGGTATAATCTATCTTTATACCATAATGTGTTCCCCTTTCATGTAAATTTTTTAGATTCATTATAACCCTGCTAAAGATTTTGAATCAAATCCTTGGTAGTACTATCATTCTCCAATTTTGATCTTACTTCCTCTAGCCAATCTACCTATCACATGGTCATGATACATAATAATGCCTCAACTGATTCATCCCACTGAGAGAGAGCATTTTCCACCACATTCTCTTTTTCTTTCTTATACACTATTTCAAAATCATAACCTAACATTTTAGTCACCCATTTTTTTGTTCTTCAGATGATAAGCATTGTTCTAAAAAATATTTGAGGCTATCATGATCAATCTTTACCTAAAAGTGATGACCCATTAAATATGGTCTCCATTACTTCACTACATGTAGAATATCCATCATCTCTTTCTCATTTATTATTTTGATCCTATTTTCAACTATTTAAATGCCTTGGTAGCTGAATTGGTCCACTAAAATGAGTCTTTCTTCAGTAAAGAGGTGATTGGGGCTGAAATGCAACCATAATTTTTGACAAACCTATGATATTAAGTAGTTATCCCCAAAAATCCACGGATTTTCTTGAGGGTCTTGAGAACTTACTACCCATTTCTTGGATTTTCTTAGGATCAACTTTCATTCTTTCATGTGAAATTATTACCCAAGTACTCCACCTCGTGGACACCAAATACACATTTTGAAGGTTTGACATAAAGTTGATGTTGTTCCAAAATTGAAGGAACCTATTTCACATGCTTCAAATGGTCTTACCAATTTTTTTTGTAGATGGGGATATCATTAAAAAACACTAATACAAACTTTCTCAAAAATGATGTAAAAATAATATTCATCAAACTCTGAAATGTAGATGGTGCATTTGTGAGGCTAAAAGGCATGACCATAAATTCATAATGGCATTCATGAGTTTTGAAATTTTTTTAGGTATGTCTTCATTGTAGATGTGAATCTAATGATATCTAAAGTGAAGATATATATTAGAAAAATAAATAGTACCATGCAATTAATTTATAAAATCATCAATTACTGGAATAGGAAACTTATCTTTAATAGTGTATTTATTGAGTTCTTTATAGTCTAGGCATATCTTTCAATTTTTATAATTCTTCCACACCATGACCACTAGGGAGGAATATTCACTTTGACTATGTCAAATGATTCATGTCTCCAACATCTCTTGTACCATATTTTCAATTTCACTCTTTTGGGTATAGGGATACCTATATGGTTTGATATTGAGTAGCATACTTCTTAGAATGAGTTTAATTATTAGAGAGTTATCAATGATGTCATGATGATATATTGAAGGTGTCCTTGTGAGTGGATGAAGTTATTTGATAGTCTAAGTGATAATGACAAAGTGTGTAATGTCCTTGTCCTAATATGATTGAAGGAGGCTTGGTTGATCTTTAGTTTTGGCATGGTTAGAGATGTTTAGGGATGAGTATGGTGATTTGAGGATGTGAAATGGATCCTATCATAATTCAAGAATTATTTGAGAGTGTGTGTGCATGAATGGATTTCATCTGGTTGCAAAAAATCTAAGTAGTTAGTTTGTTGATGTCAAAATTACCATGTGTAGATGAGACAAGGGGATTTGGTCCTATGGTTGTGATCACATTTGTACCTAGTTTTTATGTGATAAATCTCAGTTCATGTAAGTAATAATGACAAAAGATATATAAGTGTAAATTTGGGCTCTTAGGCAGTTTGACAATGTTTTCCCATACTTAACCAAATTTACAATATGGCAAGAAGAGCTGAGTAAGCATTTTAATGTAGTCATATATCACACATTTGGATGTTTCAAAATAAGTTCATCATATAGTTTTTTAGTTTTTGTTAGTTGATATGCGCTAAATTTTAAGTCATGCAATGAAGCATGAAAAAATATATAGATGTGCAAAGTTGGCCTTCTAGACGTGTTCTTGACATAGTTGGCTTTTTAGTAGAAAATTTTGAGTGAGTAGAGTAATGGAATTATATGTCACATGTATGAAGGTTTCAACATAATATTTATATATGTTTGGATTATCCTATGTGAGGATATCATATGGTCTAAATTTTAGATCATGCATCTAAGCGTAGCAAAATTTATTGAGGTCTAACGTTGGCCTTCCTAATAAATAAGCAATGGTCCCCATACTTAGTCATTTTTACACAATGTTAAATATCAAGACCAGATGGATATCAAATTATTTATAGGAGTTAATACATCTATATCTATGGTGCATAGTAATTCAAATGGGTCAAAGTGTTCATTGGTTAACTAAGTTAAAGATTGAGCTCTTTATTAAAGGATCAACGGAGCGTGTTCATTCCAAGATGTTAGAAAGTAATAAGATGAGGACAAGTGTTCGAGGTTTAAAACTAATCAAAGGTAAATGATAAGGATTTAATGGTAAGTGGGTGTTCATACATATTAATTGAATTATGTGCACTATAAGATAAAGACCTAGTTGATCCATAAAGATTGACGATGTGTGTGAGTCAATGTTACCAGATTACATGAGATAAGTTCAACTATTTGAAGTTTAATTTTTGGGCGTTGGTTAACTATGCATTAAATTTCAAATAATATAGATGGTACACATTTAATCTAAAGACATTAGGACATGATATGTGAGCATATTGTTTTAAGTTTAACTATGATCGTTTAAATTTAAATATTTGAATTTAACAAAGGAAAGACCAGAGTCTAGTTTTTGGGCCATAAATTTTGATATAGGTAGAATTTGATAGTGTAGTTAAAATAAAATTTGTATAGGACTCCAAGGCACATATATAAGTATAAATTTTAATATTTGAAATTTTGTATAGTCAAAGTTATGAAGGTTCAAAGTTGACTATGTTTTCATATATGTTTTGTAAGTGACCTAAGAAGGATGTTCTAGCTTGTTTCCATATATCTTAATGAATTAGATATTGGGGAGTGGTTTAGACTCCATGAGTATGTTATATCAGCATTATTAAGGTTTTACCAATCATATCTAGTATGAACAAAGGTTTATAAGCTAACTATGTGTTCACTCATAATGGTTGTTGTACAGATTGTTGTTTGAGCAATTTGTTCTTAAGCAAAAGGGTGTTGTGATAGATATGGGAACTTAAGGAGGTCCTATAGATCATGTGGCATGATTCCAATATTCATAAATTGTTCTTGTGCTCTTATTTTTCTCAATTAAGTGTCAAAGAGGTGAATGGGTCATCATAAGACCTATAAAGTGACTTAGGCTTATTTGAAAGAGAGTTGTGCTTAAATGTGACCCATGTAATATGCCTTAAGGGTGAAGGCATGTGTTATGGTCAAAAAGGAAGATTTTCTACTTGAAAATTCATGAATGCTCTATAAATAGTGAAACTAAATATGATGGTTTCTATACTTATGGAAGACTTAAAGAAGGCATAGATGTGAGACTTGTAAGTAGGTGCTCAAAGTGAGGACTTGTATGTGTGGATTATGCATTGAAGTGAAGAAGAAAGGATAGGTAATGTGCATGTTGGATGAGTTAATGATTAGAATATTTTTTTGACTATGTGTATGACCTATAGGTCATATTCCTAATGTCAGAATAGTGTTCTTTCATTTTGATGATATGTGAATAAATTTAAGTGTGCATATGAGGAAAGTTTGAGTGAAGGAGAGAGGTTATGGAATGCCTATGTGAGAGGCATGTATGAGATAGAGAGGGTGTTTGTGCATAGGTTATAAATTTAGAGATATATCATTAGTTATTAAAGACATCAATTCTAAGGTACGGATGTTCATTTCATAGGAGGGTCTAAAGGATTTGATCTTCCCTAGGGGCAATTGTTCATTATGAAAAAGGTGTTTCACTAAAGGCCTTAGGTCAGAAGGACTTGACTAAGTTTTTTGGTCAGAAAGACTTGATTAGTATCTTATTTGTAATCTCTTATAGGACAAGTATTCCATGTGTTATAGGCTTGAGAGTGGGTTTTACTCCCCAATGTGTTTTACGTTTAATCTTGTGTATGTATTGAATGAATGAGCTCTCTTGTTAATATTTCTTGATCAAGTTGATATATGTTGATTGTATATTAGTTTGAAAGGATTAAAATTGAGATTTAAATATTTAGGCTCACTGATTCACCTCTTTAGTGATTATACCTCTAATAATTGGTATTAGAATAAGGCATTTGGTAAAGGCTTGATAGCTTGAAGGTGATTCCAGGTATAATATGGGTAGTCATCAAATTCAAGGAGTTTTATCTACCAACTAAGCATTGATGTTTAATGGATCCAATTATGCTTTTTGGAATGCAAGGATGAGGACATACATTATATCCATAGGTTTTGATGTATGGAAATCTATTATGGATGGTTATGTTACTTCTACTAATCCTCCATCTAGTGCTACAAACAAGAAGATATTTGAGAATAATTCTAAGGTAATGAATGCCATCACTTGTGGTCTTACAAAGACTAACTTCACCAAGGTAATCCATTATAAATATGCTAAAGAGATATGGGAAAAAATTTAGACCATTTATGAAGGAGATTCAAAGGTCAAGCTTGCTAAGTTGAAAACTCATAGAAGTAAATTTGAAAGTCTCAAGATGAAGGAAGAAGATTTTGTGGCATCCTTTCTATAGAGAGTTGATGAGATTGTGAACATCATCAAATACTCTGGAGAGAACCTTGAAGAGGATACAATAGTTCAAAAGGTATTAAGGTCTCTATCTCTCAAGTTTGATCTAAAAGTATTTACTATAGAATAAAGTCATGATCTTACTCAATTAAAGATGGATCAATTGCATGGCACCCTTACTACCTATGAGATGAGAGTAAATGATGATATACCACAAAATAATAAAGCATCTTTCAAGACTGAAATGAAGACAAAAAAAAGGTTCCAAGGTAGGAAACCCAAAGAGGATGACATTTATGATATAGGTGAGAATGTATTAATTACTTTGATTTTGAGAAAATTGAAAATAGGTTCAAACAAGTACAAGGGTAAACTACCCCTCAAATTCTTCAATTAAGGAGAAGTAGGACACTTTACTAATAACTACCCTCATAAATATAATAAGGATAATGATGAAGAGCATGACCAAGGTCATGATGATGGCATGAGATCATTCAGGTCTAATAAAACCAAAAAAAGATTTAGAAGGTTTGACAACAAGAAGTACTTTACGAACAAGAAGAGTCTCTACACCAAATAATATTGTAGCTCATCAAATGAGAGTGAAGTTAGTGACTCAAAGTATGATCATGAAGATGATGGTCCTACTAAAAATGAATCCCTTTTCATGACTAGAGAAGGTAGTTGATCACATTAAAATAAGTCTACTTGGAGTGATTTAGATGATGATGAAGATAAGGTGGACTATGAGATTACATTGATAAATTCATGTGAAGAACTAAAGATTGATAAAAATATTAACAAGAAGATGAAGTCTCAACTCAAATACTATGAGGAGAAATTTAGTGCATATGAGGTAAGAATAAATGAAGACACCACGGAGCATGAAGATATAATGAAGCATCTCAGATCTCAATTGGAAATCCTGTCTAAAAGCATAAAAGCTAAAGAAGATGAATGCTCAAGATATGTTTCTGAAAATGAGTCTTTGAAATCTAAGTTAGAGAAGACATCTAGTAAGTTGAAGTTATTTGTGATATTTGAAAAGGTCTCAAGTGATCTAGACAATATTTTGAATGATCAAAAGCATAAAAGTGATAGAACTGTCTTGGGTACCAAGAAGGACCAGAGAATGCAACTCAAGACAAGATGAAGACTAATGTGAATAAGAACAATCTGATGTTGAATACAAATTAGTAGACAAGGAATGAAGGTGTTGTCAAACTAAAGACAAATTAGATCAGATAACCAAATGCCATTAGGTATGTAATTTTTAATGATTACTACTACACATGTAATTAGTTTGGGCATAAAGCTAGAGAATGTAAAAGACATGTTATAAATGAGTTTACATGGAACTATTATGGGGGTCATTAGTCAAAAGGTGTGAATAGAATTAAGTGCTTCAAATATATTTATGAGGGACACTTTGTTAAGCATTGTCTAAAAGAGGTAAGATTATCCAATTTTCCATCAAGGAGTATTGTTTGCTAGAACTATGAGAAGATTGGTCACATTGCTAAGTTATATAACCAAAGGCCATTAAGTAAAAATAAGTTCAATCATCCAAGAGTGAAAGATATAAGGAAAGCTAACTTATGGAGACTAAAGGTGACAAGTGTGAGTTATGATGAGTCCGCAGGTCCAAGTAATCTATTTGCTATGATGGAGACTGTTACATAAGTTGAAGAGTGCCAAGTGGTCTCATTATCTGACCATGTTGAGAATGAAGAGACCAAGCTCAAAGATAATACCAAGGTACTGTTTGAGGATAGCTATGAGGTGTTTATGAATTCAAGTGAACATCCTACCATTGTTGAGAATGTATCAGGTAAATAACATCAATTATCAATGCCTAGTGATGAGGTTCTTAACTATAAGGAAGATTCTATAGATAAAAAGGTATGTCATGAATCTATGTTATCGCCATGTATTGTTAATAAAATCCTATAAGAAAAGGAGAATGTTGTAGTGGTTAAGCATATTGCTTATCTTAAGCCTAAGAAGAATAATAAGAACTACAAGTATTAGATGACCAAGGAGAAGAAGGAATATGAGGAGTTGTGGGCAACTCTTGTTTCACACTATTCTAAGACATTGTGAAGTAGGGTATCTCTATTTACACTTCTTAAGAGACTCCTTTCAGTGGAGAATCAACTGTTGTTGTTTAAGCAATGTCTATAGGGTTAGAATGAGTGTTTATAGATGGCCTAATAAGATCGATTTAATATCAAGAAACGTATGATGCTCAGAAAGTTTTGGCTTAAGGGCAAGTAGTCCTAAAATGTGTTATAGGAAGTAAAATTTCCCAAAGGTATAGAGGCTCAAATTTTGGTCTAGCAGTGTGTGATGGTTGTTTCCAAGTGTGCAATAAGTTTTAAAGTAGATGTTGACTAGAAGGAGGTTTGTTGACTCTATTTTTTTATATTCTAGGGTTTTGGGCTTTGCTATAAAAATTGGTTTGCCTTATTATTTGAGATATAAGGTTTATTAATAGGTTTAATGGGACAAATGGGTTTTCAAATCAATCTTCACAAAAATTAGAAGGTTTGTGTATTTCAAGTTATTCAAGTTTTTTCCAAGATGGAGGCTTAATTGGCTAGTAGGTTTAAGAAGGAACTATGTTGTAGAGGATGATCTAGATGATGCAAATTGGTGTGCTTTATTGAGAATATGAGAGTGTTATAGATATGAAGTTTCAATTCTTGAAGGTGCAACTACTAAACTTTGTGGGATCTACAAGTTATAAGTAGGGCTATAAGGAGACTAAACAGGCCTAGTGTGAAAAAGAGTGATTTTTACTTAGTTTCTCCAAAATATCAATGTATGTATATTTCAAGGAGATTTTTTAGGATATTTTAGATCATGTTTCCTATTTGGTGATTGTCATGAATTTTTGTTGGTGGTCCTTATGGTAGCTTAAGAGAGAAGGCTAGTAAGCCTGTATAGTGGTTCTTCATGGTGTATAGAAATTTGAAGATGATCAAGTGATGCAATTGATCATAAATCTTAGGGGGGTCCCTCTTAGATTTTTTGTGGTGAGTTACATCAGATTTTAGTATTTTTGTGTGTTCTTTCTTCATTGGTTGCAATGCTTGGTTGAAGAGAGTGTTGACATGGAGAAAGAGGAAGTTATCAATGGAAGAAGAGGTAAGCTCATCGTATCCTATTCATATTATTTTTAGGTCCTTGGGATAATTTGGTGTCCACTTTAGCA